>LR738715.1:844131567-844150970 GCA_902687465.1 Secale cereale | reverse complement strand
GGCAAACTTGTGCGCGAGGGAACCTTCCTTTCCTTGAGAAAAAAGAAGGAAGAGAATATACAGATATGGAGCCTTTGGGCTCGTTATTGCTTACCGGGGGTAGGTGCTGCACAAAGTGTCTGATAATACATGCAAGAAAATAGAAAGCATGAAATGACAAGATGTGCGGGGCACATAAGCTTTACTGATGCACGGGCCGGCTTTGTACAAAGGATTACATGCAACAGCGGCAAGACTTGTACAAAAGGTGGTTGCCGGAGCGGATCACGGCAACCGCGCCTTACGGGTAAAACTTACGAAGATGCTCGATGTTCCAGGAGTTGCTCACCGGAAAGCCATCTTCGGTCTCAAGGTGGACAGCGCCGGGCCTAGTGACTCGTTTCACCCGATAAGGGCCTTCCCACTTCGGCGTCAACTTGTTGGAATTCTTGGCGAACTGAACGCGCCGAAGAACAAGGTCGCCTTCCTCGAGACTTTTGGCGTTAACTTGGCGGCTATGGTAGCAGCGCAAAGCTTGCTGGTAGCGAGCAGCTCGTATAGCAGCCTGAAGACGGTCTTCCTCAAGGAGCAGCGCGTCATCTTGTCGAAGCTGCTCTTGCTCGAGCTCATCATAAGCGAGCACTCGAGGTGACCCGTATACGAGTTCCGTGGGGAGAACTGCCTCTGCTCCATGGACTAGAGCGAAAGGTGTCTGCCCAGTGGCTCGATTTGGCGTCGTTCTGATTGACCAAAGAACCACTGGCAGCTCCTCGATCCAGTTTCTTCCGCACTTGTGCAACCTGTCGAAAGTTCTGGTCTTGAGGCCACGCAGCACTTCAGCATTTGCCCTCTCCGCTTGACCGTTGTTTCTCGGGTAAGCAACAGAAGCGAAGCAGACCTTGGCGCCAAGATCTTGGACGTATTGCATGAAGGTGCGGCTCGTGAATTGTGTACCATTGTCGGTGATGATCCTGTTAGGGATCTCGAAACGGCAAACAATCGACCTGAAGAACTTGACTGCTGACTGTGCGGTCACCTTTCTCACTGGTTCCACTTCTGGCCACTTTGTGAACTTGTCGATTGCAACGTACAAGTACTCAAAGCCCCCGGCTGCGCGGGGAAAGGGGCTGAGGATGTCGAGCCCCCAGACCGAAAATGGCCAGGATAAAGGGATCATCTGGAGAGCTTGAGCTGGCTGGTGTATCTGCTTGGAATGGAACTGGCACGCTTCACACTTGGTTACTTGTGTGCAGTTGCATCCTGGAGGGCTTCTGGCCAAAAGAAACTTTGCCGGCAAGTGCTCTTGCGCCAATGTGGTGACCACATATGCCTCCATGTATCTCTGCCAACAGCTTTTGTCCGTCTTCCCGGGGAATACACTTCAATTTCACACCGTTGAGTCTTCTTCTGTACAGTGTGTTATCGACAAACTAGTACATACTCGACCGCCGGGCTACTCTTTTTGCTTCTTCTTGATCTTCGGGAAGTTCTCCTGTCTGAAGAAAACGGATAATTTGCTGTGCCCATGCTGGAGCTTGTGGCTCAACAACAAGGACCAAAGGCACATCTGCTTCTGCGGGAGCGTCCGCTTCTACGGCTAGAACCTGCGGCTCAGCCGGAGCTTGACGTTCCCCGGCAAGCTTGCCGGAGCAAAACTTGTCGGGAGCATTTGTTTCAACGGAACAAGCCCTAGGGCTCGCCGGAGCAGACTGCTCCTCGGCATACTTGGCGTTGATCTTGGGGACCTTCTTGGCGGCGGCTTCGGGAAGCTCTGCCGGAAAATAGTCACCAGAAATCAACTTCCTCTTCTTGCTCTGTCCAGTTTACGGTGTTATGGATGGTTGAGTCAGCTTGAGCACAAAGATCCCTGGTTCCACAGGTAACTTATGTGCGGCGCACTTTGACAGGCCGTCTGCGATGTCGTTCTGAGCTCTTGGAACATGCTCCATCTGTAGGCCGTCAAAGTGCTCTTTAAGTTTTCTCACTTCGTCAACATATGCTTCCATCAACGGACTCTGGTAATTCTTGTTCACTTGGCGGACGACAAGCTGCGAGTCACCCCTGACAATGAGTTTCTTAATCCCAAGGTCTGCCACGATCCTGAGACCGGCAAGCAAACCCTCATACTCTGCAGTATTGTTTGTTGCTTGCTCCTTGGGAAAGTGCATCTGGACTACGTACTTGAGGTGCTCCCCGGTGGGTGCGACAAGCAGCACGCCAGCACCGGCGCCTTGCAGCGAGAAGGCACCATCAAAGTACATCAGCCACTCCTTGCTTACTTCTTTGACGGGGATGCTCGTTTCTGGAATTTCTTCATCTGGCGTTGGCGTCCACTCTGCTATGAATTATGCCATTGCTCTGCTTTGGATAGTTGAAGTACTTTCAAACTTGAGGCCAAAGCTTGACAGTTCCAGTGCCCACTCAACAATCCTGCCTGTTGCTTCTGGATTCTGCAGTATCCTCTTCAGCGGAAAGCGAGTGACAACTGTTATCTCATGTGCTTGGAAGTAATGGCGCAGCTTTCTCGAGGCCATGAGAAGGCTGAAAAGCAGCTTCTGCACACTAGAGTACCTTGACCTAGCCCCCTGCTGAAGGGAGCTGACAAAGTAAACTGGGCGCTGCACCATTTTCTTCCGTATCTCCTCTTGCGCCTGCGCAGACCCATCTTTGTCGGGACCAGAGCTTGTCGGGGAAGCCCCCTGCTTGTCGCTGGATGTGCTTGCCGCGGTTGCTGGCTCATCATCTGCCTCCCTCTCCGCTACTAACGCGGCACTAACCACTTGATTCGTTGCCGCTAGATACAGTAGCAACTTTTCTTGTGGCTTAGGTGCGACAAGTATTGGAGTGGAGGACAGGTACCTCTTCAAGTCTTGCAGCGCAGCCTCCGCTTCCGGAGTCCATTTCATTGGACCTGCCTTTTTCAAAATTTTGAAAAACGGCAGGGCACGTTCGATAGACTTAGAGATAAACCTGCTGAGAGCAGCCACACAACCGGCAAGTCTACGTACGTCCTTGACGTGCTTGGGTGCTTCAATCTGCTCAATGGCCTTGATCTTGTCGGGATTGGCTTCAATCCCTCTCTGAGACACGAAGAACCCGAGAAACTTGCCGGAAGGGACTCCAAACACACACTTCTCGGGGTTGATCTTGAGCTGGATCTTGCGCAGGTTTGCAAAGGTTTCGTCTAGATCTTGAATCAGAGTTGCCCTGTACTTGCTCTTGACCACGATGTCATCCATGTAGGCTTCCACATTTCTGTGTATATGTGGCTCAAAAGCGGTATGGACTACTCTTGCAAACGTTGAACCAGCATTCTTCAATCCGCAAGGCATGCGTATGAAACAGTATGTGCCACATGGAGTGATGAATGCGGTCTTCTCCTCATCCTCTTCAGCTATGAAGATCTGATGGTATCCTGAGTATGCGTCAAGAAATGAAAGCAGGTCACATCCGGTCGTGGAGTGAACAATCTGGTCAATGCGCGGCAAGGGAAATGGGTCTTTGGGACAAGCTTTGTTCACATCTGTGAAATCGATACAAAGCCTCCATTTCACGTTTGCCTTACGCACGACTACAGGATTGGCCAACCACATGGGATGGAGTACTCCTCTGACAAGGCCTGCTGCTTCCAACTTCTTAATTTCTTCTGCAATAAACTCTTGGCGCTCCACCGCTTGTTTTCTAACCTTCTGCTTGACGGGCCGCGCGTGAGGACAGACGGCAAGCTTGTGCTCAATTAATTTCCTGGGAACACCGGGGATGTCAGACGGCTGCCATGCAAACACGTCGACGTTCGCCCGCAGGAAAGCAACGAGCGCGCTTTCCTATTTAGGGTCAAGCGTGGCACTGATGGTGAAGGTACCACCAGTGCCGTCCTCCTTGGCGGACACCTTCTTGGTTTCTGGCGGAGCTGCCATTGTCTTCTTACACTTGCCGGTGGAGCTCGATGGTGCATCCTCGACGGTAGCGCTGCACTCCAAAGAGGTGCGCTTGCCGGAGTGGGCCCTAGAGCTCTTGCCGGACTTGGTCTTCTTCTTCCCCTCGGGAGTTTCAGCGGCAAGTGTCTTGTGATCTGTTGCCGCTGCTGCTTCCCGGTAGATCTTGTCGGCGCAGATAAGTGCATCCTTCTTGTCGCCAGGGACAGAGGTGACGCTTATCGGGCCTGGCATCTTGAGCATGTTGCAGGCATAGTGAGAGGCTGCCATGAACTTGGCGAGTGCTGGACGGCCAAGTATCCCATTGTAAGGTAATGGGAAATCGGCAACGTCAAACGTGACCCTCTCAGTCCTGAAGTTCAGCTTGCCGCCAAATGTCACTGGCAGCGTGATCTTCCCCTTCGGCTTGCTCCTTCCCGGGTTGATTCCTTGGAATGTGCCGGTCTCTTCGAGCTCGCTGTCGGGGATCTGGAGTTTCTGGATCACAGCGGAGGAGATCAGGTTCAAGCCGGCCCCGCCGTCAACTAACATCTTAGTGACCTTGAGGTTGCGGATGGTTGGTGAAACCAACATCGGCAAGCACCCGACTGCCATTGTGCGATCAGGGTGGTCCTCAATATCAAAGATGATAGGCGTGCTAGACCACTTCAGAAGCTTGCGCGATTCGACAGGTGGCTCTGCTGCATTGACTTCCCGCACCCACTGCTTGAGTTGGCGGTGTGAAGTATGCAGAGAAGCACCGCCGTCAACGCACAAAACCTCGGTGGCTTTCTGGAACTCCTGCTCACTGGTTTCTCCATCATCCATGTCTTCGTCGTCTTCGTCATCTTCATCCTTGTCGCGGCCGCGGGGAGGTCTGTCTCCTTGCCGCTGCTTGGCCTTGCCGCGGCGTCCTCCCCGGCCGTTGAATGGCCGCTTCTTGTCGGATCCTCCATCACCTCCTTGGGACTTCTCCTTGTCGCGTCGCTCGTACTCGGCCTTCTGCTGCTCAACGAGCTGTTCGACCCTCTTGCAGTTCTGGAGGTCGTGACCCTTGGTGCTGTGGATCTTGCAATACTGCTTGTCGGTGTCATCCTGCTTGTCGGCGGCCGCCACAGCCTGGCAGTTGGTGCATGCGGCGGTCTCCTTGCCGGAGCTACCAACTTGGGCTTTCTTGGCGCCACCTTCCTTGCCGGACTGCTCAACGACTAGCACCTCTTTGTTTTTCTTTTTCCTGTTGTTCCGCCGCCGGTTTTGCTTTGCCGGGGCGGCATCTTCGCTGTCAGATCCTCCTGCGCCTGTATCCTCTCCGGGGAGTTTCCTCCCCTCTTCAGCACGTGCACACTTGTCGGCCAGGGCGTACAGCTCGCTGACGTCCCTGATCTTGCACATCGCCATCTCCTCCCTCATCCTGCGGTTACGCACGTTCTGATGGAACGCGCTGATAACCGCGGCAGGGTGGACGTCTGGGATGTTATGTTGTACACGGCTGAATCTCTGGATATACTTGCGCAGGGGTTCTCCTTCCTTCTGGGCGAGCAGGTGAAGGTCACTCTCCTGGCCATAGGGTTTGTGGCCGCCTGTAAAGGCTCCGACAAACTGATGGCACAGGTCCGCCCAAGAAGAAATGGAGTTGTCCGGCAAGTGCATGAGCCAGGACCTGACGTTGGGTTTGAGTACCAGGGGGAAGTAGTTGGCAACGATCTTGTCGTCTCGCCCCCCAGCAGCTTGCACCATGATGGTGTAGATGCTGAGGAACTCCGACGGGTGCGTCTTGCCGTCGTACTTCTCTGGTACGTCTGGCTTGAAGTTTTTCATGCTGGGCCACTGGACTTGTCGCAGCTCACGAGTGAATGCAGGACAACCTACCGCGTACAGCAAGTCGCCTGGTCCCCCTGGCGCTTGCATGTCGACAGCGGGCCCAGCGCGCTGGTCTGATTGACGCCGCGCTTCTCTTCGGCGCTCGATGCGGGTACGAGCGTCTTCTTGCTGTCGATCTTGAAGAACTTGGCGCTGATCGCGACGAGCTCGTGGATCTGACGACGCGGTGGAGTCGCTGTCGAGGTTGACCCGGCGCGTCGGCGATTTTGGCCTTCGAGGCGGAGAGTGCACGATGGTTGCACCCCCACCGGTTTTGTCGCCATCGGCCCGCGCCTGGCTGACTTGTCGCGGTTGCGTCGTGCTTGGCTGCCGCGGAGTGTCGCCGTTGGCGAAGGCGATGAGACTCTGAATGGTGGCCCTCCAGTCATCGGCCTTGTCTGCCGCTGGAAGGAAGTCTAAAAGCAGTTGAGCTCGTGCCAGAGCTTCTGCTGGAGTGGCGGGTAGCGGTGGCGAACGGTGCGAGGAGCGGGATATGCTCGGACTTCTAACCGTGTTAGAAGGAGCATCATCCCGTCGAGGCGACCGTGCCTTGCTCGTGCCGGCATGTTGGTGTGCATGCTGGCCTTGAGCATCCCGAGATCCGCCAGCTTGACCTTGGCCCAGCAAACGTATGGTACCGTGGGTACCATGACGCTGCCGGTCCCGCACCTCCTGAGATGGGCGCGGTGCATGTACGGACGCCGAGGTTTTGGAGTGCGCCCGGTCGTCGTGGGAACCGGCTACGCCGCCGATGGGCAGCGCAGCCTTGTCCTTGGACTTGCCGGAACCGTGAGTTCCCTCGTCGACGTCCATTCTTCCGCCGGCGTCTACCCCACCAGCCGTCGGCTCCAGCGGTGGTGGGATCGACGCGGACGGACCAGCTGCCTCCGAAGCCTTCTTCTTCGGTGGCATGTTGATGAAGATGATGAACATCTAGCCCGTGTGAACGCCGGATCAGATTCACACAACCTCGACGCACCCCCTACCTGGCGCGCCAAAGATGTCGGGGAAACTGATCCGCCCACGAACACCTATGGGGCCGAAGCCCCTTTTCGGTACGACAGGGGGCGGAGATTGCACGAAGAGCAGATCGAGGCGATGCACACGAGCAGTTTACCCAGGTTCGGGCTGCACGGACGCGTAAAACCCTACTCCTGCTTTGGTTTGTATTGAGTTCTTGCTCGGGAGCGTTGAGAGCTACAGTACCCTCTAGCAGCTAACGAGACCGAGCGTAAGAGTGTTCGAACGCCCCTCTACGTTGCGCATGGGCCTCCTTTTATAGGCTAAAGGGGTCACCGACAGGTGGCAACGCAGATGAGGGTAGAAGTGTAAAAAGAGTGGTAGTTGGTACAGTGTTTTATACCTAACCCTGACGGCAGGGGACAAGGGCATTAAATGCCCATCGCCGTCGCCCAAACAGTGCAAAAAGGTGCCGTCAGGGGCGCCACCGTCCGCCATGATGGCTATCTTGTCAGCGCCGCTTGCCACCGTGTACCCCTGGCTGCACAGCCTCCAGCCATGTGCGCCTGGAAGGGTCCCAGAGCGACACGTGGGTGGATGCGCTGGAGTGCGGGTACTGAGTAGAAGTTTGCCGCGGCAAGCGCCTTGCCGCAGCCGCTATCTTGTCGCTTCCAGGAGCTTGTCGCTCACCGGGCCTTGCTGGGACGCGTGGCGTGTCGCGGCAAGTTTCTTGAGATTCCTTGGTTGGCCTTCCCGACAAGCTCCTCTTGCCAGGGTCTTGCGCCTTGAGTAGTCTTGCGCCTTGAGTGGCCTTCCCGGCAAGCTCCTCTTGTCGGGGCCTTGTTTCCTTGGCTTGGACACTTTGTTCTTGAATGGCCCCAGAGGAACCATGGAGGACTTTGGCGGTCGCCCGGCAAGCCTTGCCGCGGGACGCTGCAACTGCCCGTGCACAAGTTCGGGATACTAAGGTACCCCTACTTTAGTACACCAACAACACTAATCTTTATTATATAGCTCACGGACTCGATTACAAAGGGTAAAGATCATAAAGCAAAAGCTCACAACTAGATCATGTTAACTTTATTCTACAAGATCAAGATACTACCAAAAGGATCGAACTAAGAAAAATGGTAAAGATAGGAGTGATGGTGATATGATACCGGGGTCACTCCCCCAAGATTGGCAGTTGCCAAGGGGAGTGCCCATACCCATATGATTATGTCTCCTTTGCCGAGGGTGGTGATGATGGAGTTGAAAGTAGTAACGCCGGATCATCATACATCGAGCGTAGGAGATCCTCCAACTTGCGGATAATACCTTTGAGTGCAGCTCTATGCTCCTTCAACAAAATATTTTCACTTGTGAGTTTTGAATTTGACCTAACTCAATCATCTTGAAAGCTTCAATCTCAGTTGAAGTAAAGAGGTTGGGAAGAGGTTGATGGATGTCTTCTTCTCCCATTGCCGGAGCCTGATCTTCCACCGCCTTCTTGATCCTCTTCTCCTTGTTGATCTCCCCGGGTCCTTCCCTCTTCAGATCTATCTTCATTAGCCGAGCATCGTTGCCTTCATTGTTGTAGGAAGGAGGCAACAGCTACCTCTTGAGCTTGCGTTGTATTCCCTCGAAGAGGAAAGGGAGATGCAGCACAGTAGCGTAAGTATTTCCCTCAGTTTTTGAGAACCAAGGTATCAATCTAGTAGGAGACCACGCGCAAGCCCCTCGCACCTGCACAAACAATTAAGAACTTCGCATCCAACGCGATAAGGGGTTGTCAATTCCTTTACGGTCACTTACGAAAGTGAGATCTGATAGAGATGATAGTTTATATTTTTGGTATTTTTAGTTTAATAAAACAGCAAATAAAAATAGTAAAAGTAAAGTAGATGTAGATTGATATGTCGAGAATAGACCCGGGGGGCATAGTTTTCTCTAGTGGCTTCTCTCATGATAGCAATATTCTATGACGGGTAAACAAATTACTGTCGAGCAATTGATAGAAAAGCGAATAATTATGAGACTATCTAGGCATGATCATTGTGTATAGGCATCACGTCCGAGACAAGTAGACCGACTCCTGCCTGCATCTACTACTATTACTCCACACATCGACCGTTATCCAGCATGCATCTAGTGTATTGAGTTCATACGAACAGAGTAACGCCTTAAGCAAGATGACATGATGTAGAGGGATAAACTCAAGCAATATGATGAAAACCCCATCTTTTTATCCTCGATGACAACAATACAATACGTGACTTGCTTCCCCTACTGTCACTGGGAAAGGACACCGCAAGATTGAACCCAAAGCCAAGCACTTCTCCCATTGCAAGAACTATAGATCTAGTAGGCCAAACCAAACCAATAATTCGAAGAGACTTGCAAGGATATTATGAGCACACATAAAAAGTTCAGAGAAGAACCAAATATCTTTCATAGATAACCTTGATCATAAACTCACAATTCATCGGATCTCGACAAACACACTGCAAAAAGAGATTACATCGAATAGATCTCCTTGAAGACCGAGGAGAACTTTGTATTGAGATCCAGAGAGAGAGAAGAAGCCATCTAGATACTAGCTATGGACACGAAGGTCTGTGGTAAACTACTCACAACTCATGGTGAGTGCGATGATGATGATGACGACGAAGGCCTCCGTGATGGATCCCCCTCCGGTAGAGCTCCGGAACAGGCTCCAAGATGGGATCTCCACGGGAACAGAAGCTACGTCGCTGGAATTAGGGTTTTCTCTCTGTCTACGAAGTTTCTGGGGTACGTGGACCTATATAGGAAGAAGGAGGGCACCGGGGGCCACTTGAGGGGGGCTCGAGGTAGGTGGCGCGCCCTGGGAAGGGGGGCACGCCCCCACCCTCGAGGGCCACCTCTCTATCCCCTGACTTGGTCCTCAAGCTCCGCGTCCGTGATTTTCTCCAAAAATATCTCTCGCGAAGGTTTCATTCCGTTTGATATTCTTTTTCTGCAAAACCCTGAAATAGGCAAAAAACAGCAATCTGGACTGGGCCTTTGGGTTAGTAGGTTAGTCCCAAAAATGATATAAAAGTGAATCATAAAGCCCATTAAAATCCAAGACTTCATAAATAATAGCATGGAACAATAAAAAATTATAGATACGTTGGAGAGGTATCAGCGACATGGTGCCTGGCTTCGTCAACCCTAGCAGAAAATAGCTCGAAACAAGAACAGAAGATTTTTGCATGATACAGAGGTCAAAACCTTCGGGAGTATTTGTAATGAATTTTTACCAACCAAAAGGAGTAACATACAAGAAATCGGAGTCCGGGAGGCACACGAGGTGCCCACGAGGCAGGGGGCGCGCCCTCCACCCGCGTGCACGCCTCGTGTCTCTTCCGAACTACCACTTATTTTTCTATTTTTCTAAATATTCCAAAACGGTGAAAAATTGCCTTCAGAACTGTTTTGGAGTCGGTTTACTTACTGTACCACATACCTCTTCCTTTTCGGAGTCTGAATCGTTCTGGAAAGTGTCCCTTATGTATTCCTCCAAGGTTACGGTTTCAATAACATTGGTTTCAACATTTATAGGGTTACCTGAGATATAATGTTTGATTCTTTGACCGTTCACCACCTTCGGATTTGTGCCTTCGAAGTTGTTGATTTTTATGGCACCGGAAAGAATAGACCTCCTTGATAACGTAAGGTCCTTCCCATTTAGAGAGAAGTTTTCCTGCAAAGAATCTTAAACGAGAGTTGTATAGCAAGACATAATCACCTACGTTAAACTCACGCTTTTGTATCCTTTTGTCATGCCATCTTTTAACCTTTTCTTTAAATAGCTTGGCATTCTCATAGGCTTGGGTCCTCCATTCATCCAGAGAGCTAATGTCTAATAACCTCTTCTCACCGGCAAGTTTGAAATCATAATTGAGCTCTTTAATAGCCCAAGATCCTTATGTTCTACCTCAAGAGGTAAGTGACATGCTTTTCCATAAACCATCTTATATGGGAGACATACCCATAGGATTTTTGTATGCAGTTCTATAGGCCCACAATGCATCATTAAGTTTCTTGGACCAATTCTTTCTAGACCTATTAACTGTCTTTTGCAAAATTATTTTAGCTCTCTATTACTTAATTCTACTTGACCACTAGTCTGTGGGTGATAAGGGGATGCAATTATATGATTTACATCATACTTAGCAAGCATTTTACGAAAAGCATCATGAATAAAGTGTGAACCACCATCAGTCATTACGTATCTAGGGACTCCAAACCTCGGAAAAATAACTTCTTTAAGCATCTTAATAGAGGTGTTATGATCAGCACTACTAGTTGGAATAGCTTCTACCCACTTAGTAACGTGATCAACAGCAACTAGAATATGCGTGTACCCATTAGAGGAAGGAAACGGTCCCATATAATCAAAGCCCCAAACATCAAATGGTTCAATAATAAGTGAATAATTCATAGGCATTTCTTGACGTCTACTAATATTACCAATTCTTTGACATTCATCACAAGATAAGACAAACTTACGGGCATCCTTGAAGAGAGTAGGCCAATAAAAACCAGATTGCAATACCTTATGTGCAGTTCTATCTCCAGCATGGTGTCCTCCATAAGCTTCGGAGTGGCACTTGCGTAGGATCTATTCCTGTTCATGCTCAAGTACACAACATCTAATAATACCATCTACTCCTTCTTTATAAAGATGTGGGTCATCCCAGAAGTAATGTCTCAAATCATAGAAGAACTTTTTCTTTTGCTGGTATGTGAAGCTAGGAGGTATAAACTTAGCAACAATATAATTATCATAATCAGCATACCATGGAGCAGTGTGAAAATTATTTATGACAGCTAATTGTTCATCGGGAAAGCTATCATTAATAGGTTGTGGGTCATCAAGTATATTCTCAAGCCTAGACAAGTTATCTGCAACGGGGTTCTCAGCTCCCTTTCTATCAATAATATGCAAGTCAAATTCTTGCAGCAAGAGAACCCATCTAATCAGTCTAGGTTTAGCATCTTTCTTTTCCATAAGGTATTTGATAGCAGCATGATCAGTGTGAATAGTTACTTTAGAATCAACAAATAAGGTCTAAACTTATCACAAGGAAATACAACTGCTAAAAATTATTTCTCAGTCGTAGCATAATTTCTCTGGGCACTGTCTAGAGTTTTACTAGCATATTGGATAACATTCAATTTCTTATCAACTCTTTGCCCTAAAACAGCACCTACAGCATAATCACTAGCATCGCACATAATCTCAAAAGGTAGATTCCAGTCAGGAGGCTGGACAATAGGTGCAGAGATTAATGCTTTCTTAAGTATTTCAAATGCTTCTAGACAATCATCGTCAAAGACAAAAGGAATATCATTTTGTAGGAGATTAGTCAGAGGCCTGGAAATTTTGGAGAAGTCCTTTATGAACCTCCTATAAAACCCGACATGACCAAGGAAACTTCGTATACCTTTTATGTCCTTAGGGCACGCCATCTTTTCAATAGCATCAACTTTAGCCTTGTCAACTTCAATACCTCTTTCAAAAAAAATATGTCCCAAGACAATGCCTTCATTAACCATAAAGTGGCACTTCTCCCAATTCAAGACAAGATTGGTGTCTTCACATCTCTGTAAAACTCAATCAAGGTTGTTTAAGCAATCATCAAAAGAAGTTCCGTAAACAGAGAAGTCATCCGTGAAAACCTGAACAATCTTTTCACAAGAATCAGATAATATAGCCATCATGCATCTTTGAAAGGTAGCAGGTGCATTACATAAACCAAAAGGCATACGTCTATAAGCAAAGGTATCGAAAGGACAAGTAAAAGTGGTATTTTCTTGATCCCCTTTTGACACAGGTATTTGAGAGAACCCAGAATAACCATCTAGAAAGAAAAAGTGAGTATGTTTGGATAACCTTTCTAGCATTTGATCAATAAAAGGCAAGGGGTAATGATCTTTCTTAGTAGCTTTATTTAATTTGCAGAAATCAATTACCATCCTATAACCTGTAACAATTCTTTGTGGGATCAATTCATCTTTATCATTAGGAACAATAGTCATACCTCCCTTTTTAGGGACACAATGGACAGGACTTACCCACTGGCTATCAGCAACTGGATAAATAATACCTGCCTCTAGAAGCTTTAGTATTTCCTTCCTTACCACTTCTTTCATCTGAGGATTTAACCGTCGTTGATGATCAATAACCGGTTTAGCGTTTTCTTCCAATTTTATCTTGTGTTGGCATAAAGTAGGACTGATGCCCTTAAGATCATCCAGAGTATATCCAATAGCAGCACGGTACTTCTTCAGAGTTTTCAATAATTTTTCCTCTTCCTGCTCTGAAAGGTTAGCACTAATAATAACCGGATATATCTTCTTTTCATCAAGATAAACATACTTAAGATTATCAGGTAAAGGTTTAAGTTCAAACACGGGATTACCCTTGGGTGGAGGAGGATCCCCTAGGATTTCAACAGGCAAGTTATTTTTCAATGCGGGTCCTTGATTAAAGAATATTTCATCTACTTCCCTTCTCTCATTCATATGCATATCATAATCATGATCTAGCAAACATTGTTCTAAAGAATCATTAGGAGGCACAGCAATAGAAGCAAGACCAATAATTTCATCCTTACTAGGTAATTCTTTATCAAGGGGTTGTCTACGAAATTTAGCAAAGTTAAAATCATGAGACATATCCCCTAAACCAACAGTAACAATATCTTTCACGCAGTCTATCTTAGCATTAACAGAATTCGAGAAGGGTCTACCAAATATAATGGGACAAAAATCATCTTGTGGGGAACCAAGAACAAGAAAATCAGCAGGGTATTTAACTTTCCCACACAAGACTTCAACATCTCTAACAATCCCAATTGGTGAGATAGTGTCTCTATTAGCAAGTTTAATAGTAACATCTATACCTTCTAGCTCAACGGGTGCAATATTGTGCATAATTTCATCATATAAGGATATAGGTATTACACTTGCACTAGCACCTACGTTACATAAACCATGATAGCAATGATCTCCTATTTTAACAGCCTACAACAGGTCTATGTTTATTCCTAGCATCGGGTTTGGCTATCTAGCAGCTTCCTCTTGGAGGTAAATAACATCTCCATCTAAATCTTCAACCAAGAGATCTTTGACCATAGAAACACTAGGTTCAACTTTAATTTGCTCAGAGGGTGTAGGTGTTCTAGTACTACTCTTACGAACCACAGTTGAAGCTTTAGCATGATCCTTTATTCTAACAGGGAAAGGTGGTTTCTCAATATAAGCAGTAGGAACAATAGGATCAACATTATAAGTGATAGTCTTTTCTTCAACTTTAACAGGTTCAACTACTTTTACTTCAATGGGAGGATGGTATTTAAACCACTTCTCCTTGGGAAGATCAACATGAGTAGCAAATGATTCACAGAAAGAAGCTACTATCTAAGAGTCGAGTCCATATTTAGTGCTAAACTCACGGAAAACATCGGTATCCATAAAAGCATTAACACAATCAAACTTAGGGGTCATACCTGACTCCTTACCTTCATCGAGATTCCAATCTTTAGAGTTGCGTTTAATTCTTCCCAATAAATCCCATTTGAATTCAATAGTCTTCATCATAAAATAGCCAGAACAAGAAGTATCGAGCATGGAGCGATTATTGAGAGAAAGCCGAGCATAAAAATTTTGAATGATCATTTCTCTTGAGAGCTCATGATTGGGGCATGAATATAACATTGACTTAATCCTCCCCCAAGCTTGAGCAATGCTTTCTCCTTCGTGAGGCCAAAAAATATAGATATAATTACGATCACGATGAACCGGGTGCATAGGGTAGAACTTCTGATGAAATTCCAACTTCAGACAATTATAGTTCCATGATCCAATATCAACACATAGCCTAAACCATGTCAATGCATCTCCCTTCAAAGATAAAGGGAAGACCTTCTTCTTGATAACATCCTCGGGCATACATGCAAGCTTAAATAATTCACAAACTTCATCCACATAGATTAGATGCAAATCGGGATGAAGTGTCGTCTCATGTAAAGGGATTATCTAGCAGTTTCTCTATCATACCCGAAGGAATTTCAAAGCAAACATTTTCAGTAGGTACAGTAGGTTGAGGAGAAACTCTTTGCTCTTCTGGTCGGGGTGAAGATACCCCGAACAAGCCCCTCAAAGGATTATGAGCCATAGTAACAAGTGACAATAAGTTTCAGCACACTATATAAATTTTTCCATACCAAATTCCACTTACCAAAGGCGCTTCACTCCCCGACAACGGCGCCAGAAAAGAGTCTTGATGACCCACAAGTGTACGGGATCTATCATATTCCTTTCGATAAGTAAGAGTGTCGAACCCAACGAGGAGCTGAAGGAAATGATAGGTAGTTTTCAGTAAGGTATTTTCTGCAAGCACTGAAATTGTAGGTAACAAATAGTTTTGTGATAAGGTAATTGGTAGCAAGTGACAAAGGTAAAAGTAAATAAGGTGCAGCAAGATGGCCCAATCCTTTTTGTAGCAAAGGACAAGCCTGAACAAACTCTTATACGAAGGAAAGCACTCCCGAGGACACATGGTAATTATCGTCAAGCTAGTTTTCATCACGATCATCTGATTTGCGTTCGGTACTTTGATAATTTGGTATGTGGGTGGACTAGTGCTTGGGTGATGTTCTTACTTGGACAAGCCTCCTACTTATGATTAACCTCTATTGCAAGCATCCGCAACTACAAAAGAAGTATTAAGGTAAATCTAACCATAGCATAAAACAAGTTGATCCAAATCAGCCCCTTACGAAGCAACGCATAAACTAGGGTTTAAGCTTATGTCACTCTAGCAACCCATCATCTACTTATTACTTCCCAATGTCTTCCTCTAGGCCCAAATAATGGTGAAGTGTCATGTAGTCGACATTCACATGACACCACTAGAGGAGAGACAACATACATCTCATCAAAATATCGAACGAATACCAAATTCACATGACTACTTATAGCAAGACTTCTCCCATGTCCTCAGGAACAAAAGTAACTACTCACAAGACATAATATTGTTCATGATCAGAGGGGTATTAATATGCATAATGGATCTGAACATATGATCTTCCACCAAATAAACCAACTAGCATCAACTACAAGGAGTAATCAATACTACTAGCAACCCACAGGTACCAATCTGAGGTTTGGGTACAAAGATTGGATACAAGAGATGAACTAGGGTTTGAGAGGAGATGGTGCTGGTGAAGATGTTGATGAAGATAGCCCTCCCCAAGATGGGAGAGTTGTTGGTGATGACGGCGATGACGATTTCCCCCTCCGGGAGGGAAGTTCCCCGGCAGAACAGCTCTACCGGAGCCCTAGATCGGTTTCCGCCAAGGTTCCGCCTCGAGACGGCGGTGTGTCGTCCCGAAAGCCTCCCTATGACTTTTTTTCCAGGTCAAAACACCTCATATAGGAGAACATTGGCATCAGGGGGCCATCGAGGGGCCCACGAGGCAGGGTGGCGTGCCCAGAGAGGGGGCACGCCTCCCACCCTCGTGGACAGGTGGTGGCCCCCCTGGTGATCTTCTTTCGCCAGATATTTTTTATATTTTCTGAAACGGTGTCCTGTGGAGTTTTGGAGCTTTTTGAGTTGTGCAGAATAGGTTTCCAGAGTTTGCTTCTTTTCCAGCCCAGAATTCCAGCTGTCGGCATTCTCCCTCTTCATGTAAACCTTGTAAAATAAGAGAGAAAAGGCATAAGTATTGTGACATAACGTGTAATAATAGCCCATAATGCAATTAATATCAACATAAAAGCATGATGCAAAATGGACGTATCAACTCCCCCAAGCTTAGACCTCGCTTGTCCTCAAGCGAAAGCTGATATCGAAAAATATGTCCACATGTTTAGAGATAGAGGTGTCGATAAAAATAAAATACGGACATGAGGGCACCATGATCATTCTCATAACAGCAACATATATATATTGTCATAAGATTCTTATGCTAAAGTAACAGTTCATTCACCATGTCAAGTATGAATCAGAAACTTCATTGAAAACCAACAAACTATGATCTCGGTCATTGAAGCAATTGCAATTTATCATAACTTCGGAAAGAGTCAACATAAGAGCTTTTCAGCAAGCCTACACACTCAACTATCATATAGTCTTTCACAATTGCTCACACTCACGCAATACTTATGGTTATGGAGTTTTAATCAGACACAGAGAAAGATGGGGGCTTATGGTGTTGCCTCCCAACCTTTTACCTCAAGGGTAATGTCAACGGTAATAGACCATGAAAACTTACATCCAAGTAGGTATATATGTCAGGATCTTTCCAACACAATTTGCTTGCCAAAGGATAAAATGTAAAAAGGAAAGGTGATTTTCACCTTGACTCTTATAAGGCATAGATAAAAGATAGGCCCTTCGCAGAGGGAAGCAGAGGTTGTCATGTGCTCTTATGGTTGGATGCACAAAGTCTTAGCGCAAAAGAACGTCACTTTATATTGCCACTTGTGATAAGGACCTTTATTATGCAGTTTGTTGCTTTTATTACTTCCATATCACAAGATCGTATAAAGCTTATTTCCTCCACACTAATAAATCATACATATTTTAGCGAGTTTACAACATGACAACTTACTTGGAAGGATCTTACTCAATCCATAGGTAGGTATGGTGGACTCTCATGGCAAAACTGGGTTTGAGGATATATGGAAGCACAAGTAGTATCTCTACTTGGTTCAAGGACTTTTGGCTAACATGAGGGGGAAAGACAAGCTCAACATGTTGGATGATCCATGACATTATACTTTATTTCGGATATAAGAAACATAACCCATTATGTTGTCTTCCTTGTCCAACATCAACTCTTTTAGCATGTCATATTTTAATGAGTGCTCACAATCATAAAAGATGTCCAAGATAGTATATTTGTATGTGAAGCCTCTCTTTCTTTATTACTTCCTATTAATTGCAACGATGACCAAAATTATGTTTGTCAACTCCCAACAACTTTTATTCATCATACTCTTTATATGTGAAGTCATTACTTCCCATAAGATCAATATGATCTCTTGATATATATATTTTTTGTATATTTTCTTTTGTTCTATCATGACCAAAGTGAGGAAATCAAGCCCTTGACTCAACACTAATCTTTATTATATAGCTCACGGACTCGATTACAAAGGGTAAAGATCATAAAGCAAAGCTCACAACTAGATCATGTTAACTTTATTCTACTAGATCAAGATACTACCAAAAGGATCAAACAAAGAAAAATGGTAAAGATAGGAGTGATGGTGATACGATACCGGGGTCACTCCCCCAAGATTGGTAGTTGCCAAGGGGAGTGCCCATACCCATATGATTATGTCTCCTTCATCGTGGGTGGTGATTTCCCCCTCTCGGAGGGAAGTATCCCCGGCAGAACAGCTCTGCCGGAGCCCTAGATTGGTTTCCGCCAAGGTTCCGCCTCGAGACGGCGGCGTCTCGTCCCGAAAGCCTCCCTATGATTTTTTTTCCAGGTCAAAACACCTCATATATGAGAAGATGGGCATCGGGGGGCCCACGAGGCAGGGGGCGCGCCAAGAGAGGGGGGCGCGCCCCCACCCTCGTGGACAGGTGGTGGCCCCCTCGGTGATCTTCTTTGCCAGATATTTTTTATATTTTCTAAAACGGTGTCATGTGCAGTTTCGGAGCTTTTTGAGTTGTGCAGAATAGGTTTCCAGAGTTTGCTTCTTTTCCAGCCCGGAATTCAACTGTCGGCATTCTCCTTCTTCATGTAAACCTTGTAAAATAAGAGAGAAAAGGCATAAGTATTGTGACATAACATGTAATATCAGCCCATAATGCAATAAATATCAACATAAAAGCATGATGCAAAATGGACGTAGCATCGCGTTGGTCAGTTCCGCCCTCACACCCTCTGGTCACATCATGGCATCAATATCGGTTGCTACGTGCTCTGGCGTGGCATGGATGCGACGCTGTAAGCGATGCGTGCATCGGAAGAAAAGCGCGGGAGAGGTGAATGAGGGTTTTGGGTGGGTCAGAGCGATCAGAAATGGGCTTGGGAGTGGTCTTGAAACCGACAAAGCCCAACGTTTGTCTTTGGTTTGCGGGAGAAATCACATCCGGACCGCCCTATGGACTGATACACGACCATGTTGGATGGCTTCCGGACAGTGCAGGCTGTGGGGGGTTTAAGGGTCCGCCATGGAGATGCCCTAAAGTCCTATACTTGTAAAAGAAAACAGCTAATTGACACCATTTACACGTCATGTACAACATTATTTATTTATTATTGGGAAAGACCACGGATTTGTTTAACGGATAAAGACCATGGGTTGACTATTATTTATTTATGTCATTGAAAAAATATTTTGTGCCGAAGGTTTTGCAAGTGTTCGAGAAAAAGGAAGAACCGAACGTAATACAGGAAGAGTTACCCAAATATCTATTATCGTTTAGTTAAACTATTTTCCTATCACTTGATGTGAATGCTCGTGCTGAGTTACTCATGATAGCCAAACGCGTGTAACTAGACTGCCACCGCTTGCACGCACCGTCGCCACCCTCCACCGCATCGCTGCCGCCGGAGGGCTAACCGGCGAAGTCGCACTAGACCCTAGGAAGGTGGTGGCGGGGTGGATCTGGCCCCTCACGTGCTCCTCCCCCCACCCCCACCCCCACCTCTTTAC
>LR738715.1:844120590-844131445 GCA_902687465.1 Secale cereale | reverse complement strand
CCGCGCATGGCTGCCTCTGTTGTTCTGGCAGGCTTGCGGGTGTCTGATACGTCTCCAACGTATCTACTTTTCCAAACCCTTTTGCCCTTGTTTTGGACTCTAACTTGCATGATTTGAATGGAACTAACCCGGACTGACACTGTTTTCAGCAGAACTGCCATGGTGTTGTTTTTGTGCAAAATAAAGAATTCTCGGAATAGCCTGAAAATCAATGGAGAATTATTTTGGAAAATATAAAAAATATCTGCAAGAAGATCCTCACCGGGGGGCCCACACCCTGCCCACGAGGGTGGGGGCGCGCCCCCTGCCTCGTGGGCCCCCCGACGCTCTACCGACGTCCCCCAGATCCTATATCTTCCGTTTCGGGGAAAAAAAATAGAGGAGAAGGAATTATCGCGTTTCATGAGACGGAGCCGCCGCCAAGCCCTAATCTCTCTCGGGAGGGCTGATCTGGAGTCCGTTCGGGACTCCGGAGAGTGGAGATCGTCGCCATTGTCATCATCAACCTTCCTCCATCACCAATTCCATGATGCTCACCACCGTGTGTGAGTAATTCCATCGTAGGCTTGCTGGACGGTGATGGGTTGGATGGGATCTATCATGTAATCGAGTTAGTTTTGTTAGGGTTTGATCCCTAGTATCCACTATGTTCTGAGATTGATGTTGCTATGACTTTGCTATGCTTAATGCTTGTCACTAGGGCCCGAGTGCCATGATTTCAGATCTGAACCTATTATGTTTTCATGAATATATGTGTGTTCTTGATCCTATCTTGCAAGTCTATAGTCACCTACTATGTGTTATGATCCGGCAATCCCGAAGTGACAATAATCGGGACCACTCCCGGTGATGACCGTAGTTTGAGGAGTTCATGTATTCACTATGTGTTAATGCTTTGGTCCAGTACTCTACTAAAAGGAGGCCTTAATATCCCTTAGTTTCCAATAGGACCCCGCTGCCACGGGAGGGTAGGACAAAAGATGTCATGCAAGTTCTTTTCCATAAGCATGTATGACTATATTCGGATTACATGCCTACATTGCATTGATGAACTGGAGCAAGTTCTGTGTCACCCTAGGTTATAACTTCTACATGATGAATTGCATCCGACGTAATTTCCCATCACCGATCCAATGCCTACGAGCTTTACCGATATTGATTGTCGCTTATTTACTTTTCCGTTGCTGCTATTACAAAAACTACAAAAACACTATCATTACTTTTATTGCTGCTACCGCCACTATCATATTACTTTGCTACTAAACTATCTTGATGCAGATACTAAGTTTCGGTGTGGTTGAATTGACAACTCAGCTGCTAATACTTAAGAGTATTCTTTGGCTCCCCTTGTGTTGAATCAACAAATTTGGGTTGAATACTTTACCCTCGAAAATTGTTGCGATCCCCTACACTTATGGGTTATCAATACTATTTTATGGCGCCGTTGCCGGGGAGCATAGCTCTATTCTTTAAGTCACTTGGGATTTATATCTGTTAATCACTATGAAGAACTTGAAGGACTCAAAAACCAAGATCTTACCCTCAACTACGAGGGGAGGTAAGGAACTGCCATCTAGCTCTGCACTTGATTCTCCTTCTGTTATGAGTAAACTTGCGACACCTACTCCTGCTATTGAATCTGATATGTCGTATGTTCTTGATGATGCTACTTCTGCTATGTATGATGAAACTACCTCTATGCCTGATACTGTGCCACTAGGTGAATTTCTAGATGAACAAAATGCTAAGGTTAGGGAGAGTGCAAATGTTGATGGTATTTATGAAAGTGATGATGAAACTACTCCCAATATATATGAATTGCCTGTTGTGCCTGAGGGTTATGTTATGGATGAAGAAACTGCTAGAGACTTTCTTGCTTGCAATGATAGATATGATCTTAAGAAATTATTAGCTAAGCTGAAAGAAAAGTCCTTGAATGCTAGAATGAAACATGACCCCGCTTTTGCTACTTCACCTATCTGTGTTACTGATAAGGATTATGAATTCTCTGTTGATCCTGAGCTAATTACTTTGGTTGAATCTGATCCTTTCCATGGCTATGAGTCTGAAACTGTTGTGGCACATCTTACTAAGTTGAATGATATATCCACCCTGTTTACCAATGATGAAAAGATTCGTTACTACTATATCCTTAAGCTATTTCCGTTCTCGTTAAAGGGTGATGCTAAGACTTGGTTTAATTCTCTTGATCCTGGTTGTGTGCGTAGTCCCCAGGATATGATGTATTACTTCTCTGCTAAATATTTTCCCGCTCATAAGAAACAAGCTGCCTTACGGGAAATATATAACTTTGCTCAAACTGAAGAAGAGAGTCTCCCCCAAGCTTGGGGGAGGCTTCTCCGGTTACTTAATGCTTTGCCTGATGATCCTCTTGAGATGCATGATATACTTGATGTCGTTTATAATGGACTAACCGATGCTTCTAGAGACCACCTGGATAGTTGTGCTGGTTGTGTTTTCAGCGAAAGAATAGTTGAACAAGTTGAATTACTATTGAATAATATGCCGGCCAATAAAAATAATTGGACACTTCCTGAACCACCCCCTAAGCCAACTCCGAAGAAAAGAGGTGTTCTATTTCTCAGTCCTGAAGATATGCAAGAGGCAAAGAAATCTATGAAAGAAAAAGGTATTAAAGCTGAAGATGTTAAGAATTTACCGCCTATTGAAGAAATACATGGTCTTGATAACCCAACACAGGTAGTAAAGGTAAATTCTATTTATAGAATTGATGAAGGTGATATTCCTCGTTATAAGTCTGCTAGCCAATGTTTAGATGAGTTTGACAATTTTATTGTGAAACAAGAAAACTTCAATGCCTACGTTGGTAGACAATTACAACACAATGCTTATATGATTGAACGCTTGAGTGATTATCTGGCTAGAGCTAAAGGTGAACAGAAACTTATTAGTATACATGCTTCTATGGTCACCACTCAAGTAGAACAAGTACTTAAGCCTTAGAATGATTTGCTCAATGAATTAAATAGTAAGAATAATGACTATGATGTTAGAGTTGCAACTAGAGGTGGTAAAATGACTCAGGAACCTCTGTATCCTGAAGGCCACCCTAAGAGAATTGAGCAAGATTCTCAGAGAGCTAATATAGATGCACCTAGTTCTTCTAAGAAAAAGAAAAACAAAACTGATAGGACTTTGCATGCTCCTAGTGAAACTGTAGCTGACACACCTGAGAATCCCAATGGTATATCTGTTTCTGATGCTGAGACACAATCTTGTAATGAACATGAACCTAGTGATAATATTAATGATGATGTTCATGATGATGCTCAACCTAGCAAAGATAATAAAGTAGAGATTGAACCTGCTGTTGATCTTGATAACCCACAATCAAAGAATCAACGTTATGATAAGAGAGACTTTGTTGCTAGGAAGCACGGTAGGGAAAGAGAACCATGGGTTCAGAAACCCATGCCTTTTCCTCCGAAACCATCCAAGAAAAAGGATGATGAGGATTTTGAGTGCTTCGCTGAAATGATTAGACCTATCTTTTCGCGTATGCGTTTGACTGATGTGCTTAAAACAAATCCTTATGCCAAGTATATGAAAGACATTATTACCAACAAAAGAAAGATACCTGAAGTAGAAATTTCCACCATGCTTGCTAATTACACTTTTGAGGGTGGAATGCCTCAGAAATTAGGGGATCCAGGAGTACCTACTATACCTTGCTCCATTAAGAGAAACTATGTTAAAACTGCTTTGTGTGATCTTGGAGCCGGTGTTAGTGTTATGCCTCTCTCTTTATACCGTAGACTTGACTTGATTAAGTTGACACCTACTAAAATATCTTTGCAAATGGCCGATAAATCAACTGCTATACCTGTCGGTATTTGTGAGGATGTGCGTGTTGTAGTTGCAAATGTTACTATTCTAACGGACTTTCTTATACTTGATATTCCCGAGGATGATAGTATGTCTATTATTCTTGGAAGACCTTTTTTAAATACTACATGGGCTGTTATTGATGCAACAAAGGCAATGTGACTTTTCATGTCCATGGTAATGAGCATACGATACACTTTCCGAGGAAACAACCTCACGTCCATAGTATCGGTTATATTGGAAAAACTTCAACTATTACTATTGGAGGTTTTGAGTTTCCTCTTCCTACTATCAAGAAGGCATATGACATTCTTATTGTTGGGGACATACCTATCCCCATTGAGGTAACATAGTGTTATTCAAAAATTCTCCGGTTTCATATTACTCGGAAAGAGTTTATTAACAAGACCTGATCAATCTTGTTAATGGATTCCTTTTGATGAGCATGGGATAGGTGAATCTAGATAGCACAACCTTCTGTACCCTCTTTTTACTTTCTGTTAATTAGGATAAATAAAACAAAAAATAGCATTGTCTGTCTGTTTCCAGACTTATCCGTGCAATAAAAAATTATCCCGAAAATAAAAGTTCTCCAAATGCCATGAAAATGAAATATGATTTTTTTTCTAGAATATTTAAGAAAATATGGCACTGAACACACAGCGAGGGGAGCCAACACGTGGCCACGAGGGTCCAGGGCGCGCCCCCCTGCCCAGGGCGCGCCCCCCTGCCTCGTGGGCCCCACGTGGCCCCCCTCCACTTATCCTTTCACCCATGCTCTTCTTCTTCCTCCCAAAAAAATCCCCAACTAGCTCAAACCCGAGTTCTAGCTCATCTTGCTGCCATTTTCGATCTCCTTGCTCAAAGCACCATTCACCAAACTGTTTGGGGAGATTGTTCCTTGGTATGTGACTCCTCCATTGGTCCAAGTAGTTTTTGCTCTAGTGCTTTATTTGATGCAAATTTATGCTGCTGTGGTGACCTTGTTCTCGAGCTTTCATGTCAAATTTTCTTGGTCCCAAGTAGTTCTAATGCATGATATAGCCTCTAGGAACTTATAGGAGTTGTTGCTATCAATCTTGTTGAGTTTGGTTAACTTTTATCTTGAAGTTACTAAAAAATTCAGAAATTTTCAGAAAGGGAAAATGTTAAAAAGATTATTGAGGGGCTCCTCTAGCAAGAGTTCGGAGGAGAAGAAGAAAGAAGAAAATAAGAAGCCCAAGTATAATCTTCCTCGCATGGCAGAAGTTCGACCATGCGAATGGCCTTGTAATAATTTCATGATGACCGCCGGTATTTACGAAGACTTTTATTGGTTGGCGAATAATGCAGGCCTCACCGACTTCCATAATGACCAGAAAGAGCAGTATCTCTTACTCACCAATATTTTCACGCAAAGCTTTCATTTTCATTCTAGGAAAACACCACCTACGGTGGAGTTTCGTTTATATGATGTGATTAAGGAGATATCACTTTTAGATTTTTGTGAAATATGTAAAGTACCCTTTGGAGGTAGACTTGATGAACCACGTCGTGAAGACGTTGAAGGGTTCATTGACATGATAGTTGTAGGAGAAACTAGACAGGTTTCAGGGGCAAGAATCACTAGTATACATTTCCCTGTTCTGCGGTACTTTGCTCTATTTGCTAGTAGATGTTTAATTGGTCACGGGAACAGTGAGAATCTCAGTGCCCCTGATATTATCATTTTACGCCATGCTTTGTTTCGAGACACAACTTTTATCTTGGGCGCCGTCGTTGCCAAACGATTGAGCCTGAACCGCTCAAAGGGGCACGTCTTTGGAGGCATATTTGCTTCTCACCTTGCTGAATATTTTAATATACCCATTAGGCATCATGAGAAGGAAGAAAAATTGCTTGCCCCTGTTTATCTAGACTACAAGAGCATGGTAGCTCATGATTTTATTGTTAAAGATAAGAATATGCAGCTTAATTATAAATTGAGGTTTGATGAAATATACTGTGAAATTGTTACCTTGCTTGCACCATCTTTGTTTGATCTGTCCACATGCAAGTATCTCATTACATCAGATGCCTTCTACAAGTACCAAGGCCAGGCACAAGCTTCAGAACCTGAGCCAGAACCACCACTTGATCCTTCCCGTCAATCTGTTTATGGGTGGGAGCTGGATGAGCTCGCCAACCAGTGGCATCCAGAGGACACATCTCAGTACACTGGAGGGAGTGGCTTTGATCCGTGGCCATAGACCAACTTAGGCCAAAAGCCTAACCTTGGGGGAGTACGTGTTTCTCACCGACTTACATTCATGTTTACACCTATTTAGTTGTCGGTGCTCACACTCTTTCACTGTACCATCCATGCTTAGTTTAAATTTCTTTTTCTTAGTCTTTTTCTTGTGTGCTAGAAAAACCCAGAAACACAAAAAATATTAGTTGTAGCTTCTAGCTAGTTTACTTTCTTTGCCTATAGTATTAGCAAAAAGTGAAAAACCAAAAAGATTTCCTGTTCTTATTTTGCTTGTTGGGAGCTTTCCCGTGTAAATAGTTTCTTTTCTTTTCTTTAGGGGTTAAGAGTAGAAGACCATGGGTGGAATTGCTTACTGGCTCTCATATGCTTTGTTGTTGATTTAACCTTGAGCCATATTACCTTGTCTTCTCTATTGCATTAAATGTTTGCAGATTCCAGCTTAGTACAATGCATGTGCACTATTATTATTATCCACACCGTTCGGTCGTGCGAGTGAAAGGCAATAAGGATGATATATGATGAACTAATTGAGATGAGAAAAGCTGGTATGAACTCGACCTCTTTTGTTTTTGTAAATATGATGGCTCATCGTTCTTGATTTAGCATGTTATGAATGAAACATGTTTGCAATGACAATTAGATATCATAGCCGCTTATGTCATGCTTAATTAGCTGAGAGTTTATAATGGTCTATCTTGCGTGCCAACATGATATTAAAATGGTTGTGATGTGGTATGATGGGTGGTATCCTCCTTTGAACGATTTAAGTGATCTGACTTGGCACATGTTCACGCATGTAGTTGAAACAAATCAACATAGCCTCCACGATATTTATGTTCATGGTGATTTATATCCTACTCATGCTTGCATTCATTGTTGATTAATTTTCATGCATGTTCATGACCGTTGTTGCTCTCTAGCTGGTCGCTTCCCAGTCTTTTTCTAGCCTTCACCTGTACTAAGAGGGAATATTGCTTGTGCATCCACTTCCATAAACCCTAAAGTTATTCCAGTGAGTCCACCATACCTTCCTATATGCGGTATTTACCTGCCGTTCCAAGTAAATTTGTATGTGCCAAACTCTAAACCTTCTAATAAAATTATGTTTTGTATGCTCGAACAGCTCATGTATCAACTAGGGCTGTCTATATCTTCCATGCTAGGTGGGTTATTCTCACGATGAGTGGACTCCGCTCATCATTCATGAGAAAATGGCTGGTAACCGGGATGCCTAGTCCCATGCTCAAAATCATAATAATTAAACAAAACTCCCCCAGGGTTGTTGCTGGTTTGGATGGTACCCGTTGTTTCGGGCTAGCCGTGGAGTGTGCTTGTTGGTGGTTGGGGGAGTATAAACTTTACCATTTTGTTTGGGAACCGCCTATAATGTGCGTAGCATGGGAGATATCGAGATTCTTGGTTGTTATGTTGACAATGAAAGTATACCGCTCAAAATGTTATTCATCTCTATTTAAAAATCGAGCTCTCGCACCTCTACAAATCCTTGCTTCCCTCTGCGAAGGGCCTATCTATTTACTTTTATGCAGAGTCATCATCCTCTTATCAAAGAGCACCAGTAGGAGAGCACCTCTGTCGTTGCATGTATTACTATTAATTTGCATTAAGTATGATCATCACTGGATCTCTTTTACCATGAATTACAATGTCTAGTCAGTCCTTGATCCTTGAAGGTGCTCTGCATTTATGTTTTGCGGTCTCAGAAAGGGCTAGCGAGATACCATCTTGTTATATCATATCATGAATGTTTTGAGAAAGTGTCGTCATCCGAGGTTTATTATTATTGCTCACTAGTTGATTATGCTATTGATGTGAGTAGTCTTGAGACCTGAAAGTTATTGTGAATGTCGTTAGTTCATGATCTTGTTGAAAACCTGGATGCTAGCTTACATATTTACAACAACAAGAGCAAACAGAGTTTGTCAAAGTTTTTTCTTTATCACTTTCAGTTTATCAACTGAATTGCTTGATGACAAGCAAAGGTTTAAGCTTGGGGGAGTTGATACGTCTCCAACGTATCTACTTTTCCAAACCCTTTTGCCCTTGTTTTGGACTCTAACTTGTATGATTTGAATGGAACTAAGCCGGACTGACGATGTTTTCAGCAGAACTGCCATGGTGTTATTTTTGTGCAGAAATAAAAAGTTCTCAGAATCACCTGAAAATCAACGGAGAATTATTTCAGAAAATATAAAAAATATCTGCAAGAAGATCCACACCAGGGGGGCCAGGGCCTGTCCACGAGGGTGAGGGCGCGCCCCCTGCCTCGTGGGCCCCCTGGTGACTTACCGACGTATCCCCAGATCCTATATCTTCACTTTCAGGGAGAAAAAAATCAGGGAGAAGGAATTATCGCGTTTCACGAGACGGAGCCGTCGCCAAGCCCTAATCTCTCTCGGGAGGGCTGATCTGGAGTCCGTTTGGGGCTCCGGAGAGTGGAGATCGTCGCCATCGTCATAACCTTCCTCCATCACCAATTCCATGATGCTCACCGCCGTGCGTGAGTAATTCCATCGTAGGCTTGGTGGACGGTGATGGGTTGAATGGGATCTATCATGTAATCGAGTTAGTTTTGTTAGGGTTTGATCCCTAGTATCCACTATGTTCTGAGATTGATGTTGCCATGACTTTGCTATGCTTAATGCTTGTCACTAGGGCCCGAGTGCCATGATTTCAGATCTGAACCTATTATGTTTTCATGAATATATGTGTGTTCTTGATCCTATCTTGCAAGTCTATAGTCACCTACTATGTGTTATGATCCGGCAACCCCGAAGTGACAATAATCGGGACCACTCCCGGTGATGACCATAGTTTGAGGAGTTCATGTATTCACTATGTGTTAATGCTTTGGTCTAGTACTCTATTAAAAGGAGGCCTTAATATCCCTTAGTTTCCAATAGGACCCGCTGTCACGGGAGGGTAGGATAAAAGATGTCATGTAAGTTCTTTTCCATAAGCACGTATGACTATATTCGGAATACATGTCTACATTGCATTGATGAACTGGAGCTAGTTCTGTGTCACCCTAGGTTATAACTTCTACATGATGAATTGCATCCGACATAATTTCCCATCACCGATCCAATGCCTACGAGCTTTACCTATATTGCTTGCTGCTTATTTACTTTTCCGTTGCTATTATCACAAAAACCACAAAAACACTATCTTTACTTTTATTGCTGCTACCGCCACTATCATATTACTTTGCTACTAAACAATCGTGCTGCAGATACTAAGTTTCTAGGTGTGGTTGAATTGACAACTCAGCTGCTAATACTTAAGAGTATTCTTTGGCTCCCCTTGTGTCGAATCAATAAATTTGAGTTGAATACTTTTGTCACAACCCTAGTTCTGGTATGCACTAGGCTAGTCTTGATGTTTGCATCATGTTTAATTTTCAAATGAAATTGAATTGAGGACTTGTGAAACCCTCAGAAACCCTTTTAAAAAATGACCCAAATAAAAAATTGCTCCAAAAAGGTCCAAGAAAATGTTCATGTTGCTCTCTGAAAATATTGGTTAGAGATAAAAATCAAACCAATATTATTAGGAGCTCATAAGTATTTATTTTGGGCATTTGGAATTAATGCAATAGTTATTTGCTTGGATATATATTTATTATATATTATATATATGTCCAAAATTCTGATTCTTTATTTTGAGGGGCTTGAATTAATTCCTAGGTCCCTGCAAAATAAAAATCTCAGAAGAAAATAATTGATTTAGTTTAGAAACTAAATCAAAACATAACTACAAAAATAGAAAACAGAAACAAATAAAAAGGGAAAACTTTACCTGTGTTAACCTGGTGGCCCATCTGCTTCGCACAGCAGCTGGCCCGGGTGACTAGCAGCGCCAGTCACCCTCAACCTCGCGCCAGGAGGCCGGGGTGCGTGCCCGACGCGTGCTTCGCCGCGCCGCGCCACCTCCTGCCTGCCTGCTTCTTCCCCCTCGATGCCTGGTTGCTTCTGGACGAGCCACGCGCCCTCCCGACCCTCTCGCACTCTCCCTGGACCCCTCCCCTCTCCTCTGTCTCCCTCTCTTCGCTTGGACCCGAGCGCATCGTCGCCGCCGATCGCAACCACCGTAGCCACTACCTTCCCCTCGCCTCTCCGACGAGCCTCCGAGCTCCGCCCCGCTGTCGTGAACCTCTACGCCGAGCCGCAGGTTCCCGGACGCCCTGAGGCCTTGTCCATGAGCTCTTCTTCTCCGCACAGCCACCGGACGCCGTCGACGAATTCGCCGCCTCCAACGCGTCCCCGAGCCCAATAAGCTACTCCGCTGTCTCACTGTGAGCTTCACCTTCTTTCCCCCTGTCATTGCCATTGATTGCGCCCTCTAGGTGTCGCCCCCTGCTGACCGAAGCTTGCCGCCGCCGGTATTGCCGCCGCCGTGGCCACAGCCACGCACGCTCAAAACCGAGCACCCCATCGCACTCGGTGCTTCACCAGGAGCCTGCAGCACCCCTCCCCTGGCCTCCCCGTGCCCCGTAGCGCCGTTTCCGACGAGGGCCGAACTCCGGTGCCGCCGCGAGCTCGTTTCCGGCGAGCTCCGGCCGCATTAGCTGCTGCTGCTTGCTGGAATGGGCGCGGGTGAGCTCCAGCTCCTTGCCCGTGGTCTCCGCTGCCCAAATGACCGCCGGAACGGCGATCCCGATCCCCTCCGCCGCGTCTATGGACGCCGGCGTTGAGCCGCCGGTGGGTTTGACCCGCTGACCGGCGTGGTTTCACCCCCACG
>LR738715.1:844091765-844111377 GCA_902687465.1 Secale cereale | reverse complement strand
TCTCACTGACATGTGGGCCATGCCCAGCTAATTAGTTGTTAGGATTAGTGTTAGTACTAATTAACTTAGTTAGGTTAGTCCTACAGTCACTGACTAGTGGGCCCTGCCCAGTTAGTTTGGGCTAACTAACTCAGTTATTTTGTTGAAGCCACTGACGTGTGGACCCCACACATCAGGTTTGACCTGAGTCAGCGCTGCTGACTTGCTGACGCAAGCATGACGCAATAAACAATTTTCTGGAATTGTTTTAGTTTAGGAAAATCCAGAAAATTGTTTAAACTTCAAAAAATCACAGAAATTCAACCGTAGCTCAGAATGAAATAATTTATATATGAAAAATGATCAGAAAAATATAAGGAATCTGTTTATGGCATTTTCATGCATGTTAAACCAAATTATACCTGCTGTATAGGTGAAAGCACATAAATGGCACTTTTAAATGTTAATTTTGGAATTGCATTTGAACCCTTGGTTCAAATGGACTTCTTTCAAATAGAATGTTAGATGCATTAGCTCAAATAACATCACATCTTCATGCCATGTTCATGCATCATATTGTTGCATATGCTTGTGTTTGATTGTCGGCACCGTTCTTCTCGATAGGTCCAGCTCCGGAGACCGATCCAGAGTACCTGTCAGAGGAGCAGTGCTCTGCACGTTGTTTTACCAGGCAAGCATACCCCCTTGTTCATTCCGATACAACCCCTCTCTCGCTCCTGCTCTCTGTTATTGCATTAGGACAACAACGACTTCAACTGCTACTTTATGCTGCGGTAGTTGAACCCATTCCTCTGCATGACCTGTCATTGCCACAGTAAATAGTTGAAACCCACTAGCATGTGTAGGAATTGATTGAAGCCATGTTGTGATCTTACCATGCCTTGCTTGCTATTGCTTAGAGTGTGTCAGGTCTGATTCATCGGGAATGAATTGGAGTGCAATGATATTTTCTGATGCTGAGAGTTAAGTGTGTGAACGCGATTTGGTAAAGGTAGCGGTGAGAGGCCATGTAGGAGTACATGGTGGGTTGTCTCACTGGAACCGTTCCTAAGAACTGAGTTCTGTGTATGTTGTCCAATGACTAGCTACTACCACACATTGGGTTCCGGTAACTCGACCCCTCTCGACTTATTAATCAACATGATCTCTGTCCAGGGGTTGCAACTAGTTTCTGGTGTTTGTAGGTAGTGTTAGTAGTCTACCAAGTGGCACTTGGCCAGGTGGGCTTGGGATAGACTAGGCACTGTGGCACGGTGTACCAAGCGTAGATCCACTCGGCGAGGTGGGCTTGGGAACCCTGCGCACATAATTTGGGGCCGTGAGCGACACCCCGGCCGGATCTCCTTACGGATGGAACCCGAATAGGCGATAAACCTGGACTAGAGTCTTGTGTGGTTAGTCAGGTCGTGGCCGACACCCTCGCCGGGCTTCCGCTTGAAGGTTGCCGAGATACACGAGATGTACATGGCGGTAAGTGGCGAGAGCGTGTGTGAAGAAGTACACCCCTGCAGGGTTATCATGATCTATTCGAATAGCCGGGTCCACGGTTATGGACTTCTTGGATGCTTACGTGGTACATAGACAACTTGAAGTGGATACTCTAAAATACTCAAGACAAGTGTGAGTGCTATGGATGGCCTTCTCGTAGGGAGACGGGGATGAATCCATAGTGGTGTATTGTGTGGTGCTTAGTGGACTCGTGTGCGCCACCTCAAAAGAGTTACCAGCAGTCGTAGAATAGGATAGCCATTGAGTCAAAGCTGGCTTGCTGCAACTAAACCCCACTTTGCCCTTCTTGATACAAGTGCATGTATGATAGGGTCTGATGTAAGTCTTGCTGAGTACCTTTGTACTCATGTTTGCTTAATTTATGTTTTGCAGATGAGATTGATGTCTCACTAGTAGTTCCGCTTGGACTTCGACAAGTAGCTTGTTACCTCAGCTACGTTCTTGGACGAGTGTTGTAGATAGTCAGGCTCTCAGCCTTTTTCATTTGTAGATATCTGTACTCAGACATGTATGCTTCCGCTTGTTGCTTGTATGCTCTGAATGTTGGGTCGTGAGACCCATGTTTGTAATATCTGGCTCCACGGAGCCTAATGAATAAATACTTTGTTTATTAGAGTCTTGTTGTGATGCCATGTTGTATTTGCACATATCGAGCATATTGTGTGTATGTTATTGAAATGCTTGGTATGTGTGGGATCCGACACCTAGTTGTTTACCCTTGGTAGCCTATCTTACAGGGAAATGTCTCCTAGTGCTCCCACTGAGCCTTGGTAGCTTGCTACTGCTCCGGAACACTTAGGTTGCCCGGCATGTGTCCTTCTTCGTTCCTGTGTGTGTCCCTTAGGGGAAATGTCACGCGTTGTTCCTTTAAGTCCTTGTAGCTTGCTACGACTTGGGTTCATACGTTGATGACCGACACGTTCGTTGCTGGGTCATGTATGCCTGTCTCTGTAATTTAGTGCCACTTTTGGTTTATAACTGGTCATGTCGGCCCGGGTTCTCTGTCATATGGATGCTAGCGACACTATCATATACGTGAGCCAAAATGCGCAAACGGTCCCGGGCCAGGTAAGGTGGCACCCGTGGGGATACCGTGCGTGAGGCCGCAAAGTGATATGGTGTGTTACATGCTAGACCGGTGTGACTTAGGATCGGGGTCCCGACAACTTTACCCTCGAAAACTGTTGCGATCCCCTACACTTGTGGGTTATCAGCGCGCCGCACGTAGTAGCGCGGGTCGTTGCCGAATCGCCCAGGCGTAGGCTGGCCAGCGGAGGGCCACGTGGCAGTTGATGATTGGTGCGGAGCGGAGCAGTCCACCGAGCCGCCGTTGGCGTCGTGACGTGGCACAATTCCCGGTGTGGACCGACCCACCGCACCCTGCGCAGATCCCGTGGGAGATTGCGGGACAGACCTGTAGGGAGAGGATCCCGAGGCTGCCACGCTGCGATCCCGAGGCTGATTCGCCTCTGTACTGCTGCTGCTTTGTCCAGGACGCATGAGATATTGATTTTGATCAATTTCTTCAGCATGTTCTGCACCTTTTTTCTGTTTCATCACAACACTGATGTTCACCATTAGCAAGAGTATTAGTCAATAATTGATCATCAGTATTTAATCTGTCCCCATGGTCAACGCCATTGAGATGAGATGGTAAAAGAAGGATCTCTTATTGAAGAAGAGCACCAGCATTTGGATGGAGATGTGCAAAGGGAAAAACAGTTTCATCAAACACAACGTCACGGGAGATGTTGTAGGATCGAAAGTATGTCTAGAGGGGGGTGATTAGACTACTTGTAAATATAAAAATTCTGCCTTTTGACAAAGAACAGTTTTTGGCAGATTCACAATTATGATCAAGTCAAGTATCACCCTACACATGCAATTCTAGAGTATAGGCAGCGGAAAGTAAATTGCACATGTAGTAAAGAGAGGTGGAGAAGATCAAACGCAATTTGGAGACGCAATGATTTTTCCCGTGGTTCCGATAGGTGGTGCTATCGTACATCCACGTTGATGGAGACTTCAACCCACGGAGGGTAACGGCTGCGCGAGTCCACGGAGGGCTCCACCCACGAAGGGTCCACGAAGAAGCAACCTTGTCTATTCCATCATGGCCTACGCCCACGGAGGGCTAGCCTTACTCGGGGTAGATCTTCACGAAGTAGGCGATCTCCTTGCCCTTACAAACTTCTTGGTTCAACTCCACATCTCGATGACGGAGGCTCCCAAGCGACACCTAACCAATCTAGGAGGCACCACCCTCCAAAAGGTAATAGATGTTGTAGATGATGATGAACTCCTTGCTCTTGTGCTTCAAATGATAATCACCCCAACACTCAACTCTCCTCACTGATATGGCTGTGGTGGAAGAAAGGATTGAGTGGAAAGCAACTTGGGAAGGTTAGAGATCAAGTTTCATATGGTGGGAGTGGAGCAACTTGATCTCAACACAAGGGTAGGTAGTTCTCTTCTCAGAAATGTAAGGTAGGAGTGGTAGTTCTTTCTGATGGCTCTCTCCACGAATGAAGAGGGGGTGGAGGGGTATATATAGCCTCCACACAAAATCCAACCGTTACACACATATTTGAGCAATCTCGATGGGACCGAAGTGGACAACTCGGTGAGACCGAAAGTTCAAATAATGTGAACGTTGGGGTTTTCGGTGGGACCGAAAATACCATCTCGATTAGTCCGATTTGAGCAAAGACAAGAGCATGCCAGTTTCGGTGGGACCGACTTCATCATCTCGGTGACACCGATTTGATGACAGAAGGTTACAGAAGCTTGGCAGCCCATGTTTCGGTGAAACCGATTTCAAAATCGGAATATCCGATTTTGCTAGGGTTTGGCTTATGGCTGAGGTGGTTCATCTCGGTGTGACTGAGTTTGGATAATCGGTGGGACCGAGATTACTTATGAGTGTATATGGCAGTGAAAGTTGCTGATAGTTTAAGGAGATATATCACTAAGCACTTGAGCAACCAGATCATCAACATAACCTCATCCCCTTTTAATAGTATTGGCTTTTCCTATGGACTCAATGTGATCTTGGATCACTAAACCAAAAATGGAGTCTTGAGCTTTTGCCAATGCTTGCCTTAGCATTTTGAGGGGTCCACTTCTTCAGTCCTTGCCATACCCATATCACTGAACTTCTCTGAAAAGATTCTCAAGTAACTATTAGTTCAATGATATATATGTTGTTATTAATTGCCAAAACCACCCGGGGATTAGTTGCACTTTCAATCTCCCCCTTTTTGGTAATTGATGACAACATATAGATCAAAGCTTCGACAAGAGATATAATCAATGAATAATATCGTCGCTTTGAGAAGTATGTGATAAGCAAGAGCTCCCCCTAAATTTGTGCATTATTTAAGATTTGCGTTTGAATGCAAATGCACAATCGATTAGGATCATGGGTCACTCTTCCATGTCACATACATCTTGGTGGAGCGCACAAAATGATAAGAATGAACAGCATGCACCCAATCACCAAGACAAGAGTAAATAGCCATACAAGATAGGAATAGCATATGATAAGCATTAAACACACATTAAAGCATAGTATGACTAAGCACTCATAAAGGTAGCATCAAACGGAGTATCAAGCACACGGAATGTCTCGAAAACCAAAAGTATCTCAAAGAAACCGCAAAAGAACGAAAGAGCACTCTCTCTCTCTCGAAGCCCTATGATCTATACAATTTCTCCCCCTTTGGCAACAAGTTACCAAAAAGTTCGAAAAAGCATAGAGCTAAACGTCACTGTGGGCTCTGCTGGCGGCTCCCGTCTGGGTAGATGTCGGAGTAGATATGACGGCATCGGCGAAGACTTCAGCTGATATCTGTGCTGGAGGAGTGGACACTGGAGCTGTAGCTGGAGTAACTACTGGAGCTGTGGGAGGTGCTGAAGTTGTAGTCCTGGTGTCAGTCACTGGAATAGCAGCTGATCGGGATCCTTTGGGAACCGGAGCAGTCTGTCGATGAGAATCCTGGACTAAGTCATCATGCATAAGCTCTGCCTTGTCCTGCTTTGCTTCCTCAATGTCTGCCTCAAGCTTGTTGACGGTCACTTGTATTTCAGTCAGCTTCACGTCCAGAGCGTGGATCTTCTCGTCAACAATCCTCTCTAAGCTCTCCTGAGACTGTTCAATGCTGGCCAGGCGTTGTTCAATCCTTTGAGTAGCTTCAAGAATCTGCTCTCCGAAACTCTTTGGTTTAGCTGCTGCTGCTGCTGCTTCTTTGTCAGCTTTGGCTTTCTTAGCAGCTTCGATCTTGGCTTGACCCTCAACAGATGTCGGATCCTCCTCATCCATCACAACAACATTGTCTTCATGCTCTGGCTACAGGGGTAAATGTTTCCTATCCAACAAGAATTTGCCCGTGCCAAACTTGGCATTGATAAGCATCTGAATCTGTGGGGCAAATCCACATGACCTTTTCTGGTCAGCTGCAGTCCTCTTAATGGTCTCTACCATTAAGTCCATCACCTTGAAAGGTGCTTTCTCATCAAGTATATGCAGCATGTTGATAGAATATCCTCTGATCATGCGATGATCTCCAGACTTGGGCATCAAGGTATGCCTCAAAATAGTATTAGTGGTAGGTAAGCCTGCCTGGAGATAGTAGACTGAGCCGAGCTTCCAAATTTCCAAATCTGCTGCTGGAATCTCTTTGTACATGTTCTTCATGGATTCATGATTCTTCTTTGGAATCCCATAGACATCAATATCATCTTCTCGTTGCACTGGAGCATTCAGAATTTCTGCCCATTCTTCAATGGAAGAAGAAAATCTTTGACCTTCAGTCATCCATGTGATCTTTCCATCAGGATAGAAGTGAGCTATGGCATAGAATTGCATTATCATCTCATCGTTCCAATCGGTCAATTTCTGACCTACAAAATCTGCAACTCCACATGCAGTGAAACTTTCATGCACATGTGGAAAGAAATCTCTGTGCTCTTCGCTGTCAATGTACTCCCAGTCAACATATCTGGTGTCTGCGACTATTGGCTTCTTGTCCATCAGCACGGTCTCATAGAAGTCCTGCTGCTCTCTGGTGTGAAATCTGGGATCTACAGCAGTTCTTCTCCTCACGGCATATGGGTCAGCTTGTCTCCATAGCCTGAGACCTCTATCTTTCCTTGCCTTCATATCCTCAGCTTGAGGATGAGCATCATTGTGAAGTGGCAGTTTTGGACGAAGTTTCAGCAACACTTGTCCTTCCTCATCAGACTCAGCTGGTGGCACATCATCCTTGTTCTTTTCAGATGCTGGGATGTTTCTGGTGGTCCTCTTGGGCTTGGCAGCAGGCTTTGCTGGAGCTGCCTTAGCTTGAGCAGATTTCTTGGGCTTTGAAGTGGCTCCGGCCTTAATGGGATCACCCATGAGCTTAGCCTTCTGAGGAGGAGGCTGGGGTGCTTCCTCATCCTCATCCTCTACTGCTGCATCTGCATGAGAATCAGTATACACTACCCTTTTTCTCTTGGAGGTTTTCTTCACTTTGCTTGGAGCTGCCTCTCCCAAATTCAGCTTCTTAGCAACAGTTGACTGCTTGACTTTGCTGGTGCCCTTCTTAGATTGCTGACCTTGTTGCTCTTTGGCAACAACCTTCCTCTTAGGCTTTGAGGTCACCTCTTCCTCAACAACGAAATCAGAATCCTCATCATCGGAATTCTTCTCCTTTCTAGCTCTGGTGGCTGCAGGAGGCATGCCACTTGGTGTACTCCTCTCACCATCATCAAATGGGCTACTAGTCTCAGGACTAGTGTCTGCCTCTGGAATGTCTGCAATGGGTGACTCTGACCTGTTCTGACTGTCACTGGCATCTGACATGGCTGACAACCTGTGAATAGATAAGGTACAGGCAGAGAAGAAGAGTTATCACAAACTGCAGAAGTTTTTGCAAAAAAATGAGTTCAAATTCTAGTTTTAAGTTTTCACAGAAGATATTTCTGTCAGACCGAGTTTGAGTATCGGTGAATCCGAAGTGTTAAACAGAAGCTTTACACACCACTTTCGGTTTGACCGAAGTGGGTTTCGGTCCTGCCGATAACACTAGGGTTTCACAAAAAACTACATTTCGGTCACACCGATTTGCACAACTCGGTTGGACCGAAGGGTGCAGTGCAATGGCCAGAGGCCAAATCGGTCACACCGAAATTTTAAAGTCGGTCTCACCGAGATGTGTTCTGAGGAAACCTAACCCTAAAATTTTTTTTACTCGAATCAAGTTCAAACGAACCAATCTGGTGTACAGGAAGATTTCAATCGTGGCAAGATACTAGGCAATCCAAACGTGCATTGAATCGGAGATGGGAGCACGAGTGGGATCAAAACTCACCCTAACTTGGTGGAGTTTCTCTACGGCGGCAACGGCGCGGAGGAGATGTCCGTTGACAGCGATGGAGACCTGCGGCGAGGGCGCACAGGCGACGACGGCGATGATCCGGAGATCAAGGCGACGGCAGCAAGGGATGTGGGGGCGAAAACGTTTGAAGGAGGAATCAACGCGCGCGACCCTTGGTATATATATCCCTTTGCTATCGGTGGGACCGAGTTGTAAAACTCGGTGGCACCGAGATGGATAACTGCTAGGCAGTTATGCACTTCGGTCACACCGAAAATCACAACTCGGTTTCACCGAGATGAAACCTAGATCAGTCTAAATGCTTTCGGTTTGACCGAGTTTGAGTGAGTTGGTCTGACCGAAATCACTTAGAAGGTTTTGGAGGTTAGCCCTTGACGGAACGGTGGCTCCGAGTGCTCCTCACCCGGAGGGTCCGAAAATGACTTGTTCAAAGTTTGTGATTTAAGCATGAATAGAATTTGAGACAAGAAAGCATAGATAGCTAGGGGAGGTACTTAGGCATTCTTGTCCATCCATTTGGTCAGAAAAATCAAAACAACGAAAACAACAAATGGATGTCCTCGAATGGATAAAATCATGCATTCAACATGCTCACACAATAAGATAGCAAATGAAATATGTGTCAAACATGCACAACCAAAACTCTAGCTACTAACACACAATTTGTCGATGACTAGGTCATCTTTATATGAGTATTCTGACTTAGGAGCCAAATGAGAACATTTGATCATAGGTCATACTCATCGTTTAAGCACAAGTGGGGTTACCACTTTTACATAAAGCATTGATGTGTTCACATCATTTGAAGATGCTTTAGCTCAATTTTTAGAGCAAAGCTCCCCCTAGATGTGAGAACCCCTTTTAAAGGGTCAAACTAACCTTGGGTTGTCGTATAAGACTTCATGTAGATGTTGAAGATGTGGATGCTCAATGTTGATGGAGATCATCAAGAGTTGGGAGCTATCCTTTGGATTAGGGCACTTTCAATACCTACATGGGTTAGTCCCACAAGGAACAAACAAGGATATCCATGGACATAGATTGAAGTTCATAATAGATGATGTCCATGAAAGCAATGATTACCTTGTCCCTTGACTTACCAACAAGAGGGTTTGTGACTCCATGAACTAGTGCATGATGTGGAAGTTGATTGCACAAGTTCTTGCCAAAATGAATGTGAGTGAAGTATGTTGGCGGAGTCACCCTCAAGAACTTTCTAGTTCTTCTTCTTCGGGATCCACATCATCTTGATGGGAATCCTTGGGGTTGTAGTTGAGCTTGACGAAGTAGAACTTGATGTTTCCTTGGGAACCCACTTGACCATGGCTTGAGGTGCTTCAATGAATGCATCAATCTCCTCTTGAAGCTTGTCTTTGGCTTTTAGCTTGTGGTCTTGTGGTGGAAGGTCATCTTGAGCTTGTTCCACATTGGAAGAAGTAGGATCATACTTCTCCTTTTGAGAAACAAACTGTGGAGTAGGATATTGACCTTCTTCCCACTCAACACCTTCGGCGTTGAACTTTCGCTCAAAACCAATTCCTTGATTCTTCCGGTGCCTTCCTTGCTTGCGAACAATTTCCTCAAAGTTCTTGCTTCCGGCAAGGCTCTTGTAGACACCTTTCTCTATGATCCCTTTCAATAAACTAGTCTCTTGCTCAAGTGTAACTTGGCTTGAAACATCGTTAGTGGAATCAAGAGAACTACTAGAAGCAACAACATTGGATTTAACATGGTTATTGTTACTGCTAGAGGAAGAATTTTTCTTATGCTTGTCATGCTTAGTCTTAATGTGTGGCAAGAAATTAGACAAGAGAAGTCGTTTGGTAAGATATGAAGAACTCTTCTTTCGAAGATCGTCATTGATCGCTTTTAGAAACTCATGTTCTTGCTCTAGAGTGAGCTTCTCGAAGCGTAGCTTCTCATGAGATCTTAGGAGCTCTCTATGATCTTCTTGAGTTGTTTCATGAGCTAACTTAAGAATGTTTAGTTCTTTAGTTAGACGCTCAATCTCCTTCATAGCATTGTCATTCGACTCTTCTCGACTATAAAGACTACTAGCATTTTCATCGTTACTAGGCTCACTAGATTTATCATGCAAGAGCTCATCTTCACCAAGCAAGTCATCCTCATCACTATTGAAGTAAATGAATTCAGGATGTGATACCTTGGGGCCTTTAGCCATGAAGCATCTTCCAATTCCCTCATTTGGTGAATCAAATAAGTCGTAGGAGTTGGAGTTGGAGGATACGAGAGCAAGACCGGCAACACCTTCATCTTGACTGTAGTCGGAGTCGGAGTGATAGCTTCCATCGGATTGATTGTCGGAGTCGGAGCCGGAGACCCATTCACCTACATGAGCTTGATGTCTTCTTCTTGTGTAGCTCCTTGATGACTTGTCTTTCCTCTCCGAATCCTTGCTTCTCCGAGAGGGTCTTCGTTCATAACGATCATCTCTACTCCTTCTCTCTTTCTGAGGTGACTCATCTCTTGAACTTCTTCTTCTTGGAGATTCTTCTCTTCTCTTGTGGGGAGCCGTACACTCATTTGAGAAGTGTCCGGGTCTTCCACAATTGTAGCAGTTTCGATCACGACTAGAAGATCTCTTTTCATCATATGATCTAGACTTTGAGCTTCTCTCTTTGCCTCTATACTTGTAGAATTTGTTGAAGTTCTTAACCATTAGGCTTATCTCTTCATTGGAAACTAACTTGTCACTTGAGGTTGTGGGAGCATCACTTGTAGCTTTGTAAGCACCACTTGACTTGTTGTGAAGCTCTTCCTTATCCTTAAGTGTCATCTCATGAGCAACAATTCTTCCAATGACTTCGGTTGGCTTGAGAGTCTTGTAGTTTGGCATCATTTGGATCAAAGTGCACACGGTGTCATACTTTCCATCCAAAGCTCTAAGAATCTTCTTGATGATGAATCGGTCGGTCATTTCTTCGCTTCCTAAGCCGGCAATCTCATTTGTGATGAGAGCAAGCCTAGAGTACATTTCAGCGACTCCTTCACCATCCTTCATCTTGAACTTGTCAAGTTGACCTTGAAGAATATCTAGCTTTGATTCCTTCACAGACTCGGTACCTTCGTGCATTTCAACCAAAGTATCCCAAATCTCTTTAGCATTCTCAAGACGGCTGATTTTGTTGAACTCCTCGGGACACAAAGCATTGAAGAGAATGTCACAAGCTTGAGCATTGTTTTGCAACATCCGCAACTCTTCCAGTGTAGCTTCGCGATCCGGAACTTTTCCTTCCTCGAAGAATTCACCTTGCATACCAACACAAATAATGCCCCATGCGGCTGGGTTATGACCAAGAATATGCATTTTCATTTTATGCTTCCAACTAGCAAAATTTGTACCATCAAAGTAAGGACCTCTACGATAATTACCCTCACTAGACGCCATACTCTCCTAGGTTGTGAAACCAAGCTTATGGAGTCCAATGCAATGGAAACCAAAACAATGGAGACCAAAGCTCTGATACCACTTGTAGGATCGAAAGTATGTCTAGAGGGGGTTGATTAGACTACTTGTAAATATAAAAATTCTGCCTTTTGACAAAGAACAGTTTTTGGTAGTTTCACAATTATGATCAAGTCAAGTATCACCCTACACATGCAATTCTAGAGTATAAGCAGCGGAAAGTAAATTGCACATGTAGTAAAGAGAGGTGGAGAAGAGCAAACGCAATTTGGAGACGCGGTGATTTTTTTCCCGTGGTTCCGATAGGTGGTGCTATCGTACATCCACGTTGATGGAGACTTCAACCCACGGAGGGTAACGGCTGCGCGAGTCCACGGAGGGCTCCACCCACGAAGGGTCCACGAAGAAGCAACCTTGTCTATTCCATCATGGCCTACGCCCACGGAGGGCTAGCCTTACTCGGGGTAGATCTTCACGAAGTAGGCGATCTCCTTGCCCTTACAAACTTCTTGGTTCAACTCCACATCTCGATGACGGAGGCTCCCAAGCGACACCTAACCAATCTAGGAGGCACCACCCTCCAAAAGGTAATAGATGTTGTAGATGATGATGAACTCCTTGCTCTTGTGCTTCAAATGGTAATCTCCCCAACACTCAACTCTCCTCACTGATATGGCTGTGGTGGAAGAAAGGATTGAGTGGAAAGCAACTTGGGAAGGTTAGAGATCAAGTTTCATATGGTGGGAGTGGAGCAACTTGATCTCAACACAAGGGTATGTAGTTCTCTTCTCAGAAATGTAAGGTAGGAGTGGTAGTTCTTTCTGATGGCTCTCTCCACGAATGAAGAGGGGGTGGAGGGGTATATATAGCCTCCACACAAAATCCAACCGTTACACACATATTTGAGCAATCTCGGTGGGACCGAAGTGGACAACTCGGTGAGACCGAAAGTTCAAATAATGTGAACGTTGGGGTTTTCGGTGGGACCGAAAATACCATCTCGATTAGTCCGATTTGAGCAAAGACAAGAGCATGCCAGTTTCGGTGGGACCGACTTCATCATCTCGGTGACACCGATTTGATGACAGAAGGTTACAGAAGCTTGGCAGCCCATGTTTCGGTGAAACCGATTTCAAAATCGGAATATCCGATTTTGCTAGGGTTTGGCTTATGGCTGAGGTGGTTCATCTCGGTGTGACTGAGTTTGGATAATCGGTGGGACCGAGATTACTTATGAGTGTATATGGCAGTGAAAGTTGCTGATAGTTTAAGGAGATATATCACTAAGAACTTGAGCAACCAGATCATCAACATAACCTCATCCCCTTTTAATAGTATTGGCTTTTCTTATGGACTCAATGTGATCTTGGATCACTAAACCAAAAATGGAGTCTTGAGCTTTTGCCAATGCTTGCCTTAGCATTTTGAGGGGTCCACTTCTTCAGTCCTTGCCATACCCATATCACTGAACTTCTCTGAAAAGATTCTCAAGTAACTATTAGTTCAATGATATATATGTTGTTATTAATTGCCAAAACCACCCGGGGATTAGTTGCACTTTCAGATGTATACACGTCCGGTAGACACATCCAGACACGTCTGGACTGTAACCCAGAAAAACACATTGTTTTGATCTAAACATGAGCTTGCGATTATTGTACGGGCGAAGATTGGGCCAACATGCACACCCGAACACTCTTAAGGAAGTATAGTCGGGTTTGGTGTGAAGCAAGCATTCTACTGGAGTTTCATTGTTGATGACCCGACTAGGCAATATATTAATAAGATGAACGACGGTAATAAACGCTTCATCCCATAACTTTAGTGGCATGGATGCAGCAGCAAGCAAGGCAAGACCCACTTCAACGATGTGCCTATGCTTATGCTCGGTAGAACCATTCTGCTGATGAGCATGAGGACGAGACACATGGTGAGATATGCCAATTTGTTGGAAGAATGAGTTTAGATTTCTGTATTCTCCTCCCCAATCAGATTGGAGAGCGAGAATTTTGCAATCAAATTTTCTTTCTACAAGTGCTTGAAAGTTGTGAAACACTTGGAACACATCGGATCGTTTCTTAAGAAGATAGATCCATGTGTATTTGCTGTAGTCATCGATAAAACTAACGTAATAGGAGTGTCTTCCAACCGAGTTAGGGACATGCCCCCAAACATCAGAAAATATAAGCTGGAGAGGTTTAGTAGAAACACTTGTAGACGCAGGATAAGGTAGTTGATGACTCTTAGCACGTTGACACGAATCGCAAATTGTTTCACTACTACGCTCACCAACAAAAGGGAGCTTATTTTTCCTAAGCACTTGATTGATCAAAGAAAAAGATGCATGCCCTAATCTATCATGCCACCGTGTTGACGAGACTTTGGTGACACCATAGGCTTGTTTATTCAATATCCTAAGCTCCGGAATCAACGGGTAAAGCCCTCGAACGCATCTACCTCGATATAGGATTTTCTTCGTGACCTGATCCTTGATAAAAAAAAAAAGAACGGGTGAAATTCAAGAAAGACATGGTTATCAAGGGCAATGAGATGAACGGAAAGAAGATTTTTCGAGGCACTAGGAATATGCAAAATTCTTCTGAGATGGACTTTTCTATGGGGAGTTTTAAATACTGAATGACCGATATGACTAATTCTCATACCTTCTCCATTAGCAGTGTGAAATTGGTCCTGTCCACAGTACTTTTCACGTACAGTCACCTTCTCCAGCTCGCCTGTAATGTGGTTTGTCGCGCCGCTGTCCGCATACCAGTTGGTATCGACTCTGTAGGAGCCTTCTGCCGCTGCTGCAATTTTCTCATCTTGGGAAGATTCCTCATCTTCGTCAAAACGGTACCAGCAATCCCTTGCTGTGTGGCCTGGCTTGCCACAAATTTGGCAGCGCGTGACGTCTAGACCCGCGCGAGGCTTGCCAGAGGAGTTGCGGCGGCCCCTGTTGTTGTTGTAGAAGGGTCGTCCGCCTCCGCCGTTGTTGGAGGAGTTGCCGCCGCCGCTGTTGCCTCCGCCCGACTGCTTGCCCTTGTTGCGTCCGCGGTAGCACGAGCCGCCACCCCCACGACCACGGACGGCCGCGTTGGCAGAAGACTTGAAGCCTCCACCAGAACCCGCCCCGTTGTAGAGGGCAAGGCGCTGATCAAAACTCCTCATCTGAGCGAAGAGGTCGTCGAGGTTGATGGGCTCGATGCGGGCATCGTTGGCGGAGATGAGAGGCTGGTACTCCATGTCGAGGCCGGCGGTGATGTAGGAAGCCAGTTCATCATCATCGATCGGCTTTCCCGCGGCTGCAAGCTCATCTGCGAGAGATCGCATGTGAGCAAAATACGCCGCCACCGTTTGCGTGCCCTTTTGCGCCGTGAAGAGTGTGGCGCGGATGTTGTTGACGCGGGCTCTGGACTGCGACGAGAACATGTGTGCAAGAGCAGCCCAGAGTTCATGCGGCGTAGCTATGGATGTGACCTGCACAAGGACTTCCTTGGTGAGATTGTTTAGCAAGTATCCAAGTACCTGCTGTCCTTCTTTGAACCAGATCGCGTGAAGAGGATTCGGCATCTGTTCATCTTTCCCGTCCTTGTTCTTCGTGGTGAGGAACTTGGCGGGCTCCGGCATGGTCTGGTCAACGTAGCCGAAGAAACCAGCTCCCCTCAGCTGCGGTGTCACCTGCGCACGCCACAACACGTAGTTGGTGCGGGTGAGCTTCTCCGTGACCTGCCCAGGAAGGGAGGACTGGCCGATGCTTGAGGAGGACCACATGGCTGGCGATGGAGATGGGTTTTTTTCTCGATGTAGTGGATAGAGGAGGCTCTGTATACCATGTAAACTATCGATGAACGTCGTACCTCGTTGGAGGCGACGGCTTCATGTTATATAGGCAGGGGCGTATCCCTGAGATATGCATACAGGCTGTTGAGATTACAACTTGAGAACCAAGTAAAGAGAGAAGATAGAGATGAAAGAGGTTACAAGAATATTGCCTAACTCTATCTCTAACTAACCTAGTTCGGCCCAGGTGGGACCATTGCGCCTAGCATATCACGTTTAACAGTATCAAGGTTTATTGGGACAAGTGGTGGCGCCCAAGGCAGTTGCTTTTATTTATGTTACTTCGAAAGTAGCTGCTTCAGATTTAGCCACGCGAATTCTCAATATTCCTTTTTATTTCTCATCAAACGAATGACATCTTCTTCTGGAAATCCTTGTATTCATTTCAGAAACAGGTTACAGAAAGGATTTGGCAATCCTTAATAGATAAAGTCGCCTAGCTTTGCAAGCCTAGGACAGTCACCTGCATGTCTACTCTACAACAAGCATTTTTTATTTTTGCTAAGATGATGATCATCTGTGGGAAGAATTTGCAGAATTGTGAGCTTTTACATTAAGTTCTCTTGGAATATGGGAGACCTAAGCTTGAATGTTGATTGTTGCATCAAAAAAATTTGTTAGTTGGCTTCTAATCTGCTAGTGCCCAGGGGCTTGAAGAAGATTCCTTGATGCCGCCCCCTGAGCTAGTGTCAAATTGTTCACTAGGAAAGTAATTTGGCCGTTAGTGATGTAAGAAGCAATTTTTACGGCAACCTGTAGAGTTGTAGCCTCTGCCTGTAGAGGAGATTCGACACTTTTGCGAGCTGCAGAGATTAAGATACATATTCATTCATTCCTATTCATGTTTTGTTTGAGTCGTTGTTGGAGTCCGTGGTGTACTTCTTCCATGCAACATGAGTGTAAACCTTACAACATGTAATCTAAGCATATATTTGAGAACAGGGTGTCACCCTGTTGGCTAGGATGGCACGTGCTATCTAGCCCACCCGGATTCGAGTCACCGAGTAACTCCTGGTGGTTAGAGTTTCTTCTACAAAAATTTACCTCCAAGGGCTAGTCTTGGATGGTCTCATTTTTTTAATCTAAGCATATATTTCTAATGAAAATCCCTACTTCTGCTTGTGTGCAAATTCTATCATTGTTTCCTGTATTAATTCTGTTGGTGAACCTGCAATATATGTAGAAGATACTAAATCTTGACTTTTTATTATTGCTTGCATAGCTGGGTATACCTAAATAGGAGTTTGAACTCTTGCCAAAAAGGTTATCGTTCATTCATTCCTGAACTTCCGAATACACCAACAAGAAGGAGTGCCGAATACCTTGTCGGAGACAGTGATGGCGAGTTACGACATCGGCGGTGGAAGCAGGGAAGAGGCTTGATTTGGTGCAAGTGGGGGTGTGCAGGCTCGTCGGTGTAATCTGACGCCCAGGGAGGTTTAGAGAGATGGTCGGGGGCACCAGTAGCGTGACGATGAGGGAGGCTACGGGAGGGCGTTGCAACAATGCAAGTGCAGTAGCGCTGCAGGGCGGCAGCACGCGGCCCAACAGGTGGCGGATCGGGCTGCTCATGTGGAGGAAGAAGAAACGCAACAGGTAATCCGATAAAGATCCGATGGCGAAAAAAATGACCTTTTTTTTCAAGGGCCAAAAAATTGACTTAGGCCAAAAAAATAAATTAGGTGACTTACAAATACTTGCCCCATTTATCATCGATAGAATGGACTGCAATCTTACCCATTTGGGACTTACCCATTCAGTTCCTCAAACTAAACAAAAATGTATTCCCTCAAAAAAAATGTAAACTGCATATCATGTCTAGATTAATACTGTTTCACATCAAACGAGATACACTTTGCACATTTAGAAACATCATATCAGTGACATCTATCAGTAAGGTTTGCCGGGTGACAGGAACTCACAAACAAAACAGTGATTGTTTTAACCTGATCTCAAGCATCCACCAGGAAGCAAGAACCTGAATCTGTGTGCGTTCTTGATCAGATAGGAAGGCAGGTGCATGGCCGACGCCGACCTGGGTATGGGCCCCATCTTCTTGAAGAGATCCCTGAAGGTGTACTCCTCGGGGAGCATGTCGAACAGGTTGTCGCCGCCGCAGATGACCCGCTGGATCCTCTCCGGATCGAGGAAGCTCTGCCGCCTCACCCGGTCCGCGTGGCTGTACGCCTTCATCTTGAAGGCGAACTCGGCGATCTCCCTGAAGCAGAAGCTGCAGTGCCACCCGGCGTCCGCCAGGATCAGGTCGCTCTGCCGGGAGTGCTGGTACGCCGTGCGCTCGCTGAAGAGGTGCGCTGTTGCCCTCCAGCTGCCGTGGTCCACGGGGAACTCGAAGGAGTAGACGTAGTTCTCCAGCTGCAGGTGCATCACCGCCGGCACCCCGTCGCACCACCGCAGCAGCTGCACAGTCTCCGGGCTCGGGATCTCGTCCGCGTCTGCCATGATCACCACGTCCCCGGCCGCGACGCCCGACCGCCGCAGCAGCGCGTTCAGCGCGCGCCGGTGCCTGGCCTCCACGTCGAACGGCTCTTCCCGGCGACCTGGCGATGAGTGTGTGGCGATGGGGAGCCTGTCGTAGACGATCTTGGACCTCGCGAACGCGAAGCGCTCCAGGTTCTCGGCGAAGGAGAGCGGCTTGGGGATGCCGGTGAAGGTGGCGTTGGCCTCCAGGATGACCAGCTTGTGGACGTAGGGGAGCAGCTCGCGGTAGCGGATCTCCAGGATGTCCAGCTCGTTGTTGAAGAGGACGGCGTCGAAGACGCGGCGAGGGGAGGCGCGGGCGCGCCAGCCGTGGAGCCCGCACAGCTCGGCCATGGAGGTGTTGGGTGCGTAGTAGTGCGGGATGACAGTGAAGGGCTTGGGCGGTGTGTCCCACAGCGGACGCATGAAGTAGGTGATGCTCCGGTGGTGCTGGGCTATGACAGCAATCATGGCCACGGCTGACAGAACCAGAGCAATGGCGGGTACCGCTGACTTCAACTTGGCAGGTAGTATGAGTACTCGTCTCTTTCCTGCGACTCTTGCTGCCAAGTTGAAAGGCCGATAATCCGAGCTTCCGGCCATGATGATGATGATGACACAGATACACACAAAAGGAAATGGAATTAAGTTTCTTTCAATAGCATAATATGACAGTTGTCCAATTCATGAAGATGAAGCAATCTCCCTCTCTAACTCTCTCTATACTCCTGTGAAGTAACCTGCATGATGCAAGAAGAGAGCCGAATGAGCAATAAAGTGCTACAATTAAGAAGGGCTGCCATGCAACATTAATTAGTCTGTTGATCAAAAATGGAAAGCACATAATACTAGGTAAGAATTTTTTTAGTTTGGGAAGACAGCTTTACAAAAAAACAGATTCAAAAGGAGATCATAGTACTCTATCAACAATGGAGGACGGATTTGTACATGCAAGAAACTGAAAACGAAAGGAAAACAAAGCCGGTAAGAACTCCTGAGGAGATAAACCAAAGAAAGGCATCACCTGTGGTCATCAGAGAAGCTTGCCTAACTACTTACTCTCTCCTTCCCAAAATATAAGACGCCTTATATTTTAGGAAGGAGGGAGTATTATTCAGAAGACACTCTTGAGACCATAAAACCTTATGGAGTTAAGCAACCTTGAAAGCGATGATCCAAGCACAAGCAGTCAAGCGAGATGGGGGCTGAGGAAGCAGATCGAGACATCCATGGAGAGAGGGGAAAAGAGTGGTACCAAATCAAAACTTGCAACGGAAGTATGCACGTACGTACCTGATGCGGAAGAAAGGATCCACGGAGGACCGGACGGACCGCCAGACGGGAGGAAGACGAAGAAGATATCCAGAATAGCACTCCACACCTTCGCTTTGGAGGATCCGTCAGCCCCTCTCAAGTAGTACGTTTGAACCGACTCAAATGCTCTGACTTGATCTCGCAGCCCGGCACCTATTTTGTTCCCCTTTTTACCCCTTTCTTCCTCGTCCTCCATGCAAAATTCCAAGCAGGCCAGCACACGATGAGCACACGCCATTTACTCCTTCCTATGTCTCTACTCTCACGTGTGGGGCTTTCATGTGGGCCCCAATCTCTCACCATCACGGTGGAGTGCAAAACGGCCAGCCCGCCGGCCGTCGGACAAGAAAAGAAAGGACAAACAGGTGGTTTCTCTGCTGATTGGTTCCGCCGGCCCACTCGAAACGGCGGATGAGACAAATTCCTCTTTTCCTTCGAAAAAGATGAGACAAATTTAGCCAGGGATTCTTTTCTAATCACCGCTCCTTCTCATTCATTGCCCTGGCTTAGAGCATCTGCAATGGAACATAGCAAATTCGTCGCTCCATAACATTAGTCGGGCCATGACACATGTCCTCGTTTACCTCTGACTCGGAGCCCGGCGCAAAGGGGAGACACACAAGTGATGTGGTTGTGCTGCCGCCCCAGCATTTGGGGGGGGGGGGGG
>LR738715.1:844071791-844089682 GCA_902687465.1 Secale cereale | reverse complement strand
GATCGCAACTGGACCATCTACCAGCACCAAATTACAAGAACCACCAACGAGGAAAGAGTATTCAAGTATTTCACTGAGCACAGGAAGGAGGAACTATTTATTTCTGCTACCCACTTAACGTGGCAGACTCCTCATCTATGAGAGACAAGGAAGTTGGGCCTGGAGAAAACATCCAGGAGGCAGCTATCCATGAAAGCATGATGGGAGGCAGATAGGTGGGCAATAGTTGAGCAAAGGGTTGTAGAGAGACTCATAGAGAATGCTCTTGCAATTTGGTGCTTCAGACATGGTAATAATAAGTAAAGTAATACATATTCGTAAAAAACAGTTCAGATAACTCAACTTGCATGTGGAAGATAAGCTTACCTGCTCGACCAGTACATCATAATATCATAGCTAACTGAATAATTGTCTTATGTATTGTCTCCACCGTGTCCACCACAAATGCCTAACAACTTTCGCTCCCTCATGTCCACCACCAATGCCTGTTATACAAGCATAACGTCAAACAGCATAGGACATTACAAAGAAAAGGCCAAATATATACCAGGAGGCATAAGCAAGATACTTAGATAAACTTGCAGCTGTTTGAAAAGATGAAATCAACTCAATTAATTGATTTTTTTATGGTATAAACGAACACCTGCAATAGGGATCTACTACAAGTGATAAATGAACGATTATTTTCTAAATTTTAAACCAAGTAGCAATTATGGATTTAAGATTATTAGCAAGCTCGGTGGAGATAACAATACTGAAATAAAGAAATACAGCTAGCTTTTAAGCTCCCAAATGCAAGGATACCTATTTGACATTGTAGTTTGTTCAAGCTAATTACTCTTATAGTTGTTTTCAACTTCAAACTGCTATGTACCTCATCTTGAAAACAAAAACTGCACTGCAGCTATGCATTAGCACTGCCATTATACAACTCTTGCATATTTCAATAGGCAGGCCACTATGTAATTCAGGTCAATTATTCTACAAAGAACTAGCCAATTTCTGTGTTGATTGTTTTAGTGCACATATTTTTTGTATAACTTATGTATCCTAGATAGCTGATTTGTGCTTGATCCACGTCATACAAAAGATTATCCATCTGATTATTTGACAACTGCATATCCACCAGATAATTCCCTTGGGGTATGCCTATAATTAACTCCACATAGTTTTTATGCTTCTTTCCATAGCTCTGACTTCAAGCAGATAGTTAAAAGTTCAATGATAAAATAACAATATTAGGAACAACATTGAGTAGGTACGGAAGAGATATGTTGAAAAGGTCATCAAGCAGCAAAAGAAACAAGTGATACTACACTACTTAAAGTTGTTAGCTTAACACAGGATGAGAACAACATTTAACCAGCCACTTGACGAAAAATAACTCTGTTTTGTTATATACTCAGTGAAAAGGCATGCTAGTACCTGGAGTATAGACAATTTCGAAAGGATAGTAACGATAAGCGATGCCGGTCACAGACAGTTTCTTGAGCTGCAATGACTTGAGGTGGACCATGAAGACACCAACAACTGTCCAGAAGAAGGCCACATTATTTTCCTCCGCATAACCTATCATACTCGGTGGCTCTTTCTCTGAATTTGGGGGAAGTAACTTGTCCAGTTCAATAGTTCTTCCAGTGCTCCAAGAAACATCGCCATGCCAGTCTGTTTCCCTCTTCCATAACTGGGCGATGAAGCCTGACACGACGACGAGACCCATCCCACCACCCTCTGCCCGCATAACCCCGACATGGCGATTGCTGCTGGTAAGCAGCTGCGCTGGCAACAATGTCACAGCTAGGGTCTGCCTAGCCAAATCAAACTCGAGGATATTCGATGCTGAAACCAACCAATAAATGCAATCCCCCCACAGTACAGCGGGCTCGCCTATATGAACCATAGACACCAATGGAACCGGGCACGAGATGGAATCACCCCATACGCCGGTCTCCGACGAGTAAACGCGGGCGAGCGCCCTTCTAGGTTGCTTCCCGTCGCTGCTTACCAAGACCACCTGGAAGTGGTCGATTTCTCCGGCAGCGCGGAGCACCGTCCCGTTGATCGGGTTCTCCAACGGGTGGAACCCGAACCCCGGGGGCACGGCCAGGCGGTGCTGGACGCCGGCGACGGGGTCCCACACGACGACCTGGAGCGAGATCGGGAGGAAGAAGAGCGCGAGGCCGTGGCGCCATCCGAGGGTCATGTAGCGGTCGTCGAGGTTGAGGGAGAAGTGGCCGCGGGGGAGGCGGTCGGGGGCGTCCAGGGCTGGCTGGAAGGTGATGCCCTGGTTCGCGTCGATGAAGCCGAGGAGCGGAGGGCTGCGGCGGTGGTGGATGCGGAAGCGGCGGCGGAAGGCGGGGTCGGAGAGGAGGCTGCGCCAGCGCCTGCAGACGAGGGAGGCGCGCGGGAGGGAGGACGGCTGCGGGGGGAGGCGGAGGAGGATCTCGGAGAGCAGGTCGTCGTCGTCCAGCGGCGGCGCCGCCGCGGAGCGGGTGAGGAAGCTGGTCGTCGTCATCTCGCTCACAGGTCGTGCAGGGTGTGCACTCAGTCAAGCCCAGTCCAAAGTGAGTAAAAGTGACGCTGAAGAGACATGAGCTGGCCCGAGCCCATGAGACAGCTGCTGGTGAGAGCCCATGAGGCCATTGATTAGACAGACAACCGTCAAAGTCCAGCTACAATGAGATTGAAGAAGCCCATGCACGCAGAGGTTGGCGCTCTGCAATGTAAAGGTCTTTGTCTCAAAAAAAAAATGTAAAGGTCTTTGTCTAAAAAAAAAGGTCAAACGGTGCTTTTTTTTTCTTCAACGAGGAGGGGTGCATGAGGCGCCCAACTTTTCTCTCAAGCATAACTCGGGTAAAAATTGGCATGGTTGGTTAGGGCATCTTCAACTCGTTCTGCCACTTCTTCGCCCGCCTTCAACCCCTCCCGCATGTAAACGAATGAAAAAATCACCACAGGTTCTCGCAGTCCCCTACTGGACAACCTCCACCAATGTCGTGATGGCTGTGTCCTCCCTACATGCCATTGGCTTCCTCGAGATCCAACCGTCACTGATCCTGTATCCATCTGTCTGCCTGCGTGGGTGTCATAGAAAGCATGCATGGAGGCAGGGTCTTCTCCAAAAATCCCAGCCCATGTTGAACGCAAAATAAACACTATATTTTAAAAGAAAATGAATGAGAAAAAAGAAGAAGACCGTGCCTTGAAATTTTAATGAACAACTATCTTGAAATCTTTGATGAGTGAGCAACTATCTACGAAAAATAGTTGAATCCTTGTAAAGCTTGAACCTCTGACTACAAAGTATAAAGCAAGCTATTATCAATATATCCGAAGTACAGTGGATAATGATGCAACTTATTGTTTTTCAATATGATCATTTTTTGCAACAATAGTTAGTAAACAAAGAGCATATGTATGATGGTGTTAGCAGGACTGTGGACGTTGATTTTTGATGATTAGACGATGTACAACTGAAGATGCACAACCAGTAGCGGTGCTAGGTTAAAGTGACGACCTAGGCAAACAACATGTGTACAATGCCAAATAGTGCAAAATATTGTAGATATGCCTATAGTCAACAAAGTGTCAGCTAGCCACGCCCTAGACCAAGCCCCATGGCTGCCTGGGCCTGGCTCCGACACTATGTACAACTATTTCTATTTGCTATCCAAAAAAATACTGATATGGCAAACGTGTTTCCCTCAAATTCTAGATTTCAGGTATATAGAAAAACAAGTATTAGTATCTTTTTCTATAAACATGTTTGGCATATACTTGATCGTAAATGTTTCTCTTTGCCTCGCACGCTCCCTACTCCCTATATTTACTGCTTGGAGTGGATACGACGGGCTTCACTGCCGGCAGTGAGCATCTCTCCCGAGCTCCTCTGTCTGTGGGTATGGCTGGTTCGTATGAAGCATGTATGTCAACATGCGACGACCAATTCCAACAACGACGCTTCATGCCAATGAAAGAGGCGCATGTACCTCGGCGTTGAGGGAAGCACTTACAAGCATCCATGCGAGTGGAGGTGTGCAATGGCATGCATGAGCCGAGGACGGAGGATGAAGGAGTAAATAGAGGGAGAGCATGTATGAAACCCCATTTCCTTGCAAAAATAAAAATAAATAGAGGGAGAGCATGTATGAGTTGGGGATGGAGGTGGAGGGAGTAAATTGAGGGAGGGAAAGCCACCCGGAGAAGTGGTGGTGACGTGGTTTAACTATGGTACGGCATTTCTTAATCTATTTGGGGCCTATGAATCTATGACGTGGATCCCAGTTTCCTGGAGCACGACAACAATTTCTCTCCTTGCCAAGCTTGAGGTGATGCTCGTGCCATGTGCAAAGAAGTTTTTTTTTTCATGCGGCGAACTGGTTGTGCTAAATTTCAATGGAAATTGCATCCTGTATATATATCCCAACTCAAGCGAAAATTCATGAGTTTCGATACCCTCGAGATGAACATTTTTATGTCTTGGTTTCGTGTTTTATGCTGCTGTGAGTCTCTATGTGGAAATTACTTTATTTTTATTTCAGATATGATAATTCCAGCTCTCGTAGTTTGTTTGGTAATAGGTTTTCTCTTGGTTTACCAGTTAAATGAAATCTACATGGTCCTCGTAAAAAATGTTATTTTTCACGGGAAGAAAATGTTAGTTAATCTACTCCATTTTGTTTTCTGTGCTTCTATTTAAAGTATACTTTACTTCTCACACGTGATGAACAAATGGAAGTAGCAAATCCAAATTTTCGAGCTCCTTCCCGCCTCACTGGACGATGAAGCCACGCCAGCGATCCGTGCCATCGCTCCCCGGATCGAGATCCTGGCCGTCCATTCCTACACGGATCCAACGGCGGCTGTACGCTCATCCCTCGTTAAATTCCCCTTCCCCGACTCCGTCTCCTACCAACAGCAGCCGCCGCCACCGCTACTCCTCATCTCCAATTTCCACCAGCTCTTCCAAGCAGTCAGCCATGTCCGGCCGCGGCAAGGGCGGGAAGGGGCTGGGCAAGGGCGGCGCGAAGCGTCACCGGAAGGTGCTGCGGGACAACATCCAGGGCATCACCAAGCCGGCCATCCGGCGGCTGGCGCGGCGGGGCGGCGTGAAGCGCATCTCGGGGCTCATCTACGAGGAGACCCGCGGCGTGCTCAAGATCTTCCTGGAGAACGTCATCCGCGACGCCGTCACCTACACCGAGCACGCCCGCCGCAAGACCGTCACCGCCATGGACGTCGTCTACGCGCTCAAGCGACAGGGACGCACCCTCTACGGATTCGGCGGCTGATTTGCTTCTGCGGCTCCGGCCGTTCAGTCCCTGCTGGCTGCCTGTGTTCCGGTGCTATATGGTTTTCTTCTGAGTGCGTGCGTTGTTGTTCCATCGATCTGTGTAGTTACTGTAAGGCGATTGGATATGAATGCAATGGAAGCAGCCTTCTCGTGGTTTTATCTTGCCTGCATCTCTCAGATATGTTCCTATCTAGTCAGTAGTCACCACCAACTTATTTGGTTCCTAATTCTTCTCAGCAAGAAAGTTGGCGCACTGGTTTTCGGAAAGAAAATGGCTCGTGCAATTTGAGCCTCAATGGAATGGAATCAGCGCTGTAATATTAGGCTAAGCAAGTTTTCTTTCTTTCCGGAAGTCACACGGATCTGTGTTCTGAAACTCTCGAGGTGGCAGAATTTTACTTTGCTTTGTTATCGAATTGCCCATTGGTCAGCACAAAAGCTAGCTAACTTGTAGCGCTAATGTTTCAAAAAAATCTCAAAATCATCTTGTTACTTTGTCAGCTGCAATTTTGCTACGGGCTTACTGTTTTCCTTTTTCTCTGATGAGGCGCGGCCAAGGCTTCCATGAATTTGGTAAAATTTGAGTTTCAGTCCTTTTACACCAGTATGAGTGATCTTAAGAATATATGGCATTTGAGTTAAGAGGGGAATATGGACATTTGACCCAGATGGCTCGTAATGTAGCGATGGTACATACTGTTTCACTCCAGTATTTTCTAGCAAATCAAAGTCCAAGATGTGTCCTTTTGAGTACCAATTTCTTCCATGGTATTCAGTTTTCTGGAGAATTATGTCTCCCTGTCACTGTCCGGAAAAGACAACTTGGATAGTAAGCCGAGGAGAAAAGCAGATGCTGCTCAGGTATCCTTTTCAGACACATCCTTATGAAGTAGTTTCGGTAAAATGATGCTCATATGGGATGGCAAATTGGCAATGGCATAGTAGTGAAAGTTCTTATATGTTTTTAGAGGCATAAGCACCCCTGTTTAGTAGTAACAGGGCAACTACTTAACCTGATGTCAAGATCAACGGCGGGAGCACCGCCAAATGCTGAGGCAAGTCATGTATCTACGGAAAAATACCTCTCTTGCATACACTTACATGCGATATTTATAGGAAAAAATCATGTAAATCGTAAAATTTAACTATTTTGTTATCCAAGATACATTATTACTAATTAATCTAGCAAATAATTCGTGATTTATTTCCCACAAATCTTCTAAACGATGAAAATTCGCTTCCAGCAAAATTGTTTTGACATACTAGGAACCTACTAGGAAATTCTCCATTTGACATGTTTTTGAATGGTGTGACTCATTCTTTTTTAATTATTTAAATATTTTTTAACAATGTCACAAACATACTTTTGAAATGCATAAACACTTTTTGATAGTTTGATTATTTCAAAATTAGAAGAACATTTTTTCACATTGACTAAACATTTATAATAATAATAGTTCATGAACAGTTTTGAGAATGCATGAACATTTTTAATTGCCACAAACTTTTATTTTGAATGGTGCAACCACTTCTTTAAAAGTTCAGCACCAATTTTTTTAAACTCCATGAATTATTCTTAAATGCACGATGACTGCATTTGAAAATTGAAGTAAAAAATTTCCCATTTCAGAAATATACATAAAAGAAATAAAAATAAAAGAAACTATCTACACGGACGAATTACTAAGGGCATGTACAATGGTTGCTAAGATAGTCTTATCTTAAGTTTTGCATGTAAATTAGAGATGACAAAAAAACAAGTCTACAATGGGTCATCTCTTAGCCTTATCTTCAATAATTAGTTATTCCTAAAAATATGGTGAGACAAATTGTGCTAAGCTATCATCTCTTGTCTTTGCTTAAATAAGCTAAGACAAGCCTTCTCTTATGATTTCTCTCTCCTCCACCTCATCATTTATCTTACGTGGCATCCTTAAGCTAGAACCATTGTACATGCCCTAATGGGTCGACCAACTAAACACTGTGCTTGTGAACTTGTGGTAAGACGGTATTCGGACCCGGGCACGTCTAAATTTCGCTTCATGCAAGACTGACGGGAGTGGCTATTGCCCGCAGCGAGACAAAAGCATATTGGGCCCCAAGGAGCCTAAATGGGCCTGCCAAGCGCATGTTTATTTATTATTTTGATTTGCATTTATAAAATGAGAGCATATCTTGTTTATATTTCCACCAAAACATTAATCCTCATTTAAAAATGTACATGTAGTGTATAATAAATGTTGGCGCAACTTTTTTTTTGGATAGTATTGTAAAAATATGTTCTGGAAGTTTTGATGATGTCTGCATCTTTCAAAAATATTTTCATCTTCTTGTTGGAACTTAATACACCGTAAGAAATGTCCACATAATTTATAAACATATGTCTTGTATCACTCAAATACATGTTTACTTAGTTTTAACAAAAATATTTGCACCTTCAAAAAAATGTCCATGTAGTTTAGAAAAATGCTCATGTAGTTCTAAAAAAATGGTTGCATCTCAAAATATATTTATGACATTATGAAAATATATTTTATACAATGTATAAGAATGTTTGGATAGTTTATTTTTGCATTATTAAAATAATACTAATATGTATTTGAAAATGTTAACATGTATTCATAATAGTTCAAAAACTTTTATACGCAAAATGTTGAACATGTATACAAATATACCATAGGTATGAAAAATATAGACATCTAAACGTATACTCAACAAATATTAGTTATTTTATTGAAAAAATATTTATACATATTAGTTATTTTATTGTAAAATATTTTTATAATAAGGAGTACTTGAAAACAAATATTAGTTATTTTTTTGAAAAAAGTGTAACCTGATTAATTTTTTTATCTAATGCATACAAAAAATGTAGAATGTATATGAAAAAGTAGACGTGTTAAAAATGAAAAAGAGAGTAAAAAAGGAGAGACTAAAACCGAAGAAAGAGAAAAAAAGAAAGAAAGAAAAAAAAAACCGATGCAAACAGTGAAAACCCATAGGAAACAAACGAAACAAATTCGAGCCAGAGAGGTGAGACCAAGTTACATCTTGTACGGGTCAGAAATAGCTCTCGCGCGAGACCGACGACCGCCTCGCCTCAACCATGGCTTATGGTGGGCTCACCCGTTAGTATATGGTTCGTTAGATTCATTCATTTCCTTAGTTTCACTTGTCCTTTTCGCTTTCCCTTTTGGTTCCTTGTTTACATTTTGTTTATATTTCAAAATTTTTGCAACATAATATTGTTTACGGGGTAGAAGACCTACTATGGGCCCACACGGCACACCCTAGTCCTAGGTCGCGCCAGTAGGGCGTGTGAGGCACAATCTTACCGCCTTACATCGGTTCCAGCGCCATAAATCCCTATAAATACCGAAACCCTTCGCCATATTTTTAGAAGAAATATCGCGCCACAAATTCCTTTTTTAGCGAAGAATCAATCTGGAGGCCTACTTCAGAGCTCTGTCGGAGGGGCAAACCATTGTTTGAGCCTTCTTCATCAACCTTGCTTCCTCCACGATGATGTGTGAGTAGTTCCATTAGGACTTTAGGGTCCGTAGTTGTAGCTAGATGGGTTTCTCTCTTTTCGAATCTTCAGTATCATGTTCCCGTGAGCCTTCTGACATGATCAGGATCAATACAGCGTAATCGGTGGTGTGTTTGTTGGGACATGATGCATTGTCACTTTATGATCCAATTGTTCATCGAAATCAATTGAATATTTTGAGTTTTTCTTGCTGTATAATTAAATAGTTTTGCATGCTCTCTGATCTATCTATCTTCTTTGGCCAAGTTCGATGATTTTTTCCCAGAGAGAGTGATGCTTTGTAATGGGTTCGATCTTACGGTGATCTAACACAGTGACAATAAGGGCTAAGGCATGTATTATATTGTTGCCACTAAGGATAAAATAATCGGGTTTTATCATACTGATTGACTTCTTTCTATCCATATTATGTCATCTTACTTATTGCGATACTCTATTTCTTGCACATTTAATACATTGAGAGTTGAGATGCATGCTGGCTAGCGGTTTTGGGGTAGAGTATTAGTAGTACATGCATGTTGGATTAACGGTCTCCTTATCATGGACGTAACGCTTATATGGGATTATACCATGAGTGATCATAGTCATAAATATTGCAATCTGGTCAATTAACCAACTATAATTTCTTTACCATGCCATTTTTCCTATGGTTCGTTGGGTCTATTCTTCATTACTGAATTCTTCTACACAATTGTTATACTATTTTGTCATGCTACTTTGCTACTAGCTATCTCTATCAGTTGCATTTAATCCCACCTAGCAACCAGAACAAGCACTACCGCCTTTGACATGCCCCTTCACACCTGATTCAAGGTTTGCAACAAGCCAGAGCCACACGATACAATGGAGGTTGACACGAGGCCTTCCACGGGTAGCTTCAGTGAGATCATGTCGCCCGCTAACCAACGCAATATCTAGGCAAGCTGAGGCCAGCCACACGAGAAAAAAATCACAACGACGGGCTTTACCCAATGACGTGTGCCGACGAGGGAAGGATGGGGTGGGAGTGTCGGCGAGGTTCCTCTTGAGCCGCCTAACCGGGGAGAGGCCGGAGGGGCTCCTTGCGCGTGATAATTCAGTTGTCTTACTGTTGCCACATTTGATTAGTTTGTTGTACTTTAGCTAGATCTAATAGCAAATGGAAAATTGATCATTTGCCACACTGCTCCCCGACCGGTGGGGTCTAGGTTCGCCCTCCATTGGTACAACACATGACAAATGATCAAACACCCAAATAAAGTGTGGCAAATGATCTAACCTCACTATTACAAAACACGACTATATCAGTTCAGAAGGTATCGCTTCGGGGGCTCAAAATTTGAGGGGTGTATGAATTAGACTTCCTTCGACAAATGTGTGATGTTCCACAGTAAACGCGGGTACTAAACATGCTGAGTATTGGGCCTCATGGTTGCTGAACTATGGCCCATCATTACTGGAATCTCGAGCGTCCAACTTTGCCGAGTACAGAGGTATGGGATCTCGGCGAAGACAGAATCTCGGAACACTATTGCCGCCATGTGTCCCGCCCCAGGGTATACGAGATCGCCGAATCCCTGCGGCCGGTTTGCCGAGTCCCTGTCGGCTAGTGCTCGGCAAAGTCAACTTTGCAGGTAGGTTTTGGGCCGAGTACACTTAGCCAAGAACTATACTCGACAAACTCTATGCCGAGTGTGGGACGGCTTTCGCCGAGTTTTTTCAGTACTCAGCAAAATCGAAAATTCCGGCAGTGCATGAGCTACCCCATGAATCTTAACAACTGAAAGAAGCTCCTTAACTATTACCAGAGGTTGTTCTAAAGAAAAAACTATTGTCAGAGCCTCACGTAGTAGCGCGGGTCGTTGCCGAATCGCCCAGGCGTAGGCTGGCCAGCGGAGGGCCACGTGGCAGTTGATGATTGGTGCGGAGCGGAGCAGTCCACCGAGCCTCCGTTGGCGTCGTGACATGGCACAATTCCCGGTGTGGACCGACCCACCGCACCCTGCGCAGATCCCGTGGGAGATTGCGGGACAGACCTGTAGGGAGAGGATCCCGAGGCTGCCACGCTGCGATCCCGAGGCTGATTCGCCTCTGTACTGCTGCTGCTTTGTCCAGGACGCATGAGATATTGATTTTGATCAATTTCTTCAGCATGTTCTGCACCTTTTTTCTGTTTCATCACAACACTGATGTTCACCATTAGCAAGAGTATTAGTCAATAATTGATCATCAGTATTTAATCCGTCCCCATGGTCAACGCCGTTGAGATGAGATGGTAAAAGAAGGATCTCTTATTGAAGAAGAGCACCAGCATTTGGATGGAGATGTGCAAAGGGAAAAACAGTTTCATCAAACACAACGTCACGGGAGATGTATACACGTCCGGTAGACACATCCAGACATTTTACACCTTTGTGTTGTGAACTGTAACCCAGAAAAACACATTGTTTTGATCTAAACATGAGCTTGCGATTATTGTACGGGCGAAGATTGGGCCAACATGCACACCCGAACACTCTTAAGGAAGTATAGTCGGGTTTGGTGTGAAGCAAGCATTCTACTGGAGTTTCATTGTTGATGACCCGACTAGGCAATATATTAATAAGATGAACGACGGTAATAAACGCTTCATCCCATAACTTTAGTGGCATGGATGCAGCAGCAAGCAAGGCAAGACCCACTTCAACGATGTGCCTATGCTTATGCTCGGTAGAACCATTCTGCTGATGAGCATGAGGACGAGACACATGGTGAGATATGCCAATTTGTTGGAAGAATGAGTTTAGATTTATGTATTCTCCTCCCCAATCAGATTGAAGAGCGAGAATTTTGCAATCAAATTTTCTTTCTACAAGTGCTTGAAAGTTGTGAAACACTTGGAACACATCGGATCGTTTCTTAAGAAGATAGATCCATGTGTATTTGCTGTAGTCATCGATAAAACTAACGTAATAGGAGTGTCTTCCAACCGAGTTAGGGGCATGCCCCCAAACATCAGAAAATATAAGCTGGAGAGGTTTAGTAGAAACACTTGTAGACGCAGGATAAGGTAGTTGATGACTCTTAGCACGTTGACACGAATCGCAAATTGTTTCACTACTACGCTCACCAACAAAAGGGAGCTTATTTTTCCTAAGCACTTGATTGATCAAAGAAAAAGATGCATGCCCTAATCTATCATGCCACCGTGTTGACGAGACTTTGGTGACACCATAGGCTTGTTTATTCAATCTCCTAAACTCCGGAATCAACGGGTAAAGCCCTCGAACGCATCTACCTCGATATAGGATTTTCTTCGTGACCTAATCCTTGATAAAAAAAAGAACGGGTGAAATTCAAGAAAGACATGGTTATCAAGGGCAATGAGATGAACGGAAAGAAGATTTTTCGAGGCACTAGGAATATGCAAAATTCTTCTGAGATGGACTTTTCTATGGGGAGTTTTAAATACTGAATGACCGATATGACTAATTCTCATACCTTCTCCATTAGCAGTGTGAAATTGGTCCTGTCCATAGTACTTTCACGTACAATCACCTTCTCCAGCTCGCCTGTAATGTGGTTTGTCGCGCCGCTGTCCACATACCAGTTGGTATCGACTCTGTAGGAGCCTTCTGCCGCTGCTGCAATTTTCTCATCTTGGGAAGATTCCTCATCTTCCTCAAAACGGTACCAGCAATCCCTTGCTGTGTGGCCTGGCTTGCCACAAATTTGGCAGCGCGTGACGTCTGGACCCACGCGAGGCTTGCCAGAGGAGTTGCGGCGGCCCCTGTTGTTGTTGTAGAAGGGTCGTCCGCCTCCGTCGTTGTTGGAGGAGTTGCCGCCGCCGCTGTTGCCTCCGCCCGACTGCTTGCCCTTGTTGCGTCCGCGGTAGCACGAGCCGCCACCCCCACGACCACGGACGGCCGCGTTGGCAGAAGACTTGAAGCCTCCACCAGAACCCGCCCCGTTGTAGAGGGCAAGGCGCTGATCAAAACTCCTCATCTGAGCAAAGAGGTCGTCGAGGTTGATGGGCTCGATGCGGGCATCGTTGGCGGAGATGAGAGGCTGGTACTCCATGTCGAGGCCGGCGGTGATGTAGGAAGCCAGTTCATCGTCATCGATCGGCTTTCCCGCGGCTGCAAGCTCATCTGCGAGAGATCGCATGTGAGCAAAATACGCCGCCACCGTTTGTGTGCCCTTTTGCGCCGTGAAGAGTGTGGCGCGGATGTTGTTGACGCGGGCTCTGGACTACGACGAGAACATGTGTGCAAGAGCAGCCCAGAGTTCATGCGGCGTAGCTATGGATGTGACCTGCACAAGGACTTCCTTGGTGAGATTGTTTAGCAAGTATCCAAATACCTGCTGTCCTTCTTTGAACCAGATCGCGTGAAGAGGATTCGGCATCTGTTCATCTTTCCCGTCCTTGTCCTTCGTGGTGAGGAACTTGGCGGGCTCCGGCATGGTCTGGTCAACGTAGCCGAAGAAACCAGCTCCCCTCAGCTGCGGTGTCACCTGCGCACGCCACAACACGTAGTTGGTGCGGGTGAGCTTCTCCGTGACCTGCCCAGGAAGGGAGGACTGGCCGATGCTTGAGGAGGACCACATGGCTGGCGATGGAGATGGGTTTTTTTCTCGATGTAGTGGATAGAGGAGGCTCTGTATACCATGTAAACTATCGATGAACGTCGTACCTCGTTGGAGGCGACGGCTTCATGTTATATAGGCAGGGGCGTATCCCTGAGATATGCATACAGGCTGTTGAGATTACAACTTGAGAACCAAGTAAAGAGAGAAGATAGAGATGAAAGAGGTTACAAGAATATTGCCTAACTCTATCTCTAACTAACCTAGTTCGGCCCAGGTGGGACCATTGCGCCTAGCATATCACGTTTAACAGTATCAAGGTTTACTGGGACAAGTGGTGGCGCCCAAGGCAGTTGCTTTTATTTATGTTACTTCGAAAGTAGCTGCTTCAGATTTAACCACGCGAATTCTCGATATTCCTTTTTATTTCTCATCAAACGAATGACATCTTCTTCTGGAAATCCTTGTATTCATTTCAGAAACAGGTTACAGAAAGGATTTGGCAATCCTTAATAGATAAAGTCGCCTAGCTTTGCAATCCTAGGACAGTCACCTGCATGTCTACTCTACAACAAGCATTTTTTTTTTTTGCTAAGATGATGATCATCTGTGGGAAGAAGTTGCAGAATTGTGAGCTTTTACATTAAGTTCTCTTGGAATATGGGAGACCTAAGCTTGAATGTTGATTGTTGCATCAAAAAAATTTGTTAGTTGGCTTCTAATCTGCTAGTGCCCAGGGGCTTGAAGAAGATTCCTTGATGCCGCCCCCTGAGCTAGTGTCAAATTGTTCACTAGGAAAGTAATTTGGCCGTTAGTGATGTAAGAAGCAATTTTTACGGCAACCTGTAGAGTTGTAGCCTCTGCCTGTAGAGGAGATTCGACACTTTTGCGAGCTGCAGAGATTAAGATACATATTCATTCATTCCTATTCATGTTTTGTTTGAGTCGTTGTTGGAGTCCGTGGTGTACTTCTTCCATGCAACATGAGTGTAAACCTTACAACATGTAATCTAAGCATATATTTGAGAACAGGGTGTCACCCTGTTGGCTAGGATGGCACGTGCTATCTAGCCCACCCGGATTCGAGTCACCGAGTGACTCCTGGTGGTTAGAGTTTCTTCTACAAAAATTTACCTCCAAGGGCTAGTCTTGGATGGTCTCATTTTTTTAATCTAAGCATATATTTCTAATGAAAATCCCTACTTCTGCTTGTGTGCAAATTCTATCATTGTTTCCTGTATTAATTCTGTTGGTGAACCTGCAATATATGTAGAAGATACTAAATCTTGACTTTTTATTATTGCTTGCATAGCTGGGTATACCTAAATAGGAGTTTGATCTCTTGCCAAAAAGGTTATCGTTCATTCATTCCTGAACTTCCGAATACACCAACAAGAAGGAGTGCCGAATACCTTGTCGGAGACAGTGATGGCGAGTTACGACATCGCCGGTGGAAGCAGGGAAGAGGCTTGATTTGGTGCAAGTGGGGGTGTGCAGGCTCGTCGGTGTAATCTGACGCCCAGGGAGGTTTAGAGAGATGGTCGGGGGCACCAGTAGCATGACGATGAGGGAGGCTACGGGAGGGCGTTGCAACAATGCAAGTGCAGTAGCGCTGCAGGGCGGCAGCACGCGGCCCAACAGGTGGCGGATCGGGCTGCTCATGTGGAGGAAGAAGAAACGCAACAGGTAATCCGATAAAGATCCGATGGCGAAAAAAATGACCTTTTTTTTCAAGGTCCAAAAAATTGACTTAGGCCAAAAAAAAAAAATAGGTGACTTACAAATACTTGCCCCATTTATCATCGATAGAATGGACTGCAATCTTACCCATTTGGGACTTACCCATTCAGTTCCTCAAACTAAACAAAAATGTATTCCCTCAAAAAAATGTAAACTGCATATCATGTCTAGATTAATACTGTTTCACATCAAACGAGATACACTTTGCACATTTAGAAACATCATATCAGTGACATCTATCAGTAAGGTTTGCCGGGTGACAGGAACTCACAAACAAAACAGTGATTGTTTTAACCTGATCTCAAGCATCCACCAGGAAGCAAGAACCTGAATCTGTGTGCGTTCTTGATCAGATAGGAAGGCAGGTGCATGGCCGACGCCGACCTGGGTATGGGCCCCATCTTCTTGAAGAGATCCCTGAAGGTGTACTCCTCGGGGAGCATGTCGAACAGGTTGTCGCCGCCGCAGATGACCCGCTGGATCCTCTCCGGATCGAGGAAGCTCTGCCGCCTCACCCGGTCGGCGTGGCTGTACGCCTTCATCTTGAAGGCGAACTCGGCGATCTCCCTGAAGCAGAAGCTGCAGTGCCACCCGGCGTCCGCCAGGATCAGGTCGCTCTGCCGGGAGTGCTGGTACGCCGTGCGCTCGCTGAAGAGGTGCGCTGTTGCCCTCCAGCTGCCGTGGTCCACGGGGAACTCGAAGGAGTAGACGTAGTTCTCCAGCTGCAGGTGCATCACCGCCGGCACCCCGTCGCACCACCGCAGCAGCTGCAAAGTCTCCGGGCTCGGGATCTCGTCCGCGTCTGCCATGATCACCACGTCCCCGGCCGCGACGCCCGACCGCCGCAGCAGCGCGTTCAGCGCGCGCCGGTGCCTGGCCTCCACGTCGAACGGCTCTTCCCGGCGACCTGGCGATGAGTGTGTGGCGATGGGGAGCCTGTCGTAGACGATCTTGGACCTCGCGAACGCGAAGCGCTCCAGGTTCTCGGCGAAGGAGAGCGGCTTGGGGATGCCGGTGAAGGTGGCGTTGGCCTCCAGGATGACCAGCTTGTGGACGTAGGGGAGCAGCTCGCGGTAGCGGATCTCCAGGATGTCCAGCTCGTTGTTGAAGAGGACGGCGTCGAAGACGCGGCGAGGGGAGGCGCGGGCGCGCCAGCCGTGGAGCCCGCACAGCTCGGCCATGGAGGTGTTGGGTGCGTAGTAGTGCGGGATGACAGTGAAGGGCTTGGGCGGTGTGTCCCACAGCGGACGCAGGAAGTAGGTGATGCTCCGGTGGTGCTGGGCTATGACAGCAATCATGGCCACGGCTGACAGAACCAGAGCAATGGCGGGTACCGCTGACTTCAACTTGGCAGGTAGTATGAGTACTCGTCTCTTTCCTGCGACTCTTGCTGCCAAGTTGAAAGGCCGATAATCCGAGCTTCCGGCCATGATGATGATGATGATGATGACACAGATACACACAAAAGGAAATGGAATTAAGTTTCTTTCAGTAGCATAATATGACAGTTGTCCAATTCATGAAGATGAAGCAATCTCCCTCTCTAACTCTCTCTATACTCCTGTGAAGTAACCTGCATGATGCAAGAAGAGAGCCGAATGAGCAATAAAGTGCTACAATTAAGAAGGGCTGCCATGCAACATTAATTAGTCTGTTGGTCAAAAATGGAAAGCACATAATACTAGGTAAGAATTTTTTTAGTTTGGGAAGACAGCTTTACAAAAAAACAGATTCAAAAGGAGATCATAGTACTCTATCAAAAATGGAGGACGGATTTGTACATGCAAGAAACTGAAAACGAAAGGAAAACTAAGCCGGTAAGAACTCCTGAGGAGATAAACCAAAGAAAGGCATCACCTGTGGTCATCAGAGAAGCTTGCCTAACTACTTACTCTCTCCTTCCCAAAATATAAGACGCCTTATATTTTAGGAAGGAGGGAGTATTATTCAGAAGACACTCTTGAGACCATAAAACCTTACGGAGTTAAGCAACCTTGAAAGCGATGATCCAAGCACAAGCAGTCAAGCGAGATGGGGGCTGAGGAAGCAGATCGAGACATCCATGGAGAGAGGGGAAAAGAGTGGCACCGAATCAAAACTTGCAACGGAAGTATGCACGTACGTACCTGATGCGGAAGAAAGGATCCACGGAGGACCGGACGGGCCGCCAGACGGGAGGAAGACGAAGAAGATATCCAGAATAGCACTCCACACCTTGGCTTTGGAGGATCCGTCAGCCCCTCTCAAGTAGTACGTTTGAACCGACCCAAATGCTCTGACTTGATCTCGCAACCCGGCACCTATTTTATTCCCCTTTTTACCCCTTTCTTCCTCTTCCTCCATGCAAAATTCCAAGCAGGCCAGCACACGATGAGCACACGCCATTTACTCCTTCCTATGTCTCTACTCTCACGTGTGGGGCTTTCATGTGGGCCCCAATCTCTCACCATCACGGTGGAGTGCAAAACGGCCAGCCCGCCGGCCGTCGGACAAGAAAAGAAAGGACAAACAGGTGGTTTCTGCTGCTGATTGGTTCCGCCGGCCCACTCGAAACGGCGGATGAGACAAATTCCTCTTTTCCTTCGGAAAAGATGAGACAAATTTAGCCGGGGATTCTTTTCTAATCACCGCTCCTTCTCATTCATTGCCCTGGCTTAGAGCATCTGCAATGGAACATAGCAAATTCGTCGCTCCATAACACCAATCGGGCCATGACGCATGTCCTCGTTTACCTCTAACTCGGAGCCCGGCGCAAAGGGGAGA
>LR738715.1:844038433-844071407 GCA_902687465.1 Secale cereale | reverse complement strand
CACCGCGTCTCACAAGGTCGGCAAGACGTGCCTCCTACCACCAGGCTCAATGGTCCAAGCGCCATTTACACGGGCTCAATTGATTCCCGCCAGATCGAGGTCGACGGACTCCTCGCGGGAGCGGCGGATGGCCATCTTCTCCTCGGGCTCGCATGGGACGAGGTCTCAGTCCATAGATCCAGAGATGGATCTCAAAGTCGAATCTGTTGCCCATCATTCAGAAGAAGGTCGAAGATCACCGAATACAGAGCTAAGGGGCAGAGTGGAGTGGAGTGACTAGGGTTTGGTTTGAAATACGAATGGGGACGAATAATGTGGGGTCACGGTGGGCTAGCGTGAGCCGAATCCGATGTTACGAACACGCGCGGCATGTCTAGATACGAGGGGTGCCAGTCAGCCCGGACGTATAGGGTTGGTTTAAGGCATGCCGGCGGTGGACGGAGCAGCGGCTGCAGCTAGCCCCGGGCAAAAAAAACCGAAGACCGAAAATCGAACCCGAAAAGACCGAGACCGAACCCGAAATGACCGAACTAAATAAGACCGAATAAAAAAAAGGTCTGCACTACTGTATGACCGAACTAGTTACGGTCTGATCGGTCATCTGATCCTATGGACCAAATAGCCCGTATTGACCGAATTAAGAAAGGCCCATATGCAAGAGTAATACGTACTGGCTATAGCCCATCTGCCCAGCCCAAGGTCACGAGCGACATACACACAAACACACCTCGTCCACACCTCACGATGCCATCGATTCACAGAAACCTAGCCGCCGCCGCCCGCTTCGCACAATTCCTCTTTTCCGTCCCACCACGAACCCTAGCCGTCGTCCCTCGATGTGGCGCGATGTCTTGAGCCATCAGCCGTGAGCCCGCTGTGACGAGCACCGCACCGAGGCGGGCCGCGTGCCCCTGGCCGATGAGGACCGACGCCCCGAGCTGTTGCCCTGACCGTTGACGATGAGCCGACCAGCGACTACCATCCACGACCACCGCGCCTCGTGCATCCGTGACCACCGCGCCTCGTGCATCCGCGACCACCGTGCCCCTGGCCGCCAAGCCCGACCCTCTTGCGTCCCTCTACTGCCAGTGACGGAGACATCCACCGACGGTGGTCCATCTCCTGGAAATTGGCTGCTTCAGTTCATCACCACCTCTCGTCCTCTTCGAGGCGGGTGTCGGGTGCTCCATCTCCTGGCAATTGGCTGCCTCATCTCCTCATCACCGCCTGATGTTCTTCCGGTGATGTACCTTGCAGCTGAATCCTGAAGGTGAGCAAGATACTTCATTTATGTGAATCAACTATAATAGTTATGTGATGTTCAAATTGAGGTTGATATAGTGGCTTGCCTTTTTGTTGGCTTGTAGATATATTCACGGCAGATTCATAACATGCTGCTTTATGTACTAACTAGCTTATAAGTAGTATCATTTTTTTAGTTTGTATGTTCCTCTGTACTATTAGATGAAGAAATGTTCATTAAGGAGTAACATGTTTTTTGTAGATGCTTTCTGTACTGGAATCTGAACATGATGAGGGGATGGTGGACAAAGATGATGCATTTATGAGTGTAGAGGCAGAGGCAGATGCAGAAGAACGACTGCAGAAGCAGGGGACGAATCATTTTTGCGTAGCATCATTGAAGATGAAGATGAAGATGCCGAAGCAAAAGTTGGTGAAGGTGCCAATCCAGAAGCTGCTCAAGATGACAAGCTAAAAGGACGGAAGCAAATGGCGTCAAGGTCACAAATCTGGGAGCATTTTATCAAAGTTTTTGATGACAAGGGGTTAGTGAAGGAAGGAAAATGCAAGTACTGTGACCGACCAATTCAAGCTACTACATCAATCAATGGGACAACAGCAATGCGCAGGCACTTTGGTACATGCAAGCGCAGTCCGAATAAGAAAATGGATCCAAATCAGACCACTTTGCAAGCAACTCCAGGAGATGGCATTAGTACTTGGAAATATGATGCAGAAAAAGTTAGGAAGGCATTTGCTGTGATGGTCATAGAGGATGAGCTGCCTTTTGCATTTGGTGAGAAATCTGGATTCAGAAAGTTCATTTCAGTCGCTTGCCCCCGCTTTAGTCCACCATCAAGAAGAACTTGTACCAGGGACACTGTCAAAATCTATCTAGATGAGAAATCCAAGTTGAAAAAGTTTTTCAAAAAGAATTGTGGAAGTGTGTGTGTAACCACTGATTGTTGGACTTCTAAGCAGCAAGATGGCTATATGGTAGTGACTGCACACTTCATTGATGAAGATTGGAAGTATCATAAGAAGATTATTAATTTCATTATGGTGAAGGGCCACAAAGGGAAGGATCTTGGGAAGAACTTGCAGAGATATTTGATGGAATGGGGGTTGGAGAGAGTTATGACAGTCACCGTGGATAATGCAAGTGCTAATGATGGTTGCATTGTTCACTTGAGAAAGTGCATGGTTGAGGCCAAAACTAGCATAGCTGCTGGAAAGTTTTTGCATATGAGATGTGTGGCACATATTGTCAACCTTATTGTACAAGATGGCCTAAAAGAAGTTGAACTTTCAATCAAACGTGTTCGAGCTGTTGTGCGATACATCAAGAATGGGACTTCTCGGTTGGTAAAATTCAAAGAGCTAGCGTTGGAAGAAAAAGTTAAGAGCAAGGCATTCTTGAACCTAGATGTATGCACTCGGTGGAACTCAACTTACATAATGTTGAAGGCTGCCATCACCTACGCGAAGGTGTTTACAAGGTACTGTGAAGATGACCCATTGTATGCGTTGGACTTGTCTGAAGAAAAAGGAGGATTTTGGTATCCAGATGAGATGGATTGGGAAAATGCTAGGAAAATGGCTGCCTTTCTTGGTCATTTTTATGATCTTATTGTTCGTGTGTCATCTTCACTTCATGTCACTTCCAACAACTTTCTTTTCGAGGTTGGCAATATACACATATTGGTTCAAAATTGGATGAGCAATACAGATCCTTTGCAAAAAGCTATGGCGGAGAGGATGAAAGAAAAGTTTGATAAATACTGGGGGTCTTGGCATGAGAATGAAAAGGTTAAGGAGAAGGCTCCTATTGTGAATAAAAGAGGGAAAGGGAAAAAGAAGGAGAAGGAGGAGAAGGAGAAGGAAAATCTGAACTTGCTCATTTTTATTGCTGCAGCGCTTGATCCAAGGTATAAGCTTTCTGATTTCACTAGGCTGACTACTTTGGAAATATTTGGTGTTGAGTCTGGAGAGAAGGTGTGGTATGCTGTTAACAAATGTGTTCGCGAGTTGTTTGAAGAATACCGAGTAAGATTGACTACACCAGAACCAACAATACCAGCCAATAGCCAAGTAACAATAGAAGGAGGAGGAGCAAGTATGATGAAGGAACTAATTGCAAGCAGGTTGAGGCAAAATAATAGTGGAGGAAGTGCAAGTAGTAAATCTGAGCTTGAAAAATACCTCGCCGAAGACTCTGAAGACCCTGACAAAAAAATTGACATCCTAGGATGGTGGAAAGAGAATTCATCTAGATTTCCTATCTTGGCAAATATGGCTCGTGATATTCTTGCTATCCCCATTACAACTGTGGCTTCCGAGTCTGCCTTTAGCACAAGTGGACGCATACTTGATGACTTTAGGACATCTCTAACTCCGTTTATGGTACAAGCTTTAGTTTGTACGCAAGACTGGCTGAGAAGGTCAACAGATCCGGTCGACATCAAGGAGAACTTGGAAGAATTAGAAGTGCTAGAAAAAGGTAAAACAACCAGCCAACTTGTCGTTACATTTGTTTTTTTTATTATAGAGATATTAATATGCATGACGTACATCAGTACCAAACCAATATATGTAGAAATTTATATGCATGACTTGCCAACTTCTCCATTAACTAGACCTAGCTAGTAGATCTCAAAAAAAGCACATTGCATTTGTCACTATCAGTATATCACCATAGCTAGCAGATTATGAAATTTGATTGAATACATGACTTGTTGTAGAGTTGATTGAAGAATTTGGTGACAAGGTGAGGGGAAAGAGCAAGGTCAATGGTGGTGTTGTTGCTTCTTCCATGGCCAAGTCAAACAAGTGTGCAAGCCGACCAACAAAGTGACATCCACGTCTAGTCATGGCTGAACCAAAATCATGTTGAATGTATGTTGTTTTAATTATCATCTTTTGCTTGTGATTTGTGACTTGAGACTTGAGAATTGATAACTGAGAGTGAGAGTGTGAGACCTTAATGTTTGTTGTTTGCTGTTGAATTGAAATCATGTACTGAACTTGATTTGTTTCATGTCAAGTGCTATGTTGTCAAGTACTAAGTGGTGATGATGTTTGCTGCTTGTCGATTCCATGGGCTGATGATACTTGATCTTCTTGCTTGCTGGTGTCAAGTATAAATGAATTATTGCTGGTGAAGTGGTGATTCTATAGTGCTGATTTTCTATTTTAAGATTTTCATATGGTGTACTGTATTCCATCTATATTGCATACAAGTGTTACTTGTTTGAATTTTTCTTCTGTACACATGTGCCACTATACAGACATATGTTGTCTCTGTACACACACACCTTTGTACACACATGTACCTCTTTCCTCTAAGCAGTTTGTATACAACTGGTACTGGAAGACTGGAAGTAACATAAAATCTGAGTTATAGCAATTATTTTGGTCTGTTTGGTCAGGACCGAAGACCGAATAGTAAAGACCGAAGACCGAATAGTGAATAACCGAAAAGACCGAAATTATATTGGTCATCAATTATGGAAGACCGAAGTTTTGAAAGACCAAAAAGCCCGCACCGAACAAACCGAAAAGACCGAACGCCCGGGCCTAGCTGCAGCTACCATCCTCACGGCTGGAGATTGAGAAGACACAAGGGGAGGTGGACAGACAACAGGTAAAGCAACCTTACAATTCACCATACATATTCCCTGCATGTTCCATTGATATTTGCATACACATTCACAATTCAACCAAGCCTTGCATATACATAAGAAAAATCTGACGAGCACTACCATAAGAACACGAATGTTGGTGTGATACACCATCACTTTTATAGGTACAACAATACTACTCCCTCCATTCCCTAATGTAAGACCTTCTAACTTTTTCTTGATTCATATGTATCTGGACACATTTAAGTATGTATGTTCACTCATTTTAGTATGTATGTAGTCAATATTATGAAATAGCTCAAATGTCTTATATTAGGAAACGGAGGGAGTACATACTAACACCAGTAAAGTGGTAGATACACATAAAGATGAGTTCTTAACAAGTACGAAGTGGTTATGACACGCACGAAGCCTCGTGCCGCTGACCTGAAAAGGAGGCGGCGAGTGGTGAGGTGAAAGGACTGCTGAGCATAAAAAAGCTGAATTTTGTCACTGCTCCAAAATTATTTCCCCTCACGGAAATCATACACAGGTGAAAAATGATTAGAACCACATATATAACCGATGCATGGTTACTTATGTGAATGAAATCATCCACATACAGGGATACATCTACATAAGCTTTCATACTACAAAATGCAACACTGAGGTTTTCACTCTCCAACTCCGGCGAACAAACTGACAGAAACTAATTCAGAGAACAAGGAGGTAACCAAATATATGCTACAGGCATATGCTTTCACCCAAACACAGAGAGAACAGGGGCAGCCGAAATACTCGTATGCTTCAGAATGGTTTCATACGTATATACAACTAGGAGTTTGAGGTGAAAATGGCACATCTTGAATCAGCTAAAAATCATGCTAATCGAACTACTAGCAAACAGAACGAGAGAGAAAACACCAACCAATTATATATGATATAACATAATCAATGCAAAAATAGGCACCAGAGGTTAAGATGCGGGAGGATATGGCATCCAAGGGCACAACCAAAATTTGATTCTCCACCGAAGACTACAGACATTGTTCATCCACAGATGTTCACTAATGCCAAGGAAAAAAAGGCTTACTGATCTATCAGCTATTCAAGTTTCAGTGTATTCAAAGCCCTTGTTGCTGATGCAGTTGATCGCGCATTTCTCTACTCGAGATTTGCTTAGGTAGACTCAGTTATACTAAATTTATCATCACGAAACAAAATTCAGGGAGGAAATGGATTCACAATCACCAAACAAATTTTAGGGGGGGGGGGGGTGAATAAAAATGCTAGTAGGCAGTAGGACATGAATTAGTATTTAGCAATGCAGAATTTACTTTGTCGTAGTTCAAACAGTAATTATCGATTTGCTAGCAGATATGGCAAGTGAACATGAAGATACTCATTATTTGCTCCATTTAGAAATTTGTACTCATTATACCCGGAGATTTCACTCTGGTAACCAGATCACACTCACTCAGATCCTATTTGTTACTCAAAATGATCGCAACTGGACCATCTACCAGCACCAAATTACAAGAACCACCAACGAGGAAAGAGTATTCAAGTATTTCACTGAGCACAGGAAGGAGGAACTATTTATTTCTGCTACCCACTTAACGTGGCAGACTCCTCATCTATGAGAGACAAGGAAGTTGGGCCTGGAGAAAACATCCAGGAGGCAGCTATCCATGAAAGCATGATGGGAGGCAGATAGGTGGGCAATAGTTGAGCAAAGGGTTGTAGAGAGACTCATAGAGAATGCTCTTGCAATTTGGTGCTTCAGACATGGTAATAATAAGTAAAGTAATACATATTCGTAAAAAACAGTTCAGATAACTCAACTTGCATGTGGAAGATAAGCTTACCTGCTCGACCAGTACATCATAATATCATAGCTAACTGAATAATTGTCTTATGTATTGTCTCCACCGTGTCCACCACAAATGCCTAACAACTTTCGCTCCCTCATGTCCACCACCAATGCCTGTTATACAAGCATAACGTCAAACAGCATAGGACATTACAAAGAAAAGGCCAAATATATACCAGGAGGCATAAGCAAGATACTTAGATAAACTTGCAGCTGTTTGAAAAGATGAAATCAACTCAATTAATTGATTTTTTATGGTATAAACGAACACCTGCAATAAGGATCTACTACAAGTGATAAATGAACGATTATTTTCTAAATTTTAAACCAAGTAGCAATTATGGATTTAAGATTATTAGCAAGCTCGGTGGAGATAACAATACTGAAATAAAGAAATACAGCTAGCTTTTAAGCTCCCAAATGCAAGGATACCTATTTGACATTGTAGTTTGTTCAAGCTAATTACTCTTATAGTTGTTTTCAACTTCAAACTGCTATGTACCTCATCTTGAAAACAAAAACTGCACTGCAGCTATGCATTAGCACTGCCATTATACAACTCTTGCATATTTCAATAGGCAGGCCACTATGTAATTCAGGTCAATTATTCTACAAAGAACTAGCCAATTTCGGTGTTGATTGTTTTAGTGCACATATTTTTTATATAACTTATGTATCCTAGATAGCTGATTTGTGCTTGATCCACGTCATACAAAAGATTATCCATCTGATTATTTGACAACTGCATATCCACCAGATAATTCCCTTGGGGTATGCCTATAATTAACTCCATATAGTTTTTATGCTTCTTTCCATAGCTCTGACTTCAAGCAGATAGTTAAAAGTTCAATGATAAAATAACAATATTAGGAACAACATTGAGTAGGTACGGAAGAGATATGTTGAAAAGGTCACTACTTAAAGTTGTTAGCTTAACACAGGATGAGAACAACATTTAACCAGCCACTTGACGAAAAATAACCCTGTTTTGTTATATACTCAGTGAAAAGGCATGCTAGTACCTGGAGTATAGACAATTTCGAAAGGATAGTAACGATAAGCGATGCCGGTCACAGACAGTTTCTTGAGCTGCAATGACTTGAGGTGGACCATGAAGACACCAACAACTGTCCAGAAGAAGGCCACATTATTTTCCTCGGCATAACCTATCATACTCGGTGGCTCTTTCTCTGAATTTGGGGGAAGTAACTTGTCCAGTTCAATAGTTCTTCCAGTGCTCCAAGAAACATCGCCATGCCAGTCTGTTTCCCTCTTCCATAACTGGGCGATGAAGCCTGACACGACGACGAGACCCATCCCACCACCCTCTGCCCGCATAACCCCGACATGGCGATTGCTGCTGGTAAGCAGCTGCGCTGGCAACAATGTCACAGCTAGGGTCTGCCTAGCCAAATCAAACTCGAGGATATTCGATGCTGAAACCAACCAATAAATGCAATCCGCCCACAGTACAGCGGGCTCGCCTATATGAACCATAGACACCAATGGAACCGGGCACGAGATGGAATCACCCCATACGCCGGTCTCCGACGAGTAAACGCGGGCGAGCGCCCTTCTAGGTTGCTTCCCGTCGCTGCTTACCAAGACCACCTGGAAGTGGTCGATTTCTCCGGCGGCGCGGAGCACCGTCCCGTTGATCGGGTTCTCCAACGGGTGGAACCCGAACCCCGGGGGCACGGCCAGGCGGTGCTGGACGCCGGCGACGGGGTCCCACACGACGACCTGGAGCGAGATCGGGAGGAAGAAGAGCGCAAGGCCGTGGCGCCATCCGAGGGTCATGTAGCGGTCGTCGAGGTTGAGGGAGAAGTGGCCGCGGGGGAGGCGGTCGGGGGCGTCCAGGGCTGGCTGGAAGGTGATGCCCTGGTTCGCGTCGATGAAGCCGAGGAGCGGAGGGCTGCGGCGGTGGTGGATGCGGAAGCGGCGGCGGAAGGCGGGGTCGGAGAGGAGGCTGCGCCAGCGCCTGCAGACGAGGGAGGCGCGCGGGAGGGAGGACGGCTGCGGGGGGAGGCGGAGGAGGATCTCGGAGAGCAGGTCGTCGTCGTCCAGCGGCGGCGCCGCCGCGGAGCGGGTGAGGAAGCTGGTCGTCGTCATCTCGCTCACAGGTCGTGCAGGGTGTGCACTCAGTCAAGCCCAGTCCAAAGTGAGTAAAAGTGACGCTGAAGAGACATGAGCTGGCCCGAGCCCATGAGACAGCTGCTGGTGAGAGCCCATGAGGCCATTGATTAGACAGACAACCGTCAAAGTCCAGCTACAATGAGATTGAAGAAGCCCATGCACGCAGAGGTTGGCGCTCTGCAATGTAAAGGTCTTTGTCTAAAAAAAAGGTCAAACGGTGCCTTTTTTTTTCTTCAACGAGGAGGGATGCATGAGGCGCGCAACTTTTCTCTCAAGCATAACTCGGGTAAAAATTGGCATGGTTGGTTAGGGCATCTTCAACTCGTTCTGCCACTTCTTCGCCCGCCTTCAACCCCTCCCGCATGTAAACGAATGAAAAAATCACCACAGGTTCTCGCAGTCCCCTACTGGACAACCTCCACCAATGTTGTGACGGATGTGTCCTCCCTACATGCCATTGGCTTCCTTGAGATCCAACCGTCGCGGATCCTGTATCCATCTGTCTGCCTGCGTGGGTGTCATACTCCCTCTGTCCCAAAATATTTGTCATCAAAATGGACAAAAATGGATGTATCTAGAACTAAAATGTATCTAGATACATCCCCTTTTATTCATTTTGATGACAAGTATTTTGGGACGGAGGGAGTAGAAAGCATGCATGGAGGCAGGGTCTTCTCCAAAAATCCCAGCCCAGGTTGAACGCAAAATAAACACTATATTTTAAAAGAAAATGAATGAGAAAAAAGAAGAAGACCATGCCTTGAAATTTGAATAAACAACTATCTTGAAAATCTTTGATGAGTGAGCAACTATCTACGAAAAATAGTTGAATCCTTGTAAAGCTTGAACCTCTGACTACAAAGTATAAAGCAAGCTATTATCAATATATCCGAAGTACAGTGGATAATGATGCAACTTATTGTTTTTCAATGTGATCATTTTTTGCAACAATAGTTAGTAAACAAAGAGCATATGTATGATGGTGTATTGGTGTTAGCAGGACTGTGGACGTTGATTTTTGAGGATTAGACGATGTACAACTGAAGATGCACAACCAGTAGCGGTGCTAGGTTAAAGTGACGACCTAGGCAAACAACATGTGTACAATGCCAAATAGTGCAAAATATTGTAGATATGCCTATGGTCAACAAAGTGTCAGCTAGCCACGCCCTAGACCAAGCCCCATGGCTGCCTGGTGCCTGGCTCCGACACTATGTACAACTATTTCTATTTGCTATCCAAAAAAATACTGATATGGCAAACGTGTTTCCCTCAAATCCTAGATTTCAGGTATATAGAAAAACAAGTATTAGTATCTTTTTCTATAAACACGTTGGCATATACTCGATCGTAAATGTTTCTCTTTGCCTCGCACGCTCCCTACTCCCTATATTTACTGCTTGGAGTGGATACGACGGGCTTCACTGCCGGCAGTGAGCATCTCTCCCGAGCTCCTCTGTCTGTGGGTATGGTTGGTTCGTATGAAGCATGTACGTCAACATGCGACGACCAATTCCAACAACGACGCTTCATGCCAATGAAAGAGGCGCATGTACCTCGGCGTTGAGGGAAGCACTTACAAGCATCCATGCGAGTGGAGGTGTGCAATCGCATGCATGAGCCGAGGACGGAGGATGAAGGAGTAAATAGAGGGAGAGCATGTATGAAACCCCTTTTCCTTGCAAAAATAAAAATAAATAGAGGGAGAGCATGTATGAGTTGGGGATGGAGGTGGAGGGAGTAAATTGAGGGAGGGAAAGCCACCCGGAGAAGTGGTGATGACGTGGTTTAATTATGGTACGGCATTTCTTAATCTATTTGGGGCCTATGAATCTATGACGTGGATCCCAGTTTCCTGGAGCACGACAACAATTTCTCTCCTTGCCAAGCTTGAGGTGATGCTCGTGCCATGTGCAAAGAAGTTTTTTTCATGCGGCGAACTGGTTGTGCTAAATTTCAATGGAAATTGCATCCTGTATATCCCAACTCAAGCGAAAATTCATGAGTTTCGATACCCTCGAGATGAACATTTTTATGTCTTGGTTTCGTGTTTTATGCTGCTGTGAGTCTCTATGTGGAAATTAGTTTATTTTTATTTCAGATATGATAATTCCAGCTCTCGTAGTTTGTTTGGTAATAGTTTTTCTCTTGGTTTACCAGTTAAATGAAATCTACATGGTCCTCGTAAAAATTGTTATTTTTCACGGGAAGAAAATGTTAGTTAATCTACTCCATTTTGTTTTATGTGCTTCTATTTAAAGTATACTTTACTTCTCACACGTGATGAACAAATGGAAGTAGCAAATCCAAATTTTCGAGCTCCTTCCCGCCTCACTGGGGAAAAAGTCCAAAATAAACCTTGATCTTATAGATGAAAGTTAAACTGAACCCTGAACTCTCAATCCTTGAAATCAGCACATCATACTCTCTGATCCCGGTCCGATTTAAACCTTGGGAGCGTTCCCAAACAGGGATTGGTTGAATCCCGGTATTGTTGACTGCAGACATAACTGGGCCGGCCCAACAAGCACCAACGTTATTTTTTTTCTTTTTCGTTCTTTTTTTAGTCTGTTTTTTTTTCTTTTTCATAATATGTGATGTAAAAATACAGAAAAATAGATAGCCGCTGAAGAAAATAGAGAATCCGGAATCGAACTTGCTACCTGATGTCGTTGTTCTCCTCGAGCAAGCCAGTAGAACAAGTAGTTGTTAGTGTTTAATGTGAAGCCCGAAATCTTTTAGCACACACCGCAAAGTCGAGATTAAAAAAAATAAGAGCAAACAAATATGGAAAACGTAATCAATTTGTGAAATCTCTCAAATAATTAAAGTGCGAATACTGTTTGAAAATTCTGAATACTTTTTAATAAACGAACAACTTTGAGGCGGGGTTTTGTTTTATTTCGTAAAACAACCAGAGTAAAAATACAAAAACAGAGGAAAAGGACTCAAACCTTGCGACCTACCGCTGCTGACTTCCTCCAACTAGCCACTAAAATCATTAGCCGTTGCTGCTATGATGCGAGCCCCGAAAGATTAAACCACATAGAGCAGCACCGAGATTTGTATCATTTTTTGATGGGTACACAGATATTGAAAACATGCCGAATAATTTTTCCAATATCCTTTTTTAAAGTGGGAACACCTTTTAAAAATTCGGAATCAGGTTTTAAAAAATGAACATTAAAAAAAAGACAATCAATTTTGACAAAAGTGAAGACTGTTTCAAACATATTTTTTAAAACATCAGAGCATATTTTCAAACCTGATTTTTTTAATAAATAATGTATGAAAATGTTTGTACTGTTTTATAAAATATTTATTGTTATTAATAAAACGTAATACATGTATTTGGCAAAATGTTACGGTGTCAAATTAACAAAATAGAATTTCGTGAATTATTTGGTTAAAAAAGTATTATCGGTATTTCAAACTTGTTCACATTTTTTGAACAAAACAATGAACACGGTTTGAAATCTGGACAAAATTTTAATGTCCGAACACTTTTTGAATTTTAAAAAATGGAAGCAACTTTTGAAACCGGAGCAAATGTGTTTGAAAAATGCTGAATAATTTTAAAAAAATGAATAACGTTTTGAAAACAGAATCAATTTTAAAAAAGCTAACACTTTTACAAAAAATGAAAACATATATGTAGAGAATTTTACATAATGTATTTGAAAAATGTTGAAAGTGTATCGAAAAATGTTTCATGTGCGTCTTAAAAATGTACTTTGTCTACTGAGAAAAAAGAGAGATCTAAAAAGAAACAAAAAGGAAAAACAAACAAAACGTAAAAATCAATAAAGACGAGAGTACAGCAAGCACGCAAGTGACTGGTTCAATGGGCCGGCCCGATTTGATTTGCCACGTAAGCGAATACCGGCGAAACACTCTCAAGGTTCAAAATAGACCGGGATCAAAAAGTTTGGTGTGCTGATTTCAGGGATTGGAAGTTCAGGGTTCGATTTAGCTTTTTTTTTTTGAAAGCAACATAGCTTTATTACTCAACGTACGGGCATATCGCCCAAAAGACAATCGCCCACTTGGGCTGGTACATCGTTTTCCCAATGCATACAATGAACCCCATCGCATGAGCGACCCAGGTTAGCAAGTTCATGGGCAACAGAATTCGCACTACGACGACAAAGGGAGACATCAAAGAGAGAGAACCAGAGCTTCAACTGGTATTTCATATCTTCAATCACCGCCGCATACGCCGAGGAATCAACCCTGCTAAGGTCCAGTGCTTCAACCAATAGCTGCGAGTCAGTCTCAAACTGAACTTGAACCATGCCCAGCTCAGCCGCCATTGTGATCGCATGTGACATTGCAACTGCTTCAGCAGCGAAGGCATCATTGATATTATCGCTCCTCCCCGCGCGGGCACATATTAGCGCCCCCTCTTCTGATCTTACCACCACTCCCCAACCTGCATAGGTCTGCCCCGGCACGAATGAGCCGTCGACATTAACTTTGTAGGGAAGCTTCTCCGGCGGTCTCCACCTATCCGGGGTCGGCTTGGCAGTCGGCTTCCCAAAGATGTGCAGGTACTCCAGGACATAGCTCCTCGCTCTTGCGGCCACTTCCGCTGGTGACAATGGTAGTTTCCCCTCTCTGAGTTTATTTCTATTCGACCACCATATCCACCAGAAGGTAAGAATGTGGAGGCGTTTCTTCTCATCTAGACCCCACAGAAAGTCCATCATCGCATGCGCTGACGTGATCTTCTCCAAGTCCATGCGTTCCTTCTCCATGGCAAGATCTCTCCATGCATCTTTTACTGATTTACATTTGATGAACAGGTGTGCACCGTCCTCATCTGCCTTACCACAGAACAGGCATTTCACATCCGTTATTGGGATTCCTTTCCGAGCTACATTCGCGCGGAGGGCGAGAGAGTCATGCTGCAGCCTCCAAGCGAACATTTGGATATTCTTAGGGCACGGCAGTTTCCAGAGGCGCTTCCAGGAATCATCCTTCGCCGAATTCAGGTTGTTGGGGTTTGAGTTGCTGCCCCCCACCCCGCCACCTTGCATGTGCAGCTGAAGCTCTCGCTGTAGCTTGTAGGCACTCTTCACAGAGTGATTACCTTTGGGGTCGTAGTGCCATGCGATAAAGTCGTGAACCCCTTCCCGTAGAGGTATCTGAAGAATATGTGTGATATCATCTGCCCAAAAAGTATCACGAACGAGTTGCTCATCCCACTGTCCAGTGTTTGGATCAATGAGGTCACAAACGCGCTCCAGGATGCTTTGTCCTTTGGGTGTAAGAACTCGCCGTGACCATGCTCTCGGTAACCACGGGTCTGCCCAGATGTTAACCTGTGTACCGTCCCCAATCCTCCATATATAACCCTCCTTGAAAAGCTGCAGTCCGTGCAACAAGCTACGCCATGCATAGGATATGCCGTCCCGTGGAGTAGCCTCCAAAATCTGACCATTCGGAAAATAGCGGGCTTGCAGAATGTTTGCACACAGGGAGTCAGGATTTTGAATGATCCTCCATATCTGCCTGGAAAGCATAGCTAGATTGAAATCATGCATGTCCCTAAACCCTAAACCTCCCTGTGCTTTAGGTTTTATGAGTGTCTTCCAACCGATCCAGTGAGTGGTGTGTTGCTTATCCTGTTGACTCCACCAGTAGTCCCCCACAAGTGAGCTGAGTTCGTCGTAGAAGGATTTTGTGAGGTAGAAGCAGGACATAGCAAAGGTAGGAATTGCCTGAGCAACCGTAGTAACCAATGTTTCCTTTCCCGCCTTGGCGATAAGCCTCTCCTTCCAGCCATAGACCCGGCCGGCCATGGCATTTTTTACAAAGGAAAACGCCTTCCTCCTTGATTTCCCAACATGAACTGGCAACCCTAGATACCTCTCATTCCAAGACTCGCTTTGAATCCGTAGAGCATCCTTGACTGCCCCCTTCTCTGCATCGTTAGTGTTGGGACTGAACATGACCGCGGATTTTTCCAGGTTGATGCATTGTCCCGAGCAATCCTCGTAGAGATCCAGGATCTGGCGCAGCTGCTGTGCCTCCTCTTGTTTAGCTTTCAGCAATAGGACCGAATCATCCGCAAAAAGCAGGTGCGACACCACTGGTGCCTGTGGGCAGATTTTCACCCCCGTGATCTGCCCCGCTTCCTCCGCCGCATGAAGAAGCGCCGATAAACCCTCAGCACAGATAACAAACAAGTACGGCGACGCAGGATCTCCTTGTCTGAGCCCTCTGGAGGGGGAAAACTGTTGTGTTAGGGTGCCATTAATCTTTATCTGATACCTCACAGAGCTGACACAATGCATCACCAAGTCGATCCAGCGGTTACCAAAACCCAACTTGGTTAGCATAGCCCTCAAGAACGCCCATTCAACCCTATCATAAGCCTTGCTCATATCCGCCTTAACCGCCGCAATACCTTCCTTACCTCTTTTTTTGTTCATCAAATAATGAGACACCTCATAAGCCACCAGAACGTTGTCAGTAATCAAACGCCCCGGGACAAAGGCACTTTGATTACCGGAAATAATGTCCGGAAGTATCAGCTTCAGCCGGTTGGCAATGACCTTAGACACTAGTTTATATATCACATTGCACAGACTTATCGGCCGCAGATCTTTGATTCTGCTGGGGTTCTTTGTTTTGGGAATAAGAACCACGACCGTGTCGTTCCATCCTGCTGGCATAGCTGCTCCGTTCAGCACTGCAATCACCTCATCCACTACCTTGTCCCCCATAAAGTGCCAATGCTTCTTGTAGACGATCGAGGGCATGCCATCCGGGCCCGGAGCTTTCAGATCACCGATATGATCGAGCGCCGCTTTAACCTCCTCCCTTGTGACTTCTGCTTCAAGAATAGCTCTCATTGCTGCTGTCACACAGGGCTGAACCTTGTTGATAAGCTCTGGCAGTCGGTTAACGCCTGTTGAAGTAAAGAGATCCTGAAAAAACGAGCAAACGTAGTTAGTAAGCTCCTCCCCTTCCTTCACCTCCACGCCGTCTTCCTTCGTTAGTTTCTTGATCCGGTTAGCCTTCCTCTTGGCTGAGGCTACTGCCATGAAATACTTGGTGCTTTTGTTCCCATCTTTGAGCCATGTTACGTGGGAGCGCTGCTTCGCCTTTGTATTCTTTTTGCTTTCCAGATCTTCAACAAGACCCCGCAGCCGAGCCTCTTCCCTAACTTTTATATCCGAAATTGGAGCCCGCATGCATTTCTCCAGCTCTTTTCTAGCTCTCCTCAGCCTCCCGTCGAGCTCCCCCACCACCTCTTTGCTCCATTTCTTCATTCTTCCGGCCACATTGTTCATTGCAGTGGCAACATCTCCTCTCTCTTGGAGGCAACCTTCCTCCCAAGCACTCTGGACCTCTTCCCCGCACCCCTCCTCTTGTAGCCACCAGGCCTCGAATCGGAAACCCCTGTCTCCTCCCATCGCCGGTCTAGGGGCTCCATCTGTGCTAACAACTACCATTCTGTGGTCAGAGTGTCGAGGGGTCCCGTTGCAGACATGAAAATCCGGGAAACGTTCACACCATTCAGCATTAGCCGTTGCCCTGTCCAACCGTTCACATATATAGGTTTCAGCTTCCTTACTATGATTCCTCCATGTAAACTTATCACCTTCATAACCTATGTCGCATAGCTCACACGCCTCTAGGGCACCCCTGAAATTATCCATGAGCCGCTGGGGGCGGACAGCCCCACCCATCTTCTCATCCCCAGCAAGGATTTCATTAAAGTCTCCGAAGCATAACCACGGACGACCCTTTTGGTGCTGCTGCCCTAGTATCCGCAATAATCTCCAGGTTTCAACTTTCCGATCCAGCTCCGATTTCGCCGTACACTCCCGTGAGTCTCCATTCCCTTCCATCAGCCTCCGTTATATCCACATCCACATGCCTCCTGCCAAAAGATCGAAGCGATGCGCTTATGCCCCTCTTCCAGAACAGCGCTACACCTCTACTTCTTCCAACCGGATCCCACGCCACCATATTTGCCAGTCCCAGGGACCAGCGGTACCTATCCAACTCCTTCTCCGTCAGCTTCGTTTCAGCCAAGAAAAGCACGTCGGGTTCCTCCATCCTCCCTAGCTCAAGGAGGCTGCGAACTGCCGGGCCATTCCCGAGCCCCCGGCAGTTCCAGCTGATGAGTTTCATTGCTCCCGGCGGGGCTGCTCTGGCAGCCCGGCCGATATCATGCCGGTGGCAGTGCCACCCAGGTTGTTGTACTCCGCCGCACCCTCCTTAGTCTCCCCCTCCGTCCTCCCTTTTTTAGCCAACACCCCTAGCTCATCTTCCTCCCTTCCCCTCTTCCCCCCCATCTCCATAATCGCCACCTTATCGATCGCCACAGGAGCCCTGTCCCTCCCCTTCTTCCTATACTTCTTGCCGCCCCCGGCCGTGTCCTTCCCATCCACACCTTGCGATCTGATCGGGCTACTGCTATTCTTCTCTTGGGCCATATGCACCGTGCTCATGGTGCTAGGTGTGGTGGTGCCGCCCACCACCTGGCCCAGTTGATTTTTCGGGCGCTCTGTCCCACCTTCTTCTAGCTCCAGCTTCTTTGGATTACCGCGCCCACGCATGGTTTTCCCAGTTTTAACTGGGCTGGTGACCTCATCTTCCTTCCCACCCCGGCCATGGTCACCCCCACTAGAATCGCTCCTCCTCCAGGACTGACTGTCGCTCCCGCTCCCAGATCTGCCCTCCGACTTGCTGAATCCATAATTGCGGGTCCCGATCGAGCCTCTTCCTCCAGACCTCCAGGCTCTCTCATCCGACCATCCCCTGCGTTGCCCCATATCAGCCCGGAGCCAACGGCCAAACTGCGCACGATCTCCTTTTCCAGGCCTTTTGGTGCAGTCCTTCTCCCCGTGGCCTATGATCCCACAGCTATAGCAAAAATCTGGCAAAAACTCATACTCAAGTCTACACCAAACTCCATCCTCCTGCTCCCCCCCCTTCTCACTAGCTACCTTCCCCCTGCTGTGCTCGTCCGCCCCATCTTCTTCTCCGGCAAGGGTGAAGCCCCTCATAATTTGCCTGTCAATTTTCATCCTGATCTTAACCCGTAGGAACCTGCCAATGGCTACGCCGTCTGCTCCTGTGTCCGCCTCCACGAAAGATCCAATTATGTTACCAATGTCCTCAGCAGATTCCTCATTCATCATCCCCAGGGGGAGGTTGAAAACTCTCACCCAAATTGGGATATTATCATGCGCATAATCTTCCGGCCTCTTGCTTGGGACATAATCCTCCACCACCACGACTTCCTTCTCGAACATCCACGGACCATCTTCAACTGCCTTGCGTTTGCCTGAATCTTGATGGAACGTAAAGAGAAACTGGTTCACTCCAATTTCTTTGCAGTCGATCCCTTTGATCGGACACCACACTTTTCCCAGAGAGAGCCCGATCGCATCTGGGTGTGCAAGTTTTTCAGAGATGACCTTACCCACCGCCTGCGGTAGGGACTCCTTCCCACTATCCCTAGCTGACAGTCGCACCTTGACACCCTTCTTATCTTCCTCCGACAACTTCAAACCCTTCATCAACCCCGCAACCCCTTCCACCGCCATGGCTCCGGCCCCCTCCCCAACCTCCCCCAACTCCGCCCAGGAAGATGGTGTATTACGACCGTGCACCCTAGGGAAGCGCACAGAAGATTTTGGTGGAGGGAGTTCCGGCTGCTGGGCGACGATGATCACAGAACGGCGAAGGAAAAACGGAGACTCAACGAGATCCACCGGCGGCGGAGAGGAGGAACCCTAGGGTTCGACCGAAATCGCCCTCGGGATCGCCTCCGCAAATTACGGAGCTAACCGCTAACCGTCACCCAAAGGGACGGACCGCCGCTAACACTTGACCGCCTTCTGGGTTCGATTTAGCTTTGGTATATGAGTTCAAGGTTTATTTTGGATTTTTTCCCCTCACTGGACGATGAAGCCACGCCAGCGATCCGTGCCATCGCTCCCCGGATCGAGATCCTGGCCGTCCATTCCTACACGGATCCAACGGCGGCTGTACGCTCATCCCTCGTTAAATTCCCCTCCCCCGACTCCGTCTCCTACCAACAGCAGCCGCCGCCACCGCTACTCCTCATCTCCAAATTCCACCAGCTCTTCCAAGCAGTCAGCCATGTCCGGCCGCGGCAAGGGCGGGAAGGGGCTGGGCAAGGGCGGCGCGAAGCGTCACCGGAAGGTGCTGCGGGACAACATCCAGGGCATCACCAAGCCGGCGATCCGGCGGCTTGCGCGGCGGGGCGGCGTGAAGCGCATCTCCGGCCTCATCTACGAGGAGACCCGCGGCGTGCTCAAGATCTTCCTGGAGAACGTCATCCGCGACGCCGTCACCTACACCGAGCACGCCCGCCGCAAGACCGTCACCGCCATGGACGTCGTCTACGCGCTCAAGCGACAGGGACGCACCCTCTACGGATTCGGCGGCTGATCTGCTGCTGCTGCTCGGTTCAGTTCAGTCTTTGCTCAATGGTTTTCTTCAGAGTGCGTACGTTGTTGTTACATCAGTCTGTGTAGTTATCTTGGATCGAATGGATTCAGTGGAAAGTGGAAACAGCGTTCTTGTGGCATTATCTTGGCTGCATCTCGATATGTTCCTATCTACTAGCCACTACCAACTTGTTACATCATAATTCTTCCCTGCAAGGAAGCTGGTGCACTGATTTTGTGAAAGAAAAACTGCTCTTGTAGTTTGAGTGTGGATGGAATGGAATCAGTGTTATATTCAGTTACGTAGAAACGCTCTCTGAAGTTAAGTTCCGTGGTTTTTTCATACGTCATAATACTACTGATTTGTGTTCTAAAACACTCAACATGGCAGAATTTTATTTCAATCAAATGGTTAAAGAATTGCCAATTGGTCAACATAAAAGTTTGCAAACTTGTACTAATGTTTTAAGAAAAAAAAAATCTCTCAGTCATCTTGTGCTACTTTGTCAGCTGCTATTTTTGCTACCGGGACATATTTAACGTTTTCCTCTTCTTTTTTGAGTTTGTGTTTTCCTCTTCTCTGATGGCTTCCATCGTTGGCCAACATTTGAGTTTCAATCCTTTTATGATTGAACTTAAATGGAATTCTCCCTCGCACAGACAAGTAGATTTTGATTCCGGAAGGATAGTCCAAATTAAAGTTAAACTCAAAATTTACAGAAAACAAAGCAAAGTACTATCCACTTATGAAGCTGCTGCGAAGGTGCAAATAATTCAACGGTGGAACAAGTAGTTTATAGTGTAGATTCACTCATTTGCTCTATATGTAGTCTCTTATATTTAGGAACTGAGAAAGTACTCCCTCCATTTTTATATACAAGGCCACAAACTTGGATTACAGGTACCAATGTAAAATTTAATGTCTGCTTTACAAGTCAACTTTTCTTCTTGTTTACTGAGATCATTAATACTCCACATGCATGCAAAGAAACTAAGTGGAGGAAGAAGATGACTGTCATTATGACTACATGCATGCAAGTATTAAACAACTTGTTAGTATGAGAAAACATTATTAATTTTGCCTCGATTACTGTTTGTGGCCTTGTATAGATGCAAAATGTATATTCCATAGTGGCCTTGTATATAAAAATGGAGGGAGTAGTACATAATCCGAGGTTTGGACGTCGACCAAATCCTATTTGACGCATTTTGTGTCAAATAGGTGTCCTTTTGCACAGCCAGGCGAGGCAAGCGCTCTGGGTGGGCCTAGTGTAGGGATTTTGTTTTTTGTTGTAGTTCCTACAACCATTTTTATATTGTTTTCTTTACTGTATTTTTGTTTATTTTTTAAAAGTCATTTTAAAGATTTTTATAACTAAAAAATATTTATAATTTTAAAAGTTATTTTATTTTTTCAAATAATATTTAGTATTCCAAAAATAGTTCACACTTTTAAAAAGAGTTCTTTATTTTAGAAAAATATTTTTCAGAAAATGTTTGGAATATTTTTGTTTCAAACTTTCCATTTTTATATTTTTTTTATAAAATCATTATAAATTTAAAATAGTTCACAACTTCCAAAAAATGTTCAAAAGAATTCAAAAAATATTCAAGGTTATCAAACGATGTTTCTAATTTTAAAAATGTCCGCATTTTCATAATGTGTTCAAAAAATTATATTTTTTCATTCTAAAAATTGTTCTCATAATTTAATAAGTGCTCGCTACAGTGCTCCAGGTCGTTACAGGAAGTTGTGTCGCTACCGTGCGCTCACTACAGTATCCACCAATGGCCCATCCCAGTTGGACTCACGTGTGCGTCATGAGCTGACAGCGCAGCTTAGGAGGGGAGCTTTCGTTTCTAGACCGGTCTAGAGTCCAGTTCTTTTTCTAGAGGCAGGAGTCTAAACAGTCGTTGAGAGCGCTGTTTTTTTTTGTGAATGGAAACAAATTCATTACTCAAATTGTTGTCATTACAATCCTGTTGACATAGCAAGTCAACCTCTTCAAGGACCGAACGCAGCCAAACGGCTGTTCTGGGTACAGATCGCCCCATCTAGGCCAAAGCATGGCTAACACTATTTTGTTCTCTCTTGATCACCTTAATTACATGTTGACGCCCAGCCACAAGGTGCTGCTTCGTTGCTTCTATCATAGATGCAACCGGTGATCTATTGAGCTCAGGATAATACAACATGCTTGCCGCCAATGTGCAGTCCGTCTCAATAATGAGAGAGGATCTGCTCCATTCGAGGGCAAGGGTCAAGCCCTCCATGCACGCTGCGACCTCCGCCTCGAGTGCACTGGTGCAGCGCTGGATGAACCGGCAGGAGGCAAAAATGACCGGCCCTTCATGGTCTCGCAGTATCATTCTGGCTCCTCCCGTGCCGTCTTCTTCTCGCCAAGCTCTGTCTACATTGAGTTTCGCCCACCCCATCGGCGGCTTGCTCGAGCGCTCTGGAGTTCGACTGCAGTTTCCCGCTGTTGCATCAGACTTTTTCCTGTTCTTTAGATCATCATAGGAGATAACCATCTTCCCTTTAGCTATATCGGAAGTGGGGTATTGCTGAATGATGAGCAGACTATCAATATAACCGCAAAGGAACCTTCTGGATGCTTCAATCGGAGGTGCCGGCTTCTCGTGATGTATTTCATTTCGGACGTACCAATTCCTCCATAGCGTCATTAGCACTGGAAGACACTCTTCATGAGTGCATCCCTCAAGCAGGTGAATTATCCATTCAGGACCGGTGTTGATGATGTTCTCCACTCTCGCCATCTGCAGCGTGTTTGCCGTTGCCGTCCATAGTGTCCGCGCCAAGGGACATCTGCAAGGAGCATGGAATGTATCCTCTCGTTCCATTCCGCACAAAGAACAAATATCAGAAATCTCGAGCTTTCTCTTCTTGTTTTCTAGGGTAGCCAAAGAGTTTGTCGCAACACGCCATGCAAATACACGTACCTTGCGGGAGCATGGCACCCCCACACTGTCTTCCAGACGGCACGAGTGCTATCCGGTGCCCTGCTCGTGGCGCACGCGGTGGTGCTGGTTTGCTCCTCCAGAGCAAGCTTGTACACGCTTCTCACGCTGAAGATGCCACGGCCGTCCAACGCCTAGGAGAGGACGTCATCCAGTTCTCGTGGGCTTGCCTGGATCGCAAGGATGTACTTCACATAAGGGGTCTGGAAGTATTGGTGAAGCAGCTCCACCTTCTTCCATCGGCCATGGTCATCCAGAAGGTCAGCCACACGTCGCAGCCGACATGTGCCATGCACTGTGATTGGCCGATACGACGCCGGCCTCGGAATACGTGGGTAACGCCAAATGTGGATCCTTTCTCCATTGCCCACATGTCATAGAAGGCCTTTCTTGAGCAGCTCGCGACCATGTTGGATGGCATGCCAAGTAGGCGACGCATTACCTGCAAAAACTGTATCCTCAAGGAACCCATTAGGATAATATTTAGCTTTTAGGACTTGGGAACATAAGGAGTCTGGTCTGGTTAAGAGTCGCCAGGCTTGCCGCCCGAGCAAAGCTTGGTTGAACATTCGAAAGTCGCGGAATCCAAGACATCCCTTTCCCTTTGGTTCAATAATTTTATCCGAAGCCAACCGGTGGATTTTCCTTTTTCCTTGCTTCAACCCCCACCAAAAATTCTGCACTAATCGGGTGAGATCATCACATACAGAATATGGCAATTTAATGACTCCCATGATGTACGTGGAGATTGCCTGGAGGACAGATTTTATAAGTGTTTCCTTTCCCGCATGAGAGAGTGTATCACCCCATGCCATAACACGCTTAGTTAGGCTAGCTTGCAACATCTGAAATTTCCCCTGTTCATGCAACCATTTGGGGTTGGTAGCCCGAGGTACTTCCCCTCAAAATCTGAATTTTGTACTAGTAGCTCCTGCTTGACCATATTCTGTGTCTCCAAAGGGCGTTTGTCCCCAAACTGTATAGAGCATTTGTGCGGATTTATGAGTTGTCCGGTTGCACTTGCATATCTATGAATGACACCTTGAACATATTGTGCCTCGCCTAGATCAGCTTTGAAAAAAGGAGTGTATCACCCGCAAACAGGAGGTGTGATACTCCCGGTGCCCGGCTACAAATTTTAACTGGTTGGACAACATGTGTCTCCACTCCCTGTCGTAGCAACATAGAAAGCCCGTCAGCAACAAAGAGAAATAAGAATGGGGACAGAGGGTCACCTTGCCGAAGCCCACGCGACGGTGCAAACGAATCCTAGATGGCTACATTAAAATTAACAGAGTATCTCACCTAGGTAACACATGTCATTGTCCATTGTACCCATCGATGAGTGAAGCCTAACTTTTTCATTGCCTGCTCCAAGAACCCCAGTCAACCCTATCATAAGCCTTCGATAGGTCGAGCTTGTAAGGGCATCTCCAGCCGTTGGCCCCCAGGAGGGGCAAAAAATCGCCCCCTGGGGGCGCACCGACGCTAAACCGTGCACTGGGGGCGTGATGCCCCCCAGTCGCGGCCCCCAGGGTTTTTTAAAAAGTTCAAAGTCGGCGCAAACACGGCTCAAATTTAACGCAAACACGGGCGAGTTCGTTCAAATTTAAACATATTTTACAAAAAAGAAAAAAAAACTAGCGCGGGCTACCCCGCCGTCTCCCTCGCCACCCGCCTCGCCACCCGCCCACGCGGTTCTAGTCACCGCCGCCGTCGTCGTCGTCCCCGCCCCCGCCTCCGCCGTCCCTGCTGCATCCCTCCCCCGGTTGGCACGGCGGGTTGGACGGCCCCGGGGCATCATCATCGTCGCTATCGAGGACGACGACACCGTCCTCATTCTCGCGCCCACGTTTGCGGGTGACGATCTCCTCCAGGGCCCGGCACTGCTGGACCATCTCCTCGCGCAGGTAGTCGTCGCGCGACCACCGCATGGCGTCCTCGTCGGAGAAGCCGCGCCGGGCTATCTCCTCGTACTCTGGGGGGAGGCTGGACTCCACCTTGGGCTCGACGAGGGCGCCGGAGTGGCGGGTACGCGCGCTGACAGACGTGTCCTGGGGCTCCGGCTTGACGGGGCGGAAGTGGAGGCAGGGAGATCCGCCGGACGAGGAGAAGGACACCCCGGTCTCCATGCGCGTAGGCGTCCAGGAGCTTCCCCGGCGTTGTGAGAAGGACGGGGGAGCGGGGTACTCGAGGCGCGACGTGTTGCCGCCCTCGATGTTCTCGAGGACGGACTCCAACGTACGCCCTGGCACGCCCCACCACCGGCGCCGGCCGTCAGCGTTGAACCTGCCGGAGGGCACGACACCATTGGTGGCCTCGAGCTGCTCGTCGTGCCGGCGGGGGAACTACGGCTCCCAGATTGTGCTGTCGGGGGCGTACCGGGGCCCCTCCCTCGCCGCACGCGGCAGGGACGAGCGGATGCGTGCGATCTTCGCACGCGAAGCCGCGCCGGTGGGCACCGGGGGTACCGGCACGCCGCCGGCGCTGATCCTCCACGCCCCGGGCACCCGCATGTCCGGCGGGACCGGGTACTCGGCCTCGAAGAGGAGGCGAGCCTCGTCCTCGTGCAGATGACGGCGCCCGAATCTGTTCGCCGCCGCGCCGTCACCTGGGAAACGCTCGGCCATGATTTCTCAACTGGTGACGGCGAGAGGAGGAAAGGGGAGAAAAGAGCGCGTCGTTGGTGGATGATCGGGGTGAGTCTCTCCGGCGCGCTTGCAGTCGGCTTTTATAGGCGGAGACGCCGCGTGGTAGGCTGGGCCGGCGCATTACGCGTGGCGTGATTGCGTGGCGGCCGAGGGACGCGTCGCCCAGCCTTCACTGCGCCGCCCGTGAGGCATCAACGGAGGCTGACCGGCGCGGCAGCTTTGGCATTGATTCGCCGCGGGAAACGAGGTGATGAGGATGACGAAGGGGCGAGAAGAGAGTAGAGTCGCTGACGCGGCGGGCCAGCGGATCTTCGCGCCAAAAACGATTCGCACCGGCGCCCCCGAGCGCCCCCAGCGCGCCGGGTTCGGCCTGGGTCCGCCGGCGCTGTTTTCGGCCCAGGCCGGCGAAAATCGGGCTCCTGGGGGCGCGACTGGGCCGTTTTATCGGCGGCGGCGCGCTAAAAAAACGTCCGGGGAGGCCTTCCTGGGGGCGCGGCCGGAGATGCCCTAAGCACAATAGCTATTTTCTGGATTTTTCTCCTGCTGAATGAAGTGAAGACACTCAAAAGTGAGCAAAGCATTATATTTTTGCATTCTAAAAATTGTTCTCATAATTTTAATAAGTGCTCGCTACAGTGCTCAGGTCGTTACATGAAGTCGTGTCGCTACAGTGCGCTCACTAGAGTATCCACCAATGGCCATCCCAGTTGGACTCGTGTGCGTCATGAGCTGACATCGCAACTTAGGAGCTCTCGTTTCTAGACTGGTCTAGAGTCCAGTTCTTTTTCTAGAGGCAGGAGTCTAAACAGTCGTTGAGAGCCCTGTTTAGGACCTCTCGTCTTTAGACTACTCTAGAGTCCAGTATTTTTTTCTTTTGGTTTTCCTTTTCCATTGGTTCTATTATATTTTTACCCCCTTATTAGTTTTTTCCTTTTTTATTTTCTTCTGTTACACTTTTTATTTTCGTGCTTTTCAATTTATTTTCTATTTTATAGCTTCTTTCAAAACAAATGACCATATTCCATCTATGTGTTGTATTTTTTAAATATGCAATGAGAACTATTCAGTTTATTATTTTAAAAATACGTTGAATTTTTTTAATTGGTAATTATTTTTCCAAAATGTTGAAGATCTTTCAAACTTGTGAACACTTTTAAATCCAGAAACAATTTTTTTCCAAATTCACAAATATATTTTTGTGGTCAAGATGTTTTTTTGAATTCAGGAACATTTTTAAATTTGTGAATATTTTCTGAATTCATGAATAATATTTGAAGGCACAAACATTTTTTGAACTGATGAACTTTTTTGAATGTACGCATAGGCAAAGGATATCACTGCCCGTCAATTAGTTTTTTGTTTAGCAGACACTGCCCGTCAAATAGGAGCTCCCTGTCACGACCAGTGCTTCTGGACGGGGCCAGGCTGCAGGACATTGTACGAGTGACCAGGTCGCATGTGTTGTGTGTTTCTCTCACGAGTGTATGAACTGTCTTCACTCTTCAGAAACCATCAATCTCAAATCCCCGCTTCGTCTATTTGTTCTAAAAAAATACTTACCTCTCTTGAACCTCTATATCTAGATCCAGGAGCGTGACAACGTCCATGGAATCGGAGCCGGCCGTGCTGCCCGACGACGCGCTCGCGGAGGTCCTCCGGTGTCTCCCGCCACACGTCCTGGCCGAGGCCCGTGGGTCTGCAAGGCGTGGCGCGACGCCGTCGACGGCCGCCTGCGCGGCAGCCTGCTTCCGCGCTCAGTGCGCGGCATCTTCATCAACTTCGCCGCGAACAGATACTCGGAGTTTTTCGCCTGCCCCTCCACGGGCCGGGCGATCGACGGACGGCTTGATTTCCTGCCCTGCGCGGGCGTTATAGTCACGGACCACTGCGACGGCATTTTGCTTTGCCGCGAGTCGCAGGACGATGCACCACCACGTGAGTATGTCGTCAACCCGGCCGACGGCGAATCCGACGACGACGACCCGTTGCTCCAGTCGGAGTGGCCTCCAGCGTCATACCTCATCCATGTGTTCTCGTCGGTGACTCAACGGTGGGAAGAGATGGCCTTCCTTCGGGAAGGAGAGGCTGTAGGGATCGTCGCCAACATGGATTGGAATTCTTGGTATGATCAGTGTCGTTATTATGCCGTCTACTGGCAAAGCGCGCTCTACATCCATTGCACGAATGACTATCTTACCAGGTATCCTAGTTGCTCCCTCCTCGATCGCCATTCTCCTTTAACAAATGTATACCACTGTGATTCACTCATTTTGTTATTAATTTATTTTATCAAAATGTTTATGTGTGCAGAATGTCCTTGTCAGCTGACACATACAGAGTAATTAAACTACCATGTGCAAGTGAATTGAGGCGATATCCCAACCACCGTCTTGGGAGATCATCGAGAGGGGTGTACTGCGCAACACTTGATGACTGGAGGCCACTCCGACTTTGGGTTTGGTATCTGAGTGAATCCTGCGGTCGAATAGAATGGGTGTTAAAACATGATACCCTTCTTAAGACTTTTGAACATGATGATTATGCACAACAATCGGGCAAACAATGGATCTTAGAAGATGTTAATTACCGTAAGTGGAGCTGTGAGAATCCTGAGTACGCTTATACTAGAGATGAAAATCCCAAAGCGCTTGTGGAAGAGAAATATGATTGGATCTCCGATGAGGATAACGTTCTTGACACCAAAGACATGGTTGAAGATGCTAAAGAAGGTGGTATCGACATATCTTATTATTTCCTTGGATTTGATCCTTATAAAGAGGTTGTCTTCTTGATTTCATCAGCGATAACAACCAGAGGACTGGCCTATGACAGGAACAACTCAAAATTTCAGTACTGGGCAGTTCTTGTCCATGGCTAGAAGCTACCATTGACCCACCATATGAAAGGACAGACGCATCTTTCGTGTACACTCCTTGCCGGATGGGCAAGTTTCCCGGAAACGAACTCGAATCTCTATTTGAAGATGATAAACTATATAGGAAAAAGTTGGAACTAGAATCTCAACTTAAGGAGGAATCCAACTTTACCTACATGGGCGAGTACGAGCTGAGCAAGCACCGTGGGCGTGCCAAGAGGGTCAAGGACTCCTCCGACAAGGTTCGTCGCAGACGCCACATCGCCGCTCGGTAGGAACCAAGGTTTTGGTTACCGAATGAGTAAATTTTACCGAGGGGGACGGATAAACATGGTTACCACGGTTACCGGAAAATACCGAGAAATACCGAAAATATTTCGAACAAATTTTATAGTTGAATTTTGAATTCAAATAAATGAATGAACGAACATTCGAACCAGAGACCTGTCAAAACAGGAACTAGGTTGCTACGAACATGTTAGAATCAACTCTCATGGCATTAATTAGATCCTACACACTTTACTTCAAATGGAACGTTTAAATTCAAAAATTTCAAAAAATGATATTTTTTGCTCGGTATGAGGATTTATCGAGGGGCACGGAAATATGCGGTAACCATGGGAAATCTTAAAATTTCGACCGGTAACCAAAACCTTGGTAAGAACCCATCATCACCGACATGAAGTCCAAGGCGATTCGCACCGGGGCGACCAAGTTCAGCCTTGGCAAGGCCACCACAGAGCTAGTCAGTGCCATGGTTGGCAAAGATGAGTAGGTATTTGCAAATCCGGTGCCGTAATTATCGCCAGCTTCATTTATCTTGCCCCACTTATCTAGTTGTGCTCACTGTCGAATCCTTTTCTTGTTAGTCTGCACACTTTGTGTTGTTGTTATTTAGGTTAGCCTTGCAAGACTATGTGACTTTGTGATTCCCATCTATGTGACTTTATTATTCTTTTTTTTTAAACAAGGCAAAAGAAAGCTAACAGTGTCCACCAGTAATTTTGACAGATCCTGCAGTGTATATGTATGCATATAGAGATACACATACATACAAATTAAAATGTGTGCATTCCCACTATCAAGCTGTTTTTTCAGTAGTATGTTGATCCAGACTGGTAGAATGTTAGGCGTTGTAAAATTACTTAACAGTCATGATACATAGTACATACAACCATATTTTGTGCTTAAGTTAGTGGGATGTTTTGTAATACAAATAGTAGCTCTCAGTAGTAAATGTGATGATGCTGCCACTTAAAATGAACTATATATGTTTGTCCTGGCGATCTTTTGGTGTAAACTAGTACAGTACATTACTAGGATTACAAGTATATTATTGCCATTTTTGCCAATTATTAAGTATTTATTTTAGAAATTAGAATCAAATCATTGTGTGCCTGCGAATCTTGCTTCATGTCTGATTTCCTTCACGGCATACCCAGCCCAGGGACTGTCATACCCAGCTCAGCGTCTGCCATGCATCCGCCTTCCTATTCGCACACAAAACCACAATCTGTTTAATCACTCGTAGATGCGATGCTGCTGTTTCAAAATGTGCAAATGGGCCGGTGTATGTACCTCGTCCGATGTGAAACAGTGTTACTTTAGATAGGGCATACTATAGTTTACCTATTTTTAGTATGAGCAACTAACTGTACATATGGGAACTTTCACCTTGTTTTTGTACGTAGTGGACTAGTGATGATGGCTCTCATAAGATTTTTTTTTTGCGCGAATACGCAAAGCTTGCGTATCATATCATTGATAGAAGAAGAAGAGTGAGTACATGTGGGAACAACACATGCACGGACGCAATACATGGTGTCCGTATGAGGGACATGGGGTGCTCGCAGGGCCGTCTCCAGAAATTTGAGGCCCCGGTGCGAAATTTGAATAGGGCCCTAAAATCTGAAATACTTCTGTAGCTAAAGCATACTCATTTTTTTACGCAAAAAATGCATACTGTTGGTTAAATTATTATTACTTTATTATTTAGACAATATTTGACAATATATCATACGAACTATTTTCCCCCAATACTTCACCCAATGAGCAATGAACATATATTAAAATTCTATTATTAACAGGAGAACAGATTCATATATTTAGTATAATCATGTTTAGCCGCTAAAGTATTTGATATAAAAATAGCCTAAACAATTTTGCTTTGGCTGGGCGCACCTGATGGATGAACATTGACTTGTCGGTGAGCGTTAATTAAATTGGCCGATCGATCAGGCCTTTGCCTTGGCACTCAGCCAGCGGCTGCCTTCATTTTTCTTGGCGGTATTGGCGCCCTGGTTAGCCCTGATTTCTGGTCGAATTCATGGCACAAATTCTGCACCAGGGCCCCTGACCTCATGGTCCTTGCGAATTGTGATGGCAGCTAGCAGATATGATCTAGACGGGGGACTCGGGAAGACTGGAAACGACGACCTAATTGATCGGGAGCAGATTTTTTTGATCGGGAGCAGATGGGGAGATAGTTTTGGTGAGGCACGGGCGATCAAACTAGGCTGGCAAGCTCAAAACTATGAAGAAAAATGAAATAGGCTACCAGAAATAAGGCCGAAAATTGGGGGCCCCTGAAACTTCGGGGCCCTGTGCGGCCGCACTGCTCGCACATGGCCCTGGACGGCCCTGGGTGCTCGGCCCAAACAAAGAAAACAACACGACAAAACACTCCTAGCCCTTAGAAGCAACTCGAACCAAATGAAGACAACCAACACATCTAACTCCACCACCGGGGACGACGCGAGCGATCAAGACGAGGCCTTCATGAAGGGGAACGACGTCAAAGACGCCATCGTCGTCCGATCCAAGAACTGGACCTAGGGTCTCCCCTGATGCTCAAAGAGGGGCAAAGACGAAGACCATGGTAGCGCCTCCAGGAAGGGAACGGCGCCCACGGGCGTCGCTGCTGCCAGCATCGACAAGCCGAGTAGGGATTTCGCCCTCGCCTTTGTCTAAGCAGTCCAAGCCGCTAAGGCAGTCATCCGAGAGAAGGATGTCAAGACATCGGCCAAAACCACCATTGCAGGGGCATCGGATGTCACCAGAAGAGCGAGTACAGATCCAGCAGGAGAAATAACAAGGCGTAGAGGTAAGCGGGGGTGGGCGGCGAGGAGGAGGTGATGCGGTGGTGGAGGGGTTGCAACGGTGACCAGCAATGCAGACGGGTTAAGATCTGGAGAGGCGCGCATATCTGGGCCGCCGAAGCCAAAGCCACTGGGACGCTGGCAAGCCGAAGAGCTAGGAGATGCAGCTCCCGGCGCACGCCATGTCCGAAGCCGCCCCAGCATAGACACCAGCCAGAACACAAGATAGGGACGCAGGTCCATGGCCAGGGGGCGTAATTGGATCGTATTCACGAGGGGAATAGGGTCGTCAGCGAGAACTCGCGCGCCCGCTGCGCCACCAAGCCAACGCAATTCAAAGGCAGTCGCCACCGGGAAACCAGGGGACTTCCATGAAAGTCGCGCCATTGCCATCACTGTAACTTAGGGGGCAGGGGTGGGTGGGCGGGCGACGTGGGGGCCGGAAAAGGTGTCGCAACACGTCGACCCGAGCTAGCCGACGACAAGCAGCCAGCGCGGGGAGCCGCTACCATGAGCATCCGAAGGGGGGCCTAAAGGAATCGGCCATAAGAAGAAGGATGCGCGAGGAGGACCTCGCAGACGTGCAAGGGGGCAAGCCACCGAGGTGGATCCGGAAGATGGTCGCGCGGCACCGGCAACCCCGCCGGAACAACAGAGGCAACCGACATGGGGGTGGGGCCAAGGAGGGTCTTGATGCGGGGGTGGGGAGGGAGAGGAGCATTCGAGGGGACAGATCCCCTCTACCGCCACCTTCCCGGGGTCCAGCGTAACTTTGTCGGTCAGCCCTCTAGCGAGGGCAATGCGGAGGAGGGCTGGGATGGTGCCTGCAAGCGGCGGCGGCTTGGGTTCCTCCCGTGTTACCAGAGGAGGGCGAGGGGTGGTGTTGGGTGTTCGAGCTGTCTAGTTACACGCGTTTGGCTCTCATGAGTAACTCAGCGCGAGCATTCACATCGAGTGATTGGAAAAAAGTTTAACTAAATGACAATAGATATTTGGGTAACTCTTCCTGTATTACGATCGGTTCTTTCTTTTTGTCGAATGCCTGCAAATCATTCGGCACAAAAGATCTTTTTTAATGATGTAAATAAATGATAGTCAATCCATGGTCTTTCATCCGTTAAACAAATCTGTGGCCTTTCCCAATAATCAATAAATAATGTTGTACAAGACGTGTAAATGGTGTCCATTAACTTTTTTTTACAAGTATAGGACTTTAGGGCATCTCCAAAGTGGACCCTTAAACCTCCCGCAGGCCGCGTTGTCCGGAAGCCATCCAATACGGTCATGTATCAGTCCAAAGGGCGGTCCGGATGTGATTTCCCCCGCAAATCGGAGACAAACGTGGGGCTTTGCCGGTGTCAAGACCGCTCCCAAACTCATTTCTGACCGGTCTGACCCATCAAAAATCCTTATCCGCATCTCCCGCGCTTTTCTTCCGATGCACGCATCGCTTACGGCGTCGCATCCGTGCCACCCCGGAGCACGCAGCGATCGATATTGATGTCGCAATGTGACCAGAGGGTGTGGGGGCGGCACTGACCAACGCGACCTCTCGGCAACCGCCGCTTCAATGTGGACACAGGTTCCCAAGGAACCAACTTTGGCCGTTGCGTCGCATTGACGCGAACCGTCCTTTCGCCTGGGCCTCGCCGCGGCTATTTAAACCATGCACTGACGATGCATAGAGCCGCACCCCCTCTCCACACACTGGCCCCCTCCCTTTCCCTGTCTTTATGCCCAAGGCCATTCCTCCCGCTCTTTGACCCAAGTTCCAGCGATGCCGAAGTCGTGGTGTGATACGTCCAAAACATATCTATAATTTCTGCTTGCTCCATGCCTCTTTTGGGTGATATTGCTATGTTATTTGTACATTTCCATACACTTTTGATCATATTTGGACTAACCTATTAAGTCAGTGCACCCCAGTGCCAGTTTCTGTTTTCGGCTGTTTTTGTATTCCAGGTTTTCACATTACGAGAACTGCCAGGAAAAATCCAGAAAAATTATATAAAAAATCAGCGTTCCAGAAGCTACCGTGCGCCCGAAGTACAGCCGGGGGGG
>LR738715.1:844017539-844031896 GCA_902687465.1 Secale cereale | reverse complement strand
GCGCGCCCCCCCTGGGCCGCGCCGGGGGGCGCCTGGGCCCCCCGAGGCTCCGCTGATGCCCCCCTTTGGCATATATTTAAAGCGTCTCCCGAAACCCTCGAGACGGGAACTCTTTTTCGCGATCTCATCTCTGTTCCGCCACCGCTGCCGCTTCCAAGATCGGGAGCACCAGGAGAACTCTTCCCGGCACCCTGCCGGAGGGGAGGATCACCACCGGGAGCTTCTCCACCACCATGGACGCCTCCCGGATGAGTTGTGAGTAGTCTCCCTTGGACCATGGGTCCATGACCAGTAGCTATGTGATGTTCTCCTCCCGTTCTTGTGCTTCACTAATTAGTCCTCGTGAGCTGCCCTACATGATCGAGGCACATATGTAATCCTTATGCTGTTGCTATGATGAGTTTGCTGGGATCCGATGGATTATGAGATTATGTTCAGATTGTGTTTGAGTAATATATTTGATTCACCTCTTTTATATTTATGTTCGTAAGTAATTCTTGCATGTTCTCCGTTGTTACTTATTGCTTTGGCCAAGTAGTAGGTAGTGACTCCAAGAGGGAACGTTATGCTTGATTGTGGGTTCATGCCCCTCGATGACTAGTTTGAGTGACAGAAACATGAGTCTAGGGGATGTGCTGTTGCCACAAGGGGGAAAACAAAGGTGCTTGTGCCCGCGGGTGCAAGGATTGTTTACTTTACGCAAAGTTCTTTTAATGCAGTTGTCTGTTGCTTTGAGTTTACACTATGGGTGGGGCTCGCAACTAAATACCAGCGAGATGTTCTGGATAGATATCTCAAGGTGGATGATTAGTAGTAGACGCAGATGGATTTCGGTCTACTTACCTCGGCGTACCGCTCATGCTTTGAACCTCTACCTTTCTTGCAATGTAGTCAGCATTGGTTTGCATTCATGGTTCTGTCAATTGCCCAGCTGTAATTCGTTCACCTCACATAGCTGTTTTATCGTCTTTTGGGAGAGAGACATCACTAGTGAACATCATGAGACTCCGGTCCATATTACCATCATTGATCACATCCGCTATTTACTTTTCCGCTTTTTATTTACTATTGCAATTATATCTATCACTACTATCACTTGCGTTTGATCCTTTGTAAACTACAAGGCCGGAGGGATTGACAACCTCTCTGTACTCGTTGGGAGCAAAGTTATTTGTATCTGTGTGCAGGTCCACGTTGATTGCTAATATCTGGCGCCGTTAGCAGTTGACACCTTCTTGTTGACACTGGGAGTCTCAGGGAAAACGATCCTTGGTATTGCCAAGGGAAAACTTCTGCTACACTGCATCTCAAACCTTCCACTTGGGGTAACCAACGAGGGGTGAGAAGCCACCTAGCATGGTGCTATGCACCGGCAGGCGGAGTAGGTAGGAACTCCTCCTCCGGCGGTTCTTGCGCTGCCGCAGACACTCTCCGGGCCCGTCAACGTTTGCGGTGGCCGGCTCCTGTTTATCTCCTCCAGTGACAAGGAGGATATCTTCATCTCCTCCAGTGATAAGGAGGACTAGGCGCTGCCGTAGCAGCCGCCCTTGACTCCTCAAGGAAGCCACTCTGACGGACGAACATTTCGTCCGTCAGATCAAGATAATGAAGGAGCGGCCACTCTGCTACATGGGGTCGTCGCCGCCATCGCCGGCGAGCGTGAAGGATGAGCCGCCATCCCTGCCACGCCACCACATCAAACCCGAGCCGGCGTCCACGCTCCTGCCTGTTAAGGAGGAGCCGGCCTCGCCCCGGCACAATTGGGGCGTCCAGATCGATGCCGCGTGAAGGGAGGAGTTGGCCTCGCCCCCACTATACCGCAATGTCCATATCCAACGCTAGGTCAAGGAGGACCCACGTTCCCACCACGCAGACGGTACGGCCGTATCAACGCGCCGTTCTCTCCGCCGCGTCGCCACAACCTCACCGACAAGGAGGAGCTGTCGCCCGCGATCAAGAAGGCGCATGACCGCCTCCTCCACTACCTCGGAGGTCCCTTGGGCTCGAGGGCCATCGTGTTTGAGGCAGAGCGCGCGGCTCGGTAGCAGGAGCGGTACAACCGATGCAATTCAATTGGCCGCGCTGCGATCGCCACGAGCAATGTGGCGCCAAACTGGGTCCAGGACGACCCAGACCTCATTGCCGCGTAGGCGCTCGACTTCCCCGTGACCACCGCGGATACGATCGCCAGACGTCGCCGCTGGCTTGACGACGAGCTCGCCAAGGTTGGCGAGGAGTGGTCGCTTAGCGACTGCTCCGCGAACGGCGGTCGCGGCAAGGCCGTCGCCAGGGCTCCGAAGGCCACGTCAGTAGTGGCCGCGGCGGCACTCCGCACGACACAGCAGGAGGCAGAGCGTCTCCTCCGCGAGTGGCAAGCAGCCGACGGACAAGGCTGCCAGGACCCTCCTGCGCCGTTCCGCCGCTGGAGGGACCACGACAACGACGACGGCACCGGCGTAGACGGCGGTGTGACAGGGCCGGGCGGCCATGCATACGAGGTGGTCGTCCGGTATAGGGTTTTGTTTTTTTCTAGGTTTTTACCTGGACGATTGAAATATCGACCTTTTTATTTAAAATATATCCGAACTTGGATGAAATGTGTCCGGTTTAGTCGAATTTTATGAGGTTGGATTGAATTGTTGGCTCGATGTATGTGCTTAGCGTTGGATGTCGTCCTCCCGCATCCGTGTCTGCGGACTGGTCCCCCCTGTCCACGGACAGATGCGGGAGGAAATTTGCGGGTTCTCGTTGGAGCTGCGCCTTATTCATTGTATAATAGCAATTTCATTTACAAGTTGTGATGAAATAAAGTTCGAGGATCTGAATCTTAGAAAGCTAATGTCCTAGATCTGAAAGTAGCCTCAGCTCGGCTATCAGCAACATGATTAGTATTATAGAGTCCAAAGAGATGTATGGCGATTGGAGGAGTCCAATGTCAGTCCGGTATCCTTGACTTGCATGACACAAATGTCGATTCTCTTCTTCTTGGCGAGCCCATAAGCCAGGCTAGAGTCTGGAGCCCAATATTAGTACGGGGGCCCTGCGCCGGCCTGATGTATTGAGTTACGGTGTCCTTCAGCACCCTTGTGCCATGACACCGTGCTTGTTGTAATTGAACACGGGCCCGATGGCAATGGAGAACATGCCCATGGTCACCTTCATCCAAGTTGTTGCCTTGACGCTAGCCCTCGTGATGATGAGCTTGTTAGCCGTGTATTGACTCAGTGGACACGGGGCATCATCGGCTAGGGGTTGTTGGGGTAGTGGATGACGTGCAATGAACCGATGGCGAATGTCTGCGACGAGAAGGAAGAGGTAGGGCATGATCGGCCGTATTGTCGCAAGCCCCTCCAGCATCTAATTCGTTCGTAACTCAATATGTTAACAGAGCTACCAATCTCCCAGCCCAGCATGCTTGTTTGCTTCAGCTGAGTGAGGGTTGACTTAACTTAGCTCCTTCCTTCTTGGTCACTAGCCTCATGGGTGATGACTCCATGACCATCCTTATTTAATAATTGCTCTCAATTTTCGCACCAAAAAAACAAATTAAAAATAGATCAAAATACAATCTATCGTCTGAGTTATACATTATCCGAGGTTCACACCTAATTCCATTTGTGAAACTTTGGGGCTGACACCGAAGTCGCTTGATTACACTTGCGAATCACGACATTCAATAACACAGAAGAACTCATTGCACAATCATGATTAATAGACCAATGAACACAAGTTGTAGGGAGAGAAACTTGTGAGCTCTTGGTCATTAATCTTTGGTGGATTTATGTACAAGATCAAGTGAGCTACTCGACACCCTTGTGTTTTTATTTATTTACTAAACTCTCCCAAAAGGAGACTATATATAGCCATCCATTCCTTAGCCCATAAGAAACCTTGCTTCATAAGTTTGCTACACTTTTTGGTCATTAATTACTTCATCTCTCAAAGCTTATCTACAAGATACATTGGAGCGGAAGGAACTTGCATCCCAAGTTTCCTTACTAGTGAAGCAAACTTGCATGGTAAGGTTTCTTAGTAGTGAAACTTGCTTGGAGGGCAAGCTTACTTAGTGAAGAAGGAAACTTGTATGGTAAGCTACCTTAGTCAAGAAAACTTGTATGGCCATTTTTATTGCTTAAAAAGACTGATCCCTGATTTGTATCTAGACAAAACGTGTCCAGATACGTCTGTATCTAGACAAATCTAAAACTACCTTTTTTGACAAAGGGAGCATGAGCTAAATGTTTGTATTATAATATTAACCGCATAATTACGTGTTATAACACGTGGTTTCAAACAGTTTCAAATATATTTCGCCATACTAGAAGGATCGCCGATTGTCACGACCACATTGACAGCCAATGCTACTGACCGCCAAAACCCATGGGCCCAGAATGGTGGGCGTGCGTGCGTCCGTGTAGGTGTGACCAGGTTTGCCTAAAAAAAAGGTGTGACCAGGTCGCGCGTGACGTGGGTTTCTCAGCCGATGTATAAGTATAGTGTGAGACCAGCTTTGCTACATCTACAGGAAAAATTTACGGAATTGCTCTTACGGATTGAGATGGAAACATTTAATTGGGGAGGAAGGGGGGCCACCCCTGAAATTCAGGGGGAGGATTGGTGAAAGATTGGTTAATGGCAGAGTCCGTAAGAAGTATTCCGTAGGTGGTCCGTAAGTGTAGAGTTTTCGGTGTGAGACAGCGGAAGTAGTATCAAACTGTGAGCTTCTTCTGTTCGTTCTCTATCCACCAATTCCAATCTAGATCTGGATCCAGAAGTGTGACAACTACCTGCAGCGCCAAAACACAGCGCCGCGTGCGCGATCTCAAACCGAGATCGATCCACGATCCACGATGGCATCGGAGCCGGTTGCGCTACCAGACGACGCGCTGGCGGAGGTCCTCCGGCATCTCCCGCCGCACGTCCTGGCCGAGGCCCGGCGGGTCTGCAAGGCTTGGAGGGACGCCGTCGACGACCGCTTGCGCAGCAGCCTGCTTTCGCGCTCGGTGCGCGGCATCTTCATCAACTTCTCGGGGCAGTTTTTCTCGGAGTTTTTCTCCCGCCCGTCGACGGGCCCGGCAATCTACGGAGGGTTCAACTTCCTGCCTTGCATGAGCGTCGAGGTCAAGGACCACTGCGACATGGGCGTCAAGGTCAAGGACCACTGCAATGGCCTTTTGCTTTGCCGCGAATCGAGCTACCGTGCACTGCCGTGCCCGCGCGAGTACGTCGTCAACCCAGCCACACCGCGGTGGGCGCGTTTGCCCAAACGCCCCCCGCCGCTCATGCCAGGATTCCACCACACCGCCCACCTCGCGTTCGAGCCTGCTGTGTCGCCGCACTACCAGGTCTTTCTGGTCCCACGCGCGCCATGGCGACTGCCATCCGACGGAGAATCCCGCGACCACGATGACAACCCGTTGCTCGAATTGGAGTGGCCTCCCGCGTCATACCTCGTCGATGTGTTCTCGTCGGTGACTCAGCGATGGGACACGACAATCTTCCTTCGGGAAGGGGAAGCTGCCGGGATCGTCGCCGACATGCAGTTGGATTGGCGGTATGATCCGTATCCGTCTCTCTATCATGCCGTATACTGGCAAAGCGCACTCTACATCCATTGCCAATATGGCTATCTTACGAGGTACATATCGTAGCTCACTTTAACAAATTGTATATACCACCATGATTCACCCATGTTTATATTTATCTACTTTACCTGATTTGTTTATGTTTGTAGAATGTCCTTGTCAGATCACTCGTACAGAGTAATTAAACTCCCAGGTGCCGGTGAATTGATATTATATTCCAACCACGTCTCGGGAGATCATCGCAAGTGGTGTATTGTGCAATACTTGATGGCTCAATACTTGATGGCTCGAAATGACTTCAGGTTTGGTATCTTAGTGAATCGTGCGGTCGAATAGAATGTGTGTTAAAACATGATACCCATCTTAAGACCGTCTATGCTCAACAACTGGGCAGACAATGGATCTTACAGCAGGTTAACCTCCGTAATGAGGACCCTGAGCACAAAGTCCCAGTGGACGAGAAATGTGACTATGACTGGAACTCTGATGAGGATAACGTTCTTGACACTGAAGACGTCGTTGAAGAGGCTGTAGATGTCATTGAAGACGAACATCACATATCTTATGGTTTCCTTGGATTTCATCCTTATAAAGAGGTTGTCTTCTTGAATACATATACAAGAGGACTATCCTATGACTGGATCAACTCAAAATTTCAGGACTTGGGCAGTTCATGGACCGGTCAAGAGTATGGAACACCATATGGAGAGACAGGCGTATCTTTCCCATACACGCCTTGCTGGGTAAGCGCGTTTCCTGGAAATGAATTAGAATCTCTTCTTTTAGACGAGAAGCTATGTAGGAACAAGCTAGAACTGGAAGCTCAACTTGAGCAGGAATCCTACTTCACCTACATGGGCGAGTATGAGCTGCGCAAGCAGTCTGGCCGTGCCAAGAGGGTCAAGGACTTCGCCGCCAAGATTCGTCGCAGACACCACATTGCCGCTCGATAGGAACCCATCGTCACTGACATGAAGTCGAAGGCGATTCGCACCGGGGCGACCGAGTTCAACCTTGGCAAGGCCACCACAGAACTAGTGACCACCATAGTTGGATCCTAGCTACCTACTTGATTAGTTTCCTGGAAACAAAGATCAGTAGGTTTGTGCGAATCAGATGCCCTACTCCTCGCCAGCTTCATTTATCTTGCCTTACGTATCTATTATCTATTTGTGCTCAACTGCTGTCGGAGCCTTGTCTCAGTACTCTGCACAATTTGTATCGTTGTTATTTCGGATTGCCTTGTATAATAAGACTATGTCACTTTGTTATTTTTCGTTATCGGGCTTTATTAATTTAAACTCGATTGTTTCTTGTGACTTTCTTCTAGAGTAGGTATGTTATGTGCAAGCATATTGGAAAATCAACTTGAAGACGACTCATGTGTGAGGCTCTGTGTTGTAACTTGTTGGCTCAATGGAAAACAATGTTTTATACCCTTTTTGTGTGTCATTTGATTGGAGAAAGATAACATTGTCTGCCATGCATCTGCCTTCCTATTTGGTCCAGAACGCACACAAGTTCCGCTTCTTGCTTTCTGGTGGATGCATGCTTGAAATCAGGTTGAAACAACCACAAACTGTCTAATTTGTGAGTTTGTCGGGTGGCAACCTTACTCATTCGTAGATGTGTCGCTGTAGTTTCATAAAGTGCAAATGGGCCGGTGTATCTCGTCCGATGTGAATTAGTGTTTACTTTAGACAGGATGTACAATTTATCTGTTTCTAGTTTGAGAACTTAACTGTGTATGGGAATTTTCGCCTTGTTTTTGTACGTTGTGATGATGACTCTCATGAGTAACTCGCCTGGAGCATTCACATCCGGTGACAAAAAAACTTTAATTAAATGGTAACAGAAATTTGAGAAACTCTTCCTATATTACGTTATGTTCTTCTTTTTCTCAAGTGCCTGCAGAACCTGCGATACAGAATATTGATCCAACAACATAAATAAATAATAGTCAATCCGTGGTCTTTCTCAATAGTAAATAAATAATGTTGTACAATATATAGGACTCTATTCATCGTATAATAGCAATAACATTTACAGGTTGTGATGAAATGGAGTCCAGGGATCTGAATCCCAATAAGCTGATGTTCTAGAACTGGAAGTAGGCTTTGTTTGGCTATCAGTGACATGATTAGCACTACGATTATTTGCGAAGATTCACCGCTAGTTGGAGACATTCAACATAAACCGCAGCGTCGCCACCAAAGTAGTGAGAGGCATCAATTATAATCTTACAATGTTTAACCTTTGCAATGTCATACAGGGGCTTGATGCACCTCTCCTCTGTTTTCTTCCGTTGCTCCTTACTTGCAGCTCTAGTTTGTTGCCAAGAATGGAGCTAATTATAATCTTACCACTCAATTTTAATTTTGAAAGGTACCTTTATTTTAACATTCTAAAGCAAAGGCAGTCATCAATGTGTAGACGCAATCCATGCTAATATTTCCTTGGATTCGATTCACCTACCCCTGACTTGTTCACTACAGCCAGATTATTCATCTTGCTTGAGAGGAAGAAGTGAGACATTTTATTTAAGGCCGGTGCAATTCAACATACATGAGCTTCTTCACAGCTCCTAGGTCAGACTATTGACGCAATTCACACATCAGAACCACTGCGATTCTAGATAGTGAGCTCGGAATCAGATTCTTGATACTGTGATTCTAGATTCAACATAAACACACACGCAAAGACAAGCACAAATGGGACAAGCAGGGTCGTCATAGAAAATAAGCAGAACTGCTGAAGAAGGGTGGCGATGTGTTGGTATCACCCTCTCGGCGCCTGCTTCAGTCCATAGAGAGACCGGGAGAGCAGACACACATAATAAGGATGTGCAGCATCGACGAAACCAGTGGGCTACTGGCAATACACTTGTTCAGCGAGATGGTCGTGGAGGAATGCGTTGGAGGCATCCAACTGATGAACTGGCCAGGCACGAGACACCGCGAGCTGGAGGACGGTGCGAATCGTGCCCGGCTTGACGACCGGAGGGAAGGTGTCGGTGAAGTCAACTCCGGCTCGTTGCCGGAAACTACGGACGACCAAACGAGCCTTGTATTGCTCAAGGGTACCGTCGGGGCGCATTTTGTGCCGAAAGACCCACTTCCCACTAATCATGTTAGCATGGCGGGGAGGTGGGACGAGCTGCCATGTGCGGTTGCGTTGCAACGCATCGAACTCCTCCTGCATGCTGGCGAGCCAATTGGAGTCGCGAAGAGCGGCCCTGGCTGAAGACGGAACCGGCGATGGTGAAGAGGTCGAGGCCGCACACAGGTACTGCTCAGACGGATAGCGAGTGCTCAGTTGAAGAGCACCAGTGCACGATCGAGTCGTGATGTGGAGCGGAGGCACCGTGAGGAGGGTCCGATCGGGCGACGCCGGAGGTGCATCCAGTGGGGCAGAATCCGTCGGGTCTTGTGAGGGAGCGCGGGAGGGCGAGGCCGCGGCTGTCGAAGGTGAGGCCAAGGCTCCGATGCCTGGGACCGGGGTGCCCGAGGCCGACCTCGAGGCAACAGAGGCAACCGAGCCCTGGGCCCAGGCGTCTGAGGCGCTCTGGATGCCCGCAGAGCCGCCTGTGGCAGCAGGTGGAGCCAGGCGCAAGCGGCCCCCGCGGGAGGACGGCTGCGTCGGAGAAGGCTCGCTAGTGGGAGGTGGGGATGACGAAGTCGGTGCGTTAGCGGGAGGTACCCGCTTAAACGGAAACACTTTTTCGTCAAAGTAAACATGCCTCGAAGTTATCACCCAATGAGAAACTGGGCCGTAGCACCGGTAGCCCTTGGTGTTTGAGGGGTAACCAAGAAAGATGCATGCGAGGGAACGCGGACCAAGATTGTGTGGGGCAGTGGAAGCGGTGCTAGGATAACAGAGGCAGCCGAAGACACGAAGGTCATCATAGGAGGGAGGAGTGCCATAGAGCAACTGATGTGGCACATAGTTCTAGCGAATGCAGCAAAAATATGTAAGTGTTGAGAGAACATCGCCTTTTTGCGAATGGCAAGGTCATCAAATTCTTTCCCATTGTCTGTTTGAAGCGCAAGAATGGGGCGACCAAAATGCGTGGAGACAAATGAGTAAAAATATGTAAGTGTTGAACCCCGACTTTTTGCCAGAGAGGGAAAGTCCACTGATGTCTACACACGCTTCTACTCTTGTAGACTATGTTGGGCCTCCAAGCGCAGAGGTTTGTAGGACAGCAACAATTTCCCTCAAGTGGATGACCTAAGGTTTATCGAACTCAGGGAAGTAGAGGTTGAAGATGGTCTCTCTCAAGCAACCCTGCAACTAAGATACAAGAAGTCTCTTGTGTCCCCAACACACCTAATACAACTAGGAGTTGTATAGGTGCACTAGTTCGGCGAAGAGATGGTAAAATATGGATGATAGGAGTGGCAAAGCAAAGTAATATAAATCTGTAATAAAAAGTGCAGCAAGCAAACAAGTGGTAAACGTGACAACAAATGGTATTGCAATGGTGGAAACAAGGCCTAGGGATCATACTTTCACTAGTGGCAACTCCCAACAACATTAACATAATCGAATCACATGATATTTTCCATAAAACATGCAATGGAGACGCACCCGGAGGTCATTCCTTCGTGGTCAAGAGAGGACGAGAATTATGTAGGGCTACAAAAGCACACCTCAAAGTTCGTAGTTCTCAATCTAAGGATTTCCCAATGTCACCGCAGCCATCCAAAGAGAGTCCCACAATCACCACAACATATCTAAAGGATAGTCAAAGACAAGCACCAAGAGACTCTCAATCTTCAATCAACACACAAGAGAGGAAATCACTCATGAAAATATTTTTCTAATCCATGTCCAATAGACCGCTGTCACCTTGGTCTCGGGGATTATACTAGATAAAGACAAGTGAGTACATCAATCCAATACATAGAGGAAGGGGAAATATCATGGGATCACCCTAGATTAACATAGCCTATGATCACAACGAAGATCACATCATGGGAGAGAGAGATAACCACATAGCTACACGTACGAGCCCTCGGCCCCGGAGAAGACTACTCACACATGGACATGGTGAGGAGGAGGTTGATGATGGTGTTGATGGAGAGGTGCAGCCCCGCGAGGAGGCGGCGGCCGGCGGCGGCCACGGAGGCGGCGGCGGCGAGGAGGAGACGGCGGCGGCCCTAGGGGGCGGCGGCGGCTCCTTGCCCCCCTTCTTCCTTGTGGATGGTGCTGCAATGGTGCTGGTCCTCCCCTCCAAGACGGCGGCTCGGGAGGAGGAAAATTCGTGGCCCTTGGTGACCTAGGTTTCCTCTCTTTATATAGACTCTCGGATTCCCGTCATCAGATTTTGGGCCTCAGTAAAACGGGCTTTACTCGGCCGTCCGGACTCCGATTTGGACGAATTTTATATCCAGAAGCATCGCCTCGAAATTCCCCACAAGTTTCGTAACTAGACGTTTTCCGTTTGACGTCGTCTTCTGGCCGGAACCTGACCATCTTTAAAAAACGTTCTCAGATAGATTTCAGGAAAGTCAGAGTCCTACTCCAATACGACTCCTTTTGCGTTTTTGTCAATTTCCAAGTAATTCCTACACAATAAAGTGTAAAACAAGAACATTGTGCACTTTTGCAACCATTAGTAGGTTAGTCCAAATATGATCAAAAGTGTATGGAAGTGCATAAATATCATAGCAATATCACACAAAAAGGGCATGGAGCAAGCAGAAATTATAGATACGTTTTGGACGTATCATCCACACATAGTGCCTAAAATCGTCTAATATGACAAGATAGTAAAGGTAGCCAAAGTTGCTCGCAATAGGTGATGTCCAAACATCAATATGAATCAACCGAAAGGGATATGAAGCAATAGTAGTAGAGTCACTAAAGGGTAGACGCACGTGTTAGCCAACACGAAAAGCGTGACAAGTATGGTCATCGACCTTATTACAAGTGATAGGAAAACTACAAAGACTATGACGAAGTGTAGCAGGATTGGGATGACCCAAATGAGTGTACGAGAGGTCCACACTAGCGGAGAGGGTGACGGGAGCAGTGTTGGTGGAGGATGGTGGGTGGACAGGGTAGAGCTCATCGGGGCTGTCACATCAGTGAAGAACCATCCGGGAACGGGCGTCCTTCACAGAAAAACCACAATCATCAAATTCAATATTAATTGGATTTTTACGAGTAAGACGACAATCAATATGGGCATCCTGGTCTCGCTATTGGTTATTGACCGAAGATGTGTCTCGGTCATGACTACACAATTCCTGAACCCGCAGGGTCACACGCTTAATGTTTCTTAATGCTAGCGTAGTATCGGGATATTTGATGAGTGGTAACCAAATGTTGTTCGGAGTCCCGGATGAGATCCCGTACGTCACACGGAGTCTCGGAATGGTTGAGAGGTAAAGATCTATATATGGGAAGTCATATTTTGGGTTCCGAAAAAAGGTGCGGTTTTTTGGTATTGTACCGGGAAGCTTCCAGAAGGTTTCGGTGGATTCCGGAGGGGTACAAAAGTCCACAGGTGGATCCACCACAACCCAAGGGCTAGCATGGGCTGCGGGGAGGCACCCTAGACATATTTTGCTAGGCGCACCAAGTCCTCAAAAGCCCATGTGGCTAGGGAAGGCAAAAAAGGAAGGAGTCCTAGTAGGAATAGGATTGGACTTGGAGTCCAAGTCCTCTCCCCCTTAGCTGCGCCCTATGGCTTGGAGGGGCTGTTTCCCACGCCCCTCCACCTATATGTAGAGGGTAGGGGTGCCCCAAGAGGACACACCAAGCCCTTGGCACCTCTCTCTCTCTCTCTCTCTCTCTCTCTCTCTCTCTCTCTCTCTCTCTCTCTCTCTCTCTCATTACTCCATAGTTCCACCGCCTCGTCCCGGTGACGCTTAGCGAAGCGCTGTCGGTGCACCAGTACCATCACCACCACACCTTCGTGTTGGTTGTGATTGAAAGAACATGCGGTACCCCCATGTTTGGTTTTGGTAATTGATGACAATCTCTATGGACTAATGGTTGCCTTGAGTTATATTTGAAGGGTTTGTCCATAAGCTTTTCTTGGAGTCCATTTGTTGGTTTCAAGGAGGGTTTGTGATGACCAAAGTGCTATTAAGCAATTATCCAAAGATTGGTCATATGAGTGTTTAGCTTATAGCAAGCATGTCTTGAAAAAGCAGAGTGTGTGATCATTCATGTTTACCTTCAAGACATCATCCAATTGAAGAGAGTTGGAAAGTTTCAAGGTTGATCAAGACTAAGTCAAAGAGTGAATCAAGTTGATCAACACACAAAGCATAGAAGATGTACCGAGAGGGATCAAGCGATCCCATGGTATGGTAATCATTGTCAATTATGCTATGTGTACTAACCCATGGTATTCGTGAGAGTTCTTTGTGGGGTTAGGTTGCGGTGTGCAAGTTCAAGTAGGATCATCACGAAGAGATCATATGCTTGAAGCTTGCCGTCGATTGTGGTGGCAATGGACTTGTGAAGATGTGCCGAAGAGTGGCTCACCCATAGTGGTGTATGGGGGAGCAATCTACTAGTCTTCACCAAGCCAACGCAATCAAGAAAGGTGGTCCAGCTTGAGGGAGTCAAGATCATCATCATCCAGCTCAAGTGGACTATGTGCATGGCAAATGTTTGCCCTTGATAGGTTTTCTATTTTACTGGTCTCATGGTAGTTGTGGGAGACCGGGTTATAGAAGCAATTTCTGTACTATCAAGGTGGGCTCTCGATGAGTAGCTTGATTGTATCGTTCGTAGAGAGCTTAAACCATTGCATCCTTGCATCATCTTTATTGGTTCTTGTTTGCTTTTTCTCTTTCAGAGATTTGGAGCTTATGGTCATCTTGATGACAAGCTCGAGTTCATCGAAAACGGAGTTCACTCATGCATCTTGTATGATGTTTTCAATGTTGGAGGTTATATCGGTTCTTCTATGATGGAGGGTTCACTGTAATGCCCAGGATGGAGTTATACCTCCTACGTGTCGAGGCACGACTTAAAGGCATAAGTCCATCCTAGAATGATCTCAAGTTTGGTAATCTTTGCACAACTCATGTAAAAGAGGGATAGTAAACTGAAAATAGTTGGCTTACAATCGCCACGTCACAGAATTTCAGAACAAGTCTCAAACATCATACATTAAGAGCACTACAACCCTCTAAGGGCAAAAGCCAAATGTCAAAGTACCAAACTCAGATAAATAAACCACAGGCAGATCGAATCCTAGTAAGAGACTCCACTACTGATCGTCCGGGTACCGCACATAGTACCGACTACGCTCCTCGTCGTACTCCCAATCCAGCTCGATGCCATCACCTGGATAGCTCACAGCTGGACCTGCATCTGGTGTGTGAAGTAACTGTGAGCCACAGAGGACTCAGCAATCCCGTTCCCGGGTAACAGAACTATTTAAGCCTTTAGGTGAGGGAAAGGCTGAAGAAAGAACAAGTCTGCAGCAGCAACTAGCATCTAGCTTACGCAAGAGAGAGCGAGAAGAGAAGGCATCGGCGAGAAGTGATCACGAAGTGATCCTAGCTACAAGCTCCACAATCATAACCCCTCCGTGTTCAACTCCCGAATCCCCATCCGGAAATTGACAGTCACGGAACACACGCCGGTAGTGTATTAGTATCATTGTGTCAAGTTATCTACAACCGGAATTAACAAGCTCCCATCTGCCACATAACCGCGGGCACGGCTTTCGAAAGTTCAAACCCTGCAGGGGTGTTCCAACTTGACCCATTACAAGCCCACGATCCGCGGAGTCGCAACTCC
>LR738715.1:843962548-844014713 GCA_902687465.1 Secale cereale | reverse complement strand
GCATGTCCAGATGTTCGTGGAGATGTCCTCTACGTTTTACCTGTTGTAGTCATGCATGTTAGATGTCATCTTGACACTTGTTTTGCTGTTGCAAGAGTGCATCATGTTATAAACTGCTGTTATGTGTTATTTTCATGCCACCTTTGACATGTGATAACTTTTAGCTCGTTTGTCCAAACGATGCAAATGACATGTCCACGTGTTCGTCTTGCCACGAACTACGTGTTGCTTATGATAGGTTGCATGTTAGATTTATTGTTGCCTTGTTATCATCTTTGCAAGTGCCATGTTCACATGTTGTGTTTTCACTTGTTATGAAATGCCATCTTGTTGAGCTCGTTGTAATCGGTGTGTTCACCTCTATGATGCATGCTTGTGTGTTTCGGGATCACCGTCATATGTATTTTGATGAGGTGCTTACCCTTTGCCATGTTTAGTTTCGAGGTGACTTAAACATGCTCTTTTGTATGCTATGATGATGTTGCTGTTTTGAGACTTAGTGATTTTTCACTAAGTCTGAAATCTGTAACGTTCCGATGCCATGTTCGTGTGATGTTGTAGGACAAAGCATGATAGTTTTGGGGTGGATTTTGATTGTTCCTTGTAGTATATATTGTTGTCTTTCCATCCATGTCCTCACATGTCCATTTGAGTGGTTGTAGCATGTTTATCTTTTGCTCTAAAGTTTCAATAAAATTCTGCTGCCAGAATTTTATTTCAAAGTTCAATATGTCCAAGATCATTGCTATTGATCCGTGACTCCGTTGGGGATGCACTTTGGACCTAGTTGCTGTACTATATATCTAGTTTGTGTTAATGTCCTTTTCCATGCTTTTTGGGTGCTGTAGCTTAATTATTTTGAGCTCCAAAGATGCTATGTTGCTGTAATTTTCAGCTTTCGCTCAAATCTTGTTTCGGGCATAACTTTTAGCCCGTAACTCCGATTTCAGCGAATCTTATATCAAACTTGGGTGATTTTCTGTGTAGATTAATAATATCAGCTTGTTATCTTGTTTTGAGGTGTTTTGATTGAGTGATGTTTTACGTGCTCCATGTGCATCTTTAGTGCATCCATCATGCATTCATGTTTTTCGAGTGCGCATTGCATTTCGTTGATTGGTGCTTGGTGTGTTTGTTGTGTTTAGAGCCGGAAGCTGAGACCGGGTACGAAGTTGAGCACGAGTTTTCCAACGAGGTTGAGCACGAGGACCCTTCTTACGATCCGAACGACTCCTCTTCAGGCAAGATGACCGAACCCCGATAACATTACTATCTTTGCCTTTTGCTAGTAGTCTCGATCTATAGTTTTGCCTCGATGCCCCTGTTCTTCTTGTCAGCCTCCTACTTGTAACCAAATTGCCATGTTTAACCAACCTACCTATGCAAACCGTTGCTTGGCTAAGTACGCTTCGCTCAGCCCTTCTTATAGCGTTGCTAGTTGCAGGTGAAGTGAAGATGCTTGCTCCATGTTGAAGTTTGGTTGGGTTATATCACACTATATAAATGCTTTAATTGAAATCATCTATATATTGGCAAGGGTGGAAGGCTAAGCCTTTTGCTTGGTGTTTTGTTCCACTCATGCCGTTAGGATCCGTATAAGCCGGTATTATGTTCCTTGATTATGCGTTCCTAACACGGTTGGGGTGTATGGGACCCCCTCGATAAACCGCTAAGTGCTAAGTCTTTTCCAGCAAGTCCCAACATTGGTACTATTTGCCTAATAACAAACTAAACATGCATAGGGAGTAATTAACCCTCTTTCTTAATCAACAACCCCGGGCCAGTGCTCCACATGAGTGTTGGTCCGAAACGGGGAGTCTGCGGGGCCACCTCAAGGAAACTCGAGGTTTGGTAAAAACCTGTAGAATCGCCCATCCGGTCGTGTCCTGAGACCTAGATACGCGCGGCTATGATCAGGGTGTCGACACGCCGGGAGGATTTGCTGGATTAGCCTTACCTTAGCTTGGTATATCTTGAGCACGGGATTCCGAGGATACTCGGGTCTTCCCACTTGGGAGTTGCGACTCCGCGGATCGTGGGCTTGTAATGGGTCAAGTTGGAACACCCCTGCAGGGTTTGAACTTTCGAAAGCCGTGCCCGCGGTTATGTGGCAGATGGGAGCTTGTTAATTCCGGTTGTAGATAACTTGACACAATGATACTAATACACTACCGGCGTGTGTTCCGTGACTGTCAATTTCCGGATGGGGATTCGGGAGTTGAACACGGAGGGGTTATGATTGTGGAGCTTGTAGCTAGGATCACTTCGTGATCACTTCTCGCCGATGCCTTCTCTTCTCGCTCTCTCTTGCGTAAGCTAGATGCTAGTTGCTGCTGCAGACTTGTTCTTTCTTCAGCCTTTCCCTCACCTAAAGGCTTAAATAGTTCTGTTACCCGGGAACGGGATTGCTGAGTCCTCTGTGGCTCACAGTTACTTCACACACCAGATGCAGGTCCAGCTGTGAGCTATCCAGGTGATGGCACCGAGCTGGATTGGGAGTACGACGAGGAGCGTAGTCGGTACTATGTGCGGTACCCGGACGATCAGTAGTGGAGTCTCTTACTAGGATTCGATCTGCCTGTGGTTTATTTATCTGAGTTTGGTACTTTGACATTTGGCTTTTGCCCTTAGAGGGTTGTAGTGCTCTTAATGTATGATGTTTGAGACTTGTTCTGAAATTCTGTGACGTGGCGATTGTAAGCCAACTATTTTCAGTTTACTATCCCTCTTTTACATGAGTTGTGCAAAGATTACCAAACTTGAGATCATTCTAGGATGGACTTATGCCTTTAAGTCGTGCCTCGACACGTAGGAGGTATAACTCCATCCTGGGCATTACATTCACTCCTCTATATCCTAGGCATACCTCCCTGCCTCTTCTTACTATAACCAACAAGCTTGAGTTTGCTCAATTCAGAGCTCATATGAATTAGTTATGGCAGTTCTGTTTTTCTCCACGCGGTAGTACCGTGGATGGCAGCGGTAGTACCACTTGTAGCGTCAAGCGGTAGTACCGCTCCAGTACCACTCTACTACCGCCTCGATTTTGGATCTTGCACTTTTCGTGTCGGGTTCAACAGTAGTCGCACGGCTGTAAGGCACGACCGTTCTGCATATAAGCAGTAGTACCGCTACTGCATTACTGCCACCGTACTCTGCTCTGCTCTGACTCCTTTGGTCCCGTATTCTGCTTCTCCAGCGGTAGTACCGCTGGGGTGAGCGGTAGTTCCATTTATAAGCGGCACTACCGGTTCATGTTGTTTCTCTATTTCCTGCTTCTACCACCCGAGCGGTAGTACCGCTCGTTGGAGTGGTAGTACAGCTCATGTGCGGGCTAAGGACATAACGGTTGGGTTTTTCCCTTCCTATAAAAGGGGGTCTTCTTCCCCATCGAATCTCATCCTTTGAGGCCGTGTTCTTCCCCCATTGTTGACCTTCTTCGATCCTGCTTTCTCTCAATCCCTCCATGGATTGTTGCTAGTTTTTGGGGGAAAACTAAGAGGAGCTCTAGATCTATGTTTCCACCAATCACTTTCTCCTCTACGTGAGGGGAACCCTTTGGATCTAGATCTTGGAGTTCTTCGTGTTCTCTTCTTCGTTCTTCCTCTCATTTCCCTCCCTAGCATTAGTTGCTTTGTTGGGATTTGGGAGAGAAGGACTTGGGCACTCTGTGTACCCTTGCTATTGCATTAGGTGCATCGGTTTGAGTTCTCCACGGTGATACGTGGAAGAGAAGTTGAGAAGCTTATTACTCTTGGGTGCTTGGTAACCTTGAGCTTGTTCCTCTTGGGTGCTTGGGTGCCCTAGACGGTTGTGGTCACCTTGAAGCCATATTCCATTGTGGTGAAGCTTCGTGGGGTCGTTGGGGAGATAGCCCCAACCTTTGTGGTGTTCGGAGCTCAATCATTGTGGTGTAAAGCTCCGGGTAAGCGTCAGGGTCTCCAATTAGGTTGCGGAGATCGCTGCGAGCAATTTGACGGGTTCCGGTGACCGCCCAAGGGTTGCCAAAGTGTACGAGTTCGGTGACCGCCCCTAAGGGTTACCATTTGTATGGGTTCGGTGACCGCCCTCAAAGGTCCCTTAGTGGAATCACAACATCTTGCATTGTGCGAGGGCGTGAGGAGATTACGGTGGCCCTAGTGGCTTCTTGGGGAGCATTGTGCCTCCACACCGCTCCAAACGGAGATTAGCATCCGCAAGGGTGTGAACTTCGGGATACATCATCGTCTCCACGTACCTTGGTTATCTATTACCCGAGCCCTTTACTTATGCACTTTACTTTGTGATAGCCTTATTGTTTCTTATCATATATCTTGCTATCACCTAGTAGTTTATCTTGCTTAGCATAAGTTGTTGGTGCACATAGGTGAGCCTAGTTGTTGTAGGTTTTTTGCTTGACAAATTGACCGCTAGGTTTATTCCGCATTTGTTCGAGCATAATCCATAATTAATTTAAAGCGCCTATTCGCCCCCCCTCTAGGCGACATCCACGGTCTTTCAGTGATCCCATCTACTTCTCCTCTCCCGCTTGCTGGATCAAGAAGAAAGAGACATCATCAAGCCGCACGTGTGTTAAACTTGGAGGTGCCGTCCGTTCGGCACTTGATTGGTTGGATCGTGATCGGGTCGCGAAGAGTACGACTACATCAACCGCGTGATAAACACTTCTGCTTAGCGATCGTCAAGGGTATGAAGATGCTCTCCCCCTCTTGTAGCTGTGCATTTCCATGGATAGATCTGGCCTGTGTGTAGATTTTTTTATTATTCATGCACCATTCCCCAATAGTGGCATCATGAGCCAGGTCTATGCACAGATGATATGCATGAGTAGAACACAAAGGAGTTGTGGGCTATGATGTTCATACTATTTATCACCAACCTCTTATTTTGATTCGACGGTATTGTGGGATGAAGTGGCCCGGACCAACTTTACATGTTCACCATGAGACTGGTTCCACCGACTGACATGCAACTTGTTTTGCTTAAGGTGGCTGGCGGGTGTCTGTTTCACTCACTTTAGTTGAATCGAATCTGACTATGGCCGGTCCTTGCAGAAGGTTAAAACAGCAAACTTGATAATCACAATTGTGGATTTGCATAGGTAAGAACGGTTCTTGCTAGTTGCCTATAGCAGCCACGTAAAACTTGGAACAACAAACATTACAAAAAAACACTTCCGTGATAATGCGTGTTTGTCACTGTAGGTCACGTTTTCTGTCATGCATGTACATCCATGAAGATTTTATGACAGAATCAAGATAGTCATACATGTGCTGTCGTAGAAGTGTTCCATGACAATACCAAAATTATCATCACGGAAGTGTCCACTTCCATGACGATAAATGCCGTGCCATGGAATTGCTTTCGTCAAGGGTAACCGACACGTGGCATCCACCGTAACGGGTCACCGTTAACCTATCGGGTCCGGTTTTGGATCCGATAACCCGCTAACAGCCACGACCAATGGCGATTTTCCACGTTTAAAATTCTCATTGGCCAAAGGAACCACATGTAAGCTCCTCGTTTGCACAGATGTCACTCATCCATTGGGAGAGATGCACCTATGATATGTTGACACGTGGACCGACCCAAAAGTGGCCTATAAAGATTAAATGGGCCGGCCCAGCTAAAGGCCCACAAGATTTTGGACACCATAATGGGCCGGCCCAGCTAAAGGCCAACAAGATTTTGCAGACCATAACGGGCCGGCCCAGCTAATGGCCCACAAGATTTTGAAGACCCTAGTGGGTCGGCCCGTTAACAGGTTCTCATGTTTTCGGCCAAATGTCGGCCCAAATTTGATCCAGTCCATTAACAACCTGCCACGTTCTAGGCTTAACATATGAGATCCGATCGGTTAATAGCTTACGATGTTCTGGGCCATATTACGTCTCATATCAGATCTGGCCCTTTAAGCGCCTTTCATTCTTTGGGCTAAATTATGGCCCATATTAGAATAGGCCCGTTAACTAGACGCTATGGTTTTGGGCCCCTTGAGGCCCGGTTAGGATTTCTGTTTTCTAAAGGTGCATTTAATAGTACGGCCTGATATTAGTTTTGGCATGTTAAAGGCCCGTTTAACATTTCGGCCCTATATTTATATCGACTTGCTAAAAGCCTGTGATATAGTTGGGCCTAATTATGGCCTGCTTTGCATCTGGCCTGCTCACAGCCGATAATCTGATTGGTCCAAACAAGGACTGAGACAATTTTGGCCTATTAACGACCCATGATGTGATTGGCACAATCATGGACCGGGGTTTATTTCGGCCTGTGTCGGTGTATTTGAATCGACACCTATGGGATCACAAGAATCCCTACTACGGTTGCGGGGCGCGGGGTTGAGAGAAGAGCGGATCTAATAGTCAGGACACGGTTCCTTTACCCAGGTTTGGGCCGCAAAGATGCGTAAAACCCTACTCCTGCTTTGGTGGATTATATGTTGGTGTTCTTCAGCTAACGAGGAGCTCCAAGAGGGTCGCGAGCAGTTCCAAAAAGCCGAATCCTTCTCCTGGTCGCCTCGGGCCTCCTTTTATAGGAAAAAGGGGTTGCCACAGTGGCACACAGGAGGTGGAAAGGGTACAATGATGCGAGGTTATCCCTCGCATTACAGGATAAGGTGCATTTAATGCGCCTAGCTTAGGTGTCCTTGCTTTATCGGGGACGGGGGGGAGACGTCCGTCTTGTCCGTCGCCGCCCCTCCTCGCGTTGACACGCGCACAGGCCAGCAGTGCCTGAGGCGCCATGTAGGCAGACAGGCAGCTGAGGTGGTGCAACGGCGGGTCTCCACAAAGATCTGTGGGTTGCCAGGCAGGAGCCCGTCCAGTTGGTCGGGTCGGCAGCTGCGTGGGTCGGTGGAAACCTAGTTGGTGTGGGCCTGACGGTGGTCCCACGGGTGTCCTTGGCAAGGGCCTTGCCGGGGCTCCGGCAAGGGTCCTGCCATGGCGCCTGCAGTCATCCCCGGCAAGGTGCTTGCGGGGGGCCTTGTGGTTCTCCTTGGCTGGAATCCCGCCAAGGGTCATCGTCTTCTTAACTTGCATCTGATCTTGAATGTCTTCACAAAGATCTGCATGCCACCACGGGGATATCTCCCGAATCCTCGCCCCATGGGGGCGGTGGACTCAAGGGTGATTCGCTCCGTAGGCGCGGGGCGAGCTGCCGCGGCAGGGGTCTTGCCGGGGCTGCCAGGGCTGGCCCCGGCAAGGATCTTGCCGGGGAGAGCCGCTTCGTCCCTTTGCTCTTTGTGGTCTTGTTCTTGGCATCGCTCCAGTCTCCATCGAGCTTCGGTCTTGCCCCGGCTCGCCTCCCTCGCCATGCTTGGTGTGGTGGCGCCGTGGCTCAGACTGCCCGTGCACATTCATAGGGGTACAAAAAGTGTACCCGTCTTTTTGTACACCGACAGCCTGTTGTCGGCCCGTGAGCTGCTTGGCAGGTTTCAGGCCCAACCTACTTTTCAGCCTACTAAAAGCCCATTGAATTTTCTGGCCAAAATAGGACCGGCGGTTTACTCGGCATATTAAAGGCCCGAAACTACTAGTTGGCCTGTTTAAATTTACGTCTGTTAACGGACCGAGATGACTGGGCCCATGATGCGGCCCATGTGTAGTGATTTGCATGCCGACCTGATTTTGTACCATAATTTTACGTTTTGGCCCGTTTACTTTAGAGCGAAGACAGGATATAGATACAGTAACATAACTGCAGTATCATGAATAAGAAAAAACTAGACTATACAATAAATAAATTACAGCATATTACATCCACTGGGCATCAAAGTTCCCCACCAATGATAATAAAGCATAAGCAGACAAAATAGTTCAAGAAATAAACACACCGACAAAATAATATACGAAACCAACATCACTTCAATATAGTTCAAGAAAGGTTAGCCCTGCTCGGGAGCTGCAGCGCAAACAGCTGAGCAAGCTGATGAGTCTGCGCTTGTTTGATGCTTATATCCTCCAACTCTTGCTGCATAGCATCAAAGGACGCACTTGACTTCTCGTTGATCTTCCATAGAGATTGGAGTTCAAGCAGGGGTTCAGCTGAACCATGTCTTGCTGCTTGAAGTTGAGACAGAAGAAGTCTTACAAATTCAGGTGGCGACTTCACCGAGCTTATGTCACTGCTATTAGTGAGTAACTTCAACGTTACATCAAGACATGACTTTGGAGTTGTATCGCTATCTCCAAGATGTGTTGCCTTCTTCCCTGCAATATATGTTAGAGGGACATGCAATGGGTTCGTCTCACTATCGTTGTGGCAGTTCTTCATGGGGTCAGAGGTATCACTCCGAAAGAGAAACAAGTAGACAAATAAGAGGTTTTGCATAAATAAGTATCAGTGCTGGCAATTCATCACATTTCTTATTAGCGAATAAAGAGACACAATTTAAAATAGCATTAAGACAATATGGTATTGTTCAGGTTAAGACATGGCAGGAAATGACATTGTTAAGGAGTTGGCAGCTTCACAATGATACGTCTCCAACGTATATATAATTTTTTATTCTTCCATGCTATTATTTATGATGTTTTGGATGTTTAATGGGCTTTGTTATACAATTTTATATTGTTTTTAGGACTAACCTACTAACCCAAAGGCCTAGTCCAGATTGCTGTTTTTTGCCTATTTCAGGGTTTTACAGAAGAGGAATATCAATCAGAGTCCAAATGGAATGAAACCTTCGGGAGAGATATTTTTGGAGCAAAATACGCACAGGAGACTTGAGAACCACGGAGTAGGTTTGACGTGGCATCCATGAGGATGGGGGGCACGCCCGCTATATAGGGCGCGCCCCTGCCTCGTGGGCACCCCTTCTGGCCCCCGGTGCCGTCCTTCCTCCTATATATACCTACGTACCCCGAAACCATCAGAACAACAGAGAAAACCCTAGTTCCATCGCCGCAACCTTCTCTTCCCGTGAGATCCCATCTTAGGGCCTGTTCCGGAGCTCCGCCGGAGGGGGGAACTACCATGGAGTGCTTCTACATCATCATCATCGCCTCACCATGAGTTGTGAGTAGTTTACCATAGACCTTCGGGCCCATAGCTGGTATCTAGATGGCTTCTTCTCTCTCTTTGGATCTCAATACCAAGTTCTCCTCGGTCTTCGAGGAGATCTATTCGATGTAATCTCTTTTTGCGTTGTGTTTGTCGAGATCCGATGAATTGTGGGTTTATGATCAAGATTATCTTTGAGAAATATTTGGTTCTTCTCTGAACTCTTTATGTATGATTATAATATCCTTGCAAGTCTCTTCGAATTATTGGTTTGGTTTGGCCTACCAGATCTATAGTTTTTGCAATGGGAGAAGTGCTTGGCTTTGGGTTGAATCTTGCGGTGTCCTTTCCCAGTGACAGTCGGGGCAGCAAGGCACGTATTTTATTGTTGCCATCGAGGATAAAAAGATGGGGTTTATATAACTATGTTTGAGTTTATCCTTCTACATCATGTCATCTTGCTTAAGGCGTTACTCTGTTCTAATGAAGTTAATACTCTAGATGCATGCTGGATAGCGGTCGATGTGTGGAGTAATAGTAGTAGATGCAGAATCATTTCGGTCTACTTGTCTCGGACATGATGCCTATATATAATGATCATGCCTAGATAGTCTCATAATTATTCGCTTTTCTATCAATTGCTTGACAGTAATTTGTTTCCCGCCGTAGAATATCGCTATCATGAGAGAAGCCACTAGAGAACACTATGGCCCCCGGGTCTATTCTCAACATACCAATATACAATCTACTTTACTTTTTCGCTTTTAATCTCTGTTCTTATATCCAAAAATACCAAAAATATCAAACTATCATCTCAATCAGATCTCACTTTCATAGGTGACCGTAAAGGGATTGACAACCCCTTATCGCGTTGGCTGCGAAGTTCTTATTTGTTTGTGCGAGTGCGAGGGACTCGCGCGTGGTCTCCTACTGGATTGATACCTTGGTTCTCAAAAACTGAGGGAAATACTTACTCTACTGTGCTGTATCACCCTTTCCTCTTCGAGGGAATACAACGCAAGCTCGACAAGTAGCAAGAAGAATTTCTGGCGCCGTTGCCGGGGAGGCTTACGCAAAAGTCATATACCAAGTACTTACCACACACCCTTATCCTTCGCATTGCTTTTTTTGCCTCTCGTTTTCCTCTCCCCCACTTCACCCTTGCCGTTTTATTCGCCCTTCTTCTGCCATGTGTTTATCATTTGCTTGCTTCTTGCTTGCTTGTGTGTTGGATTGCTTGCTTGTCACTATGGCTCAGAACAATACCAAATCGTGTGACTTCTCCAATACCTACAATAATGATTTTATTAGCACTCCAATTGCTCCTATTACCGATGCTGAATCTTGTGAGATCAATGCCGCTCTGTTGAATCTTGTCATGAAAGATCAATTTTCCGGCCTTCCTAGTGAAGATGCCGCTACCCATCTAAACAACTTTTTTGATTTGTGTGATATGCAAAAGAAAAGGGATACATATAACGACATTGTTAAATTGAAGTTATTTCCGTTTTCACTTAGAGATCGTGCTAAAACTTGGTTTTCCTCTTTGCCTAGAAATAGTATTGATTCATGGAAAAAGTGCAAAGATGCTTTTATCTCTAAGTATTTCCCTCCTGCTAAGATCATCTCTCTTAGAAACGATATTATGAATTTTAAGCAACTAGATCATGAGCATGTTGCACAAGCTTGGGAGAGAATGAAATTAATGATACGTAATTTCCCTACACATGGTTTGAACTTATGGATGATTATTCATAACTTTTATGCTGGCTTGAATTTTTCTTCTCGAAATCTTTTAGATTCGGCCGCAGGAGGTACTTTCATGTAAACTACCTTAGGAGAAGCTACCAAACGCCTAGATAATATTATGGTTAATTATTCTCAATGGCACATGGAAAGATCTACTAGTAAAAAAGTGCATGCTATTGAAGAGATTAGTGTTTTGAGTGGAAAGATGGATGAACTTATGAAATTATTTGCTGCTAAGAGTGCTTCTTCTGATCCTAATGATATGCCTTTATCCAGGTTGATTGAAAATAATAATGAATCTTTGGATGTGAATTTTGTTGGTAGGAATATTTTGGTAACAATGCTTATAGAGGGAACTTTAATTCTAGGCCTTTTCCTAGTAATTCCTCTAATAATTATGGAAATTCCTACAACAATTCTTATGGAAAGACGCCTTCTGAATTTGAAACTACTGTTAAGGAGTTTATGATTTCGCAAAAGAATTTCAATGCTATTCTTGAAGAAAAATTGCTTAGGATTGATGAATGCAAGGAAAGAACCGCTAGGATGCGTGCTAAAAGAGAGAATTATATAAAAGCATGTTCTTCTAGTTACCATGAAAATAAAGATGAAGATCTGAAAGTTATTGATGTGTCTCCTATTAGATCCTTGTTTTCTAGTATGAATCTTGATAAACATAGGATTGGAGATTCGTCTACTTTACGGTGTCCCAATGATTCAGAGTTTTTAGATCTTGATGCTAAAATTATTAAAAGTGGGAGTGTCGGTGTACTAAGATAGGGGTACCTTAGTACCCCAACTTGTGCACGGGCAGTAGCAGCTTCCCGTGGCAGGGCTTACCACGCGCTCGCCAAGGTCCGCTCTAGTCCCTTTGAAGCCATTCAAGAACAAAGTATACAAGTCAGAAGATCAAGGCCCCGGCAAGAGGAGCTTGCCGGGAAGGCTGTTCCAAGCATAAGATCACTTTATTCTCACAAGACCCTCGCAAGAGGTGCTTGCCAGGAAGGCCAAAGAACGACACGTTAAGAAGAGATATCGCGGCGCGTCATGCGCCCCGGCAGGACCCGGAGAGCGACAAGCTTCTGGGCCCGGCAAGGTCACGACCCCGGCAAGGTGCTTGCCGGGGAAGCTTATGCTGTGTGCCTGCGCTCCAGCTCATCTGGCCACGCGTCGCCCTGGGGCCCTTCCGGGGACACGTGGCAGATAGCTGTGCAGCCTGAGGGACACGCTGGTGAGCCACGGTGACGAAGCCATCGCCGTGGCGAACGGAGACGCATGGAAGGACGCTTTTGGGGCGACGTCGACGGGCATTCAATGCCTTTGTCCCCCACTGTCAAAGTTAGGTGAAGACCACTGTTCATACACTGTTACAACCACCTCCAGTTTTACGTTTTTACCCTCCTTTACGTTGACACCTGTCGGTGACCCCTTTGGACTATAAAAGGAGGCCCATGCACAACGTAGAGGGGGTTCGATCCCAGAAACTTGCTCACTCTCTCGCTCGGTGTAGCTGGTACTGTAGATCCTCAAGCTCCCGAGCCCAAGAACTCAATACAGCCAAGGCAGGAGTACAGTTTTACGCGTCCGCGCGGCCCGAACCTGGGTAAGCTGCCCGCGTGTGCTCCTCGATCTGCTCTCCGTGCTCCCTCCGCTCCCTTACCGCAACGTAGAAGGGGCTCCGATCCCATAGGTGTTCACGGGCGGTCAGTTTCCCCGACATCTTTGGCGCGCCAGGTAGGGGGACGTCGAGGTTGTGCGAACCTGATCCGGCGCTCACGCGGGCGCAACCTCCAGCAACCTCTCCAGCTTCATCAACTTCATCAACTGCGACAACATGCCTCCGAAGAAGAAGGTTTCGGAGGTCGGAGGCCCGTACGCGTCGATCCCACCACCACCAGAACCGACGGTTGGTGGAGGAGACGCTGGCGGAGGGGCGGACGCCGGCGAGGACACTCGCGGCGCCGCCAAGTCCAAGGACAAGACGGACGACCGAGCGAACTCCAAGACCTCAGCGTCCGTGCACGCACCACGTCCCTCTCAGGAGGTGCCAGACCAGCAGCGACGTGGTACATGAGGTACCATACGCTTGCTGGGACGGGGACAAGCCGGTGGGTCGCGAGATGCTCAAGGCCAGCGTGCTGGTACGAGCAAGGCGCGGTCGCCAGGGCGGGACCCTGCTCCTTCTAACCCTGTTAGAAGTCCGAGCATATCTCGCTCCACGCACCGCTTGCCACCGCTTCCCTCCTCCCCAGCAGAAGCTCTTGCTAGAGCCCAACTGCTCCTCGACTTCCCTCCAGCGGCGGACAAGGCCGAAGACTGGAGGGCTACTATCCAGAGCCTCATCGCCTTCGCCAACAACGACACGCCGCAGCAGCCGGCAACGTCACGGCCGCGGCAAGTCAGCCAAGCGAAGGCCGACGGAGACAAGACCGCCGGGGGTGCAACTACCGTGCACTCCCCGCCGCGGAAGCAGAAATCACCGCCCCGCCGGATCAACGTCGACGACGACTCCACAGCGTCGTCAGATCCGCGGGCTCGCCGCGATCAGCGCCAAGTCCTAGACGACAGGCGACAAGAGGACGCTCGAACTCGTATCGAGCGTTGAAGAGAAGCCAGAAGATAGTCTGACCAGCGCGCTGGGACCGCTGTTGACATGCACGCGCCCGGTGAACCAGGCGACTTGCCGTACGCGGCAGGCTGCCCTGCGTTCACCCGAGAGCTGCGGCAAGTCCAGTGGCCCAACATGAAGAACTTCAAGCCCGACGTACCCGAGAAGTACGACGGCAAGACACACCCCTCGGAGTTCCTCAGCATCTACACCATTGCGGTGCAGGCTGCCGGGGGACGCGACGAGAAGATCCTAGCCAACTACTTCCCGCTCGTGCTTAAGCCAAACGTCATGTCTTGGCTTATGCACTTGCCGGAGAACTCCATCTCTTCATGGGCGGATTTGTGCCACCAGTTTGTTGGCGCCTTCACGGGCGGCCACAAACCCCACGGCCAGGAGAGCGATCTCCACATCCTTGCCCAGAAGGAGGGAGAGTCCCTGCGCAAATACATCCAAAGATTCAGCCGTGTTCAGCACAATATCCCCGACGTACACCCTGCCGCGGTTATCAGCGCGTTCCACCAGAACGTGCGTAACCGCCGGATGAGGGAGGAAATGGCGATGACCAAGATCCGGGACGTCAGCGAGCTTTACGCTCTGGCTGACAAATGTGCACGTGCTGAAGAGGGGAGGAGACTCCCCGGAGAGGATGCCGGTGCAGGAGGAAGCGACAGCGAGGATGCCGCCCCGACAAGGAAAGGCCGGCGGCGGAATAACATGAAGAAGAACAACAAGGAGGTACTGGTTGTCGAGCAGTTCGGCAAGGAGGCTCCCGCCAAGAAGACACAGGCTGGTGGCTCCGGCAAGGAGGCCGCCCCTGTAGCGGCAGCCGACAAGCAGGACGGCTCCGACAAGCAGTACTGCAAGATCCACCGCACCAAGGGCCATGATCTCCAAAACTGCAAGAGGGTAGAGTACCTCGTAGAGCAGTAGAAGGCTGAATACGAGCGTCGCGACAAGGAGAAGGCCCAAGGAGGCGGAGGAGAGCAAAGTAAGAAGCGGCCATTCAATGGCCGGGGAGGGCGCCGCGGCAAGGCCAAGCAGCGGCAAGGAGACAGGCCTCCCCGGGGCCGCGACAAGGATGAAGACGACGACGATGATGAGGACATGGATGAAGGAGACAACAGCGAGCAGGAGTTCCAGAAGGCCACAGAGGTTCTGTGTGTCGACGGAGGTGCCTCTCTGCACACTTCCCACCGCCAACTCAAGCAGTGGGTGCGGGAAGTGAATGCAGCTGAGCCACCCGTCGAGTCACGCAGGCTGCTGAAATGGTCCGGCACGCCCATCATCTTCGACCTTGAGGACCACCCTGACCGCACAACTGCGGTCGGGTGTTTGCCGATGTTGGTCTCACCGACTATCCGCAACCTCAAGGTCACCAAGATGTTGGTTGACGGCGGGCCGGCCTCAACTTGATCTCCTCCGCTGTGATCAAGAAATTACAGATTCCCGACAGCGAGCTCGAGGAAACCGGGTCGTTCCAAGGGATCAACCCGGGAAGAAGCAAGCCGAAGGGGAAGGTCACGCTGCCAGTGACCTTTGGTGGAGAGCTCAACTTCAGGACGAAGAGGATCACGTTCGACGTTGCCGATATCCCGTTGCCATACAATGGGATACTTGGCCGTCCTGCGCTCGCCAAGTTCATGGCAGCTTCACATTATGCATACAACATGCTCAAGATGCCGGGGCTGATAAGCGTCATCTCTGTCCCCGGCGACAAGAAGGACGCGCTTATCTGCGCCGACAAGATCTACCGGGATGCAGCAGCCGCCGCAGACAGCAACACACTTGCCGCTGAAGCTCCCTGGAGGAAGACCAAGACCAAGTCCGGCAAGAGCTCTGGGGCCCACTCCGGCAAACGCACCTCTTCGGAGTGCTGCACTGCCGTCGAGGACGCGCCATCGAGCTCCACCGGCAAGTGCAAGAAAGGAATGGCAGCTCCACCGGCAACCAAGAAGGTGTCCGCCAAGGAGGACGACACTCGTGGTACTTTCACCATCAGTGCCACGCTCGACCCCAAATAGGAAAGCGCGCTCGTTGCCTTCCTGCGGGCGAATGTCGATGTGATCGCATGGCAACCGTCTGACATCCCCGGCGTTCCCAGGAAGGTAATTGAGCACAAGCTTGCTGTTTGTCCTCACGCGCGGCCCGTCAAGCAGAAGGTCAGGAAGCAAGCGGTGGAGCGCCAAGAGTTCATTGCCGAAGAGATTAAGAAGTTGGAAGCAGCAGGCCTGGTTAGAGGCGTACTCCATCCTACGTGGTTAGCCAATCCAGTTGTTGTGCGCAAGGCCAATGGGAAGTGGAGACTTTGTATAGACCTCACTGACGTGAATAAAGCATGTCCCAAGGATCCATTTCCCTTGCCGTGTATCGACCAAATTGTGGACTCCACGGCTGGATGTGAGTTGCTTTCATTCCTCGATGCATACTCAGGTTACCACCAGATATTCATGGCTGAGGAAGATGAAGAGAAGACTGCATTCATTACTCCATGTGGCACATACTGCTTCATACGCATGCCCTTTGGATTGAAGAATGCAGGCTCAACTTTTGCGAGGGTGGTACACACTGCTTTTGAGCCACAGATACACAGAAATGTAGAAGCTTACATGGATGATATAGTGGTCAAGAGCAAGAGCAAGGCTACCCTGATTCAAGACCTAGAAGAAACCTTTGAGAATCTGTGCAAGATACAACTCAAATTGAACCCCGAGAAGTGCGTCTTCGGAGTCCCCTCCGGCAAGCTTCTCGGGTTCTTTGTGTCCCAGAGGGGGATTGAAGCCAATCCCGACAAGATAAAGGCCATCGAGCAGATCGAAGCCCCGAAGCGCGTCAAGGACGTAAGGAGACTTGCTGGTTGTGTGGCTGCCCTCAGCAGGTTCATTTCAAAGTCTGCAGAACGCGCCCTGCCTTTCTTCAAGATCTTGAAAAAGGCAGGTCCTATGAAATGGACTCCGGAAGCGGAGGCAGCGCTGCAAGACTTGAAAGAATACCTGTCCTCCACTCCAATACTTGTCGCACCTAGACCACAAGAGAAGTTGCTGCTGTATCTAGCGGCAACCAATCAAGTGGTTAGTGCTGCGTTGGTAGCGGAGAGGGAGGCAGAGGAAGAGCCTACAGCTCCGGCAAGTACTTCCAGCGACAAGCAGGGGGCTTCCCCGACAAGCTCTGGCCCCGACAAGGACAAGTCTGCGCAGGAGCAAGGAGAAGTGCGAAAGAAGATGATGCAGCGCCCAGTTTATTTTGTAAGTTCCCTCTTGCAGGGAGCTAGATCAAGATATTCTGGGGTGCAGAAGCTACTTTTCGGCCTCCTCATGGCCTCAAGAAAGCTGCGCCATTACTTCCAAGCACACGAGACAACGGTGGTCACTCGCTTTCCGTTGAAGAGGATATTGCAAAACCCAGAAGCAACAGGCAGGATCGTCGAGTGGGCACTGGAGCTGTCAAGCTTTGGTCTCAAGTTTGAGAGCACTTCAACCATACAGAGCAGAGCTTTGGCAGAATTCATAGCAGAATGGACCCCAACACCAGATGATGAAGTTCCAGAGACAAGCATCCCCGTCCAAGAAGCAAGCAAAGAGTGGATAATGTACTTTGACGGTGCCTTCTCGCTGCAAGGCGCCGGTGCTAGCGTGTTACTCATAGCGCCCACCGGAGAACACCTCAAGTATGTTGTCCAAATGCACTTTCCCAAGGAGCAAGCGACAAACAATACTGCTGAGTATGAAGGTTTGCTTGCCGGCCTCAGAATTGCGGCCGAACTTGGGATGAAGAAGCTGATTGTGCGGGGAGATTCACAATTGGTGGTCCGACAAGTGAACAAGAGTTACCAGAGTCCTTTGATGGAAGCTTATGTCGATGAAGTGAGGAAGCTTGAAGAACACTTTAAAGGCTTGCAGATGGAGCACGTTCCAAGAGCTCAGAATGATATCGCAGATGGCCTCTCAAAGTGTGCTGCAATGAAGTTACCTGTGGAACCAGGGACCTTCATGCTCAAGCTAACTCAACCATCCGTTACACCATCAATTGGGCAAAGCAAGAAGAGGAAGTTGATCTCCGGCGACTACTTGCCGGCGGATCTTCCCGAAGCCGTCGCCAAGGTCCCCAAGATCAACTATCCAGATGCTGAGGAACAGTCTGCTCCTGCGGACCCAAGGGTCTGTACAGTTGAAGCAGACGTTCCCGACAAGCCTTGCCCCGGCAGGCTTGCCGGGGAACCCTCAGCTCCGGCGGAGCCGCAGGTTCTTGCCGTAGAAGCTGAGGTTCCCGCAGCAGCACTGATGCCTTTAGTCCTTGTTGTTGAGCCTCAGGCTCCAGCATGGGCACAACAAATTGTCCGTTTTCTTCAAACTGGAGAACTCCCCGATGAGCCAGAAGAGATAGAAAGAATAACCAGACAGTCAAGTATGTACCAGTTCGTCGACAACGAACTGTACAAAAGAAGACTCAACGGTGTCAGATTGAAGTGCATTTCCCGGGAAGATGGACAAAAGCTGTTGGCAGAGATACACGGAGGCATATGTGGCCACCACATTGGCGCAAGAGCACTTGCCGGGAAGGCGTTCCGGCAAGGTTTCTTTTGGCCAGAAGCCCTCCAAGATGCAACTGCACAAGTAACCAAGTGTGAAGCGTGCCAGTTCCATGCCAAGCAGATTCACCAGCCAGCTCAAGCTCTCCAGACGATCCCTTTGTCCTGGCCCTTCTCGGTCTGGGGGCTCGATATCCTCGGTCCCTTCCCCCGCGCAGTCGAGGGCTTTGAGTACTTGTACGTTGCTATCGACAAGTTCACAAAGTGGCCAGAAGTGGAACCAGTGAGAAAGGTGACAGCACAGTCAGCAGTGAGGTTCTTCAGATCAATTGTTTGCCGTTTCGGAATCCCTAATAGGATCATCACCGACAACGGCACACAGTTCACGAGCCGCACCTTCATGCAGTACGTCCAAGACCTTGGCGCTAAGGTCTGCTTTGCTTCTGTTGCTCACCCAAGGAGTAATGGTCAAGCAGAGAGGGCCAACGCTGAAGTGCTGCGCGGGCTCAAGACAAGAACCTTCGACAGGCTGCACAAGTGTGGAAGAAACTGGATAGAGGAGTTGCCGGCGGCTCTTTGGTCAATCAGTACGACACCAAATCGAGCCACCGGACAGACACCCTTTGCTCTTGTCTATGGAGCAGAGGCAGTTCTCCCCACGGAACTCGTATATGGGTCTCCTCGAGTGCTCGCTTACGATGAGCTCGAGCAAGAGCAACTGCGGCAAGATGATGCATTGCTCCTCGAGGAGGAACGTCTCCAGGCTGCTGTACGAGCTGCTCGATACCAGCAAGCCTTGCGTCGCTACCACAGCCGCAAGGTTAAGGCCAGGAGTCTTGAGGAAGGCGACCTTGTTCTTCGGCGCGTTCAGTCCGCCAAGAGCTCCAACAAGTTGAAGCCGAAGTGGGAAGGCCCTTATCGGGTGAGACAAGTCACAAGGCCCGGCGCTGTCCGCCTTGAGACCGAAGAAGGCTTACCGGTGAGCAACTCCTGGAACATAGAGCATCTTCGCAAGTTTCATCCATAAGGCGTGCTTGCCGTGATCCGCTCCGGCAACCACCTTTTGTACAAGTCTTGCCGCTGTTGCATGTAAACCTTTGTACAAAGCCGGGCGCAGACCCTGTGCATCAGTAAAACTTTTGTGCTTCAACCATTTGTCATTTCATGCTATTCCCTTTACTTGCATGTATCATCTGACACTTTGTGCAGCACATGCCCCTGGTAAGCAGTAACAAGCCGCAAGGCTCCATACTTGTATTTCCTCCTCTTTGCCTTTCTCTCTGAAACAGAAGAAGCGTTCCTCGCGCACAAGTTTGCCGGGGGGGGGGGGAGGAGGTAGAGGTATGGACCAAGTGCTGTTCAAGAAAAAGAAGCCTTGCCGGGAAGCAAACAACCCATAAAAGCTAAGTTGTCAGAATTTGAGCAATTCAAATTTTTAAAATTTTAGTTGTCTTCCTTGAACAACCACACTTTGTATGGAAAACCTGTGTGCGAAGGAACCTACCCGTGGCTAGCCGCGCCCTTGTTTTGTTTCGAGCACGCTCAACGACTTAAGTGAGCTGCGACAAGTGTCGCGCCCTTACTTCGTTTTCGAGTTCGCTCAGCAATCTAAGTGTGCTGCGACTAGCTACGGCAAGGTTTCTTGCCGACAAAGCCTTTGCCAGCAGGCTGCTAAGAGTCCCGCACTCAGCGCTCGCGGCAAGTGTCCCTTTGTCGGCAAGTTCCCTAAAAAGCGTAGGGTGGAAAGCATACAAAGTGAAGGGACTAAGCAAGGGAGATAACACTGCATTGATTACCCAAAATAAAAGTATATATTACAGAGATAACTTGCCGCTGTTCTAAACAACTACTGCCTATGACTTAATTGACAGCGGCGAGGGAAGCAAGGTGCCTAGTCTCTCCGGTCCCCGTCGATCCTCTGGATCTTGCCCACCTTGGCTACGATGTGGGCAACTTGGGCCTTCAACGCCTCCTGGTCAGCTTCGGGCGGCAGGGTCCGGAGGATGTTGACGAGGTTGATCCCGGGGTTGCGGAAGACAATCTTCGACAGCACCCGCTCCATGGTACCCATGCAAAGCCGGCGCGCCTCGTCGGCCAGCTGCACGGGGATCTTCTCCCGCAGTCGCGCAAGCGCCGGCGCCACTCCCCTGAGGAACAGACTCAGCTTGGCGCTGTGGGGGAGATTCTCATCGGGGGAGTACGTGAGGTGCTCCGCCCTCAGTGCCACCATCTCCATATCAATGTTGGCGGCGGAGGTGACGAGCTCCTCGGTCCACTGCGTCATTGTCTCCTGGAAGTGGTTCTGCGAGACGGCGGGGCTCTCCAGCAGGGCCCTCTCAGAGCGGAGGTCGTCCTTCAGCTTCGTCTCGCGGTCCCGGGCAGCGTCAAGTGAGTCAGTAAGAGTGGAAACCTTCAGCTCTAAATCTGCAATGGAGTCCCTGGCATCGGTGAGCTCTTTGCCCTTCTCGGAGAGGCGGATTTGCAACTCCGAGTTGGTGTGGGCGTCCTTCTCCCGCGCCACGTTGAGCGCAGTGACCCTGTCCTCGCTCGCCTTCAGGGTCGACTCCATCTGCGCCACCCTGGCCTCCAGATCTCTCTTGGCGGTCTCTGCAGCCGCGGCGGCATCCCTCGCCTCCTGCAGAGCCCCGCCGATAGCCTGCTCCAGAGCGGTGAGGTCGTCCTCGTGGGCGTCGAGGTCGACCTTCCACTGGTTAAGCTCTCCTTCCCGCCGAGACAGCTCCTCGACGGCCAGTCGCTGCTGCTCCTCGACCTCGGCCTTTTCGAGGACGAATGCTTGCTGCGCCTCGGCAAGCTCTTCGCGCTCCTCCGCCAAGTTTCGGAGGGCCGCCTGGTTGGCGGCACGGAGCTCCGCGGCGCGCTTCTCCAGGTCAGCACCAGCCTTGGCAGCCAGAGCCTCCCGAGACTCCAACTTCGCCTGCCTGGCCCGGTACAAGGCCAGGAGCCGGCGTAGGAGTCGCTCCTCTTCGGGCTCATCGCTGCTGCTGGGCGCATCGACGACCTTCAGCCCGGCGGAGGCGAGAACCTCTCCATCGAAGGTCTCTCCCTCCGCGGGTGCCCTTGAGGAGGACGCCCACGGGACTTGGATAAAGACCCCATTGGCGGCCTCCAGATAGATGCCCTGCCCAGCCGCGGAGGCGGAGGGGTCGGCGGCCGGTGCAGCGTCCGGCGCTCCTGCGGCCTCCGGGCCAGCAGTGTGGCCGCCGGTCCCTACCCCAGCTGCGGCGTCGGCGGCCGGGGCGGTCTCCTCGGCGGTTGGCTCATCGGCGCCGGCCGTTCCCTTGGCGGCGGTGGCATCGCCAGCATCGCCGTGCACGCCCTCCTCGACGGTGGCCCCCGTCTCCATCAACTCCGGGGCGGGCGGATCTAGCAGAAGAAAAAGAAAAGAAAGATTTGTCAAGCAAATATCCAAAAAATATGAATCCAAGAAGAAGGAATTACAAGGGTTTACCTTCGCGGGCCTCTTCAACAACTGGGTCCCTCGCTGGCGTAGTAGTGGTCCCCGCTGGCGGAGGGCCGCTTGCGCCCTCCCTTGGCGGGGTGCTCACCCTTGTCGGGCTGCTCGCCCTTGGCGGGGTACTCGCCCTTGGCGGAGTACCCGTCCTTGGCGGAGCGCTGTCCCTCGCCAGGGAGCTCATCCTTGGCTGGGAGGGTGGAGCAAGCGGCTCTTCGGGGGCGACCTCCTAACGCTCCTGCGGCTGCGGCTCCACTTCTGCACAAGACAACAAGACATCAGTAAGGATAACAAGCTCAAGCGCGCCCATCAAGCGGAAAAGAGAACACAAGGACTTACGCTGGGGGCTGCGCTGGGGGCTGCTCCTCGGAGCAACAGGCTGGTCCGGCAAGTTTGCCGCTGGCGCATCCTCCGTCGCTGCGGCGGGCTCGTCGTCCTCGATATTAATCACAGGAATCTTGGCCCTCTTCGCCATCCTCTGGGTCAAGGTCCTGGAAGCCAAACAGGGTCAGAACCAAGCAAGAGCAATCAAGACAAAATCAAAGAAAATTGCAAGTACTTACTCTTCCTCTACTTCGTCGGAGCTGAGGGCGGAGAAGTCAAATCCCGCCTCGTGTGCTCCAGCGCGAGGAGCTAGAGGAGAAGGCTCCCTCGGGCGCTTGGCGTGCTCCGGGGCTGTGGGCTGTGAAGACCCAGCACCGGTCGCCGCCGAGGACCGAGGGGCTGAAGGAGCACCAGAGCCGCTCCGGGAAGATCCCCCTCCGCTTGTCGCTCGGGCTCGGGGCGCCTCCTTGACGACCTCGCTCGTCGTGGTGGCGCGCGTCGCACGGCGCTTCGGCTGCTGTCGAGGCGCCTGCGGCCTCGTCGTCTCGGCGGCCTTGCGGAGGCGTTTCTTCTGCTGTGGCGGAGGACTTGGTGGCGGCGGAGAGTTCTCCGAGGATGATGAGGCGTCGTCGTCAAGGTTCAGAGACCCGCCAGAGTCTTCATCAGAATCTCCGGACTAGGCCTCCTCCTCCTCCTCGGCGGGCCCGCTGGACTCGGTACCCTGCCCGGCGGCCTCGCTCGCCCCGGCAGCCTCGCTCGCCCCGGCAAGCTTCCCTGAAGGCTCCCCGGCGAACTCCTCGGGCGCAATCTTCAGCAGCTTGAGGATTTCCGCCTCCTCGGCTTGGCTCACCGCGTCCGCTGCCTCTGCTTCGTCCACAGTGTATCCAAATTCGCCCGCAGCCGCAGCTGCAGCGGCCTCCTCCATTCTGGAGGCAATGTATGCTACATCCCGGTCGGTGGTATCCCGGGTGAGGCCCTTCCTCTCCTCCGCGTTGCGTGGCTTTTCGACCAGGCTGTTGAAGAAGGCTTGCACAGTCTCCGCTGAAGGCACCAGCCAGGTGGGGACGACCCCGTGGGAGTCGCACTCGGGCATCACCGCGCGGATGGCACTGAGGGCAGTGTTGTTGCACAACGGCACCACTCCCCGGGACGGTCTGAACCACTCCGGGTGGTTGGGGTCATGCTTAAACAGCTCCCGGACCATCCCCTTCAGCTCCAAGACAGTGAAATTATAGTTCTGCCCGGGGCGCAGCCTCATGCAATCTGCCGCGTTGCCGAACTCCTAGGCAGGCCTCTTCCTCTCCTGCAGGGGGGCGATGCGGCGGCGGAGGAAATCGGCCCCAACTTCACCCACAGTCAGATTGGCGGCCCGGAGACGAAGGATCCTAGTGAGGGCAATTAGCAACTTGTCGTCCTCCGGGGCCAATTCGCTCCAATCCTTGCCGCGCACTATTGCAGTTTGGTGCGGCGAGGCAAAAGGCTCGGGCGCATCTTCCAGAACCCAGCACCAATCGGCCCTCCACTCCTCCCACTTGCCGCGGAGCTCTCCTCTCAAGTACGCCTCCTTCTTGTTCAATCTAAAGATCCAGGAGATACCGCCGGAGAGTGGGGATCCAGACTCTACTCTAGGCGTGAAGAAATGGCGGAAAAGAGCTACGTTTGGGTGGACCCCGACAAAGTTTTCGCACAGATGTGCGAAAACAGCCATCGTAAGGACGGCGTTGGGGGTGAAGTCTAGGAGGTGGAGGCCGTACGTGTTCATCACATCGCAGAAGAACTCCAAATACGGAGGACAAAGACCGCAATGGAAGAATGCAGCGAAATAGAAGTAACCTCCCGGGAACATGTCGACGGCGACGGCGGGGAGGACTCTGGTGCGAGGATGAGCTTTCGTCTCCCTCGCCCAGAACAAGTAATACTTGTCCCGCAGCTCCCTCGCGCCGAGCCTTGGCGGGAAGACCACCCTCTTTCTCCGCATGGCTGCCAGCTTCGCCGCCTGCTCGGACTTCTCCTTCTTCGCCTTGTCGCTCTTCGCCTTGTCGCTTTTCGGAGCCATGGCGGGGGCGGCGAGGAGGGAGGCAAGGAGGTCGACGGCGCCGCCGATGCTGGGGACGGCGGAGGAAGGGGGGAGCTCGGCTCTCTGTTGACCTGAGGGGAGGCAGAGAGCGGCGGGGGTTTCTGGAGATTCAAGACATAATGAAGGCGATGGGGGGAAACTGCCCCTGCTTCCTCTGCTTTTAAGGGGGAAGTGGGGGACGTTCCGCATTTCCCATTAAAGAACAGGCCACGATCTCTCCCACGACGCCGCAATCGACGCGTGCCGTTAGGGAGGGATGCGGCGGATACGGAGAGGGATACAGCTCGCAGTGGGCCGCGTGTGCCCGTGCACTGTCATGGGCCTGGCCCAACAGCGCTCGGCACCGTGTGTGGCCCAGGCCCGGGGGCTCCTGTCGGTGTACTAAGATAGGGGTACCTTAGTACCCCAACTTGTGCACGGGCAGTAGCAGCTTCCCATGGCAGGGCTTACCACACGCTCGCCAAGGTCCGATCTGGTCCCTTTGAAGCCATTCAAGAACAAAGTATACAAGTCAGAAGATCAAGGCCCCGGCAAGAGGAGCTTGCCGGGAAGGCTGTTCCAAGCATAAGATCACTTTATTCTCACAAGACCCTGGCAAGAGGTGCTTGCCAGGAAGGCCAAAGAACGGCACCTTAAGAAGAGATATCATGGCGCGTCATGCGCCCCGGCAGGACCCGGAGAGCGACAAGCTTCTGGGCCCGGCAAGGTCACGACCCCGGCAAGGTGCTTGCCGGGGAAGCTTATGCTGTGTGCCTGCGCTCCAGCTCATCTGGCCACGCGTCGCCCTGGGGCCCTTCCAGGGACACGTGGCAGATAGCTGTGCAGCCTGAGGGACACGCTGGCGAGCCACGGTGACGAAGCCATCGCCGTGGCGAACGGAGACGCAAGGACGGACGCTTTTGGGGCGACGGCGACGGGCATTCAATGCCTTTGTCCCCCACTGTCAAAGTTAGGTGAAGACCACTGTTCATACACTGTTACAACCACCTCCAGTTTTACGTTTTTACCCTCCTTTACGTTGACACCTGTCGGTGACCCCTTTGGACTATAAAAGGAGGCCCATGCACAACGTAGAGGGGGTTCGATCCCAGAAACTTGCTCACTCTCTCGCTCGGTGTAGCTGGTACTGTAGATCCTCAAGCTCCCGAGCCCAAGAACTCAATACAGCCAAAGCAGGAGTAGGGTTTTACGCGTCCGCGCGGCCCGAACCTGGGTAAACTGCCCGCGTGTGCTCCTTGATCTGCTCTCCGTGCTCCCTCCGCTCCCTTACCGTAACGTAGAAGGGGCTCCGGTCCCATAGGTGTTCGTGGGCGGTCAGTTTCCCCGACAGGGAGTGAAGAGATTAAAACTTTGCATAGTGAGGAACCCACTACTTTGGATTTCAAGGGATTCAATTATGATAATTTCTCTTTAATTAATTGTATTTCCTTGTTGCAATCCGTACTAAACGCTCCCCATGCTTATAGTCAAAATAAAGCTTTTACCAAACACATAGTTGATGCTTTGATGGAATCTTATGAAGAAATAATTGAATTAGAGGTTTCTATCCCTAGGTAGATTTATGATGAGTGGGAACCTACTATTAAAATAATAATTAAAGATCATGAATGCTATGCTTTGTGTGATTTGGCTCCAAGTGTTTCCACTATCCCAAAAACTTTGTGTGATTTGCTAGGGTTCCATGAGCTTGATGATTGTTCTTTAATTTTGCATCTTGCGGATTCTACCATTAAGAAACCTATGGGAAGGATTAATAATGTTCTTATTATTACCAATAGGAATTATGTGCCCATAGATTTCATTGTTCTTGATATAGATTGCAATCCTTCATGTCCTATTATTCTTGGTAGACCTTTCCTTAGAACGATTGGTGCAATTATTGATATGAAGGAAGGAAATATTAGATTCCAATTTCCGTTAAGGAAAGGCATGGAACACTTTCCTAGAAAGAAAATCAAATTACCATATGAATCTATTATGAGAGCCACTTATGGTTTGCCTTCCAAAGATGGCAATACCTAGATCTATCCATGTATCGTGCATAGCTAGGGGCATAAAACGATAGCGCTTGTTGGGAGGCAACCCAATTTTATATTTTTTGTTTTTGCTTATGTGTAGGAATAAATATTGCATCTAGCTTCTGTTTATACGTGGTTTTGTGTTTTAATTAGTGTTTGTGCCAAGTAGAACCTTTGGGAAGACTTGCGTGAAGTTTAGATGATCTTGATGTGAAAAACAGAATCGTTAGTGCTCGCTCGAATGGTTACCAGATTTTAATGGAGTGTGCTATTTAGTTGATTCTTTTTGCACATGATTAATAGAAAAAATCCTCACGTTTACCAATTTATTTAAATTTTTTTGGAGTTACAGAAGTATGCGAAAGTTACAAATTACTACAAACAGTTCTGTTTTTGACAGATTCTATTTTCGTGTGTTGTTTGCTTATTTCAATGCATCTATGAGTAGTATTGGAAGGTATGAATCATAGAGAAGTTGGAATACAGTAGGTTTAACACCAATATAAAGAAAGAATGAATTCATTGCAGTGCCTTTGAGTAGTGGTTTGTTTTCTTACACTAACGGAGCTCACGAGATTTTTGTCTAAGTTTTGTGTTGTGAAGTTTTCAAGTTTTGAGTATTGCTTTGATGGACTATGGAACAAAGAGTGGCAAGAGCCTAATCTTGGGGATTCCCAAGGCACCCCAAGGTAAAATTAAAGGACAACCAAGAGCCTAAGCTTGGGAATGCCCCGGGAAGGCATCCCCTCTTTCGTCTTCATCCATCGGTAACTATACTCGGAGCTATTTTTTTATTCACCACATGATATGTGATTTACTTGGAGCGTCATGTATAATTTGAGTCTTTGCTTTTTAGTTTGCCACAATTCTCCTTGCTGGACACACCTTTTTGAGAGAGTTAAATATGGCCTAGGAATCGTTAGAACACTCTATGTGCTTCACTTATATCTTTTGAGTTGAATAGTTTTTGCTCTAGTGCTTCACTTATATCTTTTAGAGAAGAGTGGTGATTATATTTTGAAGAAAATTTTGATGTCTCATGCTTCACTTATATCCTTTTGAGAGTCTATTAAAAAAGCATGGTAATGTGCTTTGGCTACGAAACTAGCCTTCACATAATAGACATCCAAGATCAATGTAGTAAAAACTTTCACTAAGTGCATTGAATATGATGAGAAGTTTGATGCTTGATAATTGTTTTGAGATATGAGGATAGTGATATTAGAGTCATGCTAGTGGAGTTATTATGAAATTGAGAAATGCTTGTGTTAAAGTTAGTGATTCCCGTAGCATGCACGTATGGTGAACCGCTATGTGACGAAGTTAGAGCATGAGGTGTTTGTAGAGTGTCAACCTGTGTGTGGAGGTCGGGGCGCGCGATGGTTAACTCCTACCAACCTCCCCCCTAGGAGTATGCGTTGATTACTTTGTTCTTATGACTCGTAAATTTTTGCAATAAGTATATGAGTTCTTATGACTAATGTTGAGTCCATGGATATTATGCACTCTCACCCTTCCATGATTGCTAGCCTCTCTTGTACCGCGCAATTTTCGCCGCACCATACACCCACTATATATCCTTCCTCAAAACAGCCACCATATATCTTCCTCAAAACAGCCACCATATCTACCTATGATGGCATTTCCATAGGCATTCCGAGATATATTGCCATGCAACTTTCCATCGTTCCGTTCATATGACACGCTTCATATTGTCATATTGCCATGCATGATCATGTAGTTGACATCGTATTTGTGGCTAGGCCACCATGCATAATTTTTCATACATGTCACTCTTGATTCATTGCACATCCCGGTACACCGCCGGAGGCATTCATATAGGTCATACTTTGTTTGACTATCGAGTTGTAATTCAGTGAAAGTGTGATGATTATCATTATTAGAGCATTGTCCCATGTGAGGAAAGGCCAACGAAAAAAAATAAAGGCCCAAAACAAAGAAAGAAAAAGAAAATAAAAAGGGACAATTGCTACAATCTTTTTCGACACTTGTGCTTCAAAGTAGCACCATGTTCTTCATGATAGAGAGTCACTTTCATATACCAGTGGGAATTTTCATTATAGAACTTGGCTTGTATATTCCAACGATGGGCTTCCACAAATGCCCTAGGTCTTCGTGAGCAAGCAAGTTGGATGCACCCCCACTTAGTTTCTTTTGTTGAGCTTTCATACATTTTTAGCTCTAGTGCATCCGTTGCATGGCAATCCCTACTCACTCACATTGATATCTATTGATGGGCATCTCCATAGCCAGTTGATACGCCTAGTCGATGTGAGACTATCTCCCTCCTTTTTGGCTTCTCCACAACCACCTCTCTATTCCACATAGTGCTATGTCCATGGCTCAAGCTCATGTATTGCGTGAAAGTTGAAAGGTTTGAAAGAATAGAGTATGAAAACAAGTGCTTGGCTGAAACCAGGGTTGTGCATGATATGAATATTTTGTGTGATGAAGAGGGAGCATAGCAAGTATATATGATTTTGTAGGGATAACTTTCCTTAGCCATAGTATTTTGAGAAGACATGATTGCTTTGTTAGTATACTTGAAGTATTATTATTTCTTATGTCAATATAGACTTTTGTCTTGAATCTTTCAGATCTGAACATTCATGCCACAATTAAGAGAATTACATTGAAAAACTATGTTGGTTATCATTCCACATCCAAATGTCTGTTTTATCATTTACCTACTCGAGGACGAGCATGAATTAAGCTTGGGGATGCTTGATACGTCTCCAACGTATCTATAATTTTTGATTGTTCCATGCTATTATTTATGATGTTTTGGATGTTTAATGGGCTTTGTTATACACTTTTATATTATTTTTGGGACTAACCTACTAACCCAAAGGCCCAGTCCAAATTGCTGTTTTTTTTGCCTATTTCAGGGTTTTATAGAAAAGAAATATCAGACGGAGTCCAAACGGAATGAAACCTTCGGGAGAGATATTTTTGGAGAAAAATACGCACGGGAGACTTGAGAACCACGGAGTAGGGCTGACGTGGCATCCACGAGGGTTGGGGGCGCCCCCCCATAGGGCGTGCCACCCTGCCTCGTGGGCACCCTGTCTGGCCCCCAGTGCCGTCCTTCCTCCTATATATACCTACGTACCCCGAAACCATCAGAACAACAGAGAAAACCCTAGTTCCACCGCCGCAACCTTCTATTCCCGTTAGATCCCATCTTGGGGCCTGTTCCGGAGCTCCGCCGTAGGTGGGATCTACCATGGAGTGCTTCTACATCATCATCATCGCCTCACCATGAGTTGTGAGTAGTTTACCACAGACCTTCGGGGTCCATAGTTAGTATCTAGATGGCTTCTTTTCTCCCTTTGGATCTCAATACCAAGTTCTCCTTGGTCTTCTAGGAGATCTATTCGATGTAATCTCTTTTTGCGGTGTGCTTGTCGAGATCCGATGAATTTTGGGTTTATGATCAAGATTATCTATGAGAAATATTTGGTTCTTCTCTGAACTCTTTATGTATGATTATAATATCTTTGCAAGTCTCTTAGAATTATTGGTTTGGTTCGGCCTACTATATCTATAGATCTTGCAATGGGAGAAGTGCTTGGCTTTGGGTTCAATCTTGCGATGTCCTTTCCCAATGACAATGGGGGTAGCAAGGCACGTATTGTATTGTTGCCATCGAAGATAAAAGGATGGGGTTTATACCACTATGTTTGAGTTTATCCCTCTACATCATGTCATCTTGCTTAAGGCGTTACTCTGTTCTTATGAACTTAATACTCTAGATGCATGCTGGATAGCAGTCGATGTGTGGAGTAATAGTAGTAGATGCAGAATCATTTCGGTCTACTTGTCTCGGACATGATGCCTATATATAATGATCATGCCTAGATAGTCTCATAATTATTCGCTTTTCTATCAATTGCTTGACAGTAATTTGTTTACCCCCCATAGAATATCGCTATCATGAGAGAAGCCACTAGAGAACACTATGGCCCCCCGGGTCTATTCTCAACATATCAATCTACAATCTACTTTGCTTTTCCGCTTTTACTTTCTGTTCTTATATCCAAAAATACTAAAAATCTCAAACTATCATCTCTATCAGATCTCACTTTCGTAAGTGACCGTAAAGGGATTGACAACACCTTATCGTGTTGGCTGCAAAGTTCTTATTTGTTTGTGCAGGTGCGAGGGACTCACGCGTGGTCTCCTACTGGATTGATACCTTGGTTCTCAAAACTAAGGGAAATACTTACGCTATTGTGCAGCATCACCCTTTCCTCTTCGAGGGAATACAATGCAAGCTCGAGAAGTAGCACACAACACTACTGGATTACAGATCAAGAACTCAACCATACATGCGGTGCTAAAGAACACATAAGTATTAATGGTTAGTGTGCCGTCAATTTATCCCATTTCAGATTGGCAAATAAAGAGATGGATTAAATAATAGTAGAATAATATGACATTGTTCATAGTTAAGACATTGCAGAATACGACATTGTGCTGTAGTGGGTAATTGCACAACACCATTGGATTATGGATCAGGAACAGACGCATACATGCAGTGCAAAAGAAGATCACTTGCTCTGTATAGCTTAGCTTACATGGTATGAAGAAGGAACTTGGTTGTACAACTGAAAACTTCAATTGAGAAGGACAAACTTATGTTTATGAACTTCATAAAAAACTTTAAACATGCAATTTGACGCAAACACCAAAAATAAACAACTGTTGCAGTTATGCCTAACCAAGTATACACAACAAAGTTTGAAGGCTTCAGAAGGACAAACTTACATTCGTGGTGAAGACATGCTCTATAAATCCCTTCTCCAGGCTGATGGTGGGGCAATTCAAGAAGTTTAACACAGAATCTTCTTCATAAGAATTGCCTTTATTCTACATTTTGTTAAGAGTAAAGATAGATGTGATAATATAAGAAAAAATGGAGAACATTTACGATAAGATGAAGAGTGATGCTACATAACCAACTAGCTATAAATGTAGGTACATCGATACAGGCAAACGATACTGCCAAGAGCAATGCAGAGCTAAACTTCTATAGTACCATTGGTTATATCTAACCTTATGGTAAGAGTAAATATATATCTGATGCATAGAAAATGGAGGGCAAAGGAAAATAAGCTGCAGAGTGATTGTACATGAGCAACTATTTGTCTATATAAGTACACTGATAAAGGACAACATTTACTTAGAAGAACAATGCAGAGCTAAACTATTTAATTGGCATTGGGTATATTCTACATTAATGTAACCATTAATACATATGTGATAATTTGGAGCGAACAAATGATAAGTAAGCTATCATGCATACTGCTATCACATAATGAACCAGGTATGAATGCAAGTGCAATTATATAGGACAATAGGTACCAACAAGAGCAAAGCAGCGAACATATTTCCTGCAAAATAAATCCGTAAGGCACATGCGGAAAACTAGAAGTTCAAATTGTGATGTGATATCATAGACAGCACCTCATCCTGGGAACGAGGCCGGTGCATAACAAGGTTTTTCCATTCAATGTCTTCTAAATTTAGCACATGAGACTTCACCGGAAATTCATTTATAGACTTTCCATCAAAGTGCATTTTCCTCAGGTAACACCGATACTGATGCAATGCTTCATTGAAAAGCACAAGCAAGCTTTGCTTGTCATGACTATGCAGATTGACCCTCGCCTACTTACAACAATGTAATGTAAATCATTGATGTGTTCAATCAGTAGAAAATAGGAAAATAATCCCCACGGATAATAGCACCTACACGTAAGTGGGACAGGAAGATGTGAAAATGGTGTTTGTCTTCACTATAATCTTCCCATGATGGGAATATATGCACGTAGTTCCTAACAACATTGAAAGCATTGTGTTTTAAACTTGGAATAACTGGAATGCGACCGTCTCTGCAGTTGGGATAGGTCTTCGGCCGATGGACTTGCTGTACTTTTTGCTGGAGTGGGATTTTTCTATGGTACGGCTGGTGCTATGGCAACTGAAATTGGCATACCTTTTGCTAGAGTGCAGGTCCTGTGTGGTGGGGCTAGTGGTGTGGCCAGTGAAGTATGGGTACAATCTGCTTCATTCCGTCCTACGTTTTCTGTCACTGGTTGGACAGCCATATAAGTGGGGCCGGGTGCTATCCGATTTCTCCGGCACCACCATGTTTTTCAAGGACTTTGCTAGTGCTCCTTTAGGTTCGGCAATCACCATCTTCCTTTTTGATATCTGATGCACAAGAACATCATTTAAGTGGGAAAACATGGTATGATGACAGATGGAATATGTATTGATAATGGATGGGCATGGCATCTTGACATATATGATGAGTAAACTAAGCAGATGACCGTGCAACGAAGTAGAAGAAATGCGAGACACCTTATGCATGACACGTGCAATCAATAAAACCTTGCCAAATTAGAACAGGCACCTTGAAGGGTGAATAGGATAGGCCATCTTCCTTTGACTCCTCGAGGTCGGAATAGTCATTAGGATCATATTCTGAACAAGAATCAGCAGGTGGGGAGAGTATGAGTTTCATTGCATTCAGAATAGAACTCAATGCCTTGGTGCCAAGTTTGTTAGTCACTGCACTGTTCCATAATATTCTTCTGATGCCTGCATTCTCATATTAATTGTGATTACGTACAATATCTGAGAAGCATGAAAACATAAATAGTAGTGAGATTATCTTTGTAATGCAGAGGATATTCTAATATAATAGGGGCTACCTATAAACCCATGTGTGCTATCACTGGATTATGATGGGAGAGCCCATGTGTGCTGTAATATGGTGCGTGCATTAATATAATCTGGCACAACTACAAACAAAAATAGGCTCCCTGTTGGGAGCTCCAGAAGTAAGGATAGTCAGCAGATGATAGGTTCATAATATAAAGTATAGAAAGTTTATTTCCAAACCATGATAACAAGAGCACATAGCAACTAGGAAGATCATAGTGTAGATAAAAGGGGTACACTATACCCAGCATAAATAAATCGGGAAAGTAGAACTGGTTGGAAAAATATTGTGTTGTATTGCTGCTACTAATTGAAAGCCTATCGATCACCTACAAGCCAGCTCTATCAAATGTTGACTGCAGATGACCCTGCTCCCCTTCTTCACAAGGAACATACTGTACTTACCAAATAAAGTATAACAAAAGAGAAACATGCTAAAGAACAGAAGAGGAAGCATATTATTGAGATTCTACTTCTTCTATACAATGTTGGTTTCCCACTCATGATCAATCATAATGCCCATAGAAATACAATTCCATGCTGTCTCTCTATATGTGGCCACATGCATTTGGAAAATCAAGTGGGAGCATTAGTTGACCAATTAAATGCGTGTTTGTTAAATAATATCAGTATCATATCACAATTGGTATTTGAAGAAGTAAGCTTTGGACTTATGATTGGTGTGTTGTTTAGCTTCAAGAGTGGACTACTGCTAGTGCGACATAAATCACCAACACATATCATAGTGTAGATATAACGGGAAAACCGTAAGAATCAAAAGTAAAACCGGGAATGTGAAACTTGCTGGAAAATATGGGCTACTATTGCCGGTACAACTAGAAAGGCTTCGGAAAACAACCCTCTTCAAATGAAGGTGTCATACTATTAATATCAGTGTAACTCTCACAGGCGACACAACTCCCCACATTTTCTTGCTAATCTTATAGGATTCAAGTGGGCAGGCCACTACGATTCATGTTCCTATGTTTACAAAATACTACGAATCAAAGAAGCCCGAAGAGTTGAAAGTGTCCATCCCAACCGACCGAATAGAAACGTAAACTGCAAATATCTCTGCTCCTCTTCACAACAAGGAACATATGTACCGTACTATTATACTCCCTCTATTCCAAAATATAAGTCTTTGTAAAGATTTCCACTATGGATCACGTACAGATGCATACAGATACATTTTAGAGTGTAGATTCACTCATTTTGCTCCATATGTAGTCCAAGGTGGAATCTATACAAAGACTTGTATGTAGGAACGGAGAGAGTACTTATTAAAGAAGAACAAAAGAGGAACATGCTAAAGAAGAGCAATCAGATTTAGGATAATAAAATGTTTGTTGTGCAGTGCCCACACATGATGAACCAGAGCACATTAAGAATGCAACTCCATGCTGTCTCTCTATATGAGGCATGCGTGCTTTTCGAAAGTAAAGTGGGAACATCAACTCACAAATTAAACGTTATCTGTTTTAGTAATATCAGCATCAAATCAGATTTGTATTTGAGCAACAAGTTTGGAATTATTAGTGGCATGTTGTTTATCTTGATGGATTGAGGAGCAGTGGCAAGAAGCTATGATGATGGTACTAAATATAAAGGAATGTCTGCATACAAGTCGCGCGACTTTCGTCATTTGGGTCAGTCGACCAGTTCAGGAGGTTGGATGAAGATCCTACGTCTCCTAACCCTTCTTTTGCTTCCCTCTGATTCTTCCCTTACAGAACACAGCACGGGCCGCCGACCGAACACCGTCCCCGACCCACCCTCCCCAGAACCACCCCCTACGCCATTGATTAGCTAGTGCGGAATATAAAAGAGGAAACCCATAAGCATTGCGAGTATAGTGTTGATCATGCCATGGAGGATCTGAAGGTGCAAACCGGACGAAGGCAACTTTGCAACCAAGCAACTAACAAGTAAGATCCTAAGTGGTGGACAAGAAATCATAGTAAAGCAGTCGCGATCTTTTTCTTGCTGCGATAAATAAGTTGAGCAGATATAAAAGAGTACCGCCTCTAGTGCGGCGCCGTGTATGCATCTATTGAGAATTTTACGGTGCTGCGGTAGCGATGGCTGTCGGTGATGTCTACTACACAACCTTCTTCTTATAGACATTGTTGGGCCTCCAAGTGCAGATGTTTGTAGGACAGTAGCAAATTTCCCTCAAGTGGATGACCTAAGGTTTATCAATCTGTGGGAGGCGTAGGATGAATACGGTCTCTCTCAAGCAACCCTGCAACCAAATAACAAAGAGTCTCTTGTGTCCCCAACACACCCAATACAATGGTAAATTGTATAGGTGCACTAGTTCGGCGAAGAGATGGTGATACAAGTGCAATATGGATGGTAGATATAGGTTTTTGTAATCTGAAAATATAAAAACAGCAAGGTAACTAAAGATAAAAGTGAGCATAAACGGTGTTGCAATGTTAGGAAACAAGGCCTAGGGTTCATACTTTCACTAGTGCAAGTTCTCTCAACAATAATAACATAACTGGATCATATAACTATCCCTCAACATGCAACAAAGAGTCACTCCAAAGTCACTAATAGCAGAGAACAAACGAAGAGATTATGGTAGGGTACGAAACCACCTCAAAGTTATTCTTTCTGATCGATCTATTCAGGAGTCCGTACTAGAATAACACCTTAAGACACAAATCAACCAAAACCCTAATGTCACCTAGATACTCCATTGTCACCTCAAGTATCCATGGGCATGATTATACGATATGCATCACACAACCTCAGAAACATCTATTCAACCAACACATAGAACTTCAAAGAGTGCCCCAAAGTTTCTACCGAAAAGTCAAGACGAAAACGTGTGCCAACCCCTATGCATAGATTCCCAAGGTCACGGAACCCGCAAGTTGATCACCAAAACAAACATCAAGTGAATCAATAGAATACCCCATTGTCACCATAGGTATCCCACGCAAGACATACATCAAGTGTTATCAAATCCTTAAAGACTCAATCCAATAAGGTAACTTCAAAGGGAAAACTCAATTCATCACAAGAGAGTAGAGGGGAAGAAACATCATAAGATCCAACTATAATAGCAAAGCTCGTGATACATCTGTCGGATTTAGGGCTCCGCAAAACCCAAGATGTTCGAACACAGGGGCGTGAACGAAGATCTCTCCCACTCACGTCTACCTAGCGCCTCGCTCTCGTCTCGGTGGGGGGATTCAAGCAAACAACAGATAGAACACACAAGAGTTTATCCAGGTTCGGGCCACCGTGTGGTGTAAGACCCTACTTCCTGCTTTGGTGGATTAGCCTCGGGCGAGCTGGAATATGAGCTAGTACAATGGTTCCTGAGCTCAGGAGGCCAGCTCAGGAGGGCCAGGAGGCAAGTGTTCTTGCTCCTTGTGTGGTGGCTGAGTGTATGGATCCATCTCATGCACAGTGGGAATCCTAGCTACTTATATAGGCGGCCACTGTCCTCTTCCCCCGAAATGTTTAGGTGGGAAGGGATCCCACAACGGCCATTTTTGAGCGGGAACACAAGGACGTTCCTATCCTGACAAAAGCAGTCTTCGCCTGCAAAAGGACCAGGCGGTGACGCGGTGGTGGGCTCGACGGTGACATCCTCCTTGTCGTCCTTGCGGTCTTCGGTCTTGTTGCATGAATGGGGAAACCTTTGCCCCGCTCCTTGGGAATTTGCGGCTGCGCTGTCCCCCTTGCACCAAAATGGTAACTACGCCGCTGGCTAGCGCTGGCGTGGTGCGTCACTGCTGACATCACTGCCTTCTCCTAAGGCAGGCCTAGCCTTGGATTCTCCGCCCCTCCGGAGCACCTTGCTGAGGCCGCTCCTGAGGAGGTCTTGACGTCGTTCTCCTCGCGAGGCTTAGCTCCCTTGCGAGGGTCTTGGGCAGCTGGTTGATCAGCTGGGCCGTACCAGGCCATAGTAGGAGCGCGTCGCGGCCCGCAGACAGGCAAGTCTGGGTACCCTGGTTCCCAGTATGCCGACAGTAGCCCCGGGCCCAAGGCGCGCGCGGAGTTGGCTTCGGGGCGAAGCCTTAGTCGAGGACGAAGCACCGCGGGCCCCAAAGGCTGCGGGCCAGGCTGGCGTGCGACGGTTGGATGAGACGTGGGCAGCCCCGCCTCGCACACAGTCTTGGTAGTCGTGCGCCTTGCCACTCGCATGACCGATAGGGCTTCTTGCTGCCGCCTCTGCTTTCTGCCTTCCAATCGCTTCCTTTCTTCACTTGCCTTCTCTGCCCCTTCCCCCTTGCTATCATGCTGCGCAAGGTGAAGAAGAGGGGGGACGGCGAGCCTACCGCCAGTGCTCAAGCCGGCGCTAGGCCGCTCCGTCATAGTGAACAAGGAGGGTCTGGACAAGGTGCATCGCGCCTTGGCCGACACATCTAACGAGTGGGCCGACCCGGGTCTGGCTTGCTTCCCGGCTGGTGGCGGAGCTTGGCGCCAACGACATCGAGCTTCATCTCCACACCATCTTCGGGGGTCTCCTTCCCCCTTTCTCCGCCTTCTTCTATGCAGTGCTCACGCATTACCAGATTCGGGCATTACACCTGGACCCTGGGTCCATCATCCTTGTTTCCGGCTTCGCGTTCCTGTGTGAAGCTTTCGTTGGCGTCTCCCCATCTGTGGCCTTGCTTCGCCACTTCTTCACCCTCTCCTTGGTTGACAGGGGGCAGCGCTTGGGGTGCGTGTCATTGCACGCGGTGGAAGTGACTGCTGCCTCCGGAATTGACTTCTCGCTTCACCCAACCACAGTAGGGTTTCGCCGGCAATGGGTGTTCGTTGACGCCGCCGCGTACAGCCCCCAATTCCATCTTCCTGATGCACCGGCGGTGCCGAACTTGGGCTGGGGGCATGAGGCCTTTTCAGATCCACGGGCGGAACCAGTGATGCGCCGATTGGCCAACCTGAGGAGAAGCGGATTGACCCTAGCGATGGTGGTGAGGGACTTCCTTGTCCTCCGTGTCGCCCCACTCCAGTGCCATTCTAGCCCAATGTGTTTTCTTGATGATCGCCCGTGTTTCCAGCGGAAGCAGCTCTCTCGTGATACGCTCTAGGGGCTGCTGCGGCTGATCGTCGGTGGAGTGCCTGAAGCTCGCCCTAGCTCCACGACTCCCTTGTACTTGGCTCCTGTAGCCGGTAAGGCTCTTGCTGAAAGGATGCCCCGCTTCGATGCATGGGGACTGTTGCCGGGAGCACCCCTGATCCTCATGACGATCCCTCGGTGGTGGTATCAGGGCTTCCGAGCCCGTCCTCCCCTTCTGGGGCGGACGCACCTGGCGGAGCCCCTGGCCTGGGGTCGACTCCGTCCTTGGAGCAAGTGGAAGAAGCACAGGCGTCAGTGTTGACGGAGGTGGCGGAAGGTGCCGAGGCGCCGGTGGCTCCTGAAGCGACAGAAGGGGAGGCGCAGCAGCCTCCGGTCGAGGCAAGTCCGGGGAGCACCGCATAAGGGAGCAGGGCGCCGGCCGCAAGTGCCTGCCGCGACCTTGCCCCGGGTCTAGGCACAGCTGCCTCCAACGGCCTCCAGCCATCCTTCGTGGTGCTAGGCAAGAGGCGGAGGTTGAGGAGCATCTACGGCCCTGCCCCGAGGGCCCTGAAGAGGATGAAGCTGGCTGTACCCAGCAGGTGCGTGTTCTTCGGCTCTTCCTGTCTTCCCAATATGGTTCTGCTGACCTCTTGCTCCGCAGGGTCTCTTCCGATTTGTCCTCGCGCCGCTCGATGAGGCCCGCAGGAGCCTCCGCCTGCATCCCTCCTCCGGACCATGCCGGGCCTTCGGGAGGCCTCGCACGGGCTCTTGAAGTTAGGCCCGGGTCTCATCGCACAAGTCGTGCTTCCAGCACCCGAGCGCTTTTGGAGCAAGGCAGCTCTTGGTATGTCGGGAGCCTGCCCTGTGCCCCGGGTCTTGCCTTCACTATGGGTCAGCAAGCTCTTGAGGCAGCTCGAGCGGCTGTCTGCCCATCAGGACCACGCCTGCTCCTTGCACCGGAAGCACCGCGTGCCCCCGGGGCTAGCCCCGAGGCCCATGCTGAACACGAGGGAGAGGGGAAGCCCCCCTTGGGCGGCGCGGATGTCGGGGACGAGCCCAGTCATCTTCTAGAACTTGCACTGAGCAGGAGTGCGGTCCGTCATGACCTTGTGCGGGAGGCATCGGACACCCTGTAGCGTCTCGAAGTCGAGGTTGCTGAAGTGGATGGGCGTGTTGAGGCCGAGGATCTACTTCTGGCGAAGGGTTGGCGCCAGCTGAGGACCGCCGTCAACCTGAGCCAGCTGCAGCACGAAACCGCCCTAAGGAAGGCGGAAGCCTCGGCTGCCGCGGCTCAGGAGGCTTGTGACCGTGCCCTGGAGGAGGCCCGATACGCCGAATGGCGCTGCGCGGCCGCCGAGGAGCATGAGCGTGAGCTTGAAGCCTCGAACGCCACTCTCAAGTGCCAGGTTCGGGCGCGAAGGGCTACCCTTGCCGCACCTGTGGTTGATGATGATAGCCCGGTGGGCCTTTCGGTGCGGGAGGAGGCGCTGGCACTTGAGGCGGTGGAGCTGAACATGGAGCGCGAACGCCTGGATACGATGGATCGCCAGATAGCCGAAGCCGAGGGCAACCTTGATGATCGCGAGGTCGCCGCGAAGAAGGCTGCCAAGGAGGCGGAGCGTCTCCGGAAGGATTACCGCGAGAACCTGGGGCTTCACGAGACTCGCTTCGCTGACAATTGCAAGGAGCTTCAGAAGGAGATCACGGCTCTTAAGAGCAAACTGGCGGATGTCGAGCGTCGTCTGCAGGTGTCGGAGAAGGCTCGCGTTGCAGCCGAGCGTCGCGAACGGGCGTCAAAGAAGGCCTGTGCCGAGGCGGAATGCCGCGAGCGGGCATCGGAGGAGGCTTGCGCCACTGCCAGGGCGGGATTGTCCCGCTTTCACAACCAAGTGGAGGACATTTCCAGCCTCGCGGCTCGAACTTCTGAGGAGGCTGCACGAGTCAATTGGATGCAGCACATCTGCTCGGAGATATTTGAGGCCCTGCAGCACCGGGCTGGCCGGGCCCTAGGAGAACTTCTTGGCTCAGGGGTCGCCGACCCTCCGGTTAATGATGACGCCGGGTATCTCAGGTTCTTTACCAGGGTCGTGGAGTGTCTTGAAGGCGGGGTCAGGAAGGCTCGGCAGCTCGTCGAGGAGCAAAGCCGCGGCGTCCTGAGGAGCGTTGTCTCCCGCATCTTCGGCAACTTGCACCGTCTTGACCCTCATATGGACTTCGAGGCCCTGCTGGAGCCTGCGCCTGAGGCGGTCGCCGGCCCCTCGGAGAATTGGGTGAGCGACCACGTGAACACATTGGTGACGGAGCTCGTTCCAGCCATCGATGATGCGCCGGTGCTTGAGGGGAGCGACACCGACAGTTCCGGCTAAGACGTCGATGCTTAGTCCAGTTCCTACTGTAAATTTGTTTTTGGTTGTGGCTCCAGAGCCGGGTGAGATGGGTGTCACAAGGCTTAAACTCTTGATGATGTAATTGAACACCGTAAGGATAGTTTTTTAGGCACTCCCTTGCTTGTCCCTGAGGCTGTGGCCTCAAGCCCCTGTTTTGTGTCAGGAAGGAGCGTCTGCCGACCTCGTCCGGGTGCGCCTCACGAGTACCTGCTGTGAGCGCAAGAGTGGTTGGCGGTCCAGCCGCGGATCCGACAGAACATGCACCCACGCCTCGGCCCCTGCTCGCGAGGAGCGACAGGGCGGGGTCGTGGACGTAGCCCAGCTCGGCCGAGCAAGACGAAAAATGGACTGGCGAAGGAAACATGGCGGAAATCGCAAAACACACACAAAAATCTCACCTTTACTCAAGAAACGAGTCGCGCAGTTGCGGGATCGGCTTGAAAAAGCAGATACAGAGGGGGCGAATGCGAATGGCAAAAAGGAGGGGCCGCATCCGGCCCTTGAGCAGGTCTTGGGTCTTCTCCCCAGCGCGGAGCAAAGGGCTACCACCGGCGGGTGTGGGCATAGCCATTGGAGGGTAGTGTCAACGGCCAGCACGGAGCATGGTTCATCCACTCGACGTGGGAGGGAGCCCCCGAGGTCCTAGGGCGACGCTCCGGAGACTCCGGGGCGTGTACAACCCCACTCATTATTACGTGAGAGTGTCACGAGCAGAGATCTTCTGACATGCCCGCCCCTTCACTTTGAGGGCCCCGCCCCGCACTAGTCCGCTCCCTCATGAACTCACCCGAAGGCGGCATTCAGGAGGTGGGACACTGTGCATGATGGGGGGATGGGACCTTGGCCATAGGCCCCCTGCCGAGCACCAGGCGCACCGCTCACGCAATCTCTGAGCGCGCTTCGCCCCTGGGGGATAACGTCGTCCAGAGACACGGCGTCCTGAAGTGCGAGGGGGACCCCGCCCTGCCCATGCTCCTAATGACCCCTGAGCCCTTCCTGATCAGGGTCGGGCCCAGTGGGTACGGGATTTCTTGAGCAGGGGGACGGAGCCGCGGTCTTGGGTTCTCCTTGTGCACATAGGACGGGCTGCCGTACCGCCTCCAGACACACCCTCCGTAGCCCGGGGGATGGTATGCCGGGAGGCGCGGCGTCTTGAGGCTAAACGGAGGGGGAGAAGGCCCCTCCACGCGCGCATCATACCCGCCGCCGGCGAGCCCCTGGTGAAATACAGGGTGGGCTCATGCGCGATGGGTCACGCGCGAGGGGACGAGGGCCTGACCCGAGCATTCCCTTCCCTTTCCGTCTTGATGCGGCAGTAAGAGTACTTCCCCGGCCTGTCGAGGCTTGGGGCCAGAGACACCGTGGTAGGGCTGCCGTTGACCCGAGGCCTACGGCTAGTGCCGCGAGTGCGGGCCTCCGCAGGCACCAGCGCATTTCATTCGCGCTCCATGGCCGTCGGCGATGATGAAGAAGGGTTGAGGGCCAAGAGCGGGGGGTCTGCCTCCCGACCTTCCGCTCCTGAGCCCCCGGGTGCCAGCGCCTGATCGCACCTGGCGTTCGGCGTAGTCCTGGGGTCGCCTCGTGATGGCTCCTCGATGGGAGCAGTACCTTAGTACAAAGGGCTTCGAGGCAGAGGGGCGGCGTCATACGCAGGGTTCAGCGGATCATACCCCATGTCGCCCTCGTAGGTCGCCGCGGGTCTTGACCATACGGACGACTGGGTGAGGCCGGGGCGACACCCGGTCCCCGATGTCGTCGTGTGGAAGCAGAATGGCTCGGCTCCTGTGCTGGCGGCGTCGAGGAGCTCGGACACCCTGACGAGTAGCGCGTCGTGGGCGCTATCGAGCAACCGGCACCTTAGCAGTTCCATTGCCACCAGTAGTGCGGCCCTCATGTTCTCCATTTTGCGCTGGTCTTGTGAGCTTGCTGCCGCGTGCTCGGCGGCCCGTGCCGCCACACGGCCTTGGCGTCGACTGGGCGGTGGGTGTTGCCGGTCCCCCGGCGGCTGGTCGATGATGCTCATCGTGCCGTCGGCCCCGATCAAGGACGGGTGGTGGCAAGTCACGTGGCCGAAGGGCGATGCCTGAGCGGCGCGGATGCCGCGGTCTTCCGCACGCGTCTGATGCGCCTCCGCCATTGTGGTCGCGGTTTGTTGGAGCTGGGCGACGCGGGGTCGATGGACGAGAGCAGGACGAGGTCGTCGGAGAGGCGAGATCTTGACACGCCCCCTACCTGGCGCGCCAAATGTCGGATTTAGGGCTCCGCAAAACCCAAGAAGTTCGAACACAGGGGCGTGAACGAAGATCTCTCCCACTCACATCTACCTAGCGCCTCGCTCTCGTCTTGGTGGGGGGATTCAAGCAAACAACAGATATAACACACAAGAGTTTATCCAGGTTCGGGCCACCGTGTGGTGTAAGACCCTACTTCCTGCTTTGGTGGATTAGCCTTGGGCGAGCTGGAATATGAGCTAGTACAATGGTTCCTGAGCTCAGGAGGCGAGCTCAGGAGGGCCAGAAGGAAAGTGTTCTTGCTCCCTGTGTGGTGGCTGAGTGTGTGGATCCATCTCCTACATAGTGGGAATCCTAGCTACTTATATAGGCGGCCACGGTCCTCTTCCCCCGAAATGTTTAGGCGGGAAGGGATTCCACAACGGCCATTTTTGAGCGGGAACACAAGGACGTTCCTACCCTGACAAAAGCAGTCTTCGCCTGCAAAAGGACCAGGCGGTGACGCGGTGGTGGGCTCGACGGTGACATCATCCTTGTCGTCCTTGCGGTCTTCGGTCTTGTTGCACGAATGGGGAAACCTTTGCCCCGCTCCTCGGGAACTTGCGGCTGCGCTGTCCCCCTTGCACCGAAATGGTAACTGCACCGCTGGCGAGTGCTGGCACCCACTGACGCGGTGCATCACTACTGACATCACTGCCTCCTCCTGAGGTAGGCTTGGCCTTGGATTCTCCGCCCCTCCGGAGCACCTTGCTGAGGCCGCTCCTGAGGAGGTCTTGATGTCGTTCTCCTCGCGAGGCTTAGCTCCCTCGCGAGGGTCTTGGACAGCTGGTTGATCAGCTGGGCTGTACCAGGCCGTAGTAGGAGCGTGTCGCAGGCCACAGACAGGCAAGTCTGGGTACCCTGGTTCCTAGTACGCCGACAACATCAAGATCGTGCTATCTCAAGAACACGAGAGAGAGAGAGAGAGAGAGAGAGAGAGAGAGAGAGAGAGAGAGAGAGAGAGAGAGAGAGAGATCAAACACATAGCTACTGGTACATACCCTCAGCCCCGAGGTTAGACTACTCCTTCCTCATCATGGAGAGCGCCGGGATGATGAAGATGGCCACCAGAGAGGGATTCCCCCTTCGGAAGGGTGCCAGAACGGGGTCTAGATTGGTTTTCGGTGGCAACAGAGGCTTTCGGCGGCGGAACTTCCGATCTAGGTTACTTTCCGGAGGTTTTAGTATATATAGGAGGTGTTGGAGTTGGGGGCAAGTAAAGGGGGTCTCCGGGCTGTCCACGAGGCAGGGGGTGCGCCCCCTACCCTCGTGGGCAGCCCGTGGACCTTCTGGCCCCCTTTGGCACTTTCTGGGCTTCTTCTGGTCCCAAAATAACCTCCGTTGAGTTTCAGGTCAATTGGGCTCCGTTTGATATTCCTATTCTGCGATACCCTAAAATAGGAGAAAAACAGAAACTGGCACTGGGCTCTGGGTTAATAGGTTAGTCCCAAAAATCATATAAAGTGTATAATAAAGCCCATAAAACATCTTAGAAGGATAATATAATAGCATGGAATAAAAAAAATTATAGATACGTTGGAGATGTATCAACCATCCCCAAGCTTAATTCCTGCTCGTCCTCGAGTAGGTAAATGATAAAAACATAATTTTTGATGTGGAATGCTACCCAACATAGTTCTCAATGTAATTTTCTTTATTGTGGTATGAATGTTCAGATCCGAAAGATTCAAGACAAAAGTCTATATTGACATAAGAATAATAATACTTCAAGCATACTAACAAAGCAATTATGTCTTCTAAAAATAACATGGCCAAAGAAAGTTATCCCTACAAAATCATATAGTCTGGCTATGCTCCCTCTTCATAACACAAAATATTCATATCATGAACAACCCTAGTTTCAGCGAAGCAATTGTTTTCATACTCAAAATTTTTCAAACCTTTGAACTTTCACGCAATACATGAGCATGAGCCATGGATATAGCACTATAGGTGGAATAGAGTGGTGGTTGTGGAGAAAACAAAAGAGGAAGGTGGTCTCACATCAACTAGGCGTATCAATGGGATATGGAGATGCCCATCAATAGATATCAATGTGAGTGAGTAGGGATTGCCATGCAATGGATGCACTAGAGCTATAAATGTATGAAAGCTCAACAAAAGAAACTAAGTGGGTGTGCATCCAACTTGCTTGCTCATGAAGACCTAGGGCATTTGAGGAAGCCCATCGTTGGAATATACAAGCCAAGTTCTATAATGAAAATTCCCACTAGTATATGAAAGTGACTAAACATGAGACTCTCTATCATGAAGAACATGGTGCTACTTTGAAGCACAAGTGTGGAAAAAAGATAGTAGCATTGTCCCTTTTTTTATTTTTCTTCTTCTTTTTTTGGGCCTTTCTTTTTCTTGGCCTTTCCTTCCTTTTTTTTTCTTTTTTTCTTTGGGACAATGCTCTAATAATGATGATCATAACACTTATATTGATTTACAACTCGATATTACAACTCGATACTAGAACAAAGTATGACTCTATATGAATGCCTCCGACAGTGTACCGGGATGTGCAATGAATCAAGAGTGACATGTATAAAAAATTATGCATGGTGGCCTAGCCACAAATACGATGTCAACTACATGATCATGCATGGCAATATGACAATATGAAGCGTGTCATATGAACGGAACGGTGGAAAGTTGCATGGCAATATATCTCGGAATGGCTATGGAAATGCCATGATAGGTAGGTATGGTGGCTGCTTTGAGGAAGGTATATGGTGGCTGTTTTGAGGAAGGTATATAGTGGGTGTATGGTACCAGCGAAAGTTGCGTGGTACAAGAAAGGCTAGCAATGGTGGAAGGGTGAGAGTGCTTATAATCCATGGACTCACCATTAGTCATAAAGAACTCATAAACTTATTGCAAAAATTGACGAGTCATCAAAACAAAGCAATCAACACATACTCCTAGGGGGGAGGTTGGTAGGAGTTAACCATCGCGCGCCCCCAACCTTCACACAAAGGATGCCACTCTACAAATACCTCATGCTCTAACTTCATCACATAGCGGTTCACCATACGTGCATGCTACGGGAATCACAAACTTTAACACAAGTATTTCTCAATTTCATAATAACTCCACTAGCATGACTCTAATATCACTATCCCCATATCTAAAAACAATTATGAAGTACCAAACTTCTCATCATATTAAACGCACTTTGTATGAAAGGTTTTACTACATTCATCTTGGATGCCTATCATATTAGGACTAGTTTTATAACCAAAGCACATTACCATGCTGTTCTAAAAGACTCTCAAAAGGATATAAGTGAAGCATGAGGGATCAACAATTTCTTCAAAATATAACCACTGCCGTGCTCTAAAAGATATAAGTGAAGCACTAGAGCAACCAACAAACTACTCCAAATAATAAAAGTGAAGAATATTGAGTAGTTGAATAATTATGTAACTATGTGAAGACTCTCTAACATTTAATAATTTCAGATCTTGGGATATTATTCAAACAGAAAGCAAAACAAAATAAAACAAACTGACGATCCAAGCAAAACACATATCATGTGTTCAATAAAAATATAGCCTCGAGTAAAGTTACCGATAGATGAAGACGAAAGAGGGGATGCCTTCCCGGGGCATCCCCAAGCTTAGGTTCTTGGTTATCCTTGAATATTACCTTGGGGTTCCTTGGGCATCCCCAAGCTTAGGCCCTTGCCACTCCTTATTCCATAGTCCATCGAATCTTTACTCAAAACTTGAAAACTTCACAACACAAAACTTAACAAAAAACTAGTAAGCTCCGTTAGTATAAGAAAATAAAACTACCACTTATGTACTATTATGAACTCATTCTAAATTAATATTGGTGTAATATCTACTGTATTCCAACTTCTCTATGGTTCATACCCTATGATACTACTCATAGATTCATCAAAATAAGCAAACAACACAATGATAACAAAATCTATCAAAACAGAACAGTCTGTAGTAATCTGTAACTTTCGAATACTTCTGTAACTCTAAAAATTCTCAAATAAATTGGTAAACCTGAGGAATTTGTCTATTAATCATCTACTGGATCAACTTTTATAAATAATTTTGCAAATTAAATGATTGATATGATGCATGTGTTTGAAGTAAATCATGATCGTTGGAGATGCTCGTGATGAATTGATGTCGGGTGTGACCCGATTATTGCCACCGTTTGGTTACGAGGTACTCAACGGATAAGCGAGTCCGTGTGACTCGGAGTAAGTATTGGCTTCATTGCACTAGTAATAGTTTTTGCATTCCATTAATATGATGAATTGTCTGGATATTGTTTGTCATCATGTTTATGTTTGTTGTGAGCTTGCAAGTATATTCAATGTACTGACCTGGTGCGTTATGCCAGCTTTCAGGAAAGTTGATTTGCATCAGAGCATACCGCGCGTCTATGCCGTGTCCACGATGGTGTCCCTGTGCTATGGAGTTCCGCTTCGTCGGTCTTCCGCTGCCGTGTAGTTTGTGTGATCGAGGCCCCGTCATGTTCATTAAATAATGTACATACTGTTCAGCAGCACCATGTGTGCCGCTTGGCCTCGAACCCTGATGTAATATCAAACCTATGTAATTCCGTTAACAACAATAAAGCGGTTATTTCTGTACCATGTTGTTGTGTATTACCAGAAGACTAGATCTCTGGGCTGGCAATGCAAGGTAAATCGGTTGCTCTGAGCCGGGGTGCCACAACGCTTGGTATCAGAGCCGCGCTGATCATAGGGCATGCTAGACCATTAGTGCGTTAGTGAAGCGGTAGATAGTCTTGTTTAAATACCGGTAGTCATAAAAAAATTGATTGCTGCATGGCATGCATGATTAATTGTTGTTGTCACTAACCGTTTGGTTTGTGAGTGCAGATGGGTCTAGTACCGATCATGTATCATCCTGAGCCAGCGCCAAACACATCGCCACACCTGCTTCAGAATGTGTGGCGACGACTCTATCCAGCGGGTGCTGATCCAGAGTATCGTGTGTATCGGGAGCATCTGGCCGGTGCAATATATGAGTATTACACTGAAGCCACTCTACACCACAGTACACCTTCCGGCGCTTACACTCATTCTACTAAGGGTGGCCTTGCTTCTACGCCATCTCAGGCGGTTCAGTTTGCTGCACTCGTAGCTCTTGTAGACTTGCGCTACAACGAGGTTCGCATGCACACCTACCCAGGTCTTTTCTTTTACCCATCTCTGCACGAGAATGGGCGTATCCGCTCTCCTGTGGTTAATCCGACATGCGATCGTCCCACTAGACACCTTTCTCGCAATATGATTGCCAGTTATCTCCTGAACTATGAGTTAGCTCGGGAACTAGCAAACACCCGGATAGCACTCGCTGTTGCTCGCACCAGGAACCCTCTTCCCACTGTCATCTACACCACTCCAGTTTCTTCCGTCTCCGTTTCCCCGGTGATTCCGCAGGGTACCGTTAACCCTCTGACGGTAGCCCCTCGAAGTGCTCCTATTGCGTGGTCGTCCCTTACCGCTACTCCTGCTGCCCCTATGCTTAGTTCTCATCCCACGCCCGCACTTGAGGGAGAGCCCTCGAGTCAGAGCCGTCGTGTCTCTCTTAACCCGAAGGTCTCTGCTATCAATTCAGGATCAGGATCCGGCACATGAGAGGAGCCCGCAGCAGCACAGTCCGAGCAGTAGATTGTTCGCTCTAGTTCTAACTATAATGTATGGGTGTACCCGCACGGATCATGTTGTTCAGTTTCATGTATGAGTGTAGCAGAACCGTTGTATTGTTTACTTTGCTGCTGTGTCTATGTATAATTATGTTGGAACCTTTTTATTCACTTTTGGTTTTCTCTCGTTTTTTACTTCTGGGATTTGTCAATGGCTTTCATCCCATTTTTGGATTTTTCCCATCACGGTTGCTATGTATTGGGAAAACAAATAATAGGATGACGCGTGGAGGCAGCAGCGGCCAAGCTTGCGAGGATGTCCCTCTACGCTGCTCCGCAAGGAAGGGAGGACATTCCCCCGAGCCATACCAGTCACCTCCACCTCTGCCACCTCATCCACCTTCCACTGAGCTAATCATGAGAATGATTGAAGAAAGAAGGAGCAACAATCTGTTGGAAATACTAAAAAGTGTACAAGTCATGGTTGGACAGAATGGAAATCAAAATGGCCATCACTCCAAGCTATCCGATTTTCGGCGAACCAAACCCCCCAGTTTCAGTCAAGCCATTGATCCGTTGGACGCCGATGACTGGTTAAGGGCTATTGAGAAGAAGCTAGAAATTGCTCGCACCGAAGAAGGAGACAAGGTTCCATTCATGACGCATTATCTCGAAGGAGCTGCTGCTATATGGTGGGATAATACTAAGGCCATGTGGCCCGCGGATGAGGAAATATCTTGGAATAGATTTAAGGATCATATCAGCAAATATTATATTCCCACCGGGATTTTGAAGATCAAGCAGTGCGAATTCCTCGCCCTCATTCAAGGCAGCATGACAGTCAATGAGTACTTGAATAAATTCAATCATTTGGCCCGGTACTCGTTGCACGATGTGGACACAGAAGAACGGAGGATCGACATGTTTCTTGGCGGACTAAATCAGCATCTCAGGTGCACCCTCAGCACGCTTGATTTTCCGGACTTCATGACCTTGGTAAACAAGGCAATCATCGTAGAAAAAGAACACAAGCTCCTACACAACGTCAAGCCAGCTATTACTGACCACAAGCGCAAATTCGAGCCGAAGAAGGAGGTGCAACCGATGCAGAAAGCTCATATTTGGCAACAGATTTAGGTTGAGTACAAACCCAACTGGCAGCAGAATGTCAACAATAACAACATCCAAGTCAAGAACATCGTGGCCAGTACAGTATGTGAAGATTGTCAGCGCATCAATTCCTGCTTCAGTTGTGGGCAAACCGATCATTACGCCCGACAGTGCCCCAAGAACAACAAGCCAGCCACTCCATTCCATCCGCGAGTCAACTACATGGAGCAGTGTTCTGCCCCAGATATGACCCATGGGCAAATCCATCACATCTTCGCGAACGAAGCCCACGAGGACCCGGAAGTCGTCATTGGTATGTTTCTTGTTAACGACATACCCGCTATAATTTTATTTGACTCTAGGGCTTCCTACTCTTTTATTTCTTGGAGTTCTGCTGCCAAAACAATTTTCCTTGCTCGGTTTTTGTCAGGACCCCGATCCTAAGTCACACTGGTCTAGCCTGTAACATATCATATAACTTTGTGGCCTCACGCACGGTATCCCCACGGGTGCCACCTTACCTGGCCCGGGACCGTTTGCGCATTTTGCCACACGTATATGATAGTGTCGCTAGCATCCATATGACAGAGAACCCGGGCCGACATGACTAGTTATAAACCAAAAGCGGCACTAAATTACAGGGACAGGCATACATGACCCAGCGACGAACGTGTCGGTCATCAACGTATGAACCCAAGTCGTAGCAAGCTACAAGGACTTAAAGGAACAACGCGTGACATTTCCCCTAAGGGACAGACACAGGAACGAAGAAGGACACATGCCGGCCAGCCTAAGTGTTCCGGAGCAGTAGCAAGCTACCAAGGCTCAGTGGAAGCACTAGGAGACATTTCCCTGTAAGGTAGGCTACCAAAGGTAAACAACTAGGTGTCGGATCCCACACATAGCAATACACATTACACGTACGCATAACATGCAAGTATGTGCTGTACAACAAGGCATCACAACATAACTCAACAACTCATATAGATAAAGGCCCAGAAGAGCCATCATAGCATTTATTACAATCAGAGGTCACATGACCCAACATACAGAGCATACAGGCAACGAAAGCATAACATGTCTGAGTACAGACAACTACAAATGAAAAAGGCTGAGAAGCCTGACTATCTACAAGATCCTACAAGGGTACAAGACCGTAGCTGAGGTAACAAGCTAAACGTCGAAGTCCACGCGGAACCACTAGCGAGACTGAAGTCTCTCTGCAAAACATAAATTAAGCAAACGTGAGTACAAAGGTACTCAGCAAGACTTACATCAGAACTAGCTACATATGCATCGGTATCAACAAAGGGGTGGTGGAGTTTGACTGCAGCAAGCCAGCTTTGAATCGGTGGCTATCCTGAACTACGACTGCAAGTAACTCTTTTGAGGTGGCGCACACGAGTTCACATATTCACCAATCAATACACCACTATGGTTCCGCTCCCGTCTCCCTACAAGAAGGCCATCCATAGCACTCACGCTTATCTTGCGTGTTTTTAGAGTATCCACTTTCACTTGTCTATGAACTGTAGAGGTAACCCAGAAGTCCATTTCCGCGGACACGGCTATTCGAATAGATTATATATAAAACCCTGCAGGGGTGTACTTCTTCACACACGCTCTCACCACTTACCGCCGTCTACACGACATGTACTCGGCAACCTTCAAGCGGAGGCCCAGCGAGGGTGTCGGCCACGACCTGACTAACCACACAAGTCTCTCGTTCAGGTTTATCGCCTATTTGGGTTCCATCCGTGGGGAGATCCGGCCGGGGTGTCGCTCATGGCCCCAAACGATGTGTACATGGTTCCCGCATCACCAAACGGGCAATCGGTACACCGTGCCACGTACCTGCCGCATCACAGCCCACCCCGAGGGTCAGCGCTGCGCACGACCTCCAGTAAACTACAAACACCAGAAACTAGTTGCAACTCCTGGACAGAGATCATGCTGATTAATAAGTCGAGAGAGTCAATTAAGGATCCCAATGTGTGGTAGTAGCAGTTTCATGGACCAACCAACACAGAACTCAGTTCTTGAGGACGGCTGCAATGAGACAACCCACCATGTACTCCTACATGGCCTCTCATCGCTACCTTTACCAAATCGTGTTCACACACTTAGCTCACACACAGTAGGACATGTTCATCACATTCCAATTCATCCCCAATGAATCAGACCTGACACAACTCTAAGCAATAGCAGGCATAACCAGAAAGCATCAATGAGTAGGCACAACATGGCTCAAACAACTCCTACTCATACTAGTGGGTTTCAACTATTTACTGTGGCAATGACAGGTCATGCAGTGGAAAGGGGTTCAACTACCACAGCAGGTAACAATTGAAGCGTTGTTGTCCTAATGCAGTAAAAGAGAGCAAGAGCGAGAGAGTGGGATTGTATCGGAATGCTCAATGGGGTTTTGCTTGCCTGGCACTTCTGAAGATATCAATGAGTCTTCATCGGTGTCATCGATCACATCGTCGGAATAGCGTCTACTGAGAGGGGACAAACATCAGCAAACAAGAGAGAACACAATCAATGCAATGCGGCAATATGATGCATGCTCATGACATGGCAATATGCTGTTGATTGAGCTAATGCAACTAGCAACCATGTTAAAGGAAGTTGGTTTGAATCAAAGGTTCAAATTCAACTCTATATGTGACTAATCAAATGCCATTTATTCAAATTGTCCTAAACAGTGGCTGTAGGTTATTCAAACATGCATGAAAATGCCATAAACAGATTCCTTGAATTTTTCTGATCAATTTTCATATATAAATTATTTTCATCTGAGTTATAGTTTATTTTCTGTGATTTTTAGAAGTTTTGGCTATTTTCTGAAATAAATAAATCATTTCTGATTTATTTTAAATTCCAGAAAACACTTATTGCGTCAGCATGACGTCAGGATGATGTCATCGGGTCAACAGCGTCAGCCCAGGTCAAACCTGACGCTGGGACCCACTGGTCAGTGACTAGGCTAATTTAACAGAGACTATTAGTGTTAATTTAATCCTAACTAAAGTGTCAGAGGGGTGGCCCACATGTCAAACTCTCAGGCCTAATTAAGTTTATTTTTTAAACTAAACTAATTTAACAGGAGCTGGCCCCACCTGTCATTGAGTTAGTGCTTAACTAAGGGCGTGGGGTCCATATGTTAGTGACTCGGGGGGGGGGGGGGG
>LR738715.1:843869231-843946274 GCA_902687465.1 Secale cereale | reverse complement strand
CATCACATAAAGGGCTGATAAATAAAAGAAATGCCACAGTCGGACGTCTGGGCGACATCACATAAAGGGCTTATAAAAAGAATGCCACAGTCGAACGTCTGAGCGACATCACAAAATGGGCTTATAAAAGAATGCCACAGTCCGACGTCTGAGCGACATCACATAAAGGGCTTATAAATGACAGTAGTATAATGATGAAATACTTCTGAAAGTAGAATCAATACAGAGGTAGTTGGTGAGTTCATCTACCAAATGAACTTGACGAAAACACTATTCTGGTTACCAACAAGAATATACTGGAGATGGTCACCGGGTTGACATGAAGATTGACCCTAGGCCATAAACATGGCTACTGGAAGAATTTAACTCTGCAGAGCTTGTACCATTAATTCATAGCCAACGGGTTCTACTAGCCATGTGGGCTAGTCCCGTCTACGGTGTTTTAGTAGAAACCCAACTAACCAGTACACATCCTCCTATCGTCCGGAATCACCCGCGACGACATTCACGAAAAACTTTAAGACGTGGAGGCTACAACCTCGAATAGCATGGGATCAAATTTATATATGCGCGCTCTAAGGGGTGCCCCCCTCTCGGTCCCAATCGGAAATACCCATGCCCCCTAACCGGATGACGGGCTTTAATCCAGGGCCATGGAACCCTCATCCCAGCCCCTCTACTTGGTGTGTACTCGGGAAGTGGTTTACAACCGACTAGACCGTAATCCCAACGGACGACCTATGATAGTACCGGAAAAGCATACGAACGGAATCATGACATGATCTCCGTTGATACTGAGATAACCAACTACTAGCTTGCTCCAAGAATACCAGCATTCCACCCATCATATCACCATATGATCGAGGTGGTCCAAACATTTTCATTCGGGGTTCACCCGAAGCTTCCATGCATGAAATATACCATACACATATGCCATATGATATGCTTATGAATGAACTACTCGAGCAAACATGCAATACACTCATCATAGCCAAAGTTCAAACATGCTTGCCTGGTTCTGAAAAGTCGGAGCCTAACTCGGTGTGGTTCGCGTCTCCGTCACGGCCTCCGGTATCTATGTATTCAAACAAAATACATACTAACATAAATACCGCACGTGCAAATAAAGTTTCTCCAAAAATTTCCACATAAATATGACAAAAAACTAGGCAGAAAACTAAAGTGGACAGAAAAAGAATCAACTCCAAATCATTTTCTGTTTAAATGATATTAGAGTTTCTGTCCAGGGACCCATCTGTAATGAAACAGAAAAGATCCAGGGGCTAGAACAGAAAACAGCAAAGCGAATCGGTACGCAGTACGCCAACCGCAGAGGGGAAGTGTATTTTGCCGAATGCGCTAACAGAAAACGATTCGGAGGGGAGAGGTGTGAGGCTGACAAAGGGCCCCACGCGCCAGGTTTGAAAAACAGAAGCAGAGTCGTGCTGGCGCAGGTACTGCGGTGATCGCCGGCGTCGATCCACGGCGAGATAGGGGAGGGGAGAGGTACGTACGGCTTCACGGTGGTCTTCCGCGTCGAACGGTTGTGGAGTTGGGTGTCGGCGAGCCCCACGTCGACGGCGACCCTGTCTTCGGCGGACGGCGGCTCGGGTGGTCGTGGACCTCGTCGGAGAGGGTTCCTGGGATGAAATTAAGGTGGGGGTTAGGTCTAGGTGGGTGCCAGGGTGCTACGCTCAAGTTCACGGCGGCGGAGAAGCTCTCACCGGAGTGAACGAAGCTGGAGCCCGAGGCGGAGGGGGTTGGCCGGAGCTGGGGAAGAAGGGCCCCTCGAGGCTCTTCCAGAGGTTGGGCGTGGTCTAGGGAGGTAGTGAAGGTGTGTGTGCTCGAGCACGAGCTCGGGGGTGCCTTTTATAGGCGGCTCGAGGTGGCTGCCGTGAACGGATAAGTCCGGCAAGTCGATTACGGTGCTGCAGTGGTCGGACGGCGGAGTTAGGGGCTTGAGCATCATCTAGGAGCTATAGGGATTCCATTCCCACACCTAACTCAGTAGGAGAGGTGGAGTTACGGGCTGTCCCGGACAGAACGGCCGCGCGGCACGGCGGCGGCAGGAAACGCGCTCTGCGCGCGCGAGGCCACGGCGACGGCGTGCCAAGCGTGTGTTGGCACTGGAAAGGGACACGCGGAGTGCTGGGGTGGTTTGGGCGGCGCTAAACGGCGTCGAGCTGCGGTGGTAGCTTCTGTCAGCCGCCACGGGCGGCGCTGTTGCCGTGGCAGTCGCCAGCGTGGTCGGGCCAGAGCGCCACCGACGCCCAGAAGCGGCCAAGCGAGCGTCCGGCGACTGGATAAGAATAAGGAGCAGTGCAACATCGAGCCAAGGAGGTACTGGCGAGTTTTGTCGCTGTGCCTGACGAACTGTCGAAACTGACGAACTATCGAACTGTCGACAGTTTTAGTTAGCAGTTCTGAACTTGACAGAACAGTGTAGGCTAGGTGTTTGATGAAATGTTTCTGGTATGTGTGCAATGCTTCTGGAGCTGATTTTTGGTGGAGTGGCCTCTTGATGTATCTAGAGGCTGCCTGATTTTTCACAGAATTTTTGGAAGAAGATAAATATGAATTTCTCCAAATTTTGCAAATCTGGTCCAAACTTGCAGTAGGTGAAATTTGAAAATTTTGAACTATGGACCAGTGAAACAAGATGGATCTAGGTTGTGGGTACTATGGACTATCTACGAGAGTTGGTTTGGAGTCAAATAACTAGATGGAAATGGTGGCTCCTTTGTAAATCACTAAGGTTCACTATAAAAGGCAGAAATAGTTTTGGAGTGAAATAAATAGAAGAAAAATCCCAATAAGGTTAAAACTTACTGGAATTCATGAGAGACTTGTCTTAAGGTGTGGAGAGGGTCTTGGAGATAAACATTTCTGTTGGGGTCATGACAAGGTGAAGGATGGAGAGGGAGATGAGTCCAAGCTTAAACTTGAGAGGTTTAAATCAAGAAGGGGAGGAGTCAAACAACCACTTTTGAAACTCAACTTGTGCTTGTGCCAAACACAAGAGAAAAACTTCAAGGTCAAAAACAAGCTTGAGAAAACACACAAACTTTGGCCAGAAGGAAATTTAGAAGGGTTTTAAGAGAAGATCAACCAACCCCTTTCCAAAAGGCCAAAAGTTTGGGGGAAAAACCAACTCAAAAATTTGGGGTGTTACAACACCTACCCCCTTAGGAAAAATCTCGTCCCCGAGATTTCAGCTGATGTTTAAATAGGTGTGGGTGTTCTGTCCGAAGAAAATCTTCCCTTTCCCACGTTGCCTCATCCTCTGTGTGATTACTCCACTGAACCTTGAGGAATTTAATTGACTTCAGACGGGTTCTCCTTTCGGACTCCTCCAAAATCTTTACTAGGTGTTCTCGGTAGGTGAGATCTGGTTGCACATCAAGGTTTTCATGTGACACATGTTTCTCTGGGTTGCTTACACACTTCCGTAGTTGCGAGACGTGGAACACGCCGTGGACGTCTGACAGTTCCTTGGGAAGGTCCAGCTGATAAGCTACTGTGCCTCTCCATGCAACTATACGGAAGGGTCCGATGAATCGTGGTGCTAGTTTCCCTTTGAATTTGAATCGTTGCAGTCCTCTCATAGGTGACACATGCAAATATACGTCATCGCCGGGCTCAAAACTTATTTCCCGATGCTTTTGATCGTAATAGCTCTTTTGTCGGCTTTGGGAGGTTTTGAGTCGATCCCGTATTATTTTTACTCTTTCCTCGGCTTCTTTTAACATATCTGGGCCGAATATGCGACTGTCCCCTGTTTCTGACCAGTTCAATGGATATGGCATCTTCGTCCGTACAAGGCTTCGAAAGGTGCCATCTGCAGGCTAGCTTGGTAACTATTGTTGCATATGGAAAGCTTTCCTCCCAACTGGTCCCATATGTGAGGACACATGCCCTTAGCATGTCTTCGAGTATTTGATTTACTCGTTCCGTTTGTCCTCCCGTCTGGGGGTGATAAGCTGCACTGAACGTTAGTTGCGTTCCGAGGGCTTGCTACAACTGGTCCCAAAATTTGGAGACGAACTGAGTGCCTCTGTCGGATATTATAGTCTTGGGGACCCCATGTAGGCTTACTATACGGGCGAGGTAAAGCTTGGCGAGCTTTTGGGTGGTGTGGATTGTCTTGATGGGTATGAAATGTGCCACCTTGGTCAGTCTATCCGTGATGACCCATATGGCATTATTACCGTGTTGTGACCGTGGTAGTCCAACAATAAAATACATTCCAATATTGTCCCATTTCCATTCTGGTATCTTGTTTGGCTGTAATAGCCCTACGGGTTTTTGGTTCTCGTCTTTAATGCGTTGACATGAATCGCAGCATGCAATAAATGTGGCTATATCCCTCTTCATGCCGTGCCACCAAAATCTTTCCTGAATATCCTTGCACATTTTCGTACCTCCAGGGTGGATTGAGTATGGAGCGGTGTGACTTTCCGCTAGAATTTGCTGTTTAAGGTTGTTGCTATTCGGTACACAAAGTCTGTCTCCGAACCATAATATTCCTTCACCGTCTATGGTGAACTCTGAGGCCTTGCCTTGCCCTGACTTACTTTTCTTTTTATCCCTTCGATGCTGGGGTGTCCATGCTGAGCCTTCTTTATTTGCTCTATTAGAGTAGGCTGTATTTCTAGCTTGGATACTTCGCCTTCCGTGACCATCATTAGGTTGAGTTTGGCGAATTCTTGCTGAAATTCGGGTCTCAGGTTCTGTATGATGCCGTTATTCGGGCTGGGGTTACGGCTGAGAGCATCTGCTACCACGTTTGCTTTTCCTGGGTGATAGTGGATACCAACGTCGTAATATTTTACCAGTTCCAGCCTGCGTCATTGTCGTAAATTGAGCTCTGGCTGTGTGAAAATATATCTTAGGCTCTTATGGTCCGTATATATTTCACAGCGATTTCCAAGCAAAAAGTGCCTCCACTCCTTGAGTGCATGAATGACTGCTGCCAACTCCAAATCGTGAGTGGGATAATTTTCCTCATGTTTTCGCAGTTGCCGGGAAGCGTAGGCGACTACTTTGCCTTCTTGCATTAGTACACATCCGAGGCCTTTCCGGGATGCATCGCAATATACTTCAAAACTCTTGTGTATGTCTGGTACAATTAATACTGGGGCTGTTGTTAACCTCTTTTTGAGCTCTTCGAAGCTTTTCTCACATGCTTCAGTCCACACGAATTTCTTATCCTTCTTGAGTAGCTGTGTCATTGGTTTGGCTATGGTGGAAAATCCTTCAATAAACCTTTTGTAATATCCGGCCATACCGAGGAAACTGCGTATATCCGTTACACTGGCTGGCGACTTCCAGCCAAGTACAGCCTTGACTTTATCTGGGTCCACAGCAATTCCTTTTTGTGTTAATACGTGTCCTATGAAACCCACTTGTCTCAACCAAAATTCGCATTTGCTGAATTTGGCGTAAAGTTGGTGTTTCCTTAATTCTCCCAGTACAATGCGGAGATGTTCAGCATGTTCTTCCGATGTTTTTGAATATACCAAGATATCATCAATAAATACCACCACAAATTTGTCCATGAATTTCATAAATACCTTGTTCATGAGGTGGATGAAATATGCGGGGCGTTGGTCAGTCCAAATGGCATTACTGTAAATTCATAAAGTCCGTATCTTGAGGTGAATGCGGTCATCGGGATATCTTCTGTTCGTACTTTCAGTTGATGATAACCTGACCTTAGATCAATCTTTGAGAAAACTTTGGCTTGCGCGAGCTGGTCAAATAAATCATTTATCCGTGGCAATGGATATTTGTTCTTGATTGTGACCATGTTGAGTGCTCGGTAGTCTATACACAACCTCATGGTCTCATCCTTCTTTTTGGCAAACAATACCGGCGAACCCCAAGGTGAGGAGCTGGCCCGTATAAATCCTTTGTCTAGCAGTTCCTTTATTTGCTTCTTTAATTCAACCAACTCGGATGGTGCCATTCTGTATGGTTTCTTATGTATGGGGGTGGTTCCCGGTGCTAGTTCAATAATGAATTCTATTTCTCTGTCTGGTGGCATGCCTGGTAATTCCTCAGGGAATACGTTTGGAAATTCACATACAACTGGAACCTTGCTTAACTCAGATGTATCAACTTTGTTTAATTTTGGTTGTCGCGACACCGGTCTTTCCTGAGCTGCTACTCTTATGGTTTTTCCATGATGATGCGTAAGAATCACTGTCCTGTTGAAGCAGTCTATAAATCCTTTATTGGTGGTTAGCCAATCCATACCCAGGATAACATCTAGTCCTTTGTTTTCCAATACGATGAGGTTTGCGTGAAACTTTAATCCCTCAATTTCAATGGTCAAACCTTGGCAGTAATTTTGAGTGATCTGCTTACTTCCGGGGGACTTGATGGTCATTGATTTTCCCAAGGGAAGCATTGAGAAACCATGTTGCAAAGAAAAACTCTTCGAAACGAACAAATGAGAAACTCCAGAATCAAACAAAACCGTGGCAGGTATTGTGTTGACAGGAAACGTACCGAGTACAATATCTGGGGCATCCTGTGCTTGCTCGTTGGTCACATGGTTCAGGTGGCCTTTCCTGTGATTGTTATTGGGGTTGAAGTTGTTACGCTTGGGGGCGGAATTGTTTCCGTTGCTGTTTGGCTTTGGTGCTGAGTTTCTTGGCTTTGGGCACTGTTTAGCATAGTGTCCCTCTTCTCCACATGCGTAGCAGGTAACACCCGGGCGATAGGTGAAATCCTTGTCTCTTCAATGAAAATTTTTATTTGGACGTGTGTCATTGGTCGTGGGTCTGTTTGCCCCATTCCTCTGGAAATTCACCTTATTCTTGTTGTTGCGGGGGTGGTTGGTCTGATCCCTTTTTCTCTTGCGAATGTCTTCCAGACTGTGACGTTCGTTCTCCAACGTAATTGCTTTGTCTACCAGTGTCTTGAAATCTGGAAAAGTGTGTATGACTAACTGGCATTTTAGTGCTGGTGCCAGTCCGTCCAGGAATTTCTCCATCTTTTTATTTTCTGTCATTCGCTCTTTGTTGGCATAACGTGATAACTTTGCAAACTGACTGTTGTACTCCTGTACTGTCATGCCTCTTTGCTTGAGGTCATCAAATTCTCTTTTCTTGATCTTCATAATACTCTTAGGGATGTGTGCCCCACGAAAGCCTTCCTTGAAATCTTCCCAGGTGATATTATTTATGTCGGGGTGCATAAGCAGGAAACTTTCCCACCATGACGCGGCTGCTCCAGTAAGGTAATGTGGTGCGTACAGCACTTTTTCACGGTCTGAGCATTGTGCCACAATTAATTTCCTTTCTATATCTCGAAGCCAATCATCAGCCTCAAGAGGTTTGTCTGTGTGCGAGAACGTTGTTCGACGTGTCTTCTGAAATTTAGACAATTTTGAATGCTGCTGGTATGGTTCATGATGATTTCCCATGTTAATGACATGGTTCATCATTTCTTGGTGCTGTCGCTGACTTTGCTCGTAAAGGCGGCACACTTGAGAAAATGCTGTCTCACTGCCTTGCTGACTTGACTGCCCCTGTGAGAAATTGTTGTTTGTCTGTGTGCCATAATTTTCTTCCGGCGGACGTGGCATGGAACGTGTCCAGGGACGAGTCATTTCTTACTCTGGGGTAATAAAGCAGAAAACCTGAGAAGGACCGAGCAGCAAAATAAACCAAGATTTTGCAAAAGCGATCAAACACGAGCTCGAAAAATATTTTTGAAATAAACTGGTTGATTGCGCACGAAGAAGGCTGCTAGTACATATATTAGACGCCGGTTCTAATTATACATACGTCACTCAGGGTGTGCGTACACATCCTGACATGTTATTTAGAACTAGTGCACTCCTCAAAGATCCTACATGATGCGCAAACAGACTACTCCCATCAACCTATTTTACACAACACACAAATATTACAAGCGAGCGCGGTGCGTCGCGGAATGACACGCTAGTCGGAGATGTTGAAGATTTCCCTCGGCCTGCCGAGGGTAAGGCCCAGTGGTGCTGGAGACTCAACTTCCTCCTCACTAATGGGCTCCAGGCGCGGAGTATGAGTACGAGGTGTCGAAGCAGGTGCAGCAGGCGGTGCAGCTCTGACTGGAGTAGGAGCAATGACTTGGTCAAACTCCTAAGTGGTAGGCAGACGGCGAGCGGTGGCTAAGATGGAAGGCGCAAAGGATGCGGCGGACGAGACAAAAGTCATTGGTGGTGTAGTATGGAGCAGCTCCCTCCTGTTGGCGGAGCCACTTTGGACCAACTCCATACGGGTAGCCACCAGGTCGTCCACCAGATTATCAAAGGCTGCCTCAAGTGCCTTGAGGTAGTCAACCATTGATTCAATGGCTTCATCACGCTCCCCATTCGCGCATGCAAATGCATAGTGACACGTATATGGCACGTGGCATGGGAGGTAACGGAAGTGACGAGTCTTCATCGGAGGAAGAATGTCCCGAAGACGAGCTATCGCCTCACGGGCAGCCATCTGCATGGCATGCCTCTCCGTAGGCATGGCTCTGCCCACAAATCGAAGGCGGCGCGCTTCAAAACGCCCACCTTTGAAGTGTACCACAGCCCGATGCATAGACACGCTGTCGTTGAGCTTGTGACGGTAGAGAGTGAACTCGGGACGGGTGGATGGCCCGATCGCGACTTTGGTGATGGCGAAGAGGAGCTTAACAAACCCCTCAGGAATTTTGGCGAACACCTGTGCATCACAGTCGTTGCTGGCCATCTACAAAAGTAGACAAAAATTCCGAATAGTCAGTCATAAATTTATGCTGACCAACAGAAAATTGCTACATATGTAAAAAATGCTGAAAGGCAATTTTTTTCGCTAATAACCGATTAGCGAGCGTACCTAGTGGCTTCCTACAGTTAGCCTCGCTCTGGTACCAAGGTTGTCAGGACCGGTCCTTCAGTAAAATAATTACCGGGAGACCGACCTTTTTGCTAAACCAGCGAGGAATATTATTACCTGCTGGCAGACAAATCCTTGATACAGAATTCGAGTACACTGAATATTATACAAGGTTGAGCTGGGGGTTGCTCAACAATTTTATTACAAGCGCGCCAATATAATACATAGAGGCGGATATGACACAAGGCAGGGTGGCATACTAATGACTCGTAATAAAAGGTGGTGGAATATGTCACAGTGAGGTGGGTGATGTGACTCCAATATACTACAGCTCATCGAGTATCGTAGTGAAACCCGATGAATTTATTTGGTGGTAGGCGGAAGCGGTTATGAAACAGTGATCAACTCCAGGATCGCAAGGGACTGACTGGGACTCCTCTAAGCGTCGGACTTGCTATCGAACTCTTCATCCATGAGATCGCCTTCGTCCACATCTGGCCAAATCAACAAGCCAGGTGAGTACTTTGAATGTACTCGCAAGACAGTTCAGACTTAAGATATAATAAATGCCAACATGATGCATAAGAGTATTCCAGCAATAATGTGACCGGAATAAAATATTAATGTGCTGAATGCAATGATGGAAGTCAGGCGGTAATCCTCCCGAAATCCAAAAGGTAAAAAGAAGGAGATTGAACGAATGTCTGAGTGACGCCTCGGAAGAAAAATAGTAAATAATAGCAGGCCACAGTCGGGCATCTGAGCGACGCCGCATAAAGGGCTTATAGCAAAATAAATAACGAGAATGCCTCAGTCGGACGTCTGAGCGACATCGCAGAAAGGGCTGATAAATAAAAGAATGCCACAGTCGGACGTCTGAGCGACATCATATAAAGGGCTGATAAATAAAAGAAATGCCACAGTCGGACGTTTGGGCGACATCACATAAAGGGCTTATAAAAGAATGCCATAGTCGGACGTCTGAGCGTCATCACATAAAGGGCTGATAAAGAAAAGAAATGCCATAGTCGGACGTCTGGGCGACATCACATAAAGGGCTGATAAATAAAAGAAATGCCATAGTTGGACGTCTAGGCGACATCACATAAAGGGCTTATAAAAAGAATGCCACAGTCGGACGTCTGAGCGACATCACAGAAAGGGCTTATAAAAGAATGCCAAAGTCGGACGTCTAAGCGACATCACATAAAGGGCTTATAAATGACAGTAGTATAATGATGAAATACTTCTGAAAGTAAAATCAATACAGAGGTAGTTGGTGAGTTCATATACCAAATGAACTTGACGAAAACACTATTCTGGTTACCAACAAGAATATACTGGAGACGGTCACCGGGTTGACATGAAGATTGACCCTAGGCCATAAACATGGCTACTGGAAGAATTTAACTCTGCAGAGCTTGTACCATTAATTCATAGCCAACGGGTTCTACTAGCCATGTGGGCTAGTCCCGTCTACGGTGTTTTAGTAGAAACCCAACTAACCAGTACACACCCATTTAACATCCTGTCGTCTGGAATCACCCGCGACGACATTCACGAAAAACTTTAAGACGGGGAGGCTACAACCTCGAATAGCATGGGATCAAATTTATATATGCGTGCTCTAAGGGGTGCCCCCCTCTCGGTCCCAACCGGAAACACCCATGCCCCCTGACCGGATGACGGGATTTAATCCAGGGCCATGGAACCCTCATCCCGGCCCCTCTACTTGGTGTGTACTCGGGAAGTGGTTTACAACCGACTAGACCGTAATCCCAATGGACGGCCTATGATAGTACCGGAAAAGGATACGAACGGAATCATGACATGATCTCCGTTGATACTGAGATAACCAACTACTGGCTTGCTCCAAGAATACCAGCATTCCACCCATCATATCACCATATGATCGAGGTGGTCCAAACATTTTCATTCGGGGTTCACCAGAAGCTTCCTTGCATGAAATATACCATACACATATGCCATATGATCATGCTTATGAATGAACTACTCGAGCAAACATGCAATACACTCATCATAGCCAAAGTTCAAACATGCTTGCCTGGTTCTGAAAAGTCGGAGCCTAACTCGGTGTGGTTCGCGTCTCCATCACGGCCTCCGGTATCTATGTATTCAAACAAAATACATACTAACATAAATACCGCGCGTGCAAATAAAGTTGCTCCAAAAATTCCCACATAAATATGACAAAAAACTAGGCAGAAAACTAAAGTGGACAGAAAAAGAATCAACTCCAAATCATTTTCAGTTTAAAATATATTAGAGTTTCTGCCAGGGACCCATCTGTAATGAAACAGAAAAGATCCAGGGGCTAGAACAGAAAACAACAAAGCGAATCGGTACGCAGTATGCCAACCGCAGAGGGGAAGCGTATTTTGCCGAATGCGCTAACAGAAAACGATTCGGAGAGGAGAGGTGTGAGGCTGACAAAGGGCCCCACGCGTCAGGTTTGAAAAACAGAAGCAGAGTCGCGCCGACGTAGGTGCTGCGGTGATCGCCGGTGTCGATCCACGGCGAGATAGGGGAGGCGAGAGGTACGTACGGCTTCACGGTGGTCTTCCGCGTCGAACGGTGGTGGAGTTGGTTGTCGGCGAGCCCCACGTCGACGGTGACCCTGTCTCCGGCGGACGGCGGCTTGGGTGGTCGTGGACCTCGTTGGAGAGGGTTCCTGGGATGAAATTAAGGTGGGGGTTAGGTCTAGGTGGGTGCCAGGGTGCTACACTCGAGTTCACGGTGGCGGAGAAGCTCTCACCGGAGTGAACGAAGCTGGAGCCCGAGGCGGAGGGGGTTGGCCGGAGCTGGGGAAGAAGGGCCCCTCGAGGCTCTTCCAGAGGTTGGGCGTGGTCTAGGTTGGTAGTGAAGGTGTGTGTGCTCGAGCACGAGCTCGGGGGTGCCTTTTATAGGCGGCTCGAGGTGGCTGCCGTGAATGGATAAGTCCGGCGAGTCGATTACGGTGCTGCAGTGGTCGGACGGCGGAGTTAGGGGCTTGAGCATCATCTAGGAGCTGTAGGGATTCCATTCCCGCACCTAACTCAGCAGGAGAGGTGGAGTTACGGGCTGTCCCCGACGGAACGGCCGCGCGGCATGGCGGCGGCTGGAAACACGCTCTGCGCGCGCCAGGCCACGCCGACGGCGTGCCAGGCGTGTGCTGGCACTAGAAAGGGACACGCGGAGTGCTGGGGAGGTTTGGGCGGCGCTAAACGGCGTCGAGCTGCGGTGGTAGCTTTTGTCAGCCGCCACGGGCGGCGCTGTTGCCGTGGCAGTCGCTGGCGTGGTCGGGCCAGAGCGCCACCGACGCCCAGAAGCGGCCAAGCGAGCGTGCGGCGACTGGATAAGAAGAAGGAGCAGTGCAGCGTCGAGCCAAGGAGGTACTGGCGAGTTTTGTCGCTGTGCCTGACGAACTGTCGAACTGTCGACAGTTTCAGTTAGCAGTTCTGAACTTGACAGAACAGTGTAGGCTAGGTGTTTGATGAAATGTTTCTGGTATGTGTGCAATGCTTCTTGAGCTGATTTTTGGTGGAGTGGCCTCTTGATGTATCTAGAGGCTGCCTGATTTTTCACAGAATTTTTGGAAGAAGATACATATGAATTTCACGAAATTTTGCAAATCTGGTCCAAACTTGCAGTTGGTGAAATTTGAAAATTTTGAACTATGGACCAGTGAAACAAGATGGATCTAGGTTGTGGGTACTAAGGACTATCTAGGTGAGTTGGTTTGGAGTCAAATAACTAGATGGAAATGGTGGCTCCTTTGTAAATCACTAAGGTTCACTATAAAAGGCAGAAATAGTTTTGGAGTGAAATAAAAGAAGAAAAATCCCAATAAGGTTAAAACTTACTGGAATTCATGAGAGACTTGTCTTAAGGTGTGGAGAGGGTCTTGGAGATAAACATTTCTGTTGGGGTCTGATACGTCCCAAACGTATCTATAATTTTTGCTTGCTCCATGCATGTTTTGGGTGATATTGCTATGCTTTTGATACACTTTCATACACTTTTGATCATATTTGGACTAACCTATTAACTCAGTGCACCCTAGTGCTAGTTTCTATTTTCTGCTGTTTTTGTATTTCAGGTTTTCCCATTACTTAAATTACCAGAAAAATTCGGGGAAAAATATATAAAAAATCAGGGCTCCAGAAGCTTCCACGCGCCAGAAGTGGGGCCAGAGGGGAGCCAGGGGCAGCCCAGGCGGCCTGCCCACGCGACCCCACCCCTGGCCGCGCCGGGGGGGCGCCTGGGCCCCCCTCTCCGCCTCTGGTGACCCCCTTTGGCATATATTTACCTCGCGTCCCGAAACCCTTGATTCCAGAACCCTTTTCTCTAGAAGCAATTCCGATCTCCGCCGCCATCGCCACCAAGTTTTGGGGGACCAGAATTCCTGTGCCGGCATCCTGCCGGGACGGGGAAGTGCCCCCAGATTCATCTCCATCGACGGTGCTTCCTCCCTCCATGATGCGGGAGTAGTTCCTCCTCGGGGCTGAGGTTTCTACCAGTAGCTATGTGGTCAATTCTCTCTCCCATGATGTGATCTTCGTTGTGATCATAGGCTATGTTAATCTAGGGTGATCCCATGATATTTCCCCTTCCTCTATGTATTGGATTGATGTACTCACTTGTCTTTATCTAGTATAATCCCCGAGACCAAGGTGACAGCGGTCTATTGGACATGGATTAGAAGAATATTTTCATGAGTGATTTCCTCTTTTGTGTGTTGATTGAAGATTGAGAGTCTCTTGGTGCTTGTCTTTGACTATCCTTGAGATATGTTGTGGTGATTGTGGTACTCTCTTTGGATGGCCGCGGTGACATTGGGAAATCCATAGATTGAGAACTACGAACTTAGAGGTGTGCTTTTGTAGCCCTACATAATTCTCGTCCTCTCTTGACCACAAAGGAATGACCTCCGAGTGCGTCCCCCTTGCATGTTTTATGGGAAATATCATGTGATTCGATTATGTTAATGTTGTTGGGAGTTGCCACTAGTGAAAGTATGAAGCCTAGGCCTTGTTTCCACCATTGCAATACCATTTGTGATCACGTTTACCACATGTTTGCTTGCTGCAATTTTTATTTCAGATTTACAAATACATCTTTTGCCATCCATATCACTTGCCATTTAACATCTCTTCGCCGAACTAGTGCACCTATACATCTGACAAGTGTATTAGGTGTGTTGGGACACAAGAGACTTCTTGTATCTTGATTGCAGGGTTGCTTGAAAGGGGTACGTTCAACCTCCACTTCCCTGAGTTCGATAAACCTTGGGTTACTCACTTAAGGGAAATTTGCTGCTGTCCTACAAACCTCTGCTCTTGGAGGCCCAACACTGTCTACAGGAATAGAAGCGTGTAGTAGACATCAGGGTCATGACAAGGTGAAGGATGGAGAGGGAGATGAGTCCAAGGTTAAACTTGAGAGGTTTAAATCAAGAAGGGGAGGATTCAAACAACCACTTTTGAAACTCAACTTGTGCTTGAGCCAAACACAAGAGAAAAGCTTCAAGGTCAAAAACCAAGCTTGAGAAAACACACAAACTTTAGCCAGAAGGAAATTTAGAAGGGTTTTAAGAGAAGATCAACCAACCCCTTTCCAAAAGGCCAAAAGTTTGGGAGAAAAACCAACTCAAAAATTTGGGGTGTTACAGCTGCCCGGAATCACCCTAGGCAACGTTCACGAAAAACTTTAAGATGGGGAGGCTACAACCTCGAATAGCATGGGATCAAATTTATACCGCGCACTCTAAGGGGTGCCCCCCTCTCGGTCCCAACCGGAAACACCCATGCCCCCTGACCAGATGACGAGCTTTAATCCAGGGCCATGGAACCCTCATCCCGGCCCCTCTATTTGGTGTGTACAAGAGAAGAGGTTTGCAGCTGACTAAACCATATTATTTGCAGAAGACATGTGACAGTACCAAAAAGGAGACGAACGGGATCATGACTTGATCCACGTTAACACTGGAGTTAACGGTTGACTGGCATGCTTCAACAATACCAACTTACAACCTATCATGTCACCACATGATCGGTTGGCTCACCATCAACTTTCGGAGCTCACACGGAGCTTGTCTTGCATGAAATATAACATACACAAAATGCTTATATAACCATGCCATGAGAAAAACTACTCAAGCAAACATGCCACACTCTCATCTTATCAAAGGTTCAAACATGCTTGCCTGGTTCGGAGTAGTCGGAGTCTAAATCGGTGAAGTTCGTGGCTCCGTCACTTCCTTCGGTATCTACAGATGAAAATAAGACGGGTACTAACATAAATACCGTGCGCGCATAAAAGTTGTCCCAAATATTTTTCAAACAAATATGATAAAAAAACTACACAGAAAAATAAAGAGGACAGAAAAAGGATCAACTCAAAATCATTTTTGTTTAAAAGTTATTAAGGTTTTTGTCCAGGGACTTGTTTGTAATGAAATAGAAAGTTTCTAGGAGCTAGAATATAAAAACAGAAAACGATTGAGTAAGCAGTACGCCAGCTGAAAAGGGAAAGCGTATTTTATCCGAAGGCGTTTTCCAGAAAAACGATTCGAATGAAACAGAGAGACTGACGAGGGGGTCCCACCCGTCAGGTTTGAAACTTCAAACGGAAAAATAGAGCGCGCCGGCGCCAGAGAGCCGCGGTGGTCACCGGCGCCGATCCACAATGAGGTAGGGGAAGTGGGTGGTACCTACGGGCTCACGGTGCTCTTCCGCGTCTGGGGGTGGTGGAGTTGGACGTTGGCGAGCACCACGTCGACGGGGACCTTCTCTCCGGCGGACGGTGTTTCGGGTGGTGGTGGGTCTCGTCGGAGAGAGCTGCAGAGGTCAAATTGAAGTGGTGGTCAGGCGTGTAGGTGTGTCAGGAGGCTACTGGCACGACTAGGGAGGTGGAGGAGCTCTCACCAGAAAGAGAGCTACCGGAGCACGAAGCGGATTGGGTCGGCCGGAGTAGGGGAAGAAGGGCTCCTCGAGGATCTTGCAGTGGCTGGGCGGGGTCTGGTGAGATGGTGGAGTGGTGCGGGGTCGAATGCGAGCTCGGGGCTGCTATTTATAGCCGGCCCGAGGCGGTTGCCGCAAACGGGATAAGTCCGGCGAGCCATTATGGCGAGGCTGTGGCTGAACGGGTGGCTTAAGGGTCTGGGCATCGTCGTGATGGTCTACTGGTTCCATCCCGATGCTGAGTTTAGCAAGCCATGGGCGTTTACGACACTTTCTCAACAGAACGGCCGTGCGGGCACGTCGGCGGCAAAGAGCGCGCTCTGCGCCTCTCAGGGCACGACGACGGTGCTGCAACGTGCACAAGGGAGGAGACAGCCACGCGGAGCTCTCAGGTGGCTTGGGCGATGCCGAACGGTGTCGCTTTGCAGGGTGGCCCCTGTCGGCCGCCATGGGTGGCTCTGTCGCTGCGGAAGAGGCCAGCGCAGGCAGGCCACGACGCCACCAATGCTCGCAACCGGCCAAGCGAGCGTGCGGCGCTCTGGATAAGGGATAGAAGCAGTGCAGCAAGGTGCCAAGGCAACACTGGTGAGATTGACGCGGCGTTTGACGAAACTGCACTGTCGACTGAAACTTCAGTTAGCTTTTTTCTGAATTTCGACAGAAACAGTGCACCTCAACTGTTTGATGAAATGATTCATGCACTTGCCGATTTTTTCTTGAGCTGAATTTTGGTGAGGTGGTCTCTTGATGCATCTAGAGGCTGCTTGAATTTTCACAGATTTTTAGGAAGAGAGAAAATATGAATTTCATAAAAAATGGCAAGTCTGGTCCAAACTTGCAGCAAGCAAAATTTGAAAATTTTGAACTGTGGACCAGCAGATCTTGATGGATCTAGGTAGAGGATACTAAGGACTAGTCATGGGTTTTGTTTGGGATCAAAACTCAAAAGGAAACTAGTAGTTCCTTTGTAAATCACCAAGGCTCAATTTAAAGGAGAGAAATTGTTTTTTGGGGTAAAATAATTATAAGAAAAGTTTAAAGGAGGTTGAAACCTACTGGAATTGATGTTAGACTTGCCCAAGGTGAGAATGAAGGTTCTGGGAAGGAAGATCTTCATTGGGTGTCATGGCAAAAGGGAAGTTTGAATGGGAGAGAATAAGCCCAAGGTTTTATAGGAAGACTTCTCATAAAAAAAATTGTCAAAACCAATTTGGAAATAAATTGTGTTGAGCCAATACAAGGTGAAAACCCTCAAGACCAGAGATCAAGGTTGAGAAGGACACAAAAATTCTTTTGTCATAAAAGATTTGAGAAGGAGAGGTTTTAAGAAAGATTCAAATATCCTCCTTCCAAAAAAAACCAAAGAATTTGATGAAAACAAGTCCAATTTTTTTGGTGTATTACAACACCTACCCCCTTAGGAAAAATCTCGTCCCCAAGATTTCAGCTGATCCTCAAATAGGTGTGGGTACTTTATCCGAAGAAAATCCTCTCTTTCCCATGTTGCCTCAACCTCGGTGTGATTGCTCCACTGAACCTTGAGAAACTTAATAGTCTTCTGACTGGTCCTTCTTTCAGATTCCTCCAATATTTTTATTGGGCGTTCCCTATAGGTGAGGTCTGGTTGCACATCAATGATTTCATGTGATACATGCTTCTCCGGGTTGCTTACACATCTCCTCAACTGTGAGACGTGGAACACGTCGTGGACGTCTAACAGTTCTTTGGGGAGGTCTAACTGGTAGGCCACTGTGCCTCTCCGTGCAATTATACAAAAGGGTCTAATAAACCGTGGTACTAGCTTTCCTTTGACTTTGAATCGTTGCAGGCCCCTTATAGGAGATACACGTAGATACACATTTTCACCGGGTTCAAAGCTGACTTCACGATGTTTTTGATCGTAATAACTCTTTTGTCGGCTCTGGGCTGTCTTGAGTCGGTCCCGTATTAGTGTAACCTTCTCCTCAGCTTCATTGAGCATGTCTGGGCCGAAGATACGACTGTCCCCTGTTTCTGACCAATTTAATGGGGTACAACATCTTCGTCCGTACAAGGTTTCAAAAGGTGCCATTTTCAGACTAGCTTGGTAACTATTGTTGTATGCGAATTCGGCATACGGCAAGCTTGCTTCCCAACTGGTCCCATAGGTGAGAACACATGCCCTCTGCATGTCTTCTCGAATTTGGTTTACACGTTCACTTTGTCCTCCAGTCTGGGGGTGATATGCTATACTGAATACTAGTTGCGTCCCCAGATCCTGTTGTAAATGATCCCAAAATTTAGAGACGAATTGAGTGCCTCTGTCGGATATTATAGTCTTCAGGACTCCATGCAGGAAAACTATACGGGAGAGGTAAAGTTTGGCAAGCTTCTGGATGGTGTGGGTTGTCTTGACTGGGATGAAGTGTGCCACCTTAGTTAATCTGTGTGTGATGACCCATATGGCATCATTTCCGTGTTGTGACCGAGGTAGTCCGACAATAAAGTCCATCACAATATCGTCCCATTTCCACTCAGGTACCTTGTTTGGCTGCAATAATCCTGCCGGTTTTTGGTGCTTGGCTTTAATGCGTTGACATGAATCACAACAGGCAATGAATGTGGCTATATCCCTCTTCATACCGTGCCACCAGAATCTTTCCTGAATGTCCTTGTACATTTTGGTCCCTCCAGGGTGAATTGAATATGGAGCGGTATGGCCTTCTGCTAGAATTTGTTGTTTGAGGTATTCTATATTGGGTACGCAAAGCCTGTCTCCGAACCATAATATTCCATCATCGTTTATGACGAATTCTGAGGCCTTGCCCAGACTCACTTTTCCTTTTATGCCATCGATGCTGGGGTGTCCATGCTGAGCTTTCTTAATCTGTTCTATTATTGTGGGCCGTATTTCCAAATTTGACACTTCGCCTTCGGTGACCATCATCAAGTTGAGTTTGGCGAACTCCTGCTGAAACTCAAGTCTCAAGGTTTGTAGGCTGCCGTTGTCCGAGCTGGGGTTACGACTGAGAGCATCTGCCACAACATTCGCCTTTCCTGGATGATAGTGAATGCCAACATCATAATCTTTCACTAATTCCAACCAGCGTCGTTGTCGTAAATTGAGTTCTGGTTGTGTGAAAATATATTTGAGGCTTTTATGGTCCGTATATATTTCACAACGATTCCCAAGCAAAAAGTGCCTCCATTCCTTGAGTGGATGGATGACTGCTGCCAATTCTAAGTCGTGAGTAGGGTAATTTTCTTCATGCTTTCGTAGTTGCCTGGAAGCGTATGCGACTACCTTGCCTTCTTGCATTAGTACGCATCCGAGGCCCTTCCGGGATGCGTCACAATACACTTCAAAACTTTTGTGTATGTCTGGTACAACCAACACTGGGGCTGTTGTTAACTTCCTTTTGAGTTCCTGAAGCTTTTCTCACAAGCTTCAGTCCACACGAATTTCATATACTTCTTGAGTAGCTGTGTCATTGGTTTTGCTATGGTGGAAAATCCTTCAATAAACCTTCGGTAATATCCAGCCATTCCTAGGAAACTTCGTACATCTGTTACGTTGGCTAGTGGTTTCCAGCCAAGTACGGCCTTAACTTTTTCTGGGTCCACAACAACTCCTTCTTGTGTCAATACGTGGCCTAGAAAATCAACCTGTCTTAGCCAAAATTCACATTTGCTGAATTTGGCGTATAGTTGATGTTTCATTAATTCTCCCAGTACAATTCGGAGATGTTCGGCATGTTCTTCTGGTGTCTTAGAATATACCAGTATATCATCGATAAACACCACAACAAATTTGTCCATAAATTTCATAAACACTTTGTTCATGAGGTGGACAAAATATGCGGGAGCGTTGGTCAGTCCAAACGACATTACTGTAAATTCATATAGTCCGTATCTGGAGGTGAATGCTGTCTTCGGAATATCTTCTGTCCGTACTTTTAATTGATGATACCCCGACCTTAAATCAATTTGTGAGAAAACCATGGCTTGAGCGAGCTGGTCAAATAAATCATTTATCCGTGGCATCGGATATTTGTTTTTGATGGTGACCATGTTGAGTGCTCGATAGTCTATACACAACCTCAGTGTCCCATCCTTTTTCTTGGCAAATAATACTGGTGAACCCCAAGATGAGGAGCTGGCCCGTATAAATCCTTTGTCCAGTAATTCTTTTATTTGCTTCTTTAGTTCAACCAATTCGGATGGTGCCATTCTGTATGGTTTCTTGTAAATGGGGGTGGTTCCAGGTGCTAGCTCAATAATGAACTCTATTTCCCGGTCTGGTGGCATGCCTGTCAATTCTTCGGGAAATACATCCGGGAACTCACATACTACTGGAACTTTGCTTAACTCTGAAGTGTCTACCTTGTTCAATTTTGGTTACCGTGATACTGGTCTTTCTTGAGCTGCGACTCTTATCGTCTTTCTGAGATGATGAGTAAGGATCACAGTTCGATTGAAGCAGTCGATAAATCCTTTGTTGGTGGTTAACCAGTCCATTCCTAGGATAACATCCAGTCCCTTATTTTCGAACACGATGAGGTTTTACTGAAACTTTAATCCTTCAATCTCAATAACCACACCTTGGCAGTAACTTTGAGTGATTTGCTTACTTCCGGGGGACTTGATGATCATTGATTTTCCCAAGGGGAGCATCGAAAAATCATGTTGCAAAGCAAAGTTCTTTGAAATGAACGAATGAGAAGCTCCAGAATCAAACAAAACCATGGCAGGTATTGTGTTGACAGGGAACGTACCGAGTACGATATCCGGGGCATCCTGTGCTTGCTCCTTGGTCACATGGTTTAGGTGACCTTTCTTGTGGTTGTTATTGGGGTTGAAGTTGTTACGCTTGGGTGCTGAATTGCTTCCACTGTTGTTTGGCTTTGGAGCCGAGTTCCTTGGTTTTGGGCACTGTTTGGCATAGTGTCCCTCTTCTCCACATGCGTAACAAGTAACGCCTGGGCGATACGTAAAATCCTTGTCGCTTGCATGATTTTTTTTGTTCGGGCGGGAGTCATTAGTTATGGACTTGTTCGCCCCATTTTTCTGAAAATTAGTCTTGTTCCGATTGTTGCGCGTATGAGTAGTCTTATCTCTTTTGCGCTTGCGAATATCTTCCAAGCTGCGGCGCTCATTTTCCAAGGTAATAGCCTTGTCCAAGAGTGTCTTGAAATCCGGAAAGGTGTGCACGACCAGCTGGCATTTAAGTGCTGGTGCCAGACCGTCCAGGAATTTTTCCATCTTTTTATTCTCGGTCATCAGCTCCTCGTTGGCATAACGAGATAACTGGGTAAACTGACTATTGTACTCAGTCACTGTCATGCCTCTCTGCTTGAGGTCATCAAACTCCCTTTTCTTGATTTTCATGATGCTTCTAGGGATGTGCGCCCCACGGAAACCTTCTTCAAAATCCTCCCAAGTAATATCATTTTCATTAGGGTGCATGTGTAGAAAATTTTCCCACCATGATGCAGCTGCTCCAGTGAGGTAGTGTCGTGCATAAAGTACCTTTTCACGGTCCGAGCATGGTGCAATAATTAATTTCCTTTTGATGTCTTGAAGCCAATCATCGGCCTCAAGCGATCTGTCAGTGTGAGAAAATGTTGGCGGACGTGTCTTCTGTAGTTCAGACAATTTTGAATGCTGCTGATGCGGTTCACGGTGATTTCCCATATTGATAACATGGTTCATTATTTCTTGGTGCTGCTGCTGGCTTTGCTCATAAAGGCGGCATACTTGAGAAAATGTTCTTTCACTGCCCTGCTGACTTGACTGCCCCTGCGTGAAATTGTTACTTCTCTGGGTACCATAATTTTCCTCCTGTGGACTTGGCATGGAACGAGTCCAGGGACGAGTCATTTTCCACTCTGGGGTATTATTGCAGAACTCATGAGAAAAACTGAGTGGCCAAAAATAAACAAGTGGTTTTGCAAATGCAGAAAATATACGAGCTCCAAAGATTTTTAATAAAATACTAGATTACGCATGGAGAAGTACCGCTTAGTACATATCTTACACGCGAGTCGTAATCATACAATACATCACTCAGGATGCGCGTACACATTCCTGACATGTTATTTAGGCTAGTGCACTTCTCCGAGTTCCTACAAGATGCGCACACAAACTACTTCTCACCAACCTATTTTACATATAAACATATCATACAAGCGGACACCTCGCGCGGCGGACAGGTGTACTTAGTCGGAGATGGTGAAGACTTCCTTCGGCCTGCCGAGGGTAAGACCCAGTGGCGATGGAGATTCAAACTCCTTCTCACTAATAGGCTCCAGGCGTGGAATACTAGTGCGAGGAGTTGGTGCGGGCGCGGCAGGTGGTGCAGCTCTGATTGGAGTAGGGGCAATGACTTGGTCAAAGTCCTCAGTGGTAGGTAGGCGGCGAGCGGTGGCTAAGATCGCAGGTGCATAGGATGCTGAGGATGAGACATATGTCAGTGGTGGTGATGTATGGAGAAGCTCCCTCCTATTGCCGGAACCGCTCTGAACTGAAGGAAATATGCCCTAGAGGCAATAATAAAGATGTTATTTGTATTTCCTTATATCATGATAAATGTCTTTTATTCATGCTAGAATTGTATTAACCGGAAACTTAGTACATGTGTGGATACATAGACAAAACAGTATGTCCCTAGTATACCTCTACTAGACTAGCTCATTGATCAAAGATGGTTATGTTTCCTAGCCATAGACATGAGTTGTCATTTGATCAACGGGATCACATCATTAGGAGAATGATGTGATGGACTAGACCCATCCGTTAGCATAGCACTATGATCGTTTAGTTTTACTGCTATTGCTTTCTTCATGACTTATACATGTTCCTATGACTATGAGATTATGCAACTCCCGAATACCGTAGGAACACCTTGTGTGCTATCAAACGTCACAACGTAACTGGGTGATCATAAAGATGCTCTACATGTGTCTCTGATGGTGTGATTACGGAGTAGGAGAGAGGCCAAAAGGAAGGAGGCGCGCGCCCCCTTTCTGGTCCGAATTGGACAAGGGGTGTAGCCCCCTTTTCCTTCTCCCTCTCCCCCTCTTTCCTTCTCTCCTACTCCGGAAAGGAAAGGGGAATCATACTAGGACTTGGGAGTCCTAGTAGGACTCCCCACACTTGGCGCACCCCCTCTAGGGCCGGCCTCTCCCTCCCTCCTTTATATACGGGGTAGAGGGGCACCTCTAGACACAACAATTGATCTCTTGATCTCTTAGCCGTGTGCGGTGCCCCCCTCCACCATAATTCTCCTCGATAATATTGTAGCGGTGCTTAGGCGAAGCCCTGCGACGGTAGAACATCAAGATCGTCACCACGCCGTCGTGCTGACGGAACTCTCCCTCGACACTCAGCTGGATCGGAGTTCGAGGGACGTCATCGAGCTGAACGTGTGCTAGAACTCGGAGGTGCCGTAGTTTCGGTGCTTGATAAGTCGAGCCGTAAAGACGTACGACTACATCAACCGCGTTGTTCTAACGCTTCCGCTTTCGGTCTATGAGGGTACGTAGACACACTCTTCCCACTCGTTGCTATGCATCTGGTAGATAGATCTTGCGTGATCGTAGGAAAATTTTAAAATACTACGTTCCCCATCAGTGGCATCATGAGCCAGGTCTATGCGTAGATGATATGCACGAGTAGAACACAAGTGAGTTGTGGACGATACTAGTCATACTGCTTACCAGCATGTCATACTTTACTTCGGCGGTATTGTGAGATGAAGGGGCCCGGACCGACATTACGCGTACGCTTACGCGAGACTGGTTTCACCGTTACGAGCACTCGTTGCGTAAAGGTGACTGGCGGGTGTCTGTCTCTCTCACTTTAGCTGAATCAAGTGTGGCTACGCCCGGTCCTTGTGAAGGTTAAAACATCACATACTTGACGAAACATCGTTGTGGTTTTGTATGCGTAGGTAAGAACGGTTCTTACTAAACCCGTAGCAGCCACGTAAAACTTGCAACAACAAAGTAGAGGACGTCTAACTTGTTTTTGCAGGGCATGTTGTGATGTGATATGGTCAAGACATGATGAGTTATACGGTTTTGTATGAGATGATCATGTTTTGTAATGTTATCGGCAACTGGCAGGAGCCATATGGTTGTCGCTTTATTGTATGAAATGCAATCGCCATGTAATTGCTTTACTTTATCACTAAGCGGTAGCGATAGTCGTAGAAGCAATAGTTGGCGAGACGACAACAATGCTACGATGGAGATCAAGGTGTCGCGCCGGTGACGAAGGTGATCATGACGGTGCTTTGGTGATGGAGATCAAAAGCACAAGATGATGATGGCCATATCATGTCACATATTTTGATTGCATGTGATGTTTATCTTATTATGCTTCTTATTTTGCTTAGAACGACGGTAACATTATAAGATGATCCCTTACTAAATTTCAAGGTATAAGTGTTCTCCCTGAGTATGCACCGTTGCGAAAGTTCGTCGTGCCGAGACACCACGTGATGATCGGGTGTGATAAGCTCTACGTTTAAATACAACGGGTGTAAGCCAGTTTTGCACACGCAGAATACTCGGGTTAAACTTGACGAGCCTAGCATATGCAGATATGGCCTCGGAACACTGGAGACCGAAAGGTCGAGCGTGAATCATATAGTAGATATGATCAACATAAGATGTTCACCATTGAAACTACTCCATCTCACGTGATGATCGGACATGGTTTAGTTGATTTGGATCACGTGATCATTTGGATGACCGGAGGGATGTCTATCTAAGTGGGAGTTCTTTAATTAATATGATTAAATTGAACTTTAATTTATCATGAACTTAGTCCTGGTAGTATTAGCATATCTATGTTGTAGATCAATAGCTCGCGATGTTGCTCCCCGTTTATTTTTTATATGTTCCTAGAGAAAACTAAGTTGAAAGATGTTAGTAGCAATGATGCGGAATTGTTCCGTGATCTGAGGATTATCCTCATTGCTGCACAGAGAATTATGTCCTTGATGCACCGCTAGGTGACAGACCTATTGCAGGAGAAGATGTAGACGTTATGAACGTTTTGACAAAAGCTCGGTATGATGACTACTTGATAGTTTAAGTGCACCATGCTTTACGGCTTAGAACCGGGACTTCAAAAACGTTTTGAACGCCACGGAGCATATAAGATGTTCCAAGAGTTGAAATTAGTATTTATACTCATGCCCGTGTCGAGAGGTATAGGACTTCTGACAGTACTTTGCCTACAAGATGGAGGAGAATAGCTCAACCAGTGAGCGTGTGCTCAGATTCTCTGGGTACTACAATTACTTGAATCAAGTGGGAGTTAATCTTCCAGATAAGATAGTAATTGACAAAGTTCTCTAGTCACTATCACCAAGTTAGTAGAACTTCGTGATGAACTATAATATGCAAGGGATGACAAAAGCAATTCCCGAGCTCTTCGCGATGCTGAAGTCGGCAAAGGTAGAAATCATGAAAAAGCATCAAGTGTTGATGGTTAACAAAACCACTAGTTTCAAGAAAAAGGGCAAGGGAAAGAAGGGGAACTTCAATAAGAATAGCAAGACAGTTGCTACTCCCACGAAGAAACCCAAGTCTGGAGCCAAGCCTGAAACTAAGTGCTTCTACTGCAAAGGAAATGGTCACTGGAAGTGGAACTGCCCTAGATACTTGGCGGATAAGAAGGATGGCAAAGTGAACAAAGGTATATTTTGATATACAGATTATTGATGTGTACTTTACTAGTGTTCATAGCAACCCCTGGGTATTTGATACCGGTTCAGTTGCTAAAATTAGTAACTCGAAACGAGAATTGCAGAATGAACAGAGACTAGTTAAAGGTGAAGTGACGATGTGTGTTGGAAGTGGTTCCAAGATTGATATGATCGTCATCGCACACTCCCTATACTTTCGGGATTAGTGTAAAACCTAAATAAATGTTATTTGGCATTTGCATTGAGCATGAATATGATTTGATCATATTTGTTGCAATACGGTTATTCATTTAAAGTCATAGAATAATTGTTATTCTGTTTACATGAATGAAACCTTCGATGGTCATACACCCAATGAAAATAGTTTGTTGGATCTCGATCGTGGTGATACACATATTCATAATATTGAAGCCAAAAGATGCAAGGTTAATAATGATAGTGCAACTTATTTGTGGCACTGTCGTTTAGGTCATAATGGTGTAAAGCGCATGAAGAAACTCCATAGTGATGGATTTTTGGAATCACTTGATTATGAATCACTTGGTGCTTGCGAACCATGCCTCATGGGCAAGATGACTAAAACTCCGTTCTCCGGAACAATGGAGCGAGCAACAGATTTGTTGGAGATTATACATACAGATGTATGTGGACCAATGAGTGTTGAAGCTCGCGGTGGGTATCGTTATTTTCTAACCTTCACTGATGATTTGAGCAGATATGGGTATATCTACTTAATGAAGCACAATTCTAAAACATTTGAAAAGTTCAAGGAATTTCAGAGTGAAGTGGAGAATCATCATAACAAGAAAATAAGAGTTTCTACGATATGATCGTAAAGGTAAAATATTTGAGGTTATGAGTTTGTCCTTCATTTAAAACAATGTGGAATAGTTTCACAACTCACGCCACCCGGAACACCACAGCGTAATGGTGTGTCCGAACGTCGTAATCGTACTTTATTAGATATGGTGCGATCTATGATGTCTCTTGCCGATTTACCACTATCGTTTTGGGTTATGCATTAGAGACAACTGCATTCACGTTAAATAAGGGCACCATCTAAATCCGTTGAGACGACGCCTTATGAACTGTGGTTTGGCAAGAAACCAAAGTTGTTGTTTATTAAAGTTTGGGGCTGCGATGCTTATGTGAAAAAGCTTCAACCTGATAAGCTTGAACCCAAGTCGGAGAAATGTGTCTTCATAGGATACCCAAAAGAGACTGTTGGGTACACCTTCTATCACAGATCCGAAGGCAAGATATTCGTTGCTAAGAATGGATCCTTTCTAGAGAAGGAGTTTCTCTCGAAAGAAGTGAGTGGGAGGAAAGTAGAACTTGATGAGGTAATTGTACCTTCTCCCAAATTGGAAAGTGGAACATCACAGAAACTAGTTCCAGTGATTCCTACACCAATTAGTGAGGAAGCTAATGATGATGATCATGAAACTTCAGATCAGGTTTCTGCTGAACGTCATAGATCAACCAGAGTACGTTCCGCACCAGAGTGGTACGGCAACCCAGTTCTGGAAGTCATGTTACTAGACCATGATGAACCTGCGAACTATGAGGAAGCGACGATGAGCCCAGATTCCGCAAAATGGCTTGAGGCCATGAAATCTGAGATGGGATCCATGTATGAGAACAAAGTGTGGACTTTGGTTGACTTGCCCGATGATCGGCAAGCCATCGAAAATAAATGGATCTTCAAGAGGAAGACTGACGCTGACGGTAATGTTACTGTTTACAAAGCTCGACTTGTTGCGAAAGTTTTTCAACAAGTTCAAGGAGTTGACTACGATGAGACTTTCTCACCCGTAGCGATGCTTATGTCTGTCCGAATCATGTTAGCAATTGCCGCATTTTATGAAATCTGGCAAATGGATAACAAAACTGCATTCTTTAATGGATTTATTAAAGAAGACTTGTATATGATGCAACCAGAAGGTTTTGTCAATCCTAAAGGTGCTAACAGAATGTGCAAGCTCCAGCGATCCATCTATGGACTGGTGCAAGCATCTTGGAGTTGGAATATACGCTTTGATAAGTTGATCAAAGCATATAGATTTATACAGACTTGCGGTGAAGCCTGTATTTACAAGAAGTGAGTGGGAGCACTACAACCTTTCTGATAAGTATATGTGAATGACATATTGTCGATCGGAAATGATGTAGAATTTTCTGGAAAGCATAAAGGAGTGTTTGAAAGGAGTTTTTCAAAGAAAGACCTTGGTGAAGCTACTTACATATTGGGCATCAAGATCTATAGAGATAGATCAAGACGCTTGATAAGACTTTCGATGAGTACATACCTTGATATGATTTTGAAGTAGTTCAAAATGGATCAGTCAAAGAAGGAGTTCTTACCAGACTTGTAAGGTGTGAAGTTGAGTAAGACTCAAAGCCAGACCACGGTAGAAAAACATAGAGAGAATGAAAGTCATTCCCTATGCCTCAGCCATAGGTTCTATAAAGTATGCCATGCTGTGTACCAAACATATTGTGTACCTTGCCATGAGTTTGTCAAGAGGGTACAATAGTGATCCAGGAGTAGATCACTGTACAGCGGTCAAAATTATCCTTAGTAACTGGATGACTAAGAAAATGATTCTCGATTATGGAGGTGATAAAGAGTTCGTCGTAAAGGGTTACGTTGATGCAAGCTTTGACACTAAATCCAGCTGACTCTAAGTATCAATCTGGATGCGTATTGAAAGTGGGAGCAATTAGCTAGAGTAGCTCCATGCAGAGCATTGTAGACACAAAGACATTTGCGAAATACATACGGATCTGAATATGACAGACCCGTCGACTAAACTTCTCTCATGAAGCAAAACATGATCACACCTTAGTACTCCTTGGGTGTTAATCACATAGCGATGTGAACTAGATTATTGACTCTAGTAAACCCTTTGGGTGTTAATCACATGACGATGTGAACTATCGGTGTTAAATCACATGGCGATGTGAACTAGATTATTGACTCTAGTGCAAGTGGGAGACTGAAGAAAATATGCCCTAGAGGCAATAATAAAGTTATTATTTATTTCCTTATATCATGATAAATGTTTATTATTCATGCTAGAATTGTATTAACCGGAAACTTAATACATGTGTGAATACATAGACAAAACAGAGTGTCCCTAGTATGCCTCTACTAGACTAGCTCATTGATCAAAGATGGTTATGTTTCCTAGCCATAGACATGAGTTGTCATTTGATCAACGGGATCACATCATTAGGAGAATGATCTGATGGACAAGACCCATCCGTTAGCTTAGCACTATGATCGTTTAAGTTTTACTGCTATTGCTTTCTTCATGACTTATACATGTTCCTATGACTATGAGATTATCCAACACCCGAATACCGGAGGAACACTTTGTGTGCTACCAAACGTCACAACGTAACTGGGTGATTATAAAGGTACTCTACAGGTGTCTCCGAAGGTACTTGTTGGGTTGGCGTATTTCGAGATTACGATTTGTCACTCCGATTGTCGGAGAGGTATCTCTGGACCAACTCGGTAATGCACATCACTATAAGCCTTGCAAGCATTGCAGCTAATGAGTTAGTTGCGGGATGATGTATTACGGAACGAGTAAAGAGACTTGTTGGTAACGAGATTGAACTAGGTATTGAGATACCGACGATCGAATCTCGGGCATGTAACATACCGATGACAAAGGGAACAATGTATGTTGTTATGCGGTTTGACCGATAAAGATCTTCGTAGAATATGTGGGAGCCAATATGAGCATCCAGGTTCCGCTATTGGTTATTGACCGGAGACGTGTCTCGGTCATGTCTACATAGTTCTCGAACCCGTAGGGTCCGCACGCTTAAGGTTTCGATGATAGTTTTATGATGAGTTTATGAGTTTTGATGTACAGAAGGAGTTCGGAGTCCCGGATGAGATCGGAGACATGACGAGGAGTCTCGAAATGGTCGAGACGTAAAAATCGATATATTGGACGACTATATTCGGACATCGGAAAGGTTCCGTGTGATTCGGGTATTTTCGGAGTACCAGGGAGTTACGGGAATAGAGGAGAGAGGCCAAAAGGAAGGAGGCGCGCACCCCCTTTCTGGTCCGAATTGGACAAGGGGTGTAGCCCCCTTTTCCTTCTCCCTCTCCCCCTCTTTCCTTCTCTCCTACTCCGGAAAGGAAAGGGGAATCCTACTAGGACTTGGGAGTCCTAGTAGGACTCCCCACACTTGGCGCACCCCCTCTAGGGCCGGCCTCTCCCTCCCTCCTTTATATACGGGGGCAGAGGGGCACCTCTAGACACAACAATTGATCTCTTGATCTCTTAGCCGTGTGCGGTGCCCCCCTCCACCATAATTCTCCTCGATAATATTGTAGCGGTGCTTAGGCGAAGCCCTGCGACGGTAGAACATCAAGATCGTCACCACGCCGTCGTGCTGACGGAACTCTCCCTCGACACTCAGCTGGATCGGAGTTCGAGGGACGTCATCGAGCTGAACGTGTGCTAGAACTCGGAGGTGCCGTAGTTTCGGTGCTTGATCAGTCGAGCCGTGAAGACGTACGACTACATCAACCGCGTTGTTCTAACGCTTCCGCTTTCGGTCTACGAGGGTACGTAGACACACTCTTCCCACTCGTTGCTATGCATCTGGTAGATAGATCTTGCGTGATCGTAGGAAAATTTTAAAATACTACTTTCCCCATCAGTGGCATCATGAGCCAGGTCTATGCGTAGATGATATGCACGAGTAGAACACAAGTGAGTTGTGGACGATACTAGTCATACTGCTTACCAGCATGTCATACTTTACTTTGGCGGTATTGTGAGATGAAGGGGCCCGGACCGACATTACGCGTACGCTTACGCGAGACTGGTTTCACCGTTACGAGCACTCGTTGCGTAAAGGTGACTGGCGGGTGTCTGTCTCTCTCACTTTAGCTGAATCAAGTGTGGCTACGCCCGGTCCTTGTGAAGGTTAAAACAGCACATACTTGACGAAATGTCGTTGTGGTTTTGTATGCGTAGGTAAGAACGGTTCTTACTAAACCCGTAGCAGCCACGTAAAACTTGCAACAACAAAGTAGAGGACGTCTAAATTGTTTTTGCAGGGCATGTTGTGATGTGATATGGTCAAGACATGATGAGTTATACGGTTTTGTATGAGATGATCATGTTTTGTAATGTTATCGGCAACTGGCAGGAGCCATATGGTTGTCGCTTTATTGTATGAAATGCAATCGCCATGTAATTGCTTTACTTTATCACTAAGCGGTAGCGATAGTCGTAGAAGCAATAGTTGGCGAGACGACAACGATGCTACGATGGAGATCAAGGTGTCGCGCCGGTGACGAAGGTGATCATGACGGTGCTTTGGAGATGGAGATCAAAAGCACAAGATGATGATGGCCATATCATGTCACATATTTTGATTGCATGTGATGTTTATCTTATTATGCTTCTTATTTTGCTTAGAACGACGGTAGCATTATAAGATGATCCCTTACTAAATTTCAAGGTATAAGTGTTCTCCCTGAGTATGCACCGTTGCGAAAGTTCGTCGTGCCGAGACACCACGTGATGATCGGGTGTGATAAGCTCTACGTTCAAATACAACGGGTGTAAGTCAGTTTTGCACACGCAGAATACTCGGGTTAAACTTGACGAGCCTAGCATATGCAGATATGGCCTCGGAACACTGGAGACCGAAAGGTCGAGCGTGAATCATATAGTAGATATGATCAACATAAGATGTTCACCATTGAAACTACTCCATCTCACGTGATGATCGGACATGGTTTAGTTGATTTGGATCACGTGATCATTTGGATGACCGGAGGGATGTCTATCTAAGTGGGAGTTCTTTAATTAATATGATTAAATTGAACTTTAATTTATCATGAACTTAGTCCTGGTAGTATTAGCATATCTATGTTATAGATCAATAGCTATCGATGTTGCTCCCCGTTTATTTTTTATATGTTCCTAGAGAAAACTAAGTTGAAAGATGTTAGTAGCAATGATACAGAATTGTTCCGTGATCTGAGGATTATCCTCACTGCTGCACAGAGAATTATGTCCTTGATGCACCGCTAGGTGACAGACCTATTGCAGGAGCAGATGTAGATGTTATGAACGTTTTGACAAAAGCTCGGTATGATGACTACTTGATAGTTTAAGTGCACCATGCTTTACGGCTTAGAACCGGGACTTCAAAAACGTTTTGAACGCCACGGAGCATATAAGATGTTCCAAGAGTTGAAATTAGTATTTATACTCATGCCCGTGTCGAGAGGTATAAGACTTCTGACAGTACTTTGCCTACAAGATGGAGGAGAATAGCTCAACCAGTGAGCGTGTGCTCAGATTGTTTGGGTACTACAATTACTTGAATCAAGTGGGAGTTAATCTTCCAGATAAGATAGTAATTGACAAAGTTCTCTAGTCACTATCACCAAGTTAGTAGAACTTCGTGATGAACTATAATATGCAAGGGATGACGAAAGGAATTCCCGAGCTCTTTGCGATGCTGAAGTCGGCGAAGGTAGAAATCATGAAAAAGCATCAAGTGTTGATGGTTAACAAAACCACTAGTTTCAAGAAAAAGGGCAAGGGAAAGAAGGGGAACTTCAATAAGAATAGCAAGACAGTTGCTACTCCCACGAAGAAACCCAAGTCTGGAGCCAAGCCTGAAACTAAGTGTTTCTACTGCAAAGGAAATGGTCACTGGAAGTGGAACTGCCCTAGATACTTGGCGGATAAGAAGGATGGCAAAGTGAACAAAGGTATATTTTGATATACAGATTATTGATGTGTACTTTACTAGTGTTCATAGCAACCCCTGGGTATTTGATAACGGTTCAGTTGCTAAAATTAGTAACTCGAAACGAGAATTGCAGAATGAACAGAGACTATTTAAAGGTGAAGTGACGATGTGTGTTGGAAGTGGTTCCAAGATTGATATGATCATCATTGCACACTCCCTATACTTTCGGGATTAATGTAAAACCTAAATAAATGTTATTTGGCATTTGCATTGAGCATGAATATGATTTGATCATAGTTGTTGCAATACGGTTATTCATTTAAAGTCATAGAATAATTGTTATTCTGTTTACATGAATAAAACCTTCGATGGTCATACACCCAATGAAAATAGTTTGTTGGATCTCGATCGTGGTGATACACATATTCATAATATTGAAGCCAAAAGATGCAAGGTTAATAATGATAGTGCAACTTATTTGTGGCACTACCGTTTAGGTCATAATGGTGTAAAGCGCATGAAGAAACTCCATAGCGATGGACTTTTGGAATCACTTGATTATGAATCACTTGGTGCTTGCGAACCATGCCTCATGGGCAAGATGACTAAAACTCCGTTCTCCGGAACAATGGAGCGAGCAACAGATTTGTTGGAGATCATACATACAGATGTATGTGGACCAATGAGTGTTGAAGCTCGCGGCGGGTATCGTTATTTTCTGACCTTCACTGATGATTTGAGCAGATATGGGTATATCTACTTAATGAAGCACAAGTCTAAAACATTTGAAAAGTTCAAAGAATTTCAGAGTGAAGTGGAGAATCATCATAACAAGAAAATAAGAGTTTCTACGATATGATCGTAGAGGTAAAATATTTGAGGTTATGAGTTTGTCCTTCATTTAAAACAATGTGGAATAGTTTCACAACTCACGCCACCCGGAACACCACAGCGTAATGGTGTGTCCGAACGTCGTAATCGTACTTTATTAGATATGGTGCGATCTATGATGTCTCTTGCCGATTTACCACTATCGTTTTGGGTTATGCATTAGAGACCTCTGCATTCACGTTAAATAAGGGCACCATCTAAGTCCGTTGAGACGACGCCTTATGAACTGTGGTTTGGCAAGAAACCAAAGTTGTTGTTTCTTAAAGTTTGGGGCTGCAATGCTTATGTGAAAAAGCTTCAACCTGATAAGCTCGAACCCAAGTCGGAGAAATGTGTCTTCATAGGATACCCAAAAGAGACTGTTGGGTACACCTTCTATCACAGATCCGAAGGCAAGATATTCGTTGCTAAGAATGGATCCTTTCTAGAGAAGGAGTTTCTCTCGAAAGAAGTGAGTGGGAGGAAAGTAGAACTTGATGAGGTAATTGTACCTTCTCCCGAATTGGGAAGTGGAACATCACAGAAACTAGTTCCAGTGATTCCTACACCAATTAGTGAGGAAGCTAATGATGATGATCATGAAACTTCAGATCAAGTTTCTGCTGAACGTCGTAGATCAACCAGAGTACGTTCCGCACCAGAGTGGTACGGCAACCCAGTTCTGGAAGTCATGTTACTAGACCATGATGAACCTGCGAACTATGAGGAAGCGATGATGAGCCCAGATTCTGCAAAATGGCTTGAGGCCATGAAATCTGAGATGGGATCCATGTATGAGAACAAAGTGTGGACTTTGGTTGACTTGCCCGATGATCGGCAAGCCATCGAAAATAAATGGATCTTCAAGAGGAAGACTGACGCTGACGGTAATGTTACTGTTTACAAAGCTCGACTTGTTGCAAAAGTTTTTCAACAAGTTCAAGGAGTTGATACGATGAGACTTTCTCACCCATAGCGATGCTTAAGTCTGTCCGAATCATGTTAGCAATTGCCGCATTTTATAAAATCTGGCAAATGGATAACAAAACTGTATTCTTTAATGGATTTATGAAAGAAGACTTGTATATGATGCAACCAGAAGGTTTTGTCAATCCTAAAGGTGCTAACAAAATGTGCAAGCTCCAGCGATCCATCTATGGACTGGTGCAAGCATCTCGGAGTTGGAATATACGCTTTGATAAGTTGATCGAATCATATAGATTTATACAGACTTGCGGTGAAGCCTGTATTTACAAGAAGTGAGTGGGAGCACTACAACCTTTCTGATAAGTATATGTGAATGACATATTGTCGATCGGAAATGATGTAGAATTTTCTGAAAAGCATAAAGGAGTGTTTGAAAGGAGTTTTTCAAAGAAAGACCTTGGTGAAGCTGCTTACATATTGGGCATCAAGATCTATAGAGATAGATCAAGACGCTTGATAAGACTTTCGATGAGTACATACCTTGATAAGATTTTGAAGTAGTTCAAAATGGATCAGTCGAAGAAGGAGTTCTTGCCTGACTTGTAAGGTGTGAAGTTGAGTAAGACTCAAAGCCAGACCACGGCAGAAAAATGTAGAGAGAATGAAAGTCATTCCCTATGCCTCAGCCATAGGTTCTATAAAGTATGCCATGCTGTGTACCAAACATGTTGTGTACCTTGTCATGAGTTTGACAGGGAGGTACAATAGTGATCCAGGAGTAGATTACTGTACAGCGGTCAAAATTATCCTTAGTAACTGGATGACTAAGGAAATGTTTCTTGGTTATGGAGGTGATAAAGAGTTCGTCGTAAAGGGTTACGCCGATGCAAGCTTTGACACTAAATCCAGATGACTCTAAGTATCAATCTGGATGCATATTGAAAGTGGGAGCAATTAGCTAGAGTAGCTCTATGCAGAGCATTGTAGACATAGAAATTTGTGAAATACATACGGATCTGAATGTGACAGACCCGTTGACTAAACTTCTCTCACAAGCAAAACATGATCACACCTTATTACTCTTGGGTATTAATCACATAGCGATGTGAACTAGATTATTGACTCTAGTAAACCCTTTGGGTGTTGGTCACATGGCGATGTGAACTATAGGTGTTATTCACATAACGATGTGAACTATCGATATTAAATCACATGGCGATGTGAGCTAGATTATTGACTCTAGTGCAAGTGGGAGACTGAAGGAAATATGCCCTTGAGGCAATAATAAAGATGTTATTTGTATTTCCTTATATCATGATAAATGTCTTTTATTCATGCTAGAATTGTATTAACCGGAAACTTTGTACACGTGTGGATACATAGACAAAACAGTATGTCCCTAGTATGCCTCTACTAGACTAGCTCATTGATCAAAGATGGTTATGTTTCCTAGCCATAGACATGAGTTGTCATTTGATCAACGGGATCACATCATTAGGAGAATGATGTGATGGACTAGACCCATCCGTTAGCATAGCACTATGATCGTTTAGTTTTACTGCTATTGCTTTCTTCATGACTTATACATGTTCCTATGACTATGAGATTATGCAACTCCCGAATACCTTAGGAACACCTTGTGTGCTATCAAACGTCACAACGTAACTGGGTGATTATAAAGATGCTCTACAGGTGTCTCCGAAAGTATTCGTGGTGTTGGCATAGATCAAGATTAGGATTTGTCACTCCGAGTGTCGGAGAGGTATCTCTGGGCCCTCTCGGTAACACACATCATAATAAGCCTTGCAAGCAAAAGACTAATGAGTTAGTCACGAGATGATGTGTTACGGAACAAGTAAAGAGACTTGCCGGTAACGAGATTGAACTAGGTATAGTGATACCGACGATCGAATCTCGGGCAAGTAACATACCTATGACAAAAGGAACAACGTATGTTGTTATGCGGTTTGACCGATAAAGATCTTCGTAGAATATGTAGGAGCCAATATGAACATCCAGGTTCCGCTATTGGTTATTGACCGGAGACGTGTCTCGGTCATTTCTACATAGTTCTCGAACCCGTAGGGTCCGCACGCTTAAGGTTTCGATGACAGTTTTATTATGAGTTTATGAGTTTTGATGTACCGAAGGAGTTCGGAGTCCCGGATGAGATCGGGGACATGACGAGGAGTCTTGAAATGGTCAAGACGTAAAAATCGATATATTGGACGACTATATTCAGACATCGGAAAGGTTCTGAGTGATTCGGGTATTTTCGGAGTACCAGCGAGTTACGGGAATAGAGGAGGGAGGCCAAAAGGAAGGAGGCGCGCACCCCCTTTCTGGTCCGAATTGGACAAGGGGTGTAGCCCCCTTTTCCTTCTCCCTCCCCCCCTCTTTCCTTCTCTCCTACTTCGGAAAGGAAAGGGGAATCCTACTAGGACTTGGGAGTCCTAGTAGGACTCCCCACACTTGGCACACCCCCTCTAGGGCCAGCCTCTCCCTCCCTCCTTTATATACGGGGGCAGGGGGCACCTCTAGACACAACAATTGATCTCTTGATCTCTTAGCCGTGTGCGGTGCCACCCTTCACCATAATTATCCTCGATAATATTGTAGCGGTGCTTAGGCAAAGCCTTGCGACGGTAGAACATCAAGATCGTCACCACGCCGTCGTGCTGACGGAACTCTCCCTCGACACTCAGCTGGATCGGAGTTCGAGGGACGTCATCGAGCTGAACGTGTGCAAGAACTCGGAGGTGCCGTAGTTTCGGTGCTTGATCAGTCCAGCCGTGAAGACGTACGACTACATCAACCGCGTTGTTCTAACGCTTCCGCTTTCGGTCTACGAGGGTACGTAGACACACTCTTCCCACTCGTTGCTATGCATCTGGTAGATAGATCTTGCGTGATCGTAGGAAAATTTTAAAATACTACGTTCCCCAACATGAACTAAGTCCATACGAGCAGCCACTAAGTCACCCACAAGGTTATCAAAAGCTGCCTCAAGCGCCTTGAGGTACTCAACCAATTATTTGATAGCTTCATCACGTTCTCCCCTTGCGCAAGCAAACGCATAGTGGCGCGTGTAAGGCACGTGGCAGGGGAGGTAGCGATAGCGACGAGTCTTCATTGAAGGAAGAGCATCCCGGAGACGAGCTATCGCCTCCCGGGCAACCATCTGCATGGCACGCCTCTCCGTAGGCATGGCCTTGCTGTAATGCCCCGGATGTAATATTTTCCCTTTTGGGTATATAATATATCTCCGGCTTCATCTATTTGCATTCCGGGTTCTTTGTCTTTCGGGTTTTCGTCGTTTTGTTGTGTGAGTGTGTGGCATTCATTCATATCATATAGACATGTGCATCGCATTGCAATTGTGTTGTCGGTTGCATCCGGTTCCACGTGTTCCTTCCCGTTGTCCGTTTCGCGTTCCGGAGCTCCCTCACGTGTCCGTGGTGTCCCGTAGGCCTACTTTGGTTTTTGGCCGTGTGACGTTGCCGGTGTGGCGCGAGACTTGTCGTGTGTTGTTGTTTTGTTGTGTGTAACCCGCCTCTCAAATCTCGTCGTGTTTGGACTCCGTTTGCTATCCCAACAGTTTTTCGTGTGGGTCCAAAGTGCCTCCGCGTTGTGGCCCAAAACACCCCCTACAGCAGCCCACTAACATCCCCTAGGCCATCCTAACTTCCCCCGCGATCGGATCCGTCGGATCGTGATCGGAGGGCTCCAAAACACCTAAATCCCCCCTAACCCTAATAATCTGCTATATAATAGACCCCTATGTCTATTTTGGCATCTCTAGCTTCTTCCTCCTCCTTCCCCTATTTTTTTTCTCAGATCCATCTAGCCCCAGCCACTTGGCTAGTTCCCCTCGAGCAACCGCACCGAGCCGCTTCCTTCGCTGGATCGGGAGCGCCCCGATCTGGTCAACGCGTCGACCAGCCGACCGGCCGCAGTCCCTCGATCGGCTAGGGCAGGCCCCCCTCGACCGATCCCTCGAAGCGCCCCACTTCGCCGAGCGCTGGGCCTCGCCCTCCCCGCCACGGGACCACATCGTTGCCTTCCGTCGCGGTGGTTCCAGCGCCCGAAGGCCCAGCTCCTTCGCCGACCGCGCCGGCCCGACCGCTTCGGCCTCCAGCACCGCCTCGCCAGTTCTCCACCGCCGGCCCGCACCACCGCAGGCCAAGCCGCCCCAAGGCCCAGCACCGAGGCTCCGCCCTGGGCCTCCTCCTGGTCACCGCCTCCATCCCACCACCGCAGCCGCGCTGGGCTCCCTCCGTCGGGCCGCAGCCAGCCTCGCCTCGGATCCCGCTCCAGGCCGCCTGCAGCGCTGCTGGGCCTTCCTTCGCCTGGGCCGCCCGCCTCAGCCTCCGCACCTGGGCTTCGCCAGCCTCCTTCGCGCCGGAGGCCCGAGCCAGCCGCTCCGCTGGGCCGCCGCCTTCCTCCAGATCGGGCCGGATCCGCCGTTTCCCCGGGCCGTCTTCAGATCCACCGCCGCGGGCCCGTGGCCCGTTTCCCCACCAGATCTGAGGTTGCCTCTTTTAGTCCTCTAAGTCCCAGATCTGTTGTTGTCTGATGCAATATTCAACTGCTGATATCTTTTAGTGTGTTTGTCCGTTTCGCGCAAATAGCATGTCCAGACGTTCGTGGTGACTAGCACTACGTTTCATCTCTTTGTGTCATGCATGTTAGAGATCATCTAGGTGCTTGTTTTTCTGTTACAATAGTGCATCGTGATAAAACTGCTGCTATGTGATGTTTTTTATGCCATCTTTGCCATGTGATAACTTTTAGCTCGTTTGTCCGAATGATGCAAATGACATGTCCACGTGTTCGTCTTGCCATGCTCTACATGTTGTTGGTGATAGGTTGCATGATAGATTATTCTTGCCATGTTTATCATTGTTGCAAAGTGCCATGTGGCTGTGATGTTGTTTCACTTGTTATGAAATTCCATCTTGTTGAGCTCGTTGCTATCGTTGTGTTTATCTCCATGATGAATGCTTGCATGTTTCGGGATCACCATCATGTGTACTTTGATGTGGTGCTTACCACTTGCCATGTTTAGTTTCGAGGTGACTTAAACTTGCTCGTTTAGCGGCCAAGCGAGCGTGCGGCGACTGGATAACAAGAAGGTGCAGTGCAGCGTCGAGCCAAGGAGGTACTGGCGAGTTTTGTCGCTGTGCCTGACGAACTGTCGAAACTGACGAACTGTCGAACTATCGACAGTTTCAGTTAGCAGTTTTGAACTTGACAGAACAGTGTAGGCTAGGTGTTTAATGAAATGTTTCTGGTATGTGTGCAATGCTTCTTGAGCTGATTTTTGGTGGAGTGGCCTCTTGATGTATCTAGAGGCTGCCTGATTTTTGACAGAATTTTTGGAAGAAGATACATATGAATTTCACGAAATTTTGCAAATCTGGTCCAAACTTGCAGTAGGTGAAATTTGAAAATTTTGAACTATGGACCAGTGAAACAAGATGGATCTAGGTTGTGGGTACTAAGGACTATCTAGGAGAGTTGGTTTGGAGTCAAATAACTAGATGGAAATGGTGGCTCCTTTGTAAATCACTAAGGTTCACTATAAAAGGCAGAAATAGTTTTGGAGTGAAATAAATAGAAGAAAAATCCCAATAAGGTTAAAACTTACTGGAATTCATGAGAGACTTGTCTTAAGGTGTGGAGAGGGTCTTGGAGATAAACATTTCTGTTGGGGTCTGATACGTCCCAAACGTATCTATAATTTCTGCTTGCTCCATGCATGTTTTGGGTGATATTGCTATGCTTTTGATACACTTTCATACACTTTTGATCATATTTGGACTAACCTATTAACTCAGTGCACCCCAGTGCCAGTTTCTGTTTTCTGCTGTTTTTGTATTTCAGGTTTTCCCATTACTTAAATTGCCAGAAAAATTCGGGGAAAATATATAAAAAATCAGCGCTCCAGAAGCTTCCACGCGCCAGAAGTGGGGCCAGAGGGGAGCCAGGGGCAGCCCAGGCGGCCTGCCCACGCGGCCCCACCCCTGGCCGCGCCGGGGGGGGGGGGGGGGGGGGGCGCCTGGGCCCCCCTCTCCGCCTCTGGTGACCCCCTTTGGCATATATTTACCTCGCGTCCCGAAACCCTCGATTCCAGAACCCTTTTCTCCAGAAGCAATTCCGATCTCCGCCACCATCGCCACCAAGTTTCGGGGGACCAGAATTCCTGTGCCGGCATCCTGCCGGGACGGTGAAGTGCCCCCGGATTCATCTCCATCGACGTTGCTTCCTCCCTCCATGATGCGGGAGTTGTTCCTCCTCGGGGCTGAGGTTTCTACCAGTAGCAATGTGGTCAATTCTCTCTCCCATGATGTGATCTTCGTTGTGATCATAGGCTATGTTAATCTAGGGTGATCCCATGATATTTTCCCTTCCTCTATGTATTGGATTGTTGTACTCACTTGTATTTATCTAGTATAATCCCCGAGACCAAGGTGACAGCGGTCTATTGGACATGGATTAGAAGAATATTTTCATGAGTGATTTCCTCTTTTGTGTGTTGATTGAAGATTGAGAGTCTCTTGGTGCTTGTCTTTGACTATCCTTGAGATATGTTGTGGTGATTGTGGTACTCTCTTTGGATGGCCGCGGTGACATTGGGAAATCCATAGATTGAGAACTACGAACTTAGAGGTGTGCTTTTGTAGCCCTACATAATTCTCGTCCTCTCTTGACCACAAAGGAATGACCTCCGAGTGCGTCCCCCTTGCATGTTTTATGGGAAATATCATGTGATTCGATTATGTTAATGTTGTTGGGAGTTGCCACTAGTGAAAGTATGAAGCCTAGGCCTTGTTTCCACCATTGCAATACCATTTGTGATCACGTTTACCACATGTTTGCTTGCTGCCATTTTTATTTCAGATTTACAAATACATCTTTTGCCATCCATATCACTTGCCATTTAACATCTCTTCGCCGAACTAGTGCACCTATACATCTGACAAGTGTATTAGGTGTGTTGGGGACACAAGAGACTTCTTGTATCTTGATTGCAGGGTTGCTTGAAAGGGGTACGTTCAACCTCCACTTCCCTGAGTTCGATAAACCTTGGGTTACTCACTTAAGGGAAATTTGCTGCTGTCCTACAAACCTCTGCTATTGGAGGCCCAACACTGTCTACTGGAATAGAAGCGTGTAGTAGACATCAAGCTATTTCTGGCGCCGTTGCCGGGGAAGTGAGGTAAGTGAAGGTACCTTCTCTAGATCTTGCAATTAAATCTTTTTGTTTCTTGTTTTTATTTCACTAGTTTTGCTTAATGGAAAGCAACAAAAATATGAGAGAGCTTTATAAGCTCTACCTTGAACTTGGACATGATGTGTTTGAAGAGAAAATTAAAAAACCTTTGGAACTTTATTATTTGCATAACAATCATGATGGTGGTGATGCTATTAGTATGTTTTTTTAATATCAATATTGCTAATGACATGGAAAGCTCTAAGCTTGGGGATGACACGTTTGATGAACATGATATTTTTAGTCCCCCAACCTTTGAAGAGAAAATTTACTTTGATGATACTTTGCTTCCTATATATGATGATTACAATGATAAATGTGAGATTTTTAGTCCACCTACTATTGAGGATAAAATTTATTATGATTATGATATGCCTCCTAAATATGATGATTACGATGATGGTTATGATTGCTTTACTCTCACTATTCCTAATAAGAAAGATTTTACTTATATGAAGAGTAATGATACTTTTATGCTTTTGGATCATGGAAATAATGCCTTATGTGATAGTTATATTGTTGAGTTCATCCATGATTCCACTGAAATTTATAATGAGAGAGGGAGACATGGTTCTAAATATCTTAATAATAAGAAGTTTCCTCTCTTTATGGTGAATATTTTGAAGTTATGCTTGTTTTGCCTTCCTATGCTAGTTGCTTTATGCTTCAATAATTTATTTTCTTACAAGATTCCCATGCATAGGAAGCATGTTAGGCTTAAATGTGTTTGGTATTTGCTTATTGATGCTCCCTTTTGTTCTCCAACTCTTATTCCTACGAGAGCATCATTAAAGTCTTAAGCCTATCTTTATGGCTATAAAGAAAGAACATGTTAGGCTTAAATGTGTTCTTTCAGTTTTTAGTGGTCTTGATGTTTGTTACTACTGTAGCTACATCATTGTATCTTTATTTTTCAGCTTTGTGCCAAGTTTAGCCTCCGATTGCAAGAAAGTTCAAAAGTTGTGACGTGCTGTCCAGGAAACAGATTCTGTCCTTGGACAGAAAAATTCGTATAAAATCACCAGATCATCTTTTTGATCTGAATGTTTTTGACAGCGGGCTCTATACAATTGGCTTTCGGGCCTCTGTTCTGAGTTTTTTTGATTTGAGTTGCAGAAGTGCCCCGAAAAAATTATTTACTACCTGCTGGTCTGTTTTTCACAGATTCTGTCCTGTTTTGCCTTTTCTTCGTTTTGCAAACCTTGAGCTTGCTTTTTCTTTGCAAAAACCTTTTGGCAATCTTGAGAAACAGTAGCTCTTCAAGATTATCCTTATTTCCAGCAGGGAAGAATTATTTTATTATGGGTACTAACCTCGCTAATCAGATTATGATGAGTTATGTATGAAGGGAGTTTTCAAGTGTGCGAGGGAAGATGATAAAAGAAGATTCAGGAGGGTCAAATGCTCAAAGCTTGGGGATGACCCCGTGCACCCCCAAGAAATATTCAAGAAGACTCAATCATCTAAGCTTGGGGATGCCCCCGTGCACCCCCTTCTCCATCAACAATTATCAGTTCGTCTTTCGTTCCACTATATTTTAATCACTTCATGCGTTATGTGCTATGCTTGGAGCGTCTTGCTCTTAGTTTCCTTTTTAGTTTTCTTTAGCTTTGCTTGCTGTTCATAATAAGTTAGATCCTAGCCTTCATTGTTTGGGATAGAAATACGCTCCACTCCAATGTAGAACACAACATAGGCTTGCATGCGTATCTTCTTGTGTGTGTTCTTTATCTTTTCATAGCTGCTGTCATGCTTAGCTCTTAGTTTTCATGCTTATCTTTTTAAGAGCTTTTGTTTAGGTTGTTGCTTCTGGAACTCTCTTGAGTTATCATGCTTATCTTGTTAAGAGAGTTGGCTTCTGTGGCACTGGTTGATAGGTCTATGATAAAAATGCTATGTGCATAATGGTGCTTACTAGTTCATGTTTTCTTATGGTTAGTCTCAAATAGCTGGGGGTTCTTAATGTGTTGTTGAAGTACCAGCATGATTTGTTTGCCTATGATGTGGTATGGTTTAGTGATATCTTCCTCCAAGAATTTATTTTGATTGACTTGGCATATGCTCACGCATATTTAAGACTGTAAAGAAAGTCTATCAAGCCTTGATGATCTTTAATTTCTGAGTAGTGATATAACTTCCATGCCCGATTCAATGTTGCTTTGTTGCTCTGCATGATTATGGCCGTCATTGTTCTCTTAGTTGGTCGCTCCCAGTCTTTTGCTAGCCTTCACCTATACTAAGCGGACTGACTGCTTGTGCATCCAAAATCCTTGAAACTAGTTATGCCATATGAGTCCATAATACCTTTCTATATATGGTATTTACTTGCCATTCCTAACGAAGACTTTCTTGTACCATCTCAAAATTATTCAAAAGCATTTCTCTTTTGTGCCTCTGTTTTAGCTCATGAGGAAGTAGTAGTTAATTCATGATCTTTTTAAGTTGGACAAGTTTTACCCCGGGATTGCATGTCTAATCTGCAAACCCCTAATACAAGGAGGAACTGGCATGAGTGCGCCCGGCTCATAAAAGATAATACAACAAACATACCCTCCTTCACGCTTTGTTCATGAGAAATCAAAAAACTTTTGGCAGTGATAAACAAAGGAGATTAAGGGGATGTGATCGTCTCCGTGCGGGAGCCGTTCCTCGAAACTTGTCCAGTTCGAGAAGTGATTGGTTTGACTACTAACATTCGTTGACGAAATATGCACCCCAACTTGTGCACGGGCAGTAGAAGCTTCCCGTGGCAGGGCTTACCACACGCTCGCCAAGGTCCGCTCTGGTCCCTTTGAAGCCATTCAAGAACAAAGTATACAAGTCAGAAGATCAAGGCCCCGGCAATAAGAGCTTGCCGGGAAGGCTGTTCCAAGCATAAGATCACTTTATTCTCACAAGACCCTGGCAAGAGGTGCTTGCCAGGAAGGCCAAAGAACGGCACCTTAAGAAGAGATATCGCGGCGCGTCATGCGCCCCGGCAGGACCCGGAGAGCGACAAGCTTCCGGGCCCGGCAAGGTCACGACCCCGGCAAGGTGCTTGCCGGGGAAGCTTATGCTGTGTGCCTGCGCTCCAGCTCATCTGGCCACGCGTCGCCCTGGGGCCCTTCCGGGGACACGTGGCAGATAGCTGTGCAGCCTGAGGGACACGCTGGAGAACTCCTCGGGCACAATCTTTAGCTGTGCAGCCGGAGGTAAGCTTCCCGGAAGGCTCCCCGGCGAACTCCTCGGGCGCAATCTTTAGCAGCTTGAGGATTTCCGCCTCCTCGGCTTGGCTCACTGCGTCCGCTGCCTCTGCTTCGTCCACAGTGTATCCAAATTCGCCCGCAGCCGCAGCTGCGGCGGCCTCCTCCATTCTGGAGGCAATGTATGCTACATCCCGGTCGGTGGTATCCCGGGTGAGGCCCTTCCTCTCCTCGGTGTTGCGTGGCTTTTCGACCAGGTTGTCGAAGAAGGCTTGCACAGTCTCCGCTGAAGGCACCAGCCAGGTGGGGACCACCCCGTGGGAGTCGCACTCAGGCATCACCGCGCGGATGGCACTGAGGGCAGTGTTGTTGCACAACGGCACCACTCCCCGGGACGGTCTGAACCACTCCGGGTGGTTGGGGTCATGCTTAAACAGCTCCGGGACCATCCCCTTCAGCTCCAAGACAGTGAAATTATAGTTCAGCCCGGGGCGCAGCCTCATGCAATCTGCCGTGTTGCCGAACTCCCAGGCAGGCCTCTTCCTCTCCTGCAGGGGGGCGATGCAGCGGCAGAGAAAATCGGCCCCAACTTCACCCACAGTCAGATTGGCGGCCCGGAGACGAAGGATCCTAGTGAGGGCAATCTGTAACTTGTCGTCCTCCGGGGCCAATTCGCTCCAATCCTTGCCGCGCACTGTTGCAGTCTGGCGCGGCGAGGCAAAAGGCTCGGGCGCATCTTCCAGAACCCAGCACCAATCGGCCCTCCACTCCTCCCACTTGCCGCGGAGCTCTCCTCTCAAGTACGCCTCCTTCTTGTTCAATCTAAAGATCCAGAAGATACCGCCGGAGAGTGGGGATCCAGACTCTACTCTAGGCGTGAAGAAATGGCGGAAAAGAGCTACGTCTGGGTGGACCCCGACAAAGTTTTCGCACAGATGTGCGAAAACAGCCATCGTAAGGACAGCGTTGGGGGTGAAGTCTAGGAGGTGGAGGCCGTACGTGTTCATCACATCGCAGAAGAACTCCAAATACGGAGGACAAAGACCGCAATGGAAGAATGCAGCGAAATAGAAGTAACCTCCCGGGAACATGTCGACGGCGACGGCGGGGAGGACTCTGGTGCCAGGATGAGCTTTCGTCTCCCTCGCCCAGAACAAGTAATACTTGTCCTGCAGCTCCCTCGCGCCGAGCCTTGGCGGGAAGACCACCCTCTTTCTCCGCATGGCTGCCAGCTTCGCCGCCTGCTCGGACTTCTCCTTCTTCGCCTTGCCGCTCTTCGCCTTGTCGCTTTTCGGAGCCATGGCGGGAGCGGCGAGGAGGGAGGCAAGGAGGTCGACGGCGCCGCGGATGCTGGGGACGGCGGAGGAAGGGGGGAGCTCGGCTCTCTGTTGACCTGAGGGGAGGCAGAGAGCGGCGGGGGTTTCTGGAGATTCAAGACAGAATGCAGGCGATGGGGGGAAACTGCCCCTGCTTCCTGTGCTTTTAAGGGGGAAGTGGGGGACGTTCCGCATTTCCCATTAAAGAACAGGCCACGATCTCTCCCACGACGCCGCAATCGACGCGTGCCGTTAGGGAGGGATGCGGCGGATACGGAGAGGGATACGGCTCGCCGTGGGCCGCGTGTGCCCATGCACTGTCTTGGGCCTGGCCCAACAGCGCTCGGCACCGTGTGTGGCCCAGGCCCGGGGGCTCCTGTCGGTGTACTAAGATAGGGGTACCTTAGTACCCCAACTTGTGCACGGGCAGTAGCAGCTTCCCGTGGCAGGGCTTACCACGCGCTCGCCAAGGTCCGCTCTGGTCCCTTTGAAGCCATTCAAGAACAAAGTATACAAGTCAGAAGATCAAGGCCCCGGCAAGAGGAGCTTGCCGGGAAGGCTGTTCCAAGCATAAGATCACTTTATTCTCACAAGACCCTCGCAAGAGGTGCTTGCCAGGAAGGCCAAAGAACGGCACCTTAAGAAGAGATATCGCGGCGCGTCATGCGCCCCGGCAGGACCCGAAGAGCGACAAGCTTCCGGGCCCGGCAAGGTCACGACCCCGACAAGGTGCTTGCCGGGGAAGCTTATGCTGTGTGCCTGCGCTCCAGCTCATCTGGCCACGCGTCGCCCTGGGGCCCTTCCGGGGACACGTGGCAGATAGCTGTGCAGCCTGAGGGACACGCTGGCGAGCCACGGTGACGAAGCCATCGCCTTGGCGAACGGAGATGCATGGACGGACGCTTTTGGGGCGACGGCGACGGGCATTCAATGCCTTTGTCCCCCACTGTCAAAGTTAGGTGAAGACCACTGTTCATACACTGTTACAACCACCTCCAGTTTCACGTTTTTACCCTCCTTTACGTTGACACCTGTCGGTGACCCCTTTGGACTATAAAAGGAGGCCCATGCACAACATAGAGGGGGTTCGATCCAAGAAACTTGCTCACTCTCTCGCTCGGTGTAGCTGGTACTGTAGATCCTCAATCTCTCGAGCCCAAGAACTCAATACAGCCAAGGCAGGAGTAGGGTTTTACGCGTCCACGCGGCCCGAACCTGGGTAAACTGCCCGCGTGTGCTCCTCGATCTGCTCTCCGTGCTCCCTCCGCTCCCTTACCGCAACGTAGAAGGGGCTTCGGTCCCATAGGTGTTCGCGGGCGGTCAGTTTCCCCGACAGGGAGTGAAGAGATTAAAACTTTGCATAGTGAGGAACCCACTACTTTGGATTTCAAGGGATTCAATTATGATAATTTCTCTTTAATTAATTGTATTTCCTTGTTGCAATCCGTACTAAACGCTCCCCATGCTTATAGTCAAAATAAAGCTTTTACCAAACACATAGTTGATGCTTTGATGGAATCTTATGAAGAAATAATTGAATTAGAGGTTTCTATCCCTAGATAGATTTATGATGAGTGGGAACCTACTATTGATATGAAGGAAGGAAATATTAGATTCCAATATCCGTTAAGGAAAGGCATGGAACACTTTCCTAGAAAGAAAATCAAATTACCAAATGAATCTATTATGAGAGCCACTTATGGTTTGCCTTCCAAAGATGGCAATACCTAGATCTATCCATGTATCGTGCATAGCTAGGGGCATAAAACGATAGCGCTTGTTGGGAGGCAACCCAATTTTATATTTTTTTGTTTTTGCTTATGTGCAGGAATAAATATTGCATCTAGCTTCTGTTTATACGTGGTTTTGTGTTTTAATTAGTGTTTGTGCCAAGTAGAACCTTTGGGAAGACTTGCGTGAAGTTTAGATGATCTTGCTGTGAAAAACAGAATCGTTAGTGCTCGCTCGAATGGTTAACAGATTTTAATGGAGTGTGCTATTTAGTTGATTCTTTTTGCACATGATTAATAGAAAAATTCCTCACGTTTACCAATTTATTTCAATTTTTTTGGAGTTACAGAAGTATGCGAAAGTTACAAATTACTAAAAACTGTTCTGTTTTTGACAGATTCTATTTTCGTGTGTTGTTTGCTTATTTCAATGCATCTATGAGTAGTATTGGAAGGTATGAATCATAGAGAAGTTGGAATACAGTAGGTTTAACACCAATATAAATAAAGAATGAATTCATTGCAGTGCCTTTGAGTAGTGGTTTGTTTTCTTACACTAACGGAGCTCACGAGATTTTTGTCTAAGTTTTGTGTTGTGAAGTTTTCAAGTTTTGAGTATTGCTTTGATGGACTATGGAACAAAGAGTGGCAAGAGCCTAATCTTGGGGATTCCCAAGGCACCCCAAGGTAAAATTAAAGGACAACCAAGAGCCTAAGCTTGGGAATGCCCCGGGAAGGCATCCCCTCTTTCGTCTTCATCCATCGGTAACTATACTCGGAGCTATTTTTTTATTCACCACATGATATGTGATTTACTTGGAGGGTCATGTATAATTTGAGTCTTTGCTTTTTAGTTTGCCACAATTATCCTTGCTGGACACACCTTTTTGAGAGAGTTAAATATGGCCTAGGAATCGTTAGAACACTCTATGTGCTTCACTTATATCTTTTGAGTTGAATAGTTTTTGCTCTAGTGCTTCACTTATATCTTTTAGAGCAGAGTGGTGATTATATTTTGAAGAAAATTTTGATGTCTCATGCTTCACTTATATCTTTTTGAGAGTCTATTAAAAAAGCATGGTAATGTGCTTTGGCTACGAAACTAGCCTTCACATAATAGACATCCAAGATCAATGTAGTAAAAACTTTCACACTAAGTGCATTGAATATGATGAGAAGTTTGATGCTTGATAATTGTTTTGAGATATGAGGATAGTGATATTAGAGTCATGCTAGTGGAGTTATTATGAAATTGAGAAATGCTTGTGTTAAAGTTAGTGATTCCCGTAGCATGCACGTATGGTGAACTGCTATGTGACGAAGTTAGAGCATGAGGTGTTTGTATAGTGTCAACATGTGTGTGGAGGTCGGGGCGCGTGATGGTTAACTCCTACCAACCTCCCCCATAGGAGTATGCGTTGATTACTTTGTTTTTATGACTCGTAAATTTTTGCAATAAGTATATGAGTTCTTATGACTAATGTTGAGTCCATGGATATTATGCACTCTCACCCTTCCATGATTGCTAGCCTCTCTTGTACCGCGCAATTTTCGCCGCACCATACACCCACTATATATCCTTCCTCAAAACAGCCACCATATATCTTCCTCAAAACAGCCACCATATCTACCTATGATGGCATTTCCATAGGCATTCCGAGATATATTGCCATGCAACTTTCCATCGTTCCGTTCATATGACACGCTTCATATTGTCATATTGCCATGCATGATCATGTAGTTGACATCGTATTTGTGGCTAGGCCACCATGCATAATTTTTCATACATGTCACTCTTTATTCATTGCACATCCCGGTACACCGCCGGAGGCATTCATATAGGTCATACTTTGTTTGACTATCGAGTTGTAATTCAGTGAAAGTGTGATGATTATCATTATTAGAGCATTGTCCCATGTGAGGAAAGGCCAAAGAAAAAAAATAAATGCCCAAAAAAAAGAAAGAAAAAGAAAATAAAAAGGGACAATTGCTACTATCTTTTTCCACACTTGTGCTTCAAAGTAGCACCATGTTCTTCATGATAGAGAGTCACTTTCATATACTAGTGGGAATTTTCATTATAGAACTTGGCTTGTATATTCCAACGATGGGCTTCCACAAATGCCCTAGGTCTTCGTGAGCAAGCAAGTTGGATGCACCCCCACTTAGTTTCTTTTGTTGAGCTTTCATACATTTTTAGCTCTAGTGCATCCGTTGCATGGCAATCCCTACTCACTCACATTGATATCTATTGATGGGCATCTCCATAGCCAGTTGATACGCCTAGTCGATGTGAGACTATCTCCCTCCTTTTTGGCTTCTCCACAACCACCTCTCTATTCCACATAGTGCTATGTCCATGGCTCAAGCTCATGTATTGCGTGAAAGTTGAAAGGTTTGAAAGAATAGAGTATGAAAACAAGTGCTTGGCTGAAACTAGGGTTGTGCATGATATGAATATTTTGTGTGATGAAGAGGGAGCATAGCAAGGATATATGATTTTGTAGGGATAACTTTCTTTAGCCATAGTATTTTGAGAAGACATGTTTGCTTTGTTAGTATACTTGAAGTATTATTATTTCTTATGTCAATATAGACTTTTGTCTTGAATCTTTCAGATCTGAACATTCATGCCACAATTAAGAGAATTACATTGAAAAACTATGTTGGTTATCATTCCACATCCAAATGTCTGTTTTTATCATTTACCTACTCGAGGACGAGCATGAATTAAGCTTGGGGATGCTTGATACGTCTCCAACGTATCTATAATTTTTGATTGTTCCATGCTATTATTTATGATGTTTTGGATGTTTAATGGGCTTTGTTATACACTTTTATATTATTTTTGGGACTAACCTACTAACCCAAAGGCCCAGTCCAAATTGCTGTTTTTTTTGCCTATTTCAGGGTTTTACAGAAAAGAAATATCAGACGGAGTCCAAACGGAATGAAACCTTCGGGAGAGATATTTTTGGAGCAAAATACGCACGGGAGACTTGAGAACCACGGAGTAGGGCTGACGTGGCGTCCACGAGGGTTGGGGGCGCCCCCCCTATAGGGCGTGCCACCCTGCCTCGTGGGCACCCTGTCTGGCCCCCAGTGCCCTCCTTCCTCCTATATATACCTACGTACCCCGAAACCATCAGAACAACAGAGAAAACCCTAGTTCCACCGCCGCAACCTTCTATTCCCATTAGATCCCATCTTGGGGCCTGTTCCGGAGCTCCTCCGTAGGGGGGATCTACCATGGAATGCTTCTACATCATCATCATCGCCTCACCATGAGTTGTGAGTAGTTTACCACAGACCTTCGGGTCCATAGCTAGTATCTAGATGGCTTCTTTTCTCCCTTTGGATCTCAATACCAAGTTCTCCTTGGTCTTCTAGGAGATCTATTCGATGTAATCTCTTTTTGCGGTGTATTTGTCGAGATCCGATGAATTTTGGGTTTAGGATCAAGATTATCTATGAGAAATATTTGGTTCTTCTCTGAACTCTTAATGTATGATTATAATATCTTTGCAAGTCTCTTCGAATTATTGGTTTGGTTCGGCCTACTATATCTATAGATCTTGCAATGGGAGAAGTGCTTGGCTTTGGGTTCAATCTTGCGATGTCCTTTCCCAATGACAATGGGGGTAGCAAGGCACGTATTGTATTGTTGCCATCGAAGATAAAAAGATGGGGTTTATACCACTATGTTTGAGTTTATCCCTCTACATCATGTCATCTTGCTTAAGGCGTTACTCTGTTCTTATGAACTTAATACTCTAGATGCATGCTGGATAGCAGTCGATGTGTGGAGTAATAGTAGTAGATGCAGAATCATTTCGTTCTACATGTCTCGGACATGATGCCTATATATAATGATCATGCCTAGATAGTCTCATAATTATTCGCTTTTCTATCAATTGCTTGACAGTAATTTGTTTACCCCCCGTAGAATATCGCTATCATGAGAGAAGCCACTAGAGAACACTATGGCCCCCCGGGTCTATTCTCAACATATCAATCTACAATCTACTTTGCTTTTCCGCTTTTACTTTCTGTTCTTATATCCAAAAATACCAAAAATCTCAAACTATCATCTCTATCAGATCTCACTTTCGTAAGTGACCATAAAGGGATTGACAACACCTTATCGTGTTGGCTGCAAAGTTCTTATTTGTTTGTGCAGGTGCGAGGGACTCACGCGTGGTCTCCTACTGGATTGATACCTTGGTTCTAAAAAACTAAGGGAAATACTTACGCTATTGTGCAGCATCACCCTTTCCTCTTCGAGGGAATACAATGCAAGCTCGAGAAGTAGCACACAACACTACTGGATTACAGATCAAGAACTCAACCATACATGCGGTGCTAAAGAACACATAAGTATTAATGGTTAGTGTGCCGTCAATTTATCCCATTTCAGATTGGCAAATAAAGAGATGGATTAAATAATAGTAGAATAATATGACATTGTTCATAGTTAAGACATTGCAGAATACGACATTGTGTTGTAGTGGGTAATTGCACAACACCACTGGATTATGGATCAGGAACAGATGCATACATGCAGTGCAAAAGAAGATCACTTGCTCTGTATAGCTTAGCTTACATGGTATGAAGAAGGAACTTGGTTGTACAACTGAAAACTTCAATTGAGAAGGACAAACTTATGTTTATGAACTTCATAAAAAACTTTAAACATGCAATTTGATGCAAACACCAAAAATAAACAACTGTTGCAGTTATGCCTAACCAAGTATACACAACAAAGTTTGAAGGCTTCAGAAGGACAAACTTACATTCGTGGTGAAGACAGGCTCTATAAATCCCTTCTCCAGGCTGATGGTGGGGCAATTCAAGAAGTTTAACACAGAATCTTCTTCATAAGAATTGCCTTTATTCTACATTTTGTTAAGAGTAAAGATAGATGTGATAATATAAGAAAAAATGGAGAACATTTACGATAAGATGAAGAGTGATGCTACATAACCAACTAGCTATAAATGTAGGTACATCGATACAGGCAAACGATACTGCCAAGAGCAATGCAGAGCTAAACTTCTACAGTACCATTGGTTATATCTAACCTTATGGTAAGAGTAAATATAGATCTGATGCATAGAAAATGGAGGGCAAAGGAAAATAAGCTGCAGAGTGATTGTACATGAGCAACTATTTGTCTATATAAGTACACTGATAAAGGACAACATTTACTTAGAAGAACAATGCAGAGCTAAACTATTTAATTGGCATTGGGTATATTCTACATTAATGTAACCATTAATACATATGTGATAATTTGGAGCGAACAAATGATAAGTAAGCTATCATGCATACTGCTATCACATAATGAACCAGGTATGAATGCAAGTGCAATTATATAGGACAATAGGTACCAACAAGAGCAAAGCAGCGAACATATTTCCTGCAAAATAAATCCGTAAGGCACATGCGGAAAACTAGAAGTTCAAATTGTGATGTGATATCATAGACAGTACCTCATCCTGGGAACGAGGCCGGTGCATAACAAGGTTTTTCCATTCAATGTCTTCTAAATTTAGCACATGAGACTTCACCGGAAATTCATTTATAGGCTTTCCATCAAAGTGCATTTTCCTCAGGTAACACCGATACTGATGCAATGCTTCATAGAAAAGCACAAGCAAGCTTTGCTTGTCATGACTATGCAGATTGACCCTCGCCTACTTACAACAATGTAATGTAAATCATTGATGTGTTCAATCAGTAGAAAATAGGAAAATAATCCCCACGGATAATAGCACCTACACGTAAGTGGGACAGGAAGATGTAAAAATGGTGTTTGTCTTCACTATAATCTTCCCATGATGGGAATATATGCATGTAGTTCCTAACAACATTGAAAGCATTGTGTTTTAAACTTGGAATAACTGGAATGCGACCGTCTCTGCATTTGGGATAGGTCTTCGGCCGATGGACTTGCTGTACTTTTTGCTGGAGTGGGATTTTTCTGTGGTACGGCTGGTGCTATGGCAACTGAAATTGGCATACCTTTTGCTAGAGTGCAGGTCCTGTGTGGTGGGGCTAGTGGTGTGGCCAGTGAATTATGGGTACAGTCTGCTTCATTCCGTCCTACGTTTTCTGTCACTGGTTGGACAGCCAATATAAGTGGGGCCGGGTGCTATCCGATTTCTCCGGCACCACCATGTTTTTCAAGGACTTTGCTAGTGCTCCTTTAGGTTCGGCAATCACCATCTTCCTTTTTGATATCTGATGCACAAGAACATCATTTAAGTGGGAAAACATGGTATGATGACAGATGGAATATGTATTGATAATGGATGGGCATGGCATCTTGACATATATGATGAGTAAACTAAGCAGATGACCGTGCAACGAAGTGGAAGAAATGCGAGACACCTTATGCATGACACGTGCAATCAATAAAACCTTGCCAAATTAGAACAGGCACCTTGAATGGTGAATAGGATAGGCCATCTTCCTTTGACTCCTCGAGGTCGGAATAGTCATTAGGATCATATTCTGAACAAGAATCAGCAGGTGGGGAGAGTATGAGTTTCATTGCATTCAGAATAGAACTCAATGCCTTGGTGCCAAGTTTGTTATTCACTGCACTATTCCATAATATTCTTCTGATGCCTGCATTCTCATATTAATTGTGATTACGTACAATATCTGAGAAGCATGAAAACATAAATAGTAGTGAGATTATCTTTGTAATGCAGAGGATATTCTAATATAATAGGGGCTACCTATAAACCCATGTGTGCTATCATTGGATTATGATGGGAGAGCCCATGTGTGCTGTAATATGGTGCATGCATTAATATAATCTGGCACAACTACAAACAAAAATAGGCTCCCTGTTGGGAGCTCTAGAAGTAAGGATAGTCAGCAGATGATAGGTTCATAATATAAAGTATAGAAAGTTTATTTCCAAACCATGATAACAAGAGCACATAGCAATTAGGAAGATCATAGTGTAGATAAAAGGGGTACACTATACCTAGCATAAATAAATCGGGAAAGTAGAACTGGCTGGAAAAATATTGTGTTGTATTGCTGCTACTAATTGAAAGCCTATCGATCACCTACAAGCCAGCTCTATCAAATGTTGACTGCAGATGACCCCGCTCCCCTTCCTCACAAGGAACATACTGTACTTACCAAATAAAGTATAACAAAAGAGAAACATGCTAAAGAACAGAAGAGGAAGCATATTATTGAGATTCTACTTCTTCTATACAATGTTGGTTTCCCACTCATGATCAATCATAATGCCCAAAGAAATACAATTCCATGCTGTCTCTCTATATGTGGCCACATGCATTTGGAAAATCAAGTGGGAGCATTAGTTGACCAATTAAATGCGTGTTTGTTTAATAATATCAGTATCATATCACAATTGGTATTTGAAGAAGTAAGCTTTGGACTTATGATTGGTGTGTTGTTTAGCTTCAAGAGTGGACTACTGCTAGTGCGACATAAATCACCAACACATATCATAGTGTAGATATAACGGGAAAACCGTAAGAATCAAAAGTAAAACCGGGAATGTGAAACTTGCTAGAAAATATGGGCTACTATTGCCGGTACAACTAGAAAGGCTTCGGAAAAGAAACCTCTTAAAATGAAGGTGTCATACTATTAATATCAGTGTAACTCTCACAGGCGACACAACTCCCCACAGTTTCTTGCTAATCTTATAGGATTCAAGTGCGCATGCCACTACGATTCATGTTCCTATGTTTACAAAATACTACGAATCAAAGAAGCCCGAAGAGTTGAAAGTGTCCATCCCAACCGACCGAATAGAAACGTAAACTGCAAATATCCCTGCTCCTCTTCACAACAAGGAACATATGTACTGTACTATTATACTCCCTCTATTCCAAAATATAAGTCTTTGTAAAGATTTCCACTATGGATCACATACAGATGCATACATATACATTTTAGAGTGTAGATTCACTCATTTTGCTCCATATGTAGTCCAAGGTGGAATCTATACAAAGACTTGTATGTAGGAACGGAGAGAGTACTTATTAAAGAAGAACAAAAGAGGAACATGCTAAAGAAGAGCAATTAGATTTAGGATAATAAAATGTTTGTTGTGCAGTGCCCACACATGATGAACCAGAGCACATTAAGAATGCAACTCCCTGCTGTCTCTCTATATGAGGCATGCGTGCTTTTCGAAAGTAAAGTGGGAACATCAACTGACAAATTAAACGTTATCTGTTTTAGTAATATTAGCATCAAATCAGATTTGTATTTGAGCAACAAGTTTGGAATTATTAGTGGCAGGTTGTTTATCTTGATGGATTGAGGAGCAGTGGCAAGAAGCTATGATGATGGTACTAAATATAAAGGAATGTCTGCATACAAGTCGCGCGACTTTCGTCATTTGGGTCAGTCGACCAGTTCAGGAGGTTAGATGAAGATCCTACGTCTCCTAACCCTTCTTTTGCTTCCCTCTGATTCTTCCCTTACGGAACACAGCACGGGCCGCCGACCGAACCACCGTCCCCGACCCACCCTCCCCAGAACCACCCCCTACGCCATTGATTAGCTAGTGCAGAATATAAAAGAGGAAACCCATAAGCATTGCGAGTATAGTGTTGATCATGCCATGGAGGATCTGAAGGTGCAAACCGGACGAAGGCAACTTTGCAACCAAGCAACTAACAAGTAAGATCCTAAGTGGTGGACAAGAAATCATAGTAAAGCAGTCGCGATCTATTTTCTTGCTGCGATAAATAAGTTGAGCGGATATAAAAGAGTACCGCCTCTAGTGCGGCGCCGTGTATGCATCTGTTGAGAATTTGACGGTGCTGCGGTAGCGATGGCTGCCGGTGATGTCTACTACACAACCTTCTTCTTATATACATTGTTGGGCCTCCAAGTGCAGATGTTTGTAGGACAGTAGCAAATTTCCCTCAAGTGGATGACCTAAGGTTTGTCAATCTGTGGGAGGCGTAGGATGAATACGTTCTCTCTCAAGCAACCCTGCAACCAAATAACAAAGGGTCTCTTGTGTCCCCAACACACCCAATACAATGGTAAATTGTATAGGTGCACTAGTTCAGCGAAGAGATGGTGATACAAGTGCAATATGGATGGTAGATATAGGTTTTTGTAATCTGAAAATATAAAAACAGCAAGGTAACTAAAGATAAAAGTGAGCATAAACGGTGTTGCAATGTTAGGAAACAAGGCCTAGGGTTCATACTTTCACTAGTGCAAGTTCTCTCAACAATAATAACATAACTGGATCATATAACTATCCCTCAACATGCAACAAAGAGTCACTCCAAAGTCACTAATAGCGGAGAACAAACGAAGAGATTATTGTAGGGTACGAAACCACCTCAAAGTTATTCTTTCTGATCGATCTATTCAAGAGTCCGTACTAGAATAACACCTTAAGACACAAATCAACCAAAACCCTAATGTCACCTAGATACTCCATTGTCACCTCAAGTATCCGTGGGCATGATTATACGATATGCAACACACAACCTCAGAAACATCTATTCAACCAACACATAGAACTTCAAAGAGTGCCCCAAAGTAAGTTGATCACCAAAACATACATCAAGTGAATCAATAGAATACCCCATTGTCACCATAGGTATCCCACGCAAGACATACATCAAGTGTTCTCAAATCCTTAAAGACTCAATCCAATAAGATAACTTCAAAGGGAAAACTCAATTCATCACAAGAGAATAGAGGGGGAGAAACATCATAAGATAATAGCAAAGCTCGTGATACATCTGTCGGATTTAGGGCTCCGCAAAACCCAAGATGTTCGAACACAGGGGCGTGAACGAAGATCTCTCCCACTCACGTCTACCTAGAGCCTCGCTCTCGTCTCGGTGGGGGGATTCAAGCAAACAACAGATAGAACACACAAGAGTTTATCCAGGTTCGGGCCACCGTGTGGTGTAAGACCCTACTTCCTGCTTTGGTGGATTAGCCTCGGGCGAGCTGGAATATGAGCTAGTACAATGGTTCCTGAGCTCAGGAGGCCAGCTCAGGAGGGCCAGGAGGCAAGTGTTCTTGCTCCTTGTGTGGTGGCTGAGTGTATGGATCCATCTCATGCACAGTGGGAATCCTAGCTACTTATATAGGCGGCCACTGTCCTCTTCCCCCGAAATGTTTAGGTGGGAAGGGATCCCACAATGGCCATTTTTGAGCGGGAACACAAGGACGTTCCTATCCTGACAAAAGCAGTCTTCGCCTGCAAAAGGACCAGGCGGTGACGCGGTGGTGGGCTCGACGGTGACATCCTCCTTGTCATCCTTGCGGTCTTCGGTCTTGTTGCATGAATGGGGAAACCTTTGCCCCGCTCCTCGGGAATTTGCGGCTGCGTTGTCCCCCTTGCACCAAAATGGTAACTGCGCCGCTGGCGAGCGCTGGCACCCGCTGGCGTGGTGCGTCACTGCTGACATCACTGCCTTCTCCTAAGGAAGGCCTGGCCTTGGATTCTCCGCCCCTCCGGAGCACCTTGCTGAGGCCGCTCCTGAGGAGGTCTTGACGTCGTTCTCCTCGCGAGGCTTAGCTCCCTTGCGAGGGTCTTGGGCAGCTGGTTGATCAGCTGGGCCGTACCAGGCCATAGTAGGAGCGCGTCGCGGCCCGCAGACAGGCAAGTCTGGGTACCCTGGTTCCCAGTATGCCGACAGTAGCCCCGGGCCCAAGGCGCGCGCGGAGTTGGCTTCGGGGCGAAGCCTTAGTCGAGGACGAAGCACCGCGGGCCCCAAAGGCTGCGGGCCAGGCTGGCGTGCGACGGTTGGATGAGACGTGGGCAGCCCGGCCTCCCACGCAGTCTTGGTAGTCGTGCGCCTTGCCACTCGCATGACCGATAGGGCTTCTTGCTGCCGCCTCTGCTTTCTGCCTTCCAATCGCTTCCTTTCTTCACTTGCCTTCTCTGCCCCTTCCCCCTTGCTGTCATGCTGCGCAAGGTGAAGAAGAGGGGGGACGGCGAGCCTGCCACCAGTGCTCAAGCCGGCGCTAGGCCGCTCCGTCATAGTGAACAAGGAGGGTCTGGACAAGGTGCATCGCGCCTTGGCCGACGCATCTAACGAGTGGGCCGACCCGGGTCTGGCTTGCTTCCCGGCTGGTGGCGGAGCTTGGCGCCAACGACATCGAGCTTCATCTCCACACCATCTTCAGGGGTCTCCTTCCCCCTTTCTCCTCCTTCTTCTATGCAGTGCTCACGCATTACCAGATTCGGGCATTACACCTGGACCCTGGGTCCATCATCCTTGTTTCCGGCTTCGCGTTCCTGTGTGAAGCTTTCGTTGGCGTCTCCCCATCTGTGGCCTTGCTTCGCCACTTCTTCACCCTCTCCTTGGTTGACAGGGGGCAGCGCTTGGGGTGCGTGTCATTGCACGCGGTGGAAGCGACTGCTGCCTCCGGAATTGACTTCTCGCTTCACCCAACCACAGTAGGGTTTCGCCGGCAATTGGTGTTCGTTGTCGCCGCCGCGTACATCCCCCAATTCCATCTTCCTGATGCACCGGCGGTGCTGAACTTGGGCTGGGGGCATGAGGTCCTTTCAGATCCACGGGCGGAACCAGTGATGCGCCGATTGGCCAACCTGAGGAGAAGCGGATGGACCCTAGTGATGGTGGTGAGGGACTTCCTTGTCCTCCGTGTCGCCCCACTCCAGTGCCATTCTAGCCCAATGTGTTTTCTTGATGATCGCGCGTGTTTCCAGCGGAAGCAGCTCCCTCGTGATACGCTCCAGGGGCTGCTGCGGCTGCTCGTCGGTGGAGTGCCTGAAGCTCGCCCTAGCTCCACGACTCCCTTGTACTTGGCTCCTGTAGCCGGTAAGGCTCTTGCTGAAAGGATGCCCCGCTTCGATGCATGGGGACTGTTGCCGGGGGCACCCCTGATCCTCATGATGATCCCTCGGCGGTGGTGTCAGGGCTTCCGAGCCCGTCCTCCCCTTCTGGGGCGGACGCACCTGGCGGAGCCCCTGGCCTGGGGTCGACTCCGTCCTTGGAGCAAGTGGAAGAAGCTCAGGCGTCAGTGTTGACGGAGGTGGCGGAAGGTGCCGAGGCGCCGGTGGCTCCTGAAGCGACAGAAGGGGCGGCGCAGCAGCCTCCGGTCGAGGCAAGTCCAGGGAGCACCGCATAAGGGAGCGGGGCGCCGGCCGCAAGTGCCTGCCGCGACCTTGCCCCGGGTCTAGGCACATCTGCCTCCAACGGCCTCCAGCCATCCTTCGTGGCGCTAGGCAAGAGGCGGAGGTTGAGGAGCATCTACGGCTCTACCCCGAGGGCCCTGAAGAGGATGAAGCTGGCTGTACCCAGCAGGTGCGTGTTCTTCGGCTCTTCCTGTCTTTCCCAATATGGTTCTGCTGACCTCTTGCTCCGCAGGGTCTCTTCCGATTTGTCCTCGCGCCGCTCGATGAGGCCCGTAGGAGCCTCCGCCTGCATCCCTCCTCCGGACCATGCCGGGCCTTCGGGAGGCCTCGCACGGGCTCTTGAAGTCAGGCCCGGGTCTTATCGCACAAGTCGTGCTTCCAGCACCCGAGCGCTTCTGGAGCAAGGCAGCTCTTGGTATGTCGGGAGCCTGCCCTGTGCCCCGGGTCTTGCCTTCACTATGGGTCAGCAAGCTCTTGAGGCAGCTCGAGCGGCTGTCCGCCCATCAGGACCACGCCTGCTCCTTGCACCGGAAGCACCGCGTGCCCCCGGGGCTAGCCCCGAGGCCCATGCTGAACACGAGGGAGAGGGGAAGCCCCCCTTGGGCGGCGCGGATGTCGGGGACGAGCACAGTCGTCTTCTGGAACTTGCACTGAGCAGGAGTGCGGACCGTCATGACCTTGTGCAGGAGGCGTCGGACGCCCTGAAGCGTCTCGAAGTCGAGGTTGCTGAAGTGGATGGGCGTGTTGAGGCCGAGGATCTACTTCTGGCAAAGGGTTGGCGCCAGCTGAGGATCGCCGTCAACCTGAGCCAGCTGCAGCACGAAACCGCCCTAAGGAAGGCAGAAGCCTCGGCTGCCGTGGCTCAGGAGGCTTGTGACCGTGCCCTGGAGGAGGCCCGAGACGCCGAGCGCCGCTACGCGGCCGCCGAGGAGCATGAGCGTGAGCTTGAAGCCTCGAACGCCACGCTCAAGCGCCAGGTTCGGGCGCGAAGGGCTACCCTTGCCGCACCTGTGGTTGATGATGATAGCCCGGTGGGCCTCTCTGTGTGGGAGGAGGCGCTGGCACTTGAGGCGGTGGAGCTGAACATGGAGCGCGTACGCCTGGATACGATGGATCGCCAGATAGCCGAAGCCGAGGCCAACCTTGATGATTGCGAGGGCGCCGCGAAGAAGGCTGCCAAGGAGGCGGAGCGTCTCCGGAAGGATTACCGCGAGAAGCTGGGGCTTCACGAGACTCGCTTCGCTGACAAGTGCAAGGAGCTTCAGAAGGAGATCACGGTTCTTAAGAGCAAACTGGCGGATGTCGAGCGTCATCTGCAGGTGTCGGAGAAGGCTCGCGTTGCAGCCGAGCGTCGCGAACGGGCGTCGAAGAAGGCCTGTGCCGAGGCGGAATGCCGCGAGCGGGCATCGGAGGAGGCTTGCGCCACTGCCAGGGCGGGATTGTCCCGCTTTCACAACCAAGTGGAGGACATTTCCGCCCTCGCGGCTCGAACTTCTGAGGAGGCTGCACGAGTCAATTGGATGCAGCACACCCGCTCGGAGATGTTTGAGGCCCTGCAGCACCGGGCTGGCCGGGCCCTAGGAGAACTTCTTGGCTCAGGGGTCGCCGACCCTCCGGTTAATGATGACGCCGGGTATCTCAGGTTCTTTACCAGGGTCATGGAGTGTCTTGAAGGCGGGGTCAGGAAGGCTCGGCAGCTCGTCGAGGAGCAAAGCCGCGGCGTCCTGAGGAGCGTGGTCTCCCGCATCTTCGGCAACTTGCACCGTCTTGACCCTCATACGGACTTCGAGGCCCTGCTGGAGCCTGCGCCTGAGGCGGTCACCGGCCCCTCGGAGAATTGGGTGAGTGACCACGTGGACACATTGGTGACAGAGCTCGTTCCAGCCATCGATGATGCGCCGATGCTTGAGGAGAGCGACACCGACAGTTCCGGCTAAGACGTCGATGCTTAGTCCAGTTCCTATTGTAAATTTGTTTTTGGTTGTGGCTCCAGAGCCGGGTGAGATGGGTGTCACAAGGCTTAAACTCTTGATGATGTAATTGAACACCGTAAGGATAGTTTTTTAGGCACTCCCTTGCTTGTCCCTGAGGCTGTGGCCTCAAGCCCCTGTTTTGTGTCAGGAAGGAGCGTCTGCCGACCTCGTCCGGGTGCGCCTCGCGAGTACCTGCTGTGAGCGCAAGAGTGGTTTGCGGTCCGGCCGCGGATCCGACAGAACATGCACCCACGCCTCAGCCCCTGCTCGCGAGGAGCGACCGGGCGGGGTCGCGGACGTAGCCCAGCTCGGCCGAGCATGACGAAAAATGGACTGGCGAAGGAAACATGGCGGAAATCGCAAAACACACACAAAAATTCTCACCTTTACTCAAGAAACGAGTCGCGCAGTTGCGGGATCGGCTTGAAAAAGCAGATACAGAGGGGGCGAATGCAAATGGCAAAAAGGAGGGGCCGCGTCCGGCCCTTGAGCAGGTCTTCGGTCTTCTCCCTAGCGCGGAGCAAAGGGCTACCACCGGCGGGTGTGGGCATAGCCATTGGAGGGTAGTGTCGACGGCCAGCACGGATCATGGTTCATCCACTCGGCGTGGGAGGGAGCCCCCGAGGTCCTAGGGCGACGCTCCGGAGACTCCGGGGCGTGTACAACCCCACTCATTATTACGTGAGTGTGTCACGAGCAGAGATCTTCTGACATGCTCGCCCCTTGACTTTGAGGGCCCCGCCCCGCACTAGTCCGCTCCCTCATGAACTCACCTGAAGGCGGCATTCAGGAGGTGGGACACTGTGCATGATGGGGGATGGGACCTTGGCCATAGGCCCCCTGCCGAGCACCAGGCGCACCGCTCACGCAATCTCTGAGCGCGCTTCGCCCCTGGGGGATAACGTCGTCCAGAGACACGGCGTCCTGAAGTGCGAGGGGGACCCCGCCCTGCCCACGCTCCTAATGACCCCTGAGCCCTTCCTGATCAGGGTCGGGCCCAGTAGGTACGGGATTTCGTGAGCAGGGGGACGGAGCCGCGGTCTTGGGTTCTCCTTGTGCACATAGGACGGGCTGCCGTACCGCCTCCAGATGCACCCTCCGCAGCCCGGGGGATGGTATGCCGGGAGGCGCGGCGTCTTGAGGCTGAACGGAGGGGGAGAAGGCCCCTCCACGCGCGCATCATACCCGCCGCCGGCGAGCCCCTGGTGAAATACAGGGTGGGCTCATGCGCGATGGGTCACGCGCGGGGGGACGAGGGCCTGACCCGAGCATTCCCTTCCCTTTCCGTCTTGATGCGGCAGTAAGAGTACTTCCCCGGCCTGTCGAGGCTTGGGGCCAGCGACACCGTGGTAGGGCTGCCGTTGACCCGAGGCCTACGGCTAGTGCCGCGAGTGCGGGCCTCCGCAGGCACCAGCGCGTTTCATTCGCGCTCCATGGCCGTCGGCGATGATGAAGAAGGGTTGAGGGCCAAGAGCGGGGGGTCTGCCTCCCGACCTTCCGCTCCTGAGCCCCCGGGTGCCAGCGCCTGATCGCACCCAGCGTTCGGCGTAGTCCTGGGGTCGCCTCGTAATGGCTCCTCGATGGGAGCAGTACCTTAGTACAAAGGGCTTCGAGGCAGAGGGGCGGCGTCATACACAGGGTTCAGCGGATCATACCCCATGTCGCCCTCGTAGGTCGCCGCGGGTCTTGACCATACGGGCGACTGGGTGAGGCCGGGGCGACACCCGGTCCCTGATGTCGTCGTGTGGAAGAAGAATGGCTCGGCTCCGGTGCTGGCGGCGTCGAGGAGCTCGGACACCCTGACGAGTAGCGCGTCGTGGCCGCTATCGAGCAACCGGCACCTTAGCAGTTCCCTTGCCACCAGTAGTGCGGCCCTCATGTTCTCCATTTTGCGCAGGTCCCGTGAGCTTGCTGCCGCGTGCTTGGCGGCCCGTGCCGCCACACGGCCTTGGCGTCGACTGGGCGGTGGGTGTTGCTGGTCCCCCGGCGGCTGGTCAATGATGCTCATCGTGCCATCGGCCCCGATCAAGGACGGGTGGCGGCAAGTCCCGTGGCCGAAGGGCGATGCCTAAGCGGCGCGGATGCCGCGGTCTTCCGCACGCATCTGATGTGCCTCCGCCAATGTGGTCGCGGTTTGTTGGAGCTGGGCGACGCGGGGTCGATGGACGAGAGCAGGACGAGGTCATCGGAGAGGCGAGATCTTGACACGCCCCCTACCTGGCGCGCCAAATGTCGGATTTAGGGCTCCGCAAAACCCAAGAAGTTCGAACACAGGGGCGTGAACGAAGATCTCTCCCACTCACATCTACCTAGCGCCTCGCTCTCGTCTTGGTGGGGGGATTCAAGCAAACAACAGATAGAACACACAAGAGTTTATCCAGGTTCGGGCCACCGTGTGGTGTAAGACCATACTTCCTGCTTTGGTGGATTAGCCTTGGGCGAGCTGGAATATGAACTAGTACAATGGTTCCTGAGCTCAGGAGGCGAGCTCAGGAGGGCCAAAAGGAAAGTGTTCTTGCTCGCTGTGTGGTGGCTGAGTGTGTGGATCCATCTCCTACATAGTGGGAATCCTAGCTACTTATATAGGCGGCCACGGTCCTCTTCCCCCGAAATGTTTAGGCGGGAAGGGATTCCACAACGGCCATTTTTGAGCGAGAACACAAGGACGTTCCTACCCTGACAAATGTAGTCTTCGCCTGCAAAAGGACCAGGCGGTGACGCGGTGGTGGGCTCGACGGTGACATCATCCTTGTCGTCCTTGCGGTCTTCGGTCTTGTTGCACGAATGGGGAAACCTTTGCCCCGCTCCTCGGGAACTTGCGGCTGCGCTGTCCCCCTTGCACCGAAATGGTAACTGCACCGCTGGCGAGTGCTGGCACCCACTGGCGCGGTGCATCACTACTGACATCACTGCCTCCTTCTGAGGTAGGCTTGGCCTTGGATTCTCCGCCCTTCCGGAGCACCTTGCTGAGGCCGCTCCTGAGGAGGTCTTGATGTCGTTCTCCTCGCGAGGCTTAGCTCCCTCGCGAGGGTCTTGGACAGCTGGTTGATCAGCTGGGCTGTACCAGGCCGTAGTAGGAGCGCGTTGCAGGCCACAGACAGGCAAGTCTGGGTACCCTGGTTCCTAGTACGCCGACAATATCAAGATCGTGCTATCTCAAGAACACGAGAGAGAGAGAGAGAGAGAGAGAGAGAGAGAGAGAGAGATCAAACACATAGCTACTGGTACATACCCTCAGCCCCGAGGTTAGACTACTCCTTCCTCATCATGGAGAGCGCCGGGATGATGAAGATGGCCACCAGAGAGGGATTCCCCCTTCGGAAGGGTGCCAGAACGGGGTCTAGATTGGTTTTCGGTGGCAACAGAGGCTTTCGGCGGCGGAACTCCCGATCTAGGTTACTTTCCGGAGGTTTCACTATATATAGGAGGTGTTGGAGTTGGGGGCAAGTAAAGGGGGTCTCCGGGCTGTCCACGAGGCAGGGGGCGCACCCCCTACCCTCGTGGGCAGCCCGTGGACCTTCTGGCCCCCTCTGGCACTTTCTGGGCTTCTTCTGGTCCCAAAATAACCTCCGTTGAGTTTCAGGTCAATTGGGCTCCGTTTGATATTCCTTTTCTGCGATACCCTAAAACAGGAGAAAAACAGAAATTGGCACTGGGCTCTGGGTTAATAGGTTAGTCCCAAAAATCATATAAAAGTGTATAATAAAGCCCATAAAACATCTTAGAAGGATAATATAATAGCATGGAATAATAAAAAATTATAGATACGTTGGAGACGTATCAACCATCCCCAAGCTTAATTCCTGCTCGTCCTCGAGTAGGTAAATGATAAAAACAGAATTTTTGATGTGGAATGCTACCCAACATAGTTCTCAATGTAATTTTCTTTATTGTGGTATGAATGTTCAGATTCGAAAGATTCAAGACAAAAGTCTATATTGACATAAGAATAATAATACTTCAAGCATACTAACAAAGCAATTATGTCTTCTAAAAATAACATGGCCAAAGAAAGTTATCCCTACAAAATCATATAGTCTGGCTATGCTCCCTCTTCATAACACAAAATATTCATATCATGAACAACCCTAGTTTCAGCCAAGCAATTGTTTTCATTCTCAATTTTTTTCAAACCTTTGAACTTTCACGCAATACATGAGCATGAGCCATGGATATAGCACTATAGGTGGAATAGAGTGGTGGTTGTGGAGAAAACAAAAGAGGAAGGTGGTCTCACATCAACTATGCATATCAATGGGATATGGAGATGCCCATCAATAGATATCAATGTGAGTGAGTAGGGATTGCCATGCAATGGATGCACTAGAGCTATAAATGTATGAAAGCTCAACAAAAGAAACTAAGTGGGTGTGCATCCAACTTGCTTGCTCATGAAGACCTAGGGCATTTGAGGAAGCCTATCGTTGGAATATAATGATGATCATAACACTTATATTGATTTACAACTCGATATTACAACTCGATACTAGAACAAAGTATGACTCTTTATGAATGCCTCCGACAGTGTACCGGGATGTGCAATGAATCAAGAGTGACATGTATAAAAAATTATGCATGGTGGCCTAGCCACAAATACGATGTCAACTACATGATCATGCATGGCAATATGACAATATGAAGCGTGTCATATGAATGGAACGGTGGAAAGTTGCATGGCAATATATCTCGGAATGGCTATGGAAATGCCATGATAGGTAGGTATGGTGGCTGTTTTGAGGAAGGTATATGGTGGCTGTTTTGAGGAAGGTATATAGTGGGTGTATGGTACCAGCGAAAGTTGCGCGGTACAAGAAAGGCTAGCAATGGTGGAAGGGTGAGAGTGCTTATAATCCATGGACTCACCATTAGTCATAAAGAACTCATATACTTATTGCAAAAATTGACGAGTCATCAAAACAAAGCAATCAACACATACTCCTAGGGGGGAGGTTGGTAGGAGTTAACCATCGCGCGTCCCCAACCTTCACACAAAGGATGCCACTCTACAAATACCTCATGCTCTAACTTCATCACATAGCGGTTCACCATACGTGCATGCTACGGGAATCACAAACTTTAACACAAGTATTTCTCAATTTCATAATAACTCCACTAGCATGACTCTAATATCACTATCCCCATATCTAAAAACAATTATGAAGTACCAAACTTCTCATCATATTAAACGCACTTTGTATGATAGTTTTTACTACATTCATCTTGGATGCCTATCATATTAGGACTAGTTTTATAACCAAAGCACATTACCATGCTGTTCTAAAAGACTCTCAAAAGGATATAAGTGAAGCATGAGAGATCAACAATTTCTTCAAAATATAACCACTGCCGTGCTCTAAAAGATATAAGTGAAGCACTAGAGCAACCAACAAACTACTCCAAATAATAAAAGTGAAGAATAATGAGTAGTTGAATAATTATGTAACTATGTGAAGACTCTCTAACATTTAATAATTTCAGATCTTGGGATATTATTCAAACAGAAAGCAAAACAAAATAAAACAAACTGACGCTCCAAGCAAAACACATATCATGTGTTCAATAAAAATATAGCCTCGAGTAAAGTTACCGATAGATGAAGACGAAAGAGGGGATGCCTTCCCGGGGCATCCCCAAGCTTAGGCTCTTGGTTATCCTTGAATATTACCTTGGGGTTCCTTGGGCATCCCCAAGCTTAGGCCCTTGCCACTCCTTATTCCATAGTCCATCGAATCTTTACTCAAAACTTGAAAACTTCACAACACAAAACTTAACAGAAAACTCGTAAGCTCCGTTAGTATAAGAAAATAAAACTACCACTTAGGTACTGTTATGAACTCATTCTAAATTAATATTGGTGTAACATCTACTGTATTCCAACTTCTCTATGGTTCATACCCTATGATACTACTCATAGATTCATCAAAATAAGCAAACAACACAATGATAGCAAAATCTATCAAAACAGAACAGTCTGTAGTAATCTGTAACTTTCGAATACTTCTGTAACTCTAAAAATTCTCAAATAAATTGGTAAACCTGAGGAATTTGTCTATTAATCATCTACTGGATCAACTTTTATAAATAATTTTGCAAATTAAATGATTGATATGATGCATGTGTTTGCAGTAAATCATGATCGTTGGAGATGCTCGTGATGAATTGATGTCGGGTGTGACCCGATTATTGCCACCGTTTGGTTACGAGGTACTCAACGGATAAGCGAGTCCGTGTGACTCGGAGTAAGTATTGGCTTCATTGCACTAGTAATAGTTTTTGCATTCCATTAATATGATGAATTGTCTGGATATTGTTTGTCATCATGTTTATGTTTGTTGTGAGCTTGCAAGTATATTCAATGTACTGACCTGGTGCGTTATGCCAGCTTTCAGGAAAGTTGATTTGCATCGGAGCATACCGCGCGTCTATGCCGTGTCCACGACGGTATCCCTGTGCTATGGAGTTCCGCTTCGTCGGTCTTCCGCTGCCGTGTAGTTTGTGTGATCGAGGCCCCGTCATGTTCATTGAATAATGTACATACTGTTCAGCAGCACCATGTGTGCCGCTTGGCCTCGAACCCTGATGTAATATCAAACCTATGTAATTCCGTTAACAGCAATAAAGCAGTTATTTCTGTACCATGTTGTTGTGTATTACCAGAAGACTAGATCTCTGGGCTGGCAATGCAAGGTAAATCGGTTGCTCTGAGCCGGGGTGCCACAACGCTTGGTATCAGAGCCGCGCTGATCATAGGGCATGCTAGACCATTAGTGCGTTAGTGAAGCAGTAGATAGTCTCGTTTAAATACCGGTAGTCATAAAAAAATTGATTGCTGCATGGCATGCATGATTAATTGTTGTTGTCACTAACTGTTTGGTTTGTGAGTGCAGATGGGTCCAGTACCGATCATGTATCATCCTGAGCCAGCGCCAAACACATCGCCACACCTGCTTCAGAATGTGTGGCGACGACTCTATCCAGCGGGTGCTGATCCAGAGTATCGTGTGTATCGGGAGCATCTGGCCGGTGCAATATATGAGTGTTACACTGAAGCCACTCTACACCACAGTACACCTTCCGGCGCTTACACTCATTCTACTAAGGGTGGCCTTGCTTCTACGCCATCTCAGGCGGTTCAGTTTGCTGCACTCGTAGCTCTTGTAGACTTGCGCTACAACGAGGTTCGCATGCACACCTACCCAGGTCTTTTCTTTTACCCATCTCTGCACGAGAATGGGCGTATCCGCTTTCTTGTGGTTAATCCGACATGCGATCGTCGCACTAGACACCTTTCTCGCAATATGATTGCCAGTTATCTCCTGAACTATGAGTTAGCTCGAGAACTAGCAAACACCCGGATAGCACTCGCTGCTGCTCGCACCAGGAACCCTCTTCCCACTGTCATCTACACCACTCCAGTTTCTTCCGTCTCCGTTTCCCCGGTGATTCCGCAGGGTACCGTTAACCCTCTGACGGTAGCCCCTCGAAGTGCTCTTATTGCGTGGTCGTCCCTTACCGCTACTCCTGCTGCCCCTATGCTTAGTTCTCATCCCACGCCCGCACTTGAGGGAGAGCCCTCGAGTCAGAGCCGTCGTGTCTGTCTTAACCCGGAGGTCTCTGCTATCAATTCAGGATCAGGATCCGGCACATGAGAGGAACCCGCAGCAGCACAGTCCGAGCAGTAGATCGTTCACTCTAGTTCTAACTATAATGTATGGGTGTACCCGCACGGATCATGTTGTTCAGTTTCATGTATGAGTGTAGCAGAACCGTTGTATTGTTTACTTTGCTGTTGTGTCTATGTATAATTATGTTGGAACCTTTTTATTCACTTTTGGTTTTCTCTCGTTTTTTACTTCTGGGATTTGTCAATGGCTTTCTTCCCATTTTTGGATTTTTCCCATCACGGTTGCTATGTATTGGGAAAATAATAATAGGATGACGCGTGGAGGCAGCAGCGGCCAAGCTTGCGAGGATGTCCCTCTATGCTGCTCCGCAAGGCAGGGAGGACATTCCCCCGAGCCATACCAGTCACCTCCACCTCTGCCACCTCATCCACCTTCCACTGAGCTAATCATGAGAATGATTGAAGAAAGAAGGAGCAACGATCTGTTGGAAATACTAAAAAGTGTACAAGTCATGGTTGGACAGAATGGAAATCAAAATGGCCATCACTCCAAGCTATCCGATTTTCGGCGAACCAAACCCCCCAGTTTCAGTCAAGCCATTGATCCGTTCGACGCCGATGACTGGTTAAGGGCTATTGAGAAGAAGCTAGAAATTGCTCGCACCGAAGAAGGAGACAAGGTTCCATTCGCGACGCATTATCTCGAAGGAGCTGCTGCTATATGGTGGGATAATACTAAGGCCATGTGGCCCGCGGACGAGGAAATATCTTGGAATAGATTTAAGGATCATACCCGCAAATATTATATTCCCACCGGGATTTTGAAGATCAAGCAGTGCGAATTCCTCGCCCTCATTCAAGGCAGCATGACAGTCAATGAGTACTTGAATAAATTCAATCATTTGGCCCGGTACTCGTTGCACGATGTGGACACAAAAGAACGGAGGATCGACATGTTTCTTGGCGGACTAAATCAGCATCTCAGGTGCACCCTCAGCACGCTTTATTTTCCGGACTTCATGACCTTGGTAAACAAGGCAATCATCATAGAAAAAGAACACAAGCTCCTACACAACGTCAAGCCAGCTATTACAGACCACAAGCGCAAATTCGAGCCGAAGAAGGAGGTGCAACCGATGAAGAAAGCTCATATTTGGCAACAGATTTAGGTTGAGTACAAACCCAACTGGCAGCAGAATGTCAACAATAACAACACCCAAGTCAAGAACATCGTGGCCAGTACAGTACATGAAGATTGTCAGCGCATCAATTCCTGCTTCAGTTGTGGGCAAACCGATCATTACGACCGACAGTGCCCCAAGAACAACAAGCCAGCCACTCCATTCCATCCGCGAGTCAACTACATGGAGCAGTGTTCTGCCCCAGATATGACCCATGGGCAAATCCATCACATCTCCGCGAACGAAGCCCATGAGGACCCGGAAGTCGTCATTGGTATGTTTCTTGTTAACGACATACCCGCTATAATTTTATTTGACTCTAGGGCTTCCTACTCTTTTATTTCTTGGAGTTCTGCTGCCAAAACAATTTTCCGTGCTCGGTTTTGGGAAAGCACATGCTGGTACAATCCCCGAGAGCAATGCTCAGAAGCAATCTCGTCTGCCGCAATTTGGTAATTGACATCAAGGGCATCCAGTTCCAAACATCTCTGATTATCCTCGACTCCAATAAGTTGGACATTATCCTGGACATGAATTGGTTAACCCAATACCAAGTGTGCATCAATTGTGCGACCAGAGAAGTTACTCTAAAAAATACGGCACGTCGCATCGTAAGCTTTTATGCCCGCAAGCACATACCCAACAAGGATATGGTTTTCAACGCTGTGCCAGAAGAAGTGGAATTAATTCCGATGGTCAACGAGTATCCAGATATATTCCCCGAAGAATTGCCAGGCATGCCACCAGACAGAGAATTGGAGTTTGCCATCGACTTGGTGCCCGGAACAACTCCGATGCACAAGAAATATTATCGGATGCCTTCGTCAGAATTGGTGGAATTGAAGAAACAACTAGATGGGATGCTGCAGAAAGGGTACATCCGCCCAAGCTCTTCACCATCGGGATCCCCATCGATCTTCGTGGACAAAAAGGATGGTAGCCTATGAATGTGTGTGGACTACCGACAGCTAAATGACGTCGCCATAAAAAACAAGTATCCGCTACCCAGGATTGACGATTTGTTTGATCAACTTAGTGGGGCCAAAGTGTTCTCAAAAATTGATTTCAGGACCGGATATCATCAGCTTAAGATAAAGAAGGAGGATATTCCCAAGACCGCGTTCACCACTCAGTACGGTCTTTATGAGTACACCGTTATGTCCTTCGGCCTCACCAACGCTCTAGCCTTCTTCATGCATATGATGAACAAGGTGTTTATGGATTTCTTGGATAAATTTGTGGTGGTGTTCATTGACGACATCCTCATTTACTCCAAGAGCAAAGATGAACATAAGGAGCATCTACGAGCAGTTTTGCAAAGGCTACGAGACCATGAGCTTTATGCAAAGTTTAGTAATTGTGAATTTAGGCTTCAGCAAGTGGGATTCCTCGGGAATGTCCTCTCGGCGGAAGGAATCTCCGTGGATCCAAGTATGGTGAAGGATGTACTTGATTGGTCCGCACCCACAACCGTCTCAAAAATCTGGAGTTTCCTTGGACTAGCCGGATATTATCGCCGTTTTATCGAAGGATTCTCCAAGATCGCCAAGCCAATGACTGAGCTCCTCAAGAAAGATAAGAAGTTTGAATGGAATGCACACTGCAAAAAGAGTTTCAATGAGTTAAAAGTAGGCTAGCATCAGCTCCGGTATTGACACCCCCAGACATTTACCGCAGTTTTGATGTCTACTGCGACGCATCCAGAAAAGGATTGAAATGTGTACTTATGCAAGATGGTAAAGTAGTGGCTTATGCATCCCGACAACTGTGGAAACACAAAGGAAATTGTCCTACTCATGATTTGGAATTGGCCACAGTAGTGCACACTTTGAAGATCTGGAGGCACTACCTGATTGGAAAGAGGTGTCAAATATTTACCGACCACAAGAGCCTCAAGTATATATTCACTCAGCCAGACTTGAACCTTTGACAACCAAGATGGCTCCAGCTGGTTAAAGACCACGACCTCGAGATAAATTACCACCTGGGCAAAGCTAACGTAGTGGCTGACACCCTCAGCCGCAAACCAGCCAACATTAACGCTCTCCTGAATTTATTGCCTCCTTAGCTTTATGAAGAAATCACTCAATTCAATTTGGTGATCACCGATGCCAGTCTTGCCAATGTATTGGAGGTTACCCCTAATCTTGAAGCAGAAATCCGAAGTGCTCAGACCAAGGACAAGCTATTAAAAATATATGCCCAGAAAATGTAAAAAGGGCATGCACCAGATTTCTCTTGGGATCAGCATGGTACGCTAAGGTTCCGAGGGAGGATTTGCGTACCCAAGGTGCAAGGCCTGAAGCAGAAGATATTGGCAGAAGCACATGAAGTGCCATATTCAATTCACCCAGGTGGTACCAAGATGTATGAAGATGTTCGCCAGGTATTCTGGTGGGACGGAATGAAGAAATACATCGCGTACTTTGTGGCATGTTGTGATACCTGCAACAAGGTAAAGGCGGAACACCAAAAACCAGCCGGACTCCTCCAACCCCTGCCAGTGTCCCAATGGAAATGGGACGATATCTGCATGGACTTCATCACCGGACTACCCAAGTCTCACCGAGGAAATGATGCCATATGGGTCATAGTGGACACCCTAACCAAGGTGCCACATTTCCTTCCTATACGGACCGCCTACCGATGCCAATCAACTTGCGCAATTATATGTATCGCGAATTGTCAAACTGCATGGAGTACCCAAGACTATCACTTCCGACTGGGGATCTCTTTTCACCTCCGAATTTTGGTCCCGACTCCATCAAGCCTTGGGGACCACTCTGAAATACAACATGGCTTATCATCCTCAGACAGATGAGCAAACGGAGCGAGTAAATCAAATACTCGAAGATATGCTTCGAGCCTGTGTGTTGGCCCAAGGAACCAAGTGGAAAGACTGTCTACCTTATGCTGAGTTTTCCTACAACAACTATTTCCAGACCAGCTTAAAGATGTCACCTTATGAAGCCATGTATGGCCAGAAATGCCGTACTCCTTTGAACTGGTCTCAAACCGGAGACAGCCGTATTTTCGGGACTGATTTAATGCTTGAAGCGGAGAAGCAAGTCAGAGAAATCCGAGACCGACTGCAACTGGCCAAATCGCGACAGAAGAGCTACTATGATGCCAAACATCGCCAGATCAGCTTCGAATTAGGAGAACACGTGTATCTCCGAGTCACCCCTTTGAAAGAAGTCAAGAGGTTTCAGACCCACGGAAAATTAGCTCCCCGATACATAGGTCCGTTCCCGGTCATGGACAAAGTCAGAGCAGTGGCATATCAATTGAAATTACCACCACAACTGTCAGAGCTGCACAATGTGTTTCATATCTCACAACTAAGAAGGTGCCTTTCGCCACCGGAGAAAAGGAATGATATGGCAGAAATAGAATTGGCTAAGGATTTGACATATGAGAAAAGGCCAATCAGGATCTTGGATAAGACAGCCAGGGTCACCCGCAGCAAAGAAATAAGGTTTTATAAAGTTCAGTGGGAACATCACACCGAGGAAGAAGCAACCTGTCAAAGAGAGGAATTTTTAAGGACTGCATAACCAGAATGGTTTTCCCAAGCAACCGAATCTCGAGGACGAGATTCATCCTAATTGCGGGAGGTTTGTGACTGCCTGGATTTTGCCCCCTCTCTTTTTTCGGACTTGTCTTCCCTCTATTTCCGAACCAGGTTTCTGTTTTGATTTGAATTGGGTTTTTGATCATTTTAGATGGACTTGTCACTTGGTCTTATCCTTGACTTTCAGCAAAGTGGCCTATCTCAACATTTCTTCTCTGATAAAAACCCAAAAATCACCCTAGGAATATTTTCCATAAAGTAAAAATATTCATTTTCTCTTCATAAGCCTACTTTGGAGACTAGTGCTCCAAATCAACCATCATTTTTCTTGCTCCGAAAATCCTGAGAGAATTCCTGAATTTTCTTAGGACCTTGGCACACCTTCCCATGCTAAAATATTGCATCACTTTTTGAAATATTTTTGCTATAGAAAATCATTTCCATTCTAGACCAGAAATGCACTTTGTACAGCAAGTGCAGTTTTCCTTGAGTGTTTGGCCTTGAACTTTCTTGAGATTAAACACCCTCCTAAAAAACCCTAAACCCCAGGAGATCAGCCCTAATGGCTTTCTAGAAGCTTGCTTAAATGGGCGACCAAGTTTCTGGTCAGAAACTTGCCAACTAGGTTTAGTCACATCCTGTCGGCCTAGGCATGAGCCATCACCTCTTTGTCAGGACCGGTTTTCCAATAAAATATTTACTGAGAAACCGACCTTTTTATCGAACCAGTGTAGAAGAATCCTTCTTACTGGTAGTAAAATCCTTGATACAGAATTCCAGAGTACTGAATATTATACAGGATTGAGCTGAGGGTGCTCAACAGTTTATTACAAGCATGCCGATATTATACATAAGGGCGGATATGACACATGGGTAGGGTGTCATAACTACTGACTCGTAATAAAAGTGGTGGTGGATATGTCATAGTGTAGTGGGTGACACGACTCCAATATCTTACAGCTCATCGAGTGTCGGAGTGAGACCCGATGAATTTATTTGGTGGTAGCGGAAGCGGTTATAATACAGTGATCAACTCCAGGATCGCAAGAGACTGACTGGGACTCCTCTAGGCATCGGACTCGCTATCGAACTCTTCATCCATGAGATCGCCTTCGTCAACATCTGGCCAAATCAACAAGCCTGGTGAGTACTTTGAATGTACTAGCAAGACAGTTCGGACATAAGATATAACAAATGCAAACATGATGCATATGAGCAGGCTAGCAATATGTACTCAAAGAATAAATTTGCGCTGCAAAATAAAAATGGAAGTCGGGCGGTAGTCCTCCCGAAACCCCAAGGAAATAAAAGAATACCGATCGAGTGTCTGAACGACGCCTCGCAAGTAAAAGTGAATAAACATGCCATAGTCGGACGTCTGAGCAACATCACATAAAGGGCGTATATCCAAAAGTTCGGACGTCTGAGCGACATCACATAAAGGGCTTATATCCAAAAGTAAATAACGAGAATGCCACAGTCGGACGTCTGAGCAACATCACATAAAGGGCTTATATCCAAAAGTAAATAACGAGAATGCCACAATCGGACGTCTAAGCGACATCACATAAAGGGCTTATATCCAAAAGTAAATAACGAGAATGCCACAGTCGGACGTCTGAGCGACATCACATAAAGGGCTTATATCCAAAAATAAATAACGAGAATGCCACAGTCAGACGTCTGAGTGACATCACTTAAAGGGCTTATATAATAATTTGCCATGAAGGTAAAGTATCTCAAGAGATTACTCAGTGCAGAAATAACTGGTTAGTTCATCTACCAGGATGACCCTTGGCTAGATTACCACTCTTATCGCTATCTTAGAATATCCAAGACGGTCGCTGAGGTTGACACGGAGTTTGATGCTAGGCCATAAACATGGCTAATCGGAGGGTTTTGACTCTGCAGAGTTTGTACTCTTTAATCACAGTCGACGGATTTCAATAGCCACTAAGGACTAGTTCCGTCTACGGTATTTTAGCAGAAACACAACTAACCAGTACACACCCATTCCACATCCCGCTGCTGTCAGGACCGGTCCTTCAGTAAAATAATTACCGGGAGACCGACCTTTTTGCTAAACCAGCGAGGAATATTATTACCTGCTGGCAGACAAATCCTTGATACAGAATTCCAGTACACTGAATATTACACAAGGTTGAGCTGGGGGTTGCTCAACAATTTTATTACAAGCGCGCCAATATAATACATAGAGGCGCATATGACACAAGGCAGGGTGGCATACTAATGACTCGTAATAAAAGGTGGTGGAATATGTCACAGTGAGGTGGGTGATGTGACTCCAATATACTATAGCTCATCGAGTATCGTAGTGAAATCTGATGAATTTATTTGGTGGTAGGCAGAAGCGGTTATGAAACAGTGATCAACTCCAGGATCGCAAGGGACTGACTGGGACTCCTCTAAGCGTCGGACTCGCTATCGAACTCTTCATCCATGAGATTGCCTTCATCCACATCTGGCCAAATCAACAAGCCAGGTGAGTACTTTGAATGTACTCGTAAGATAGTTTGGACTTAAGATATAATAAATGCCAACATGATGCATAAGAGTATTCCAGCAATAATGTTACCGGAATAAAATATTAATGTGCTGACTGCAATGATGGAAGTCGGGCGGTAATCCTCCCGAAATCCAAAAGGTAAAAAGAAGGAGACTGAACGAGTGTTTAAGTGACGCCTCGGAAGAGAAATAGTAAATAATAGCAGGCCACAGTCAGGCATCTGAGCGACGCCGCATAAAGGGCTTATAGCAAAATAAATAACAAGAATGCCTCAGTCGGACGTCTGAGCGACATCGCAGAAAGGGTTGATAAATAAAAGAATGCCACAGTCGGACGTCTGAGCGACATCACATAAAGGGCTGATAAATAAAAGAAATGCCACAGTCGGACGTCTGGGCGACATCACAGAAAGGGCTTATAAAAGAATGCCACAGTCGGACGTCTG
>LR738715.1:843814062-843859202 GCA_902687465.1 Secale cereale | reverse complement strand
AAGAATGCCATAGTCGGACGTCTGAGCGACATCACATAAAGGGCTGATAAATAAAAGAAATGCCATAGTCGGACGTCTGGGCGACATCACATAAAGGGCTGATAAATAAAAGAAATGCTATAGTTGGACGTCTAGGCGACATCACATAAAGGGCTTATAAAAAGAATGCCACAGTCGGACGTCTGAGCGACATCACAGAAAGGGCTTATAAAAGAATGCCAAAGTCGGACGTCTGAGCGACATCACATAAAGGGCTTATAAATGACAGTAGTATAATGATGAAATACTTCTGAAAGTAAAATCAATACAGAGGTAGTTGGTGAGTTCATATACCAAATGAACTTGACGAAAACACTATTCTGGTTACCAACAAGAATATACTGGAGACGGTCACCGGGTTGACATGAAGATTGACCCTAGGCCATAAACATGGCTACTGGAAGAATTTAACTCTGCAGAGCTTGTACCATTAATTCATAGCCAACGGGTTCTACTAGCCATGTGGGCTAGTCCCATCTACGGTGTTTTAGTAGAAACCCAACTAACCAGTACACACCCATTTAACATCCTGTCGTCCGGAATCACCCGCGACGACATTCACGAAAAACTTTAAGACGGGGAGGCTACAACCTCGAATAGCATGGGATCAAATTTATATATGCGTGCTCTAAGGGGTGCCCCCCTCTCGGTCCCAACCGGAAACACCCATGCCCCCTGACCGGATGACGGGATTTAATCCAGGGCCATGGAACCCTCATCCCGGCCCCTCTACTTGGTGTGTACTCGGGAAGTGGTTTACAACCGACTAGACCGTAATCCCAACGGACGGCCTATGATAGTACCGGAAAAGGATACGAACGGAATCATGACATGATCTCCGTTGATACTGAGATAACCAACTACTTGCTTGCTCCAAGAATACCAGCATTCCACCCATCATATCACCATATGATCGAGGTGGTCCAAACATTTTCATTCGGGGTTCACCAGAAGCTTCCTTGCATGAAATATACCATACACATATGCCATATGATCATGCTTATGAATGAACTACTCGAGCAAACATGCAACACACTCATCATAGCCAAAGTTCAAACATGCTTGCCTGGTTCTGAAAAGTCGGAGCCTAACTCGGTGTGGTTCGCGTCTCCATCACGGCCTCCGGTATCTATGTATTCAAACAAAATACATACTAACATAAATACCGCGCGTGCAAATAAAGTTGCTCCAAAAAGTCCCACATAAATATGACAAAAAACTAGGCAGAAAAACTAAAGTGGACAGAAAAAGAATCAACTCCAAATCATTTTCAGTTTAAAATATATTAGACTTTCTGTCCAGGGACCCATTTGTAATGAAACAGAAAAGATCCAGGGGCTAGAATAGAAAACAGCAAAGCGAATCGGTACGCAGTACGCCAACCGCAGAGGGGAAGCGTATTTTGCCGAATGCGCTAACAGAAAACGATTCGGAGGGGAGAGGTCTGAGGCTGACAAAGGGCCCCACACGTCAGGTTTGAAAAACAGAAGCAGAGTCGCGCTGACGCAGGTGCTGCGGTGATAGCCGGTGTCGATCCACGGCGAGATTGTCGGGGGAAACTGTCCACCACGAACACCTATGGGACCGGAGCCCCTTCGTTTGTGCGGTAAGAGGGCGGAGGGAGCATGAAGAGCAGATCGTAGTGAACACGCGGGCAGTTTACCCAGGTTCGGGCCGCGACGGACGCGTAAAACCCTACTCCTGCTTGGTTTGTATTGAGTTGGAGAGCTCGGGATCTCGAAGAACTAGCTACACAGAGCGTATGAGCGATCTAGGTTCCGAACCCTTTCTACGTTGTGCATGGGCCTCCTTTTATAGTGCAAGGGGTCACCGACAGGTGTCAACGTAGGAGAAAGGGGTAAAAATGTAAAAGAGGTGGTAGTTGTAACAGTGCGAGAATAGTGGAGCTACAGTGCGTGAACAGTGGTCGCTGCCTACTTTGACAGTGGGGGACAAGGGCATTTAATGCCCGTCGCCGTCGACCCCAAAAGCGCCCGCCCTTGCGTCTCCGTTTGCCACGGCGATGACTTTACCACCGTGGAGTGCCACCGTGTCCCCCAGGCTGCACAGCCATCCGCCACGCGTCCCAGGAGAGGCCCCAGGGCGACGCGTGGGCCGATGAGCTGGAGCGCGGGCACACAGCGCAACTCTCCCGGCAAGCACCTTGCCGGGGTCTTGACCTTGCCGGGCCCGGGAGCTTGCCGGGCTCTGAAGCTTGTCGCTCCCCGGGCCCTGCCGGGGCGCATATAGCGCCGAGGCGTGTCTTCTGTAATGGAATCTTCTAGTCTTCCTGGCAAGCTCCTCTTGCCAGGGCCTTGCGTGGGTGAGGTAATCTTCAGCCTGGGACGGCCTTCCCGGCAAGCTCCACTTGCCGGGGTCTCGAACTTCTGTCTTGTATACTTTGTTTTTGAATGGTTTTACATGGAGCAGGAAGGTCTCCGGCGAGCACATGGTCGACCCTGCCGCAGGAAGCTGCAACTGCCCGTGCACAAGTTGGGGTACTGAGGTACCCCTACCTTAGTACACCGACAGGAGCCCCCGGGCCTGGGCCACACACGGTGCCGAGCGCTGTTGGGCCAGGCCCAAAACAGTGCACGGACACACGCGGCCCACGGCGCGCCGAATCCACTTCCGCATCCGCCGCGTCCCCCCGTAACGGCACGCGTCGATTGCGGCGTCGTGGGATGGGACGTGGCCACGTTCTTTTAATGGAAAGAGCGAAACGCCCCCCCACTTCCCCATAAAAGCAGAGGAAGCAGGAGCGGTTCCCCTCCTTACGCTTTCATTGCATCCTCTTCCATCTCCAGAGATCCCCTTTGCGCTCCGCCTCCACAGCTCTTCCGCCGTCTTTCGCATCTCCGGCGCCGCCGGGCTCTTCGTCCCCCTTCCTCCGCCGCCTCCGCCATGGCCCCGAAGACCGAGAAGGCGAAGGCGGAGAAGGCCAAGAAGGAGAAATCGGAGCAAGCGGCGAGGCTTACCGCGTATCGGAAGCGGAACCTCGTCTTCCCGCCGAGGCTCAGCGCGCGGGAGCTCTGGAACAAGTATTACTTGTTCTGGTCCAAGGGAACCAAGGCGCACCCCCGCACTCGAGCTTATCCGGCCGCTGCCAAGGACAACTACCCCGGCGGGTACTATTTCTTCGCAGCCTTCTTCCACTGCGGTCTTTGCCCTCCTTTTTTCTGAATTCTTTTGTGACATAATGCACACCTACGGCCTCCACCTTCTTGACTTCACCCCCAACGCCATCCTCACGATGGCGGTTTTCGCACACATGTGCGAAAACTATATAGGAATACACCCAAACGTAGCGCTGTTTAGGCACTTCTTCACCCCTAGAGCAGAGGCCGGCGCCCCCCTCTCCGGAGGAATATCTTGGGTTTTTCGTCTGAACAAGAAGGAGTCCTACTTGCCGGGGGAGCTCCGCGGCAAGTGGGAGGAGTGGCGTGCTGACTGGTGCTGGATTGTCTAGGACCAGCCGCAATCCTTCACCGCGCCGCGCACAACGCCCATCATGCGCGGCAGGGACTGGAGCGAGCTGGATTCGGACGACAACAAGCTCGACATCGCCCTCATCAGGATTCTGCGTCGCCGGGTAGCAAGGTTGTCTGTCGCAGAAGTAGGCACAGACTTCCTCCGCCGCCGCATCGCCCCTCTCCAAGACAGGAAAAGGCCGGCCTGGGAGTACGGCAACTCGGCGGATATCATGAGGCTGCGCCCCGGGCTCAACTTTAACTTCACGCCGCTGGAGCTGAAGGGGATGGTCCGGGAACTGTTTAAGCACGACCCGGCCCACCCGGAATGGTTCAGGGGTCCCCGGTGAGTGGTGCCCCTCTGCAACAGCACAGCCAGGGACAATCTTCGCGCCATGATGCCCGCGTGTGACTCGCACGGCGTCGACCGCACGTGGATTCCGCCCAAGCCGGACGTCGTCTTGAACCTCTTCGACAACCTGGTGGAGGTGGCGAAGAACAAGAACGAGACCCGGGAGCTCACACGGGACACCACCGACCAAGAGATAGCATACATAGCTTCTCGGGTTGAAGAGGCCGCTGCAGTCGCAGCGGCAGGAGAATTCGGCTACACGCCCGAGGAGGCAGATGCTGCGGAAGCGTCCTGCCAAGCAGAGGAGGCGGAGATCCGCAGGCTACTGAAGCTGCCTCCCGACGAGATCGCCGGGGTCCCGTCCTTGAGGCACTCCGGGATCATCGGAATCCAGACGGAGGCCGCGGCGAGAGGCAACGCCGCCGGAGGGAACAGGGGCGCCGCAGGGAGCGGAGGCGCCGGAGGGAGTGGAGGCGCCGGAGGGAAAGAGGCCGCAGCGCAGGGCACTGGGCCCAGCAAGCCAGCCGGGGAGGAGGAGGAGGAGGACGACGCCGAGGCCGCCGAGGACTCCGACGGATCCCTGGGTGTAGGATCGAAGTAGGTCTAGAGGGGGGGTGATTAGACTACTTGACAATATAAAAAATCTGCCTTTAGGTCATGCAATGTTTTTGGCAGTTTCACAAACAAGATCAGTTCAAGTAACACCCTACACATGCAATTCTAGAGTTTATGCAGCGGAAAGTAAATTGCACATGTAAAAGAGAGGTGGAGAAGATCAAACGCAGTTTGGTGACACGGAGATTTTTGTCGTGGTTCCGATAGGTGGTGCTATCGTACATCCACGTTGATGGAGACTTCAACCCACGGAGGGTAACGGCTGCACGAGTCCACGGAGGGCTCCACCCACGAAGGGTCCACGAAGAAGCAACCTTGTCTATTCCATCACGGCCTACGCCCACGGAGGACTAGCCTTACTCGGGGTAGATCTTCACGAAGTAGGCGATCTCCTTGCCCTTACAAACATCTTGGTTCAACTCCACATCATCAAGACGGAGGCTCCCAAGCGACACCTAACCAATCTAGGAGGCACCACCCCCCAAAAGGTAATAGACGGTGTTGATGATGATGAACTCCTTGCTCTTGTGCTTCAAGTGATAAACTCCCCAACACTCAACTCTCCTCACTGATATGGCTGTGGTGGAAGAAAGATTTGAGTGGAAAGCAACTTGGGAAGGCTAGAGATCAAGTTTCATATGGTAGGAATGGAATGGCTTGATCTCAACACAAGGGTAGGTGGTTCACTTCTCAGAAAGTGTATGATAGAAGTGGTGGTACTTTCTGATGGCTCTCCTCACGAATGAGGAGGGGGTGGAGGGGTATATATAGCCTCCACACAAAATCCAACCGTTACACACACATTTGACCAATCTCGGTGAGACCGAAGTTAAAACTCGGTCAGACCAAAAGTTCAAATATAGTGAACGTTGGGATTTTCGGTGGGACCGAAAATACCATCTCGGTGAGACCGAAGTGAGTCAAAGGTTAGGGTTTGCCATTTCGGTGAGACCGAAAGTATAAACTCGGATATTCCGAATTGATGTCAACTGATCACAGAAGGTTGGCAGCCCTTTTTCGGTGAGACCGAAACTCAGAATCGGTTTGACCGAGAAGCTAGGGTTTGGAGAAACAACTGAAGTGGTTCATCTCGGTGGGACTGAGTTGGAGAAATCGGTGTGACCGAGATTACTTATGGGTGTGTGTTAAGTAGTGAATAGTGCTGATAGTTGAGGGAGTTAGATCACCAAGCACTTGAGCAACAAGAACATTAACACAACCTCATCCCCTTTTAATAGTATTGGCTTTCCTATGGACTCAATGTGATCTTTGATCACTAAACCAAAAAAGGAGTCTTGAGCTTTTGCCAATGCTTGTCTTAGCATTTTGAGGGGTCCACTTCTTCAGACATTTCCATACCCATATCATCGAACTTTTATGAAATGATTCTCAAGAGAATATTAGTTCAATGATATATATGTTGTTGTTAATTACCAAAACCACCCGGGGATTAGTTGCACTTTCAATCTCCCCCTTTTTGGTAATTGATGACAACATATAGATCAAAGCTTCGACAAGAGATATAATCAAAGAATAATATCGTCGCTTTGAGAAGTATGTGATAAACAAGAGCTCCCCCTAAATTTGTGCATTATTTAAAATTTGCGTTTGAATGCAAATGCACAATCGATTAGGATAATGGGTTACTCTTCCATGTCACATACATCTTGGTGGAGCGCACAAAATGATAAGAATGAATAACATGCACTCAATCACCAAGACAAGAGTAAATAGCCATACAATAAGAAATAGCATATGATAAGCAATAAGCACTCATTAAGGCATAGTATGACTAAGCACTCATTAAGGTAGCATCAAACGCAGTAGCAAGCACACATAAAGTATCTGGAACCAAAAGAAACCAATGTATCACAGGGAAAACCGGCAAAAGAACGAAAAGACGAAAGAGCACTCTCTCTCTCGAAGCCCTATGATCTATAGCAATTTCTCCCCCTTTGGCAACAAGTTACCAAAAAGTTCGAAAAGGTATAGAGCTAAGCGTCACTGCGGGCTCGGCTGGCTGCTCCCGTCTGGGTCGATGTCGGTGTAGAGATAGCTGCGTCGGCGAAGACTTCTGCTGATGTCTGCGCTGGAGGAGTGGATGCTGGAGCTGGAGCTGTGGCTGGAGCTGAAGTAACTGGGATAGCTGCAGACCTGGATCCTCTGGGAACCGGAGCATTCTGGCGATGAGAGTCCTGGACTATATCATCCTGCATAAGCTCTGCTCTCTCCTGCCTAGTCTCCTCCATGTCTGCCTCAAGCTTGTTGACAGACACCTGAATCTCAGTCAGCTTCACGTCTAGAGCGTGGATCTTGTCCTCGACAATCCTCTCAAGGCTCTCCTGAGATTGCTCAATGCTGGCCAGGCGTTGTTCAATTCTCTGGGTTGCTTCAAGGATTTGCTCTCCAAAGCTCTTTGGCTTAGCTGCTGCTGCTGCCTCTCTGTCAGCTTTGGCTTTCTTTGCAGCTTTGATCTTGGCTTGCCCTTCAACTGAGGTGGGATCCTCTTCATCCATCACAACTACGTTGTCCTCATGCTCTGGCTGCAGTGGCAAGTGCTTCCTATCCAACATGAATTTGCCCGTGCCAAACTTGGCGTTGATGAGCATCTGTATCTGCGGAGCAAACCCACATGACCTCTTCTGGTCAGCTGCAGTCCTCTTAATGGTCTCAACCATCAAGTCCATCACCTTAAAAGGTGCCTTCTCATCGAGAATGTGCAGCATGTTGATAGAATAGCCTCGTATCATCCGGTGGTCACCTGACTTAGGCATCAAAGTATGCCTCAGAATAGTGTTGGTGGTGGTCAGACCTGCCTGGAGATAATACACTGAGCCGAGCTTCCATCCTTCCAAATCAGCAGCTGGGATCTCCTTGTACATATTCTTCATAGAATCATGACTCTTCTTAGGAATCCCATAGACATCAATGTCGTCCTCTCTCTGCACTGGAGCATTCAGAATTTCTGCCCATTCTGCAACAGTTGAAGAAAACCGTTGACCTTCAGTCATCCAGGTGATCTTGCCATCGGGGTAGAAATGGGCTGTGGCATAGAACTGCATGATCATCTCGTCATTCCAGGTTGTTAGTTCTTGACCCACAAAATCAGCAACTCCACATGCAGTAAAGCTCTCATGCACATGGGGAAAGAAGTCCCGATGCTCTCTGCTGTCAATGTACTTCCAGTCAACATACCTGGTGTCAGCAACAATGGGCTTCTTATCCATTAGCACGGTCTCATAGAAATCCTGCTGCTCTCTGGTGTGGAATCTGGGGTCCACAGCAGTCCTTCTTCTTACGGCATATGGATCAGACTGTCTCCATAGCCTGAGACCTTTGTCCTTTCTTGCCTTCATATCCTCAGCTTGAGGATGAGCATCATTGTGGAGTGGCAACTTGGGACGGAGCTTGAGCAACACATGCTCTTCATCTGACTCAGAAGGTGGCATCTCACCTTTGTTCTTCTCAGAAGCTGGAATGCTTCTGGTTGTCCTCTTGGGCTTGGCTGGAGCTGCCTTAGCTGGAGCAGGCTTCTTGGGCTTGGAGGAGGCTTGAGCCCGAATAGCATCACCCATGAACTTAGCTTTCTGAGGAGGAGGCTGGGGTGCATCTTCTTCTTCTTCTTCAGCTGCATCAACTTGAGGTTCAGCATAAACAACTCTCTTCCTCTTGGAAGTCTTCTTCACCTTACTTGGAGCAGGCTCTTCCAAGTTGAGCTTCTTGGCAACTGCAGACTGCTTCACTTTGCTCGTGCCTTTCTTTGGCTGCTGCCCTTGGAGCTCTTTGGCAACCACTTGCCTCTTTGGCTTGGAGGTAACTTCCTCAGCAACAAAGTCGGAATCCTCAGAATCAGAAGTTCTCTTCTTCCTGGTTCTCGTAGCAGCAGGAGGTAGACCACTAGGGGTGCTCCTCTCACCATCATCACTAGAGCTGCTAGCCTCAGGACTTGTACCTGCCTCTGGAATCTCAGCAAACGGTGACTCAGACCTGTTCTGGCTGTCACTGACATCTGACATGGCTGAAAAAACCTGTGAATAGATAAGGTATAGGCAGAGTAGAAGAGTTATCACAACTGCAGAAGTTTTTTGAAAAAAAATGAGTTAAAAACTTAGTTTTGAGTTTTCACAGAATGTATTTCGGTCAAACCGATTTCAAGTTTCGGTGTAACCGAAGTGTTCAACAGAACCTACACACCACTTTCGGTCAGACCGAAATGGGTTTCGGTCCTACCGAAAACTTAGGGTTTCACAGAAACTTCAATTCGGACATTCCGATTTTCACAACTCGGTCAGACCGAGCTATGTAGTGCAATGGTCAGAGACCAAATCGGTCAGTCCGAGTTTCAGGAATCGGCTTCACCGAGATGCATTCCGTGGAAACCTAAACCTAAGAATTTTCCTCGAAATTAAACGATCTGAACAATGTATTGGGAACATATCAAACGTGGATTGAATCAGGGCAGTCCTATCATGCAAGAATCAGAAGTGGAGCATGAATAGGGATCGGGACACACCCTAACTTGGTGGTGTCCCTCTACGGCGGCAACGGAGGAGAAGATTACCGTTGACGGCGGCGGAGACCTGCGGCAAGGGCACACAGGCGACGAAGGCGACGATCCTTAGATCAGGGCGGCGGCAGCAGGGGTCTTGGAGGGCGAACGGTTTGAAAGGAATAGATCGCGCGCAGCCCTCAGTATATATAACCCCGTAATGTCGGTGGGACCGAGTTGAAAAACTCGGTGTCACCGAGATGTATTTCTGCTGTGCAGTTACACATATCGGTCAGACCGAGATTTTGAACTCGGTTTCACCGAGATGAAACCTAGATCAATCTAAGTGTTTCGGTTGGACCGAGATTGAGAAGCCGGTCAGACCGAAATAGACTTAGAAGGTTTTGGAAGTCAGCCTTAGACGAATCGGTGGTTCCGAGTGCTCCTCACTCGGACTGTCCGAAAAAGACTTGTTCAAAGTTGTGATATAAGCATGAATAGAATTTTGAGACAAGATAGCATAGATAGCTAGGGAAAGTGCTTAGGCATTCTTGTCCATCCATTTGGCCAGAAAAAGAAACCAAAACAATCAAAACAACAAATGGATGTCCTTGAATGGATAAAATCATGCATCCAACATGCTCACACAATAAGATAGCAACTGAAATATGTGTCAAACATGCACAACCAAAACTCTAGCTACTAGCACACAATTTGTCGATGACTAGGTCATCTATATATGAGTATATTGACTTAGGAGTCAAATGAGAACATTTGATCATAGGTCATACTCATCGTTTAAGCACAAGTGGGGTTACCACTTTTACATAAAGCATTTATGTGTTCACATCATTTGGAGATGCTTTAGCTCAATTTTTAGAGCAAAGCTCCCCCTAGATGTGAGAACCCCTTTTAAAGGGTCAAACTAACCTTGGGTTGTCGTAGAAGACTTCATGTAGATATTGAAGATGTGGATGCTCAATGTTGATGTAGATCATCAAGAGTTGGGAGCTATCCTTTGGATTAGGGCACTTTCAATACCTACATGGGTTAGTCCCACAAGGAACAAACAAGGATATCCATAGACATAGATTGAAGTTCACAATAGATGATGTCCATGAAAGCAATGATTACCTTGTCCCTTGACTTACCAACAAGAGGGTTTGTGACTCCATGAACTAGTGCATGATGTGGAAGTTGATTGCACAAGTTGCCAAAATGAATGTGAGTGAAGTATGTTGGCGGAGTCACCCTCAAGAACCTTCTAGTTCTTCTTCTTTGGGATCCACATCATCTTGATGGGAATCCTTGGGGTTGTAGTTGAGCTTGACGAAGTAGAACTTGACGTGTCCTTGGGAACCCACTTGACCATGGCTTGAGGTGCTTCAATGAATGCATCAATATCCTCTTGAAGCTTGTCCTTGGCTTTTAGCTTGTGGTCTTGTGGTGGAAGGTCATCTTGAGCTTGTTCCACATTGGAAGAAGTAGGATCATACTTCTCCTTTTGAGAAACAAACTGTGGAGTAGGGTATTGACCTTCTTCCCACTCAACACCTTCGGCGTTGAACTTTCGCTCAAAACCAATCCCTTGATTCTTCCGGTGCCTTCCTTGTTTGCGAACAATTTCCTCAAAGTTCTTGCTTCCGGCAAGACTTTTGTAGACACCTTTCTCTATGATTTCCTTCAATAAGCTATTCTCTTGCTCAAGTGTAACTTGGCTTGAAACATTGTTAGTGGAATCAAGAGAACTACTAGAAGCAACAACATTGGATTTAACATGGTTATTGTTACTACTAGAGGAAGAATTTTTCTTATGCTTGTCATGCTTAGTCTTAATAGGTGGCAAGAAATTAGACAAGAGAAGTCGTTTGGCAAGATATGAAGAACTCTTCTTTCGAAGATCATCATTGATCGCTTTTAGAAACTCATGTTCTTGCTCTAGAGTGAGCTTCTCGAAGCGTAGCTTCTCATGAGATCTTAGGAGCTCTCTATGATCTTCTTGAGTAGTTTCATGAGCTAACTTAAGAGTGTTTAGTTCTTTAGTTAGACGCTCAATCTCCTTCATAGCATTGTCATTCGACTCTTCTCGACTATAAAGACTACTAGCATTTTCATCATTACTAAGCTCACTAGATTTATCATGCAAGAGCTCATCTTCACCAAGTAAGTCATCCTCATCACTATCAAAGTCAATGAATTCGGGGTGTGTTACCTTGGGGCCTTTAGCCATGAAGCATCTTCCAATTCCCTCATTTGGTGAATCAAATAAGTCGTAGGAGTTGGAGTTGGAGGATACGAGTGCAAGTCCGGCAACACCTTCATCTTGACTATAGTCGGAGTCGGAGTGATAGCTTCCATCGGATTGACTGTCAGAGTCGGAGCCGGAGACCCATTCACCAACATGAGCTTGATGTCTTCTTCTTGTATAGCTCCTTGATGACTTGTCTTTCCTCTCCGAGTCCTTGCTTCTCCGAGAAGGTCTTCGTTCATAACGATCATCTCTACTCCTTCTCTCTCTCCGAGGTGACTCATCTCTTGCTTTCCTTCTTGGAGACTCTTCTCTTATCTTGTGGGGAGCCGTACACTCATTTGAGAAGTGTCCGGGTCTTCCACAATTGTAGCAGTTTCGATCACGACTAGAAGATCTCTTTCCATCATATGATCTAGACTTTGAGCTTCTTTCTTTGCCTCTATTCTTGTAGAATTTGTTGAAGTTCCTGACCATTAGGCTTATGTCTTCATTGGAAACTAACTTGTCACTTGAGGTAGTAGGAGCATCACTTGTAGCTTTGTAAGCACCACTTGACTTGTTGTGAAGCTCTTCCTTATCCTTAAGTGTCATCTCATGAGCAACAATCCTTCCAATGACTTCAGTTGGCTTGAGAGTCTTGTAGTTTGGCATCATTTGGATCAAAGTGCACACGGTGTCATACTTTCCATCCAAAGCTCTGAGAATCTTCTTAATGATGAATCGGTCGGTCATTTCTTCGCTTCCTAAGCCAGCAATCTCATTTGTGATGAGAGCAAGCCTAGAGTACATTTCAGCGACTCCTTCACCATCCTTCATCTTGAACTTGTCAAGTTGACCTTGAAGAATATCTAGCTTTGATTCCTTCACAGATTCAGTACCTTCGTGCATTTCAACCAAGGTATCCCAAATCTCTTTAGCATTGTCAAGACGGCTGATTTTGTTGAACTCTTCGGGACACAAAGCATTGAAGAGAATGTCACAAGCTTGAGCATTGTTTTGCAACATCTTCAGTTCTTCGGGTGTAGCTTCGCGATCCGGAACTTTTCCTTCTTCAAAGAAGTCACCTTGCATGCCAACACAAATAATGCCCCATGCGGCTGGGTTATGACCAAGAATATGCATTTTCATTTTATGCTTCCAACTAGCAAAATTTGTACCATCAAAGTAAGGACCTCTACGATAATTACCCTCACTAGACGCCATACTCTCCTAGGTTGTGAAACCAAGCTTATGGAGTCCAATGCAATGGAAACCAAGGCAATGGAGACCAAAGCTCTGATACCACTTGTAGGATCGAAGTAGGTCTAGAGGGGGGGTGATTAGACTACTTGACAATATAAAAAATCTGCCTTTAGGTCATGCAATGTTTTTGGCAGTTTCACAAACAAGATCAGTTCAAGTAACACCCTACACATGCAATTCTAGAGTTTATGCAGCGGAAAGTAAATTGCACATGTAAAAAAGAGGTGGAGAAGATCAAACGCAGTTTGGTGACACGGAGATTTTTGTCGTGGTTCCGATAGGTGGTGCTATCGTACATCCACGTTGATGGAGACTTCAACCCACGGAGGGTAACGGCTGCGCGAGTCCACGGAGGGCTCCACCCACGAAGGGTCCACGAAGAAGCAACCTTGTCTATTCCATCACGGCCTACGCCCACGGAGGACTAGCCTTACTCGGGGTAGATCTTCACGAAGTAGGCGATCTCCTTGCCCTTACAAACATCTTGGTTCAACTCCACATCATCAAGACGGAGGCTCCCAAGCGACACCTAACCAATCTAGGAGGCACCACCCCCCAAAAGGTAATAGACGGTGTTGATGATGATGAACTCCTTGCTCTTGTGCTTCAGATGATAAACTCCCCAACACTCAACTCTCCTCACTGATATGGCTGTGGTGGAAGAAAGATTTGAGTGGAAAGCAACTTGGGAAGGCTAGAGATCAAGTTTCATATGGTAGGAATGGAATGGCTTGATCTCAACACAAGGGTAGGTGGTTCACTTCTCAGAAAGTGTATGATATGAGTGGTAGACTTTCTGATGGCTCTCCTCACGAATGAGGAGGGGGTGGAGGGGTATATATAGCCTCCACACAAAATCCAACCGTTACACACACATTTGACCAATCTCGGTCAGACCGAAGTGAAAACTCGGTCAGACCGAAAGTTCAAATATAGTGAACGTTGGGATTTTCGGTGGGACCGAAAATACCATCTCGGTGAGACCGAAGTGAGTCAAAGGTTGGGGTTTGCCATTTCGGTGAGACCGAAAACATAAACTCGGATATTCCGAATTGATGTCAACTGACCACAGAAGGTTGGCAGCCCTTTTTCGGTGAGACCGAAACTCAGAATCGGTTTGACCGAGAAGCTAGGGTTTGGAGAAACAACTGAAGTGGTTCATCTCGGTGGGACTGAGTTGGAGAAATCGGTGTGACCGAGATTACTTATGGGTGTGTGTTAAGTAGTGAATAGTGCTGATAGTTGAGGGAGTTAGATCACCAAGCACTTGAGCAACAAGAACATTAACACAACCTCATCCCCTTTTAATAGTATTGGCTTTTCCTATGGACTCAATGTGATCTTTGATCACTAAACCAAAAATAGAGTCTTGAGCTTTTGCCAATGCTTGTCTTAGCATTTTGAGGGGTCCACTTCTTCAGACATTTCCATACCCATATCATCGAACTTTTCTGAAATGATTCTCAAGATAATATTAGTTCAATGATATATATGTTGTAGGATCGAAAGTAGGTCTAGAGGGGGGGTGATTAGACTACTTGACAATATAAAAAATCTGCCTTTAGATCATGCAATGTTTTTGGCAGTTTCACAAACAAGATCAGTTCAAGTAACACCCTACACATGCAATTCTAGAGTATATGCAGCGGAAAGTAAATTGCACATGTAAAAGAGAGGTGGAGAAGATCAAACGCAGTTTGGTGACACGGAGATTTTTGTCGTGGTTCCGATAGGTGGTGCTATCGTACATCCACGTTGATGGAGACTTCAACCCACGGAGGGTAACGGCTGCGCGAGTCCACGGAGGGCTCCACCCACGAAGGGTCCACGAAGAAGCAACCTTGTCTATTCCATCACGGCCTACGCCCACGGAGGACTAGCCTTACTCGGGGTAGATCTTCACGAAGTAGGCGATCTCCTTGCCCTTACAAACATCTTGGTTCAACTCCACATCATCAAGACGGAGGCTCCCAAGCGACACCTAACCAATCTAGGAGGCACCACCCCCAAAAGGTAATAGACGGTGTTGATGATGATGAACTCCTTGCTCTTGTGCTTCAAGTGATAAACTCCCCAACACTCAACTCTCCTCACTGATATGGCTGTGGTGGAAGAAAGATTTGAGTGGAAAGCAACTTGGGAAGGCTAGAGATCAAGTTTCATATGGTAGGAATGGAATGGCTTGATCTCAACACAAGGGTAGGTGGTTCACTTCTCAGAAAGTGTATGATAGAAGTGGTGGTACTTTCTGATGGCTCTCCTCACGAATGAGGAGGGGGTGGAGGGGTATATATAGCCTCCACACAAAATTCAACCGTTACACACACATTTGACCAATCTCGGTGAGACCAAAGTTAAAACTCGGTCAGACCGAAAGTTCAAATATAGTGAACGTTGGGATTTTCGGTGGGACCGAAAATACCATCTCGGTGAGACCGAAGTGAGTCAAAGGTTAGGGTTTGCCATTTCGGTGAGACCGAAAGTATAAACTCGGATATTCCGAATTGATGTCAACTGATCACAGAAGGTTGGCAGCCCTTTTTCGGTGAGACCGAAACTCAGAATCGGTTTGACCGAGAAGCTAGGGTTTGGAGAAACAACTGAAGTGGTTCATCTCGGTGGGACTGAGTTGGAGAAATCGGTGTGACCGAGATTACTTATGGGTGTGTGTTAAGTAGTGAGTAGTGCTGATAGTTGAGGGAGTTAGATCACCAAGCACTTGAGCAACAAGAACATTAACACAACCTCATCCCCTTTTAATAGTATTGGCTTTCCTATGGACTCAATGTGATCTTTGATCACTAAACCAAAAAAGGAGTCTTGAGCTTTTGCCAATGCTTGTCTTAGCATTTTGAGGGGTCCACTTCTTCAGACATTTCCATACCCATATCATCGAACTTTTCTGAAATGATTCTCAAGAGAATATTAGTTCAATGATATATATGTTGTTGTTAATTACCAAAACCACCCGGGGATTAGTTGCACTTTCACTGGGGCTCTACGCCGACGACCTCTCCTCGTCGTCGGAGACCTCCCCGCCCCGGGCAAGCCCTAGGCGTTCTCCACTGAAGCGTCTCCGCAAGACGGCGACGGGGGCGAAGGCGCAGGCGCCCCGGCAACAGCCAACTCGCCGGGCAGCGCGAGCTCCCCGGGGGAGTCAAGCTGCGACGGGGGCGCCCGGCGCGCCAGCCACGGCGGAGGTAGCCCGCACGCAGGCCACAGCAGAGGCGCCCCGCAAGCAGGCCACAGCAGAGGCGCCCCGCAAGCAGGCGCCGAGCGGACAGGAGTCTTCACGGAGCGGAGCGGCGGCTCCGCCCGCTCCCCGGGCCCCGGCTACCACAGGGGCTGGGTCTTCACAGCCCCCAGCCCCGGGGACCGCCAAGCGCCCGAGGGAGTCCTCGCCTCCCGCTCCTCGCGCAGACGCGCCCCAAGTGGAGTTTGACTTCTCCGCCTTGAGCGACGACGACGAGGAGGAACAGGAGTAAGAACTTGAGATCTCACATCTTCTGAAATTTCGTCTTGATTATTGTTGATGCTAATCTTGTTTCTTGCTTTGATTTCAGGACCTTGGCGGAGCGAGTGGCAAAGAAAGCTAAGGTGCCCGTGGTCGAAGTTGCGGACGACTCGCCCATCGTGGCAACTGGGGACGCGCCGGAGCCAAGCCTGCCGGACCCGAGCGCTGCTCCGAGGAGCAGCCCCCAGCGCAGCCCCCAGCGTAAGTCCGGGTTCCGTACTTCCATTTGTCGGGCGTGTTTGAGTATTCTGTCTTATTCTAATATCTTGATGCTTTTGTCTTGACTTGCGCAGAGGTGGAGCCGCAGCCGCAGGAGCGTCTGGAGGTCGCCCCCGAGGAGCCGCAGGCCCCGCCGTCCCCGCCAAGGCCGAACTCCCCGGCAAGGGAGAGCGCTCCGCCAAGGGCGGGTACTCCGCCAAGGGCGAGAACCCCACCAAGGGCGAGCAGCCCGGTGAGGGCGGCCACTCCGCCAAGGCAGAGCTCCCCGGCGAGGGAGCCCGCCGCTGACGACGTCTGCCAAGGTAGGTTTTGTAACTTTGTCTTCTTGGAGTCGTCTCTTTTTGGATATTTGCTTGAACTTCTTTTGCTTCTTCTTCTTCTAGATCCTCCTCCCCCCGAGCAGATGGAGACGGAAGTCATTGTCATTGAGGAGGAGGGCGCGCAGGGCGGCGGCGGCGACGCCCCTGTCGCCGAGGACACGGCGGGAGCCGCCCAGCCGGCCGCGCAAGAGACCGCTCCGGCTGTGGACGCAGCGGCCGGGGAGGGGGACGGCGACCGCACTGCCGGCCCGGAGGCGGCAGGAGCATCAAGTGCTGCGCCGGCCGCCGACCCCTCCGCCGGAAAGGAGCAGGCCGGCTACTACCTTGAAGCCCCCAACGGCGTATTTATCCAAGTGCCGTGGGGTTCTTCGTCGCGAGCCCCCGCGGAGGGCGAGGCCTTTGATGGGGAGGTCCTCGCCTCCGCGGGCTTGAAGATCGTCGAGGCGCCCGGCAGAAGCGACGGGCCTGAGGAGGAGAAGCTGCTTCACCAGCTCCTGGCCCTTTACCGGGCCAGGCAGGCGAAGCTTGCTTCTCGGGAGGCCCTCGCCGCCAAGGCCGCCGCTGAGATGGAGAAGCGCGCGGCGGAGCTCAGCGCCGCCAACCAGGCTGCCCTCCGCGAGGTGGCGGAGGAGCGCGAGCGGCTCGCCGGGGAATACCAAGAGTGGCTGCTGGAGAAGGCCGAGGCCGAAGAGCAGCAGCGGCTCGCCGGGGTGGAGCTGTCCCGGCGAGAAGGAGAGCTCGCCCAGTGGAAGGTCAACCTCGACTCCCACGAGGAAGACCTCGCCGCTCGGGAGCAGGCCCTTGGCGGAGAGCTGAAGGAGGCGAAAGCCGCCGCGGCTACCACGGAGACCGCCAAGGAGGAGCTTGCCGCCAAGGTCACGCAGCTGGAGGAGTCGCTGAAGGCGAGCGCGGAGAGGGTCGCCGCGCTCAACACAGAGCGCGAGAAGGACGCCCACACCAACTCAGAACTCCAGGTGCGTCTTTCTGAGAAGGGCGACGAGCTGAAGGCCGCCAAGGACTCCATCGAGGATCTGGAGCTGAAGGTTTCCACGCTGAAGGACTCGCTTGACGCCGTCCGGGATCGGGAAACCAAGCTGAAGGAGGAGCTCCGCAAGGAGCGAACCTTGGTGGACAGCGCCAACAAAGCGGCCGAGAACTTCCGCCGTACCGTTGAGGTATGGACCGAGGACTTGGTATCTTCTGCGTCCAACATCGACCAGGAGCTGCTGGCGCTGAAGTTGGAGCATCTCATCTACTCCCCGGACCCAAACCTTCCTCACAGCGCCAACCTCAGCCTCTTCTTCAGGGGGATCGCGCCGGCCCTTGCAGATCTGCGGAAGAAGATCCCCGCGCAACTGGCCGAGGAGTCGCGCCGGCTCTGCACGGGAACCTTGGAGCGTGTGCTGACGTAGATTGTATACCGCAATCCCGGCATAAACCTCACCAACGTTCTTCGCAGCTTGCCGGCCGACGCGAACATGGAGGCGCTGAAGGAGCAGGTCGCCCACATCATCGCCAAGGTGAACAAGATCTCCAGGATTGAGGGCGACCGCGTAGACTAGGCCTCCTTTATCTTTATCTCTTTTTGTTGCTGCATAGGGTGTTTGTGAACTCATTAATCATTGCGACAAGTTATCCTTTGTAAGATATTTATCTTATTTTGATCAATCAGTGCAACGTTATCTTCCTTGTCTTGGTCCTTTACTTTGTATGCCTTTCACCCTACGCTCCCGGGGAGCTTGCCGGTAAGGGGCCTTTGCCGCGAGCGCTGAGTGCTGGACTCTGAGCAGCTTGCTGGCCAAGGTCTCACCGGCAAGCAACCTTGCCGCAGCTAGTCGCAACGCACTTAGCTTGCTGAGTGAACTCGAAAATGAGGCAAGGGCGCGATACTTGTCGCAGCTCACTTGAATCGTTGAGTGTACTCGAAAACAAGACAAGGGTGCGGCTAGCTACGGGTAGGTTCCTCCGCGCACAGGTTTTCCATACAAAGTGTGATTGTTCAAGGAAGACAACTAAAAGTTTAAAATTTGAACTGGTCAAATTCTAATAACTTAGCTTTCATATATTGCTTGCTTCTCGGTAAGGCTTCTCTTTCTTGAACAACACTTGGTTCCTCTTCCATCTCCTTCACCCCCAGCAAACTTGTGCGCGAGGAACGTTCCTTCTGCTTAAGAGGCAAAGGAAAAGAAGAGGGAAACAAGTATATGGCCTTTAGGCGTTCTAATGCTTACCGGATGTGTATGTTGCACAAGATGCCAAATAGCGTATGCAAATAGCGGGGAAAAGCATGCAAAAGGCAAATAGCGCAAAACACAAAATCTTTACTGATGCACGGGGTCTGCGCCCGGCTTTGTACAAAGGGTTACATGCAACAGCGGCAAAGCTTGTACAAGAGGTGGTTGCCGGAGCGGATCACGGCAACCGCGCCTTATGGGTGAAACTTGCGAAGATGCTCTATGTTCCAGGAGTTGCTCACCGGTAAGCCTTCTTCGGTCTCAAGGCGGACAGCGCCGGGCCTTGTGACTTGTCTCACCCGATAAGGGCCTTCCCACTTCGGCGTCAACTTGTTGGAATTCTTGGCGGACTGAACACGCCGAAGAACAAGGTCGCCTTCCTCGAGACTCCTGGCCTTGACCTTGCGGCTATGATAGCGGCGCAAGGCTTTCTGGTATCGAGCAGCTCGTACAGCAGCCTGGAGACGTCCCTCCTCGAGGAGCAATGCATCATCTTGTCGCAGTTGCTCCTGCTCGAGCTCATCATAAGCGAGCACTCGAGGAGATACGTATACGAGTTCTATGGGGAGAACTGCCTCTGCTCCATAGACTAGAGCAAAGGGTGTCTGTCCGGTGGCTCGACTTGGTGTCGTTCTGATTGACCAAAGAGCCGCCGGTAGCTCCTCTATCCAATTTCTTCCGCACTTGCGCAGCCTGTCAAAGGTCCTTGTCTTGAGTCCGCGCAGCACTTCAGCATTAGCCCTCTCCGCTTGACCGTTGCTCCTCGGGTGAGCAACAGAAGCGAAACAGACCTTGGCGCCAAGGTCTTGGACGTATTGCATGAAGGTGCGACTAGTAAATTGTGTACCGTTGTCGGTGATGATCCTGTTGGGGATCCCGAAACGGCAAACAATTGACCTGAAGAACCTGACTGCTGACTGTGCTGTCACCTTTCTCACTGGCTCCACTTCTGGCCACTTTGTGAACTTGTCGATCGCCACGTACAAGTACTCAAAGCCCCCGACGGCTCGGGGGAAGGGGCCGAGGATATCGAGCCCCCAGACTGAGAAGGGCCAGGATAAAGGAATCGTTTGGAGAGCTTGAGCTGGCTGATGAACTTGTTTTGCATGGAACTGGCACGCTTCACACTTGGTTACTAGTGCAGTTGCATCTTGGAGGGCTTCTTGCCAGAAGAACCCTTGCCGGAAAGCTTTCCCGGCAAGCTCCCTTGCGCCAATGTGGTGGCCGCATATGCCTCCGTGTATTTCCGCCAACAGCTTCTGTCCATCTTCCCTGGAGATGCACTTCAATCTGACACCATTGAGCCTTCTTCTGTACAGCTCGTTATCCACGAACTGGTACATACTTGACTGCCTGGTTATCTTTTCTACTTCTTCTGGGTCGTCGGGAAGTTCTCCAGTTTGCAGAAAACGGACGATCTGCTGCGCCCATGCCGGAGCTTGAGGCTCAACGGCAAGGACTAAAGGCATGAGGGCCGCTGCGGGAACCTCAGCTTCCACGGCAAGAACCTCTGGTTCTGCCGGAGCTGATGGTCCCCCGGCAAGCTCGCCGGGGCGAGGCTTGTCGGGAACACTTGCTTCAACTGTACAGACCCGAGGATCTGCAGGAGCAAACTGTTCCTCAGCGTTCTGGTTGTTGATCTTGGGGACCTTGGCGGCGGTTTCAGGAAGATCCGCCGGCAAGTAGTCGCCGGAGACCAACTTTCTCTTTTTGGACTGCCCAATTGATGGTGTAACGAATGGTTGAGTCAGCTTGAGCAAGAAGGTCCCTGGTTCCACAGGTAACTTCATCGAAGCACACTTTGAAAGGCCATCTGCTATTTCATTCTGAGCTCTCGGGACGTGCTCCATCTGCAGACCTTCAAAGTGTTCCTCAAGCTTCCTCACTTCATCTACATAAGCTTCCATCAAAGGGCTCTGATAATTTTTGTTAACTTGCCGGACCACCAACTGAGAATCTCCTCGCACAATCAGCTTCCTGATCCCAAGTTCGGCCGCAATCCTGAGGCCGGCAAGCAAGCCTTCAAATTCAGCAGTGTTGTTTGTCGCTTGCTCCCTGGGAAAGTGCATCTGGATAACATATTTGAGGTGCTCTCCGGTGGGCGCGACGAGTACCACGCCAGCACCGGCGCCTTGCAGCGAGAAGGCACCGTCAAAATACATTACCCATTCACTTGTCGCTCCTTGTACGGGTGCACTTGTTTCTTGGACTTCCTCATCGGGCGTTGGGGTCCACTCAGCTATGAATTCTGCCAAAGCTCGGCTCTGTATGGTTGAAGTACTTTCAAACTTGAGTCCAAAGCTCGACAGCTCCAGTGCCCACTCAACGATCCTGCCTGTTGCTTCTGGGTTGTGCAATATCCTCTTCAGCGGAAAGCGAGTGACCACTGTTATCTCATGTGCCTGGAAGTAATGGCGCAGCTTTCTCGAGGCCATGAGGAGGCCGAAAAGCAACTTTTGCACACCAGAGTACCTTGATCTAGCCCCCTGGAGAAGGGAACTTACAAAATACACTGGGCGCTGCACCATCTTCTTCCGCACTTCATCTTGTTCCTGCGCGGAGTTGTTCTTGTCGGGGCCAGAGCTTGCCGGAGCAGCCCCCTGCTTGTCGCCGGATTCACTTGCCGGTGGTGCAGACTCCTCGTCGGCCTGCCTTTCCGCTACTAACGCAGCACTAACCACCTGGTTGGTTGCTGCTAGGTATAGCAACAACTTTTCCTGTGGTCTAGGTGCGACAAGTATTGGAGTGGAGGATAGGTACCGTTTCAAATCCTGCAGCGCTGCCTCCGCTTCCGGAGTCCACTTCAAGGGACCTGCCTTCTTCAGGATTTTGAAGAAAGGTAGGGCGCGTTCTGCAGATTTCGAAATGAACCTACTGAGGGCGGCCACACAACCTGCAAGCCTTCTGACATCCTTGACGCGCTTCGGGGCTTCGATCTGCTCAATGGCTTTAATCTTGTCGGGGTTGGCTTCAATCCCCCTCTGTGACACAAAGAACCCGAGAAGCTTGCCGGAGGGGACTCCAAAGACGCACTTCTCGGGGTTCAACTTGAGCTGTATCTTGCGCAGGTTCTGAAATGTTTCTTCCAAATCTTGGATCAGGGTTTCCTTGCTCTTACTCTTCACCACGATGTCATCCATGTAAGCCTCTACATTTCTGTGGATCTGTGGCTCGAAAGCAGTGTGCACTACCCTTGCAAATGTTGATCCCGCATTCTTCAGTCCAAATGGCATGCGTATGAAGCAATAAGTGCCACATGGAGTGATAAATGCGGTCTTCTCTTCATCCTCTTTGGCCATAAAGATCTGGTGGTAGCCTGAATATGCATCAAGAAAAGAGAGTAGCTCACATCCGGCAGTGGAGTCAACGATCTGGTCAATGCGCGGCAAAGGGAATGGATCCTTGGGACATGCTTTATTCACATCGGTGAAGTCTATACACAGTCTCCACTTCCCGTTGGCCTTGCGCACAACGACTGGGTTTGCTAACCACGTCGGATGGATCACACCTCTAACTAGGCCCGCTGCCTCTAGCTTCTTGATTTCTTCGTTAATGAACTCTTGGCGCTCCACGGCTTGCTTCCTCACTTTCTGCTTGACGGGCCGCGCATGAGGGCAAACAGGAAGCTTGTGCTCAATCACCTTCCTGGGAACACCGGGGATGTCAGATGGTTGCCAGGCAAACACATCGACATTCGCCCGCAGGAAGGCAACGAGCGCGCTTTCCTATTTGTTGTCAAGTGTGGCACTGATGGTGAAGGTACCACCAGTGCCGTCCTCCTTGGCGGACACCTTCTTGGTTGCCGGAGGAGCGGCCATCCCCTTCTTACACTTGCCGGTGGAGCTCGATGGAACGTCCTCGACGGCAGCGCAGCACTTCGAAGAGGTGCAGTTGCCGGAGTGGGCCCCAGAGCACTTGCCGGACTTCATCTTCGTCTTCTTCCCCCCGGGAGCTTCAGCGGCAAGTGTATCCTTCTCTGCCGCAGCTGCCGCATCCCGGTAGATCTTGTCGGCGCAGACAAGCGCATCTTTCTTGTCGCCATGGACAGTGATGACGCTTATCGGCCCCGGCATCTTGAGTACATTGTAAGCATAGTGGGAAGCTGCCATGAACTTGGCGAGGGCGGGACGGCCGAGTATTCCATTATATGGTAATGGAATATCGGCGACGTCAAATGTGATGCGCTCAGTCCTGAAGTTGAGCTCCCCGCCAAAGGTCACCGGCAGAGTTATCTTCCCCTTGGGCTTGCTCCTTCCCGGGTTGATTCCTTGGAAAGAACCGGTCTCTTCGAGCTCGCCATCTGGGATTTGGAGTTTCTTGATCACAGCAGAGGAGATCAAGTTCAGCCCGGCCCCGCCGTCAACCAACATTTTGGTGACCTTGAGGTTGCGGATGGTGTGTCAGACCAGCATCGGCAGGCACCCGACCGCAGTGGTGCGGTCAGGGTGATCCTCAAGATCAAAAATGATGGGCGTGCTGGACCATTTGAGGAGCCTGCGCGACTCCACGGGCGGCTCTGCTGCATTCACCTCACGCACCCACTGCTTGAGTTGGCGGTGGGAGGTGTGCAGAGAGGCGCCACCGTCGACGCACAGGACCTCCGTGGCCTTCTGGAACTCCTGCTCGCTGTTAACTTCGTCCTCCATGTCTTCGTCGTCGTCTTCTTCATCCTTGTCGCGACCCCGGGGAGGTCGATCACCTTGCCGCTGCTTGGCCTTGCCGCGGCGTCCTCCCCGGCCATTGAATGGCAGCTTCTTGCTTGGCTCTCCCCCGCCACCTTGGGCCTTCTCCTTGTCGCGCCTCTCGTACTCAGCTTTCTGCTGCTCGACGAGGTACTCGACGCGTTTGCAGTTGGAGAGGTCATGGCCCTTGGTGCGGTGGATCTTGCAGTATTGCTTGTCGGAGCCGTCCTGCTTGTCGGCCGCCGCTACAGGGGCAGGCTCTTTGCCGGAGCTGCCGGCCTGTGTTTGCTTGGCGGGAGCCTCCTTGCCGGACTTCTCAACGGCAAGCACCTCCTTCTTGTTTTTCCTTCTGTTATTCCGCCTCCGGCTCTTCTTTGCCGGGGCGACGTCGTCGCTGTCGCTTCCTCCTGCGCCAGCATCCTCCCCGGGGAGTCTCCTCCCCTCTTCAGCGCGTGCGCACTTATCAGCTAGAGCGTAGAGCTCGCTGACATCCCGAATCTTGGTCATCGCCATTTCTTCACGCATGCGGCGGTTACGCACGTTCTGGTGGAACGCGCTGATAACCGCGGCAGGGTGGACGTCGGGGATGTTGTGCTGTACACGGCTGAAGCGTTGGATGTACTTGCGCAGGGATTCTCCTTCCTTCTGGGCCAGAATGTGGAGATCGCTCTCCTGGCCATGGGGTTTGTGGCCGCCCGTGAAGGCGCCAACAAACTGGTGGCAAAGGTCTGCCCAAGAAGAAATGGAACCTTCCGGCAAGTGCATAAGCCAGGAACGAACGTTCGGCTTAAGCACGAGCGGGAAGTAATTCGCCAAAATCTTCTCGTCGCGCCCCCCGGCAGCTTGCACCGCGATGGTGTAGATGCTGAGGAATTCCGAGGGGTGCGTCTTGCCGTCGTACTTCTCCGGTACGTCGGGCTTGAAATTCTTCATGCTGGGCCACTGGACGGGGCGCAGCTCGCGGGTGAACGCGTGGCAGCCTGCCGCGTACGGCAAGTCGCCTGGTTCACCGGGCGCGCGCGCGTCGACAGCGTTCCCAGCTCTCTGGTCTGATTGTCGCCGAGCTTCTCGGCGGCGCTCGATTGTTGTCCGAGCATCTTCTTGTCGCTGGTCGTCGAGGACCTGGCGCTGGTCCTGACGGGCCCGCGGATCCGACGATGCCGTGGAGCCGTCGTCGGCGTTGTTCCGGCGGGGCGGCGTCTTCTGCTTCCGCGGCGGGGAGTGCACGGTTGTCGCACCCCCGGCGGTCTTGTCGCCGTCGGCCTTCATCTTCTCGGCTTGCCGCGGCCGCGAGGTCGCCGGCTGCTGTGGAGAGTCGTTGTTTGCGAAGGCGATCAGGCTCTGGATGGTAGCCCTCCAGTCTTCGGCCTTGTCTGCCGCTGGAGGGAAGTCGAGGAGCAGTTGCGCCCTTGCGAGCGCTTCTGCTGGAGTGGAGGGGAGCGGGGGCGAGCGGTGCGAGGAGCGGGATATGCTCGGACTCCTAACAGCGTTAGAAGGAGCAGGATCCCGCCCCGGCGACCGTGCCTTGCTCGTGCCAGGACGATGGCCCGGAGCGTCCCGCGAACCTCCGGTTTGCCCTTGGCCCAGCAAACGGATGCCACCTCCTGTGGTATGGCGCTGCTGGGTTGTCGTATGCTGGGATGGACGCGGCGCGTCCACGGAGACCGAGGCTCGGTCGTCCGTCCTGTCCTTTGATTTGGTGGCGCCGCGAGTGTCCTCGCCGGCGACCACCCTTCCGACGGCGTCTCCCCCGCCCACCGTTGGCTCCGGTGGCGACGGATGAGACGCAGACGGGCCTCCGACCTCCGAAGCCTTCTTCTTCGGGGCCATGGTGCTGTTGCTGATGAAGTTGCTGATGAAACTGGAGAGGTTGATGAAGAATGCGCCCGCGTGAACGCCGGATCAGATTCGCACAACCTCGACGCCCCCTACCTGGCGCGCCAAAGATGTCGGGGGAAACTGTCCACCACGAACACCTATGGGATCGGAGCCCCTTCGTTTGTGCGGTAAGAGGGCGGAGGGAGCACGAAGAGCAGATCGTAGTGAACACGCGGGCAGTTTACCCAGGTTCGGGCCGCGACGGACGCGTAAAACCCTACTCCTTCTTGGTTTGTATTGAGTTGGAGAGCTCGGGAGCTCGAAGAACTAGCTACACAGAGCGTATGAGCGATCTAGGTTCCGAACCCTTTCTACGTTGTGCATGGGCCTCCTTTTATAGTGCAAGGGGTCACCGACAGGTGTCAACGTAGGAGAAAGGGGTAAAAATGTAAAAGAGGTGGTAGTTGTAACAGTGCGAGAATAGTGGAGCTACAGTGCGTGAACAGTGGTCGCTGCCTACTTTGACAGTGGGGGACAAGGGCATTTAATGCCCGTCGCCGTCGACCCCAAAAGCGCCCGCCCTTGCGTCTCCGTTTGCCACGGCGATGACTTTACCACCGTGGAGTGCCACCGTGTCCCCCAGGCTGCACAGCCATCCGCCACGCGTCCCAGGAGAGGCCCCAGGGCGACGCGTGGGCCGATGAGCTGGAGCGCGGGCACACAGCGCAACTCTCCCGGCAAGCACCTTGCCGGGGTCTTGACCTTGCCGGGCCCGGGAGCTTGCCGGGCTCTGAAGCTTGTCGCTCCCCGGGCCCTGCCGGGGCGCATATAGCGCCGAGGCGTGTCTTCTGTAATGGAATCTTCTATTCTTCCTGGCAAGCTCCTCTTGCCAGGGCCTTGCGTGGGTGAGGTAATCTTCAGCCTGGGACGGCCTTCCCGGCAAGCTCCACTTGCCGGGGTCTCGATCTTCTGTCTTGTATACTTTGTTTTTGAATGGTTTTACATGGAGCAGGAAGGTCTCCGGCGAGCACATGGTCGACCCTGCCGCAGGAAGCTGCAACTGCCCGTGCACAAGTTGGGGTACTGAGGTACCCCTACCTTAGTACACCGACAGAGATAGGGGAGGGGAGAGGTACGTACGGCTTCACGGTGGTCTTCTGCGTCGAACGGTGGTGGAGTTGGTTGTCGGCGAGTCCCACGTCAACAGCGACCCTGTCTCCGGCGGACGGCGGCTTGGGTGGTCGTGGACCTCGTTGGAGAGGGTTCCTGGGATGAAATTAAGGTGGGGGTTAGGTCTAGGTGGGTGCCAGGGTGCTACACTCGAGTTCACAGCGGCGGAGAAGCTGTCACCGGAGTGAACGAAGCTGGAGCCCGAGGCGGAGGGGGTTGGCCGGAGCTGGGGAAGAAGGGCCCCTCGAGGCTCTTCCAGAGGTTGGGCGTGGTCTAGGTTGGTAGTGAAGGTGTGTGTGCTCGAGCATGAGCTCAGGGGTGCCTTTTATAGGCGGCTCGAGGTGGCTGCCGTGAACGGATAAGTCCGGCGAGTCGATTACGGTGCTGCAGTGGTCGGACGGCGGAGTTAGGGGCTTGAGCATCATCTAGGAGCTGTAGGGATTCCATTCCCGCACCTAACTCAGCAGGAGAGGTGGAGTTACGGGCTGTCCCCGACGGAACGGCCGCGCAGCATGGCGGCGGCAGGAAACGCGCTCTGCGCGCGCCAGGCCACGGCGACGGCGTGCCAGGCGTGTGCTGGCACTAGAAAGGGACACGCGGAGTGCTGGGAAGGTTTGGGCGGCGCTAAATGGCGTCGAGCTGCGGTGGAAGCTTCTGTCAGCCGCCACGGGCGGCGCTGTTGCCGTGGCAGTCGCTGGCGTGGTCGGGCCAGAGCGCCACCGACGCCCAGAAGCGGCTAAGCGAGCGTGCGGCGACTGGATAAGAAGAAGGAGCAGTGCAGCGTCGAGCCAAGGAGGTACTGGCGAGATTTGTCGCTGTGCCTGACGAACTGTCGAAACTGACGAACTGTCGAACTATCGACAGTTTCAGTTAGCAGTTCTAAACTTGACAGAACAGTGTAGGCTAGGTGTTTGATGAAATGTTTCTGGTATGTGTGCAATGCTTCTTGAGCTGATTTTTGGTGGAGTGGCCTCTTGATGTATCTAGAGGCTGCCTGATTTTTCACAGAATTTTTGGAAGAAGATACATATGAATTTCACCAAATTTTGCAAATCTGGTCCAAACTTGCAGTAGGTGAAATTTGAAAATTTTGAACTATGGACCAGTGAAACAAGATGGATCTAGGTTGTGGGTACTAAGTACTATCTAGGAGAGTTGGTTTGGAGTAAAATAACTAGATGGAAATGGTGGCTCCTTTGTAAATCACTAAGGTTCACTATAAAAGGCAGAAATAGTTTTGGAGTGAAATAAAAGAAGAAAAATCCCAATAAGGTTAAAACTTACTGGAATTCATGAGAGACTTGTCTTAAGGTGTGGAGAGGGTCTTGGAGATAAACATTTCTGTTGGGGTCTGATACGTCCCAAACGTATCTATAATTTCTCCTTGCTCCATGCATGTTTTGGGTGATATTGCTATGCTTTTGATACACTTTCATACACTTTTGATCATATTTGGACTAACCTATTAACTCAGTGCACCCCAGTGCCAGTTTCAATTTTCTGCTGTTTTTGTATTTCAGGTTTTCCCATTACTTAAATTGCCAGAAAAATTCGGGGAAAAATATATAAAAAATCAGCGCTCCAGAAGCTTCCACGCGCCAGAAGTGGGGCCACAGGGGAGCCAGGGGCAGCCCAGGCGGCCTGCCCACGCGGCCCCACCCCTGGCCGCGCCGGGGGGGGGGGCGCCTGGGCCCCCCTTTCCGCCTCTGGTGACCCCCTTTGGCATATATTTACCTCGCGTCCCGAAACCCTCGATTCCAGAACCCTTTTCTCCAGAAGCAATTCCGATCTCCGCCGCCATCGCCACCAAGTTTCGGGGGACCAGAATTCCTGTGCCGGCATCCTGCCGGGACGGGGAAGTGCCCCCGGATTAATCTCCATCGATGTTGCTTCCTCCCTCCATGATGCGGGAGTAGTTCCTCCTCGGGGCTGAGGTTTCTACCAGTAGCTATGTGGTCAATTCTCTCTCCCATGATGTGATCTTCGTTGTGATCATAGGCTATGTTAATCTAGGGTGATCCCATGATATTTCCCCTTCCTCTATGTATTGGATTGATGTACTCACTTGTCTTTATCTAGTATAATCCTCGAGACCAAGGTGACAGTGGTCTATTGGACATGGATTAGAAGAATATTTTCATGAGTGATTTCCTCTTTTGTGTGTTGATTGAAGATTGAGAGTCTCTTGGTGCTTGTCTTTGACTATCCTTGAGATATGTTGTGGTGATTGTGGTACTCTCTTTGGATGGCCGTGGTGACATTGGGAAATCCATAGATTGAGAACTACGAACTTAGAGGTGTGCTTTTGTAGCCCTACATAATTCTCGTCCTCTCTTGACCACAAAGGAATGACCTCCGAGTGCGTCCCCCTTGCATGTTTTATGGGAAATATCATGTGATTCGATTATGTTAATGTTGTTGGGAGTTGCCACTAGTGAAAGTATGAAGCCCAGGCCCTGTTTCCACCATTGCAATACCATTTGTGCTCACGTTTACCACATGTTTGCTTGCTGCCATTTTTATTTCAGATTTACAAATACATCTTTTGCCATCCATATCACTTGCCATTTAACATCTCTTCGCCGAACTAGTGCACCTATACATCTGACAAGTGTATTAGGTGTGTTGGGGACACAAGATACTTCTTGTATCTTGATTGCAGGGTTGCTTGAAAGGGGTACGTTCAACCTCCACTTCACTGAGTTCGATAAACCTTGGGTTACTCACTTAAGGGAAATTTGCTGCTGTCCTACAAACCTCTGCTCTTGGAGGCCCAACACTGTCTACAGGAATAGAAGCGTGTAGTAGACATCAAGCTATTTCTGGCGCCGTTGCCGGGGAAGTGAGGTAAGTGAAGGTACCTTCTCTAGATCTTGCAATTAAATCTTTTTGTTTCTTGTTTTTATTTCACTAGTTTTGCTTAATGGAAAACAACAAAAATATGAGAGAGCTTTATAAGCTCTACCTTGAACTTGGACATGATGTGTTTGAAGAGAAAATTTAAAAACTTTTGGAACTTTATTATTTGCATAACAATCATGATGGTGGTGATGCTATTAGTATGTTTTTTTAATATCAATATTGCTAATGACATGGAAAGCTCTAAGCTTGGGGATGACACGTTTGATGAACATGATATTTTTAGTCCCCCAACTTTTGAAAAGAAAATTTACTTTGATGATACTTTGCTTCCTATATATGATGATTACAATGATAAATGTGAGCTTTTTAGTCCACCTACTATTGAGGATAAAATTTATTATGATTATGATATGCCTCCTAAATATGATGATTACCATGATGGTTATGATTGCTTTACTCTCACTATTCCTAATAAGAAAGATTTTACTTATATGAAGAGTAATGATACTTTTATGCTTTTGGATCATGGAAATAATGCCTTATGTGATAGTTATATTGTTGAGTTCATCCATGATTCCACTGAAATTTATAATGAGAGAGGGAGACATGGTTCTAAATATCTTAATAATAAGAAGTTTCCTCTCTTTACGGTGAATATTTTGAAGTTATGCTTGTTTTGCCTTCCTATGCTAGTTGCTTTATGATTCAATAATTTATTTTCTTACAAGATTCCCATGCATAGGAAGCATGTTAGGCTTAAATGTGTTTGGTATTTGCTTCTTGATGCTCTCTTTTGTTCTCCAACTCTTATTCCTACGAGAGCATCATTAAAGTCTTAAGCCTATCTTTATGGCTATAAAGAAAGAGCTCTAGGGAGACAACCCTTGTTATCTTTGCTTTCAGTTTGTTCTTTCAGTTTTTAGTGGTCTTGATGTTTGTTACTACTGTAGCAACATCATTGTATCTTTATTTTTCAGCTTTGTGCCAAGTTTAGCCTCCGATTGCAAGAAAGTTCAAAAGTTGTGACGTGCTGTCCAGGAAACAAATTCTGTCCTTCGACAGAAAAATTCGTATAAAATCACCAGATCATCTTTTTGATCTGAATGTTTTTGACAGCGTGCTCTATACAATTGGCTTTCGGGCGTCTGTTCTGAGTTTTTTGATTTGAGTTGCAGAAGTGCCCCGAAAAAATTATTTACTACCTGCTGGTCTGTTTTTCACAGATTCTGTCCTGTTTTGCCTTTTCTTCGTTTTGCAAACCTTGAGCTTGCTTTATCTTTGCAAAAACCTTTCGGGAATCTTGAGAAACAGTTGCTCTTCAAGATTATACTTATTTCCAGCAGGGAAAAATTATTTTACTATGGGTACTAACCTCGCTAATCAGATTATGATGAGTTATGTATGAAGGGAGTTTTCAAGTGTGCGAGGGAAGATGATAAAAGAAGATTCAGGAGGGTCAAATGCTCAAAGCTTGGGGATGCCCCCGTGCACCCCCAAGAAATATTCAAGAAGACTCAAGCATCTAAGCTTGGGGATGCCCCTGTGCACCCCCTTCTCCATCAACAATTATCAGTTCGTCTTTCGTTCCACTATATTTTAATCACTTCATGCGTTATGTGCTATGCTTGGAGCGTCTTGCTGTTAGTTTCCTTTTTAGTTTTCTTTAGCTTTGCTTGCCGTTCATAATAAGTTAGATCCTAGCCTTCATTGTTTGGGATAGAAATACGCTCCACTCCACTGTAGAACACAACATAGGCTAGCATGCGTATCTTCTTGTGTGTGTTCTTTATCTTTTCATTGCTGCTGTCATGCTTAGCTCTTAGTTTTCATGCTTATCTTTTTAAGAGCTTTTGTTTAGGTTGTTGCTTCTGGAACTCTCTTGAGTTATCATGCTTATCTTGTTAATAGAGTTGGCTTATGTGGCACTGGTTGATAGGTCTATGATAAAAATGCTATGTGCATAATGGTGCTTAGTAGTTCATGTTTTCTTATGGTTAGTCTCAAATAGCTGGGGGTTCTTAATGTGTTGTTGAAGTACCAGCATGATTTGTTTGCCTATGATGTGGTATGGTTTAGTGATATCTTCCTCCAAGAATTTATTTTGATTGACTTGGCATATGCTCACGCATATTTAAGACTGTAAAGAAAGTCTATCAAGCCTTGATGATCTTTAATTTCTGAGTAGTGATATAACTTCCATGCCCGATTCAATGTTGCTTTGTTGCTCTGCATGATTATGGCCGTCATTGTTCTCTTAGTTGGTCGCTCCCAGTCTTTTGCTAGCCTTCACCTATACTAAGCGGACTGTGTCGGTGTACTAAGGTAGGGGTACCTCAGTACCCCAACTTGTGCACGGGCAGTAGCAGCTTCCCGTGGCAGGGCCTACCACGCGCTCGCCGGAGACCTTGCTGCACCATATAAAACCATTCAAAAACAAAGTATACAAGACAGAAGATCGAGACCCCGGAAAGTGGAGCTTGCCGGGAAGGCCGTTCCAGGCTCAAGATTACCTCACTCACGCAAGGCCCTGGCAAGAGGAGTTTGCCAGGAAGACTAGAAGATTATATTTCAGAAGACATGCCTCGGCGCTATACGCGCCCCGGCGGGGCCCGGGGAGCGACAAGCTTCAGAGCCCGACAAGCTCCCGGGCCCGGCAAGGTCAAGACCCCGGCAAGGTGCTTGCTGGGGAGGGTTGCGCTGTGTGTCCGCGCTCCAGCTCATCGAACCACGCGTCGCCCTGGGGCCACTCCAGGGACGCGTGGCGGACAGCTGTGCAGCCTGGGGGACACGGTGGCACTCCACGGTGGTAAAGCCATCGCCGTGGCAAACGGAGACGCAAGGGCGGGCGCTTTTGGGGTCGACGGCGACGGGCATTAAATGCTCTTGTCCCCCACTGCCAAAGTAGGTAGCGACCACTGTTCACGCACTGTAGCTCCACTATTCCCGCACTGTTACAACTACCACCTCTTTTACATTTTTACCCTTTCTCCTACGTTGACACCTGTCGGTGACCCCTTGCACTATAAAAGGAGGCCCATGCACAACGTAGAAAGGGTTCGGAATCTAGATCGCTCATACGCTCGGTGTAACTAGTTCTTCAAGCTCTCGAGCTCTCCAACTCAATACAAACTAAGCAGGAGTAGGGTTTTACGCGTCCATCGCGGCCCGAACCTGGGTAAACTGCCTGCGTGATCTCCACGATCTGCTCTTCGTGCTCCCTCCGCCCTCTTACCGCACAAGCAAGGGGCTCCGGTCCCATAGGTGTTCGTGGCGGACAGTTTCCCCCGACATCTTTGGCGCGCCAGGTAGGGGGCGTCGAGGTTGTGCGAATCTTATCCGGCGTTCACGCGGGCGCATTCTTCATCAACCTCTCCAGTTTCACCAGCAACTTCATCAGCAACTGCGCCATGGCCCCGAAGAAGAAGGCTTCGGAGGTCGCAGGCCCGTCTGCGTCTCATCCGCCGCCACCAGAGCCAACGGTGGGCGGGGGAGACGCCGTCGGAAGGGTGGTCGCCGGCGAGGACACTCGCGGCGCCACCAAATCCAAGGAAAGGACGGACGACTGAGCCTCGGTCTCCGTGGACGCGCCGCGTCCATCTCAGCAAACGACAACCCAGCAGCGCCATGCCACAGGAGGTGGCATCCGCCTGCTGGGCCAAGGGCAAACCGGAGGTTCGCGGGACGCTCTGGGCCATCGTCCTGGCACGAGCAAGGCGCGGTCGCCGGGGCGGGACCCTGCTCCTTCTAACGCTGTTAGGAGTCCGAGCATATCCCGCTCCTCGGACCGCTCGCCCCCGCTCCCCTCCACTTCAGCGGAAGCGCTCGCGAGGGCGCAACTGCTCCTCGACTTCCCTCCAGCGGCAGACAAGGCCGAAGACTGGAGGGCCACCATCCAGAGCCTGATCGCCTTCGCCAACAACGACTCTCCCCAGCAGCCGGCGACCTCGCGGCCGCGGCAAGTCGAGAAGACGAAGGCCGATGGCGACAAGACCGCCGGGGGTGCAACCACCGTGCACTCCCCGCCGCGGAAGCAGAAGACGCCACCCCACCGGAACAACGCCGACGACGGCTCCACGGCGTCGTCGGATCCGCGGGCTCGTCGGGACCAGCGCCAGGTCCTTGACGACCGGCAACAAGAAGACGCTCGGACAACAATCGAGCGCCGCCGAGAAGCTCGGCGACAATCAGACCAGAGAGCTGGGAACGCTGTCGACGCGCGCGCGCCCGGTGAACCAGGCGACTTGCCGTACGCGGCAGGTTGCCCCGCATTTACCCGCGAGCTGCAGCGCGTCCAGTGGCCCAGCATGAAGAACTTCAAGCCCGACGTACCGGAGAAGTACGACGGCAAGACGCACCCCTCGGAATTCCTCAGCATTTACACCATCGCGACGAGAAGATTTTGGCGAACTACTTCCCGCTCGTGCTAAAGCCGAACGTTCGTTCCTGGCTTATGCACTTGCCGGAGGGTTCCATTTCTTCTTGGACAGACCTTTGCCACCAGTTTGTTGGCGCCTTCACAGGCGGCCACAAACCCCACGGCCAGGAGAGCGATCTCCACATTCTGGCCCAGAAGGAAGGAGAATCCCTGCGCAAGTATATCCAACGCTTCAGTCGTGTGCAGCACAACATCCCCGACGTCCACCCTGCCGCGGTTATCAGCGCGTTCCACCAGAACGTGCGTAACCGCCGCATGCGTGAGGAGATGGCCATGACCAAGATACGGGATGTCAGCGAGCTCTACGCTCTAGCTGATAAGTGCGCGCGCGCGGAAGAGGGGAGGAGACTCCCCGGGGAGGATGCTGGCGCAGGAGGAAGCGACAGCGACGACGCCGCCCCGGCGAAGAAGAGCCGGCGGCGGAACAACAGGAGGAAGAACAAGAAGGAAGTGCTTGCCGTCGAGAAGTCCGGCAAGGAGGCTCCCGCCAAGCAAACACAGGCTGGCGGCTCCGGCAAGGAGCCTGCCCCTGTAGCGGCAGCCAACAAGCAGGACGGCTCCGACAAGCAATACTGCAAGATCCACCGCACCAAGGGCCACGACCTCTCCAACTGCAAACGCGTCGAGTACCTCGTCGAGCAGCAGAAAGCTGAGTACGAGAGGCGCGACAAGGAGAAGGCCCAAGGTGGCGGAGGAGAACCGAACAAGAAGCGGCCATTCAATGGCCGGGGAGGACGCCGCGGCAAGGCCAAGCAGCGGCAAGGTGACCGACCTCCCCGGGGCCGCGACAAGGATGAAGAAGACGACAACGAAGACATGGAGGATGAGGATAACAGCGAGCAGGAGTTCCCGAAGGCCACGGAGGTCCTGTGCGTCGACGGTGGCGCCTCTCTGCACACCTCCCACCGCCAGCTCAAGCAGTGGGTGCGCGAGGTGAATGCAGCAGAGCCGCCCGTGGAGTCGCGCAGGCTCCTCAAATGGTCCAGCACGCCCATCATTTTTGATCTTGAGGATCACCCTGACCGCACCACTGCGGTCGGGTGCTTGCCGATGCTGGTCTCACCCACCATCCGCAACCTCAAGGTCACCAAAATGTTGGTTGACGGCGGGGCCGGGCTGAACTTGATCTCCTCTGCTGTGATCAAGAAACTCCAAATCCCAGATGGCGAGCTCGAAGAGACCGGTTCTTTCCAAGGAATCAACCCGGGAAGGAGCAAGCCCAAGGGGAAGATCACTCTGCCGGTGACCTTTGGCGGGGAGCTCAACTTCAGGACTGAGCGCATCACATTCGACGTCGCCGATATCCCATTACCATACAATGGGATACTCGGCCGTCCCGCCCTCGCCAAGTTCATGGCGGCTTCCCACTACGCCTACAACGTACTCAAGATGCCGGGGCCGATAAGCGTCATCACTGTCCATGGCGACAAGAAAGATGCGCTCGTCTGCGCCGACAAGATCTACCGGGACGCAGCAGCCGCAGCATAAAAGGATACACTTGCCGCTGAAGCTCCCGGGGGGAAGAAGACCAAGACCAAGTCCGGTAAGTGCTCTGGGGCCCACTCCGGCAACCGCACCTCTTCGGAGTGCTGCGCTGTCGTCGAGGACGTTCCATCGAGCTCCACCGGCAAGTGTAAGAAGGGGATGGCCGCTCCTCCGGCAACCAAGAAGGTGTCCGCCAAGGAGGACGGCACTGGTGGTACCTTCACCATCAGTGCCACGCTTGACAGCAAATAGGAAAGCGCGCTAGTTGCCTTCCTGCGGGCGAATGTCGATGTGTTTGCATGGCAGCCATCTGACATCCCCGGTGTTCCCAGGAAGGTAATTGAGCACAAGCTTGCTGTTTGTCCTCATACGCGGCCCGTCAAGCAGAAAGTGAGGAAGCAAGCCGTGGAGCGCCAAGAATTCATTGCTGAAGAAATCAAGAAGCTAGAGGCAGCAGGCCTAGTTAGAGGCGTGATCCATCCGACGTGGTTAGCAAACCCAGTCGTCGTGCGCAAGGCCAATGGGAAATGGAGACTGTGTATAGACTTCACCGATGTGAATAAAGCATGTCCCAAGGATCCATTCCCTTTGCCGCGCATTTACCAGATTGTTGACTCCACTGCCGGATGTGAGCTACTCTGTTTTCTTGATGCATATTCAGGCTACCATCAGATTTTTATGGCCAAGGAAGATGAAGAGAAGACCGCATTTATCACTCCATGTGGCACTTATTGCTTCATACGCATGCCATTTGGACTGAAGAATGCAGGATCAACATTTGCAAGGGTAGTGCACACTGCTTTCGAGCCACAGATCCACAGAAATGTAGAGGCTTACATGGATGACATCGTGGTGAAGAGTAAGAGCAAAGATACCCTGGTCCAAGATCTGGAAGAGACATTTCAGAACCTGCGCAAGATACAGCTCAAGTTGAACCCCGAGAAGTCCGTCTTTGGAGTCCCCTCCGGCAAGCTTCTCGGGTTCTTTGTGTCACAGAGGGGGATTGAAGCTAACCCCGACAAGATTAAAGCCATCGAGCAGATCGAAGCCCCGAAGCGCGTCAAGGATGTCAGAAGGCTTGCAGGTTGTGTGGCTGCCCTCAGTAGGTTCATTTTGAAGTCTGCAGAATGCGCCCTACCTTTCTTCAAAATCTTGAAGAAGGCAGGTCCCGTGAAGTGGACTCCGGAAGCGGAGGCAGCGCTGCAAGATTTGAAACGGTACCTATCCTCCACTCCTATACTTGTCGCACCTAGACCACAGGAAAAGTTGCTGCTGTACCTAGCGGCAACCAACCAGGTGGTTAGTGCTGCGTTAGTAGCGGAGAGGGAGGCCGACGAGGAGTCTGCACCACCGGCAAGCGAATCCAGCGACAAGCAGGGGGCTGCTCCGACAAGCTCTGGCCCCGACAAGGACGACTCTACGCAGGAACAGGAAGAAGTGCGGAAGAAGATGGTGCAGCGCCCGGTGTATTTTGTGAGTTCCCTCTTGCAGGGGGCTAGATCAAGATACTCCGGGGTGCAAAAGTTGCTTTTCGACCTCCTCATGGCCTCGAGAAAGCTGCGCCATTACTTCCAGGCACATGAGATAACGGTGGTCACTCGCTTTCCGCTGAAGAGGATATTGCACAATCCAGAAGCAACAGGCAGGATCGTTGAGTGGGCACTGGAGCTGTCGAGCTTTGGACTCAAGTTTGAAAGTACCTCAACCATACAGAGTCGAGCTTTGGCAGAATTCATAGCTGAGTGGACCCCGACGCCCGATGAAGAAGTCCAAGAAACAAGTGCACCCGTACAAGAAGCGACAAGTGAATGGGTAATGTATTTTGATGGTGCCTTCTCGCTGCAAGGCGCCGGTGCTGGCGTGGTACTCATCGCGCCCACCGGAGAGCACCTCAAGTATGTTATCCAGATGCACTTTCCCAGGGAGCAAGCGACAAACAACACTGCTGAATATGAAGGTTTGCTCGCCGGCCTCAGGATTGCAGCCGAACTTGGGATCAGAAAACTAATTGTGCGGGGAGATTCTCAGTTGGTGGTCCGGCAAGTTAACAAGAGTTACCAGAGCCCTTTGATGGAAGCTTATGTAGATGAAGTGAGGAAGCTTGAAGAGCACCTTTAAGGTCTGCAGATGGAGCACGTCCCGAGAGCTCAGAACGAAATTGCAGATGGCCTTTCAAAGTGTGCTTCGATGAAGTTACCTGTGGAACCAGGGACCTTTTTGCTCAAGCTAACTCAACCATCCGTCACACCATCAATTGGGCAGTCCAAGAAGAGAAAGTTGGTCTCCGGCGACTACTTGCCGGCGGATCTTCCTGAAACCGCCGCCAAGGTCCCCAAGATCAACGACCAGAACGCCGAGGAACAGTCTGCTCCTGCAGATCCGAGGATCTGTGCAGTTGAAGCAAGTGTTCCCGACAAGCCTCGCCTCGGCGAGCTTGCCGGGAGACCATCAGCTCCGGCGGAGCCAGAGGTTCTTGCCGTAGAAGCTGAAGTCCCCGCAGCGGCCCTCATGCCTTTAGACCTTGCCGTTGAGCCCCAGGCTCCGGCATGGGCGCAGCAGATCGTCCGTTTCCTGCAAACTGGAGAACTTCCCGACGACCCAGAAGAAATAGAGAAGATAACCAGGCAGTCAAGTATGTACCAGTTCGTGGATAACGAGCTGTACAGAAGAAGACTCAACGGTGTCAGATTGAAGTGCATCTCCAGGGAAGATGGACAGAAGCTGTTGGAAGAAATACATGGAGGCATATGCGGCCACCACATTGGCGCAAGGGCGCTTGCCGGAAAAGCTTTCCGGCAAGGGTTCTTCTGGCAAGAAGCCCTCCAAGATGCAACTGCACTAGTAACCAAGTGTGAAGCGTGCCAGTTCCATGCAAAGCAGATTCATCAGCCAGCTCAAGCTCTCCAAACAATCCCTTTGTCCTGGCCCTTCTCGGTCTGGGGGCTCGATATCCTCGGCCCTTTCCCTCGAGCTGTCGGGGGCTTTGAGTACTTGTACGTTGCGATCGACAAGTTCACAAAGTGGCCAGAAGTGGAACCAGTGAGAAAGGTGACAGCACAGTCAGCGGTCAGGTTCTTCAGGTCAATTGTTTGCCGTTTCGGAATCCCCAACAGGATCATCACCGACAACGGTACACAATTTACTAGCCGCACCTTCATGCAGTACGTCCAAGACCTTGGCGCCAAGGTTTGTTTCGCTTCTGTTGCTCATCCGAGGAGCAACGGTCAAGCAGAGAGGGCCAATACTGAAGTGCTGCGCGGACTCAAGACAAGAACCTTTGACAGGCTGCGCAAGTGCGGAAGAAATTGGATAGAGGAGCTACCGGCGGCTCTTTGGTCAATCAGAACGACACCAAGTCGAGCCACCGGACAGACACCCTTTGCTCTAGTCTATGGAGCAGAGGCAGTTCTCCCCACGGAACTCGTATACGGATCTCCTCGAGTGCTCGCTTATGATGAGGTCGAGCAAAAGCAACTGCGACAAGATGATGCATTGCTCCTCGAGGAGGGACGTCTCCAGGCTGCTGTACGAGCTGCTCGATACCAGCAAGCCTTGCGTCGCTATCATAGCCGCAAGGTCAAGGCCAGGAGTCTCGAGGAAGGCGACCTTGTTCTTCGGCGTGTTCAGTCCGCCAAGAATTCCAACAAGTTGACGCCGAAGTGGGAAGGCCCTTATCAGGTGAGACAAGTCACGAGGCCCGGCGCTGTCCGCCTTGAGACCGAAGAAGGCTTACCGGTGAGCAACTCCTGGAACATAGAGCATCTTCGCAAGTTTCACCCATAAGGCGCGGTTGCCGTGATCCGCTCCGGCAACCACCTTTTGTACAAGCTTTGCCGCTGTCGCATGTAACCCTTTGTACAAAGCCGGGCGCAGACCCCGTGCATCAGTAAAGTTTTTGTGTTTTGCGCTATTTGCCTTTTACATGCTTTCCTTTGCTATTTGCATGTGTTATTTGGCATCTTGTGCAACATACATATCCGGTAAGCATTAGCACGCCGAAAGGCCATATACTTGTTTCCCTCTTCTTTTTCCTTGCCTCTTAAGCAGAAGGAACGTTCCTCGCGCACAAGTTTGCCGGGGGGGAATGAGATGGAAGAGGAACCAAGTGCTGTTCAAGAAAAAGAAGCCTTACCAAGAAGCAAGCATTATATATAAGCTAAGTTATTAGAATTTGAGCAGTTCAAATTTTTAATTTTTAGTTGTCTTCCTTGAACAATCACACTTTGTATGGAAAACCTGTGCGCAGAGGAACCTACCCGTGGCTAGCCGCACCCTTGTCTTGTTTTCGAGTACGCTCAACGACTTAAGTGAGCTGGGACAAGTGTCGCGCCCTTGGTTCGTTTTCGAGTTTCACTCAACAAGCCGAGTGCGTTGCGACTAGCTGCGGCAAGGTTGCTTGCCGGTAAGACCTTGGCCAGCAGGCTGCTCAGAGTCCAGCACTCAGCGCTCGCGGCAAAGGACCCTTGCTGGCAAGCTCCCTGGAGGCGTAGGGTGAAAAACATACAAAGTAGATGACCAAGACAAGGAAGATAACATTGCACTGATTGATCAAAATAAGATAAATATCTTACAAAGGATAACTTGTCGCAGTGATTAATGAGTTCATAACACCCTATGCAGCAACAAAAAGAGATAAAGATAAAGGAGGCCTAATCTACGTGGTCGCCCTCGATCCTGGAGATCTTGTTCACTTTCGCGATGATGTGGGCGACCTGCTCCTTCAGCGCCTCCATGTTCGCGTCGGCCGGCAAGCTGCGGAGAACGTTGGTGAGGTTTATACCGGGATTGCGGTATACAATCTTCGTCAGTACGTGCTCCAAGGTTCCCGTGCAGAGCTGGCGCGACTCCTCGGCCAGTTGCGCGGGAATCTTCTTCCGAAGATCTGCAAGAGCCGGCGCGATCCCCCTGAAGAAGAGGCTGAGCTTGGCGCTGTGAGGGAGGTTTGGGTCCGGAGAGTAGATGAGATGCTCCAACTTCAGCGCCAACAGCTCCTGGTCGATGTTGGATGCAGAAGACACCAGGTCCTCGGTCCACACCTCGACGGTCCGGCGGAAGTTCTCGGCCGCAGTGTTGGCGCTCTCCACCAAGCTTCGCTCCTTGCGGAGCTCCTCCTTCAGCTTGGTTTCCCGGTCCCGGACGGCGTCGAGCGAGTCCTTCAACGTGGAAACCTTCAGCTCCAGGTCCTCAATGGAGTCCTTGGCGGCCTTCAGCTCGTCGCCCTGCTTGGAGAGGCGCACCTGGAGTTCGGAGTTGGTGTGGGCGTCCTTCTCGCGCTCCGTGTTGAGCGCGGTGACCCTCTCCACGCTCGCCTTCAACGACTCCTCCAGTTGCGCAACCTTGGCCGCGAGCTCCTCCTTGGCGGTCTCCGCGGTAGCCGCGGCGGCTTTCGCCTCCTTTAGCTCTCCGCCAAGGGCCTGCTCCCGAGCGGCAAGGTCTTCCTAGTGGGAGTCGAGGTTGACCTTCCGCTGGGCGAGCTCTCCTTCTCGCCGGGACAGCTCCACCCCGGCAAGTCGCTGCTGCTCTTCGGCTTCAGCCTTCTCCAGCAACCATTCCTGGTACTCCCCGGCGAGCCTCTCGCGCTCCTCCGCCACGTCGCGGAGGGCAGCCTGGTTGGCGGCGCGGAGCTCCGCCGCGCGCTTCTCCATCTCAACGGCGGCCTTGGCGGCAAGGGCCTCCCGGGAAGCAAGCTTCGCCTGCCTGGCCCGGTAAATGGCCAGGAGCTGATGAAGCAGCTTCTCCTCCTCGGGCCATTCGCTTCCGCCGGGCGCCTCGACGATCTTCAGACCCGCGGAGGCGAGGACCTCTCCATCAAAGGCCTCGCCCTCCACGGGGGCTCGCGAAGAAGAACCCCACGGCACCTGGATGAAGACGCCGTTGGGAGCTTCAAGATAGTAGCCCGCCTGCTCCTTTTCGGCGGAGGGGTCGGCGGCCGGTGCAGCACTTGATGCTCCTGCCGCCTCCGGGCCGGCAGTGCGGTCGCCGTCCCCCTCCCCGGCCGCTGCATCTGCAGCCGGAGCGGTCTCCTCCGCAGCCGGCTCGGCGGCTCCCGCCGTGTCCTCAGCGACAGGGGCGTCGCCGCCGCTGCCCTGCGCGCCCTCCTCCTCGATGACGATGACTTCCGTCTCCATCTGCTCGGGGGGAGGAGGATCTAGAAGAAGAAGAAAAAGTAAAAGAAGTTCAAGAAAATATCCAAAAAGAGACAAATACAAGAAGACTAAGTTACGGAACTTACCTTGACGGACGTCTCCAGCGGCGGGCTCCCTCGCCGGGGAGCTCTGCCTTGGCGGAGTGGCCGCCCTCGCCGGGCTGCTCACCCTTGGCGGGGTACTCGCCCTTGGCGGAGTACCCGCCCTTGGCGGAGTGCTCTCCCTCGCCGGGGAGTTCGGCCTTGGCGGGGACGGCGGGGCCTGCGGCTCCTCGGGAGCGACCTCCGGACGCTCCTGCGGTTGCGGCTCCACCTTTGCACAAGACAATCAAGACGAGACAAAAACATCAAGATATAAGCACAAGACAAAATTCTCAAGCGCATCCGACAAGTGGAAGTACGGAACCCAGACTTACGCTGGGGGCTGCGCTGGGGGCTGCTCCTCGAAGCAGCGCTCGGGTCCGGCAGGCTTGGCTCCGGCACGTCCCCAGTCACCGCGACGGGCGAGTCATCCGCGACCTCGACCACGGGCACCTTGGCTTTCTTCGCCACTCGCTGGGCCAAGGTCCTGAAATCAAAGCAAAAGCAAGATTAGCATCAGCAAGAATCAAGATAGTGTTAAAGAAGATGCAAAAACCTCAAGTCCTTACTCCTGTTCCTCCTCGTCGTCGTCGTCGCTCAGGGCGGAGAAGTCAAACTCCACCTGAGGCGCGTCCGCGCGGGGAGCAGGAGGCGAAGACTCCCTCGGGCGCTTGGCGGTCCCTGGGGCTGGGGGCTGCGAAGACCGAGCCCCTGTGGTAGCCGAGGCCCGGGGAGCGGGCGGAGCCGCCGCTCCGCTCTGTGAAGACTCCCTTCCGCTCGGCGCTGACTTGCGGGGCGCCTCTGCCGTGGCCTGCTTGCGGGGCGCCTCTGCCGTGGCCTGCGTGCCGGCCGCCTCCGCCGTGGTTGGTGCGCCTGGCGCCCCCGTCGCAGCTTGGCTCCCCCGGGTAGCTCGCGCCGCCCGGCGAGCTGGTTGTTGCCGGGGCGCCTGCGCCCTCGTCCCTCTCGCCGTCTTGCGGAGACGCTTCAGCGGAGAGCGCCTAGTGTAACACCCCAAAATTTTGGTTGATTTTTACCAAATTTTTTATTTGATTTAAAGGAGGTTATTTGAAAATTTTCTTTTTGAGAAAACCCTCCTTCCCAAATTTTTGCTTCTGACAAATCTTTTGAGTCCTTCTCAATTTTTGGTTCTGGTCTTGAGGATCTTTCTACTTATGTGGGTTCAACACAAATACTCTTGGATTGTTTTGGCAAATTCTTTTGTTAAAAAGCATTTCTATCATTTTTGGATTTATCCCTCCCTATTCAAAAATACACCCTTGCCATGACCTATGTTGAAAACTTCCTCCCAAAACCTTCCTCCCTACCTTGGGTCAAGCCAAGAACCAATTCCAGCAAGTTTCAACTTTCCCTAGTTTTTATTTCTATTTATTTAAACCACAAAATCTTTTTCTGTCATTTATTTGGACCTTAGTAGTTTACAAAGAAACTACTAGATCTCTTTTGAATCTTGGCTCCAAATAAATTCCTAGAGCTAGTCCTTAGTACCCTCAACTCATATCCATCAAGACCTACTGGTCATCAGTTCAAAATTTTCAAAATATGCTTGCTGCAAGTTTGGAGCAGATTTGCTATTTTTGATGAATTTCATTCTTTCTTCTTTCCAAAAATTCTGGGGAAATTCATGCAGCCTCCAGATGCATCAAGAGACCCCCTCACCAAGTCCCAGCTCAAGAAAAGTTTTCCACGTGCATCAAACATTTCATCAAACACCTTACAGGCACTGTTCCTGCCAAGTTTCAGGGTTCAGTGTTAACCTTCAGTCGACAGTGGCGTTTCTCGTCAAAGCTCGTCGCCAATCTCGCCAGTTCCCCGCTTGGCCTCTTGCTCCCTGTTCCCCCTTCTTATCCGGTGCGCCGCACGGTCGCTTGGCCAGTTGCGAGCGTCGGTGGCGAACTGTCGCATCAGCTCCGGCGTCGTCCGCGGCGACAGTACCGCCCGTGGCGGCCGTCAGGGGTGAGCCCTACAGTACGGCGCCGCTCCGCACCGCCCAAACCACCGGTGGCCTCCGCGTGTCCATCCTTCCCCCCCTGAGCGCGCTGCAGAACCGTCGCCGTGGCCTGAGGACCGCAGAGCGCGCTCTCTGCCGCCGACAAGCCCGTGAGCTCCGTTCCGTCGAAACCGCGGAGCAGGCCAAATGCGATCGAGCTTAGGCATGGAATGGAGCCAGTGGACCAATCCGGAGATGCCCAGTCACCTAAACCACCCGCCCGACCACTGCCTCGCCGTAATCCCTCGCCGGAGATATTTCGCTCACGGCACCGCCCTCGCCCGCCTATAAATAGGACCCCAGAGACGCTGTGAAGCCACCGCATCCACCACACCCCACCACAGCCTCGCCAAAACCCCTCAGAGGGCCTCGGGAGAGTCTTCTTCCCCGACTCCGGCCGCCCCGATCCGCTTCGGGCTCCGGCAAGATCCGCTCTGGTGAGAGCACCCCCGCTTCCCAAACTTGGTCAGCAACCTCCTGGTCCACCAACTCGCCTAACCCAAGCGTCATTTTGTAGTCAGAAGCCCCGTCCGGTGAGACCCAGCATCGCCCGACGCCGCCGTCCGCCGTAGAGGAAGTCGCCGTCGCTGTGGTGCCTCCCGTCGGTCCCTTCCACCACCCACCGACGCGGAAGAACCTCCTGAACACGCCGGTACTTCCCTCCCTCTCTGACCCGCAGCAGTTCGTCACCGGCGATCATCGCAGGTCTCTGGCGCCGGCGAACTCTGTTTCCCCCTTTCAAACCTGACATGCGGGACCCCCCTGTCAGCCTCTTCCTTTTATTCGAAACGTTTTCTGGAAGCGCCTTCGGGCAAAGTACGCTTTCCTTTCGGCTTGGCGTATTTCATCCGAAGCATTTTCTATCTATTCAAACTACCCCCTGGATAGTTTCTGTTTCATTACAGACTAGTCCCTGGGTTTGTTTTCTTTATAACTTTTAAACTAAAAATGATTTTTAGTTGATTCCTTTTCTGTCATCTTCATAACTCTGCCTAGTTTTTTATCATATTTATTTGAAAAATATTTGGAACACTTTTTGCGCACGCACGTATTTACGTAGTATTCGATTTCTTTTATACCGTAGATACCGAAGGAGGTGACGGAGCCGCAAACTTCGCCGAGCTAGACTCCGACTACTCCGAACCAGGCAAGCATGTTTGAACCTTTGATATGACGAGTGTTTTTCATGTTTGCTAGTGTGGTTTTTCCTAAGGCATGTTTATATAAGCATTTGGTGGATGTTATATTCCATGCACGGTAAGTTGCAAGTGAGCTACAAAACTTGATGAGATCATATGATGAAGAACAACCTGATCATGTGGTGGCATGATAAGATGTAAGCTGGTATTGTTGGAGCATGCCAGTTCTATGTCAACTGTTTAACTACGGTGTTGACGTGGATCAAGTCTCGATCCCGTCCATTTCCCTTTTTGTGCTACCACATGTTTTCTGCAAAGAATACGGTTTAGTAAGTTGCAAACCTCTTTCCTGGTACACACCAAATAGAGAGGCCGTGATGAAGGTTCCATGGCCCTGGATTAAAGCCGTCATCCGGTCAGGGGGCATGGGTGTTTCCGGTTGGGACCGAGAGGGGGGCACCCCTTAGAGCGCGCGGTATAAATTTGATCCCATGCTATTCGAGGAGTGACCTCCCCGCCTCAAGAGTTTTTCTTGAACGTTGCCTAGGGTGATTCCTGGCAGCGGAATGT
>LR738715.1:843611502-843804961 GCA_902687465.1 Secale cereale | reverse complement strand
CCAGCATGTTCCAACCAGCAGCAACATTTCTGCCCTCACGTAACCACATGCATGTCAGAGAGGCTAGTGTGCTATGCAAGCCAAGGAAAAATGTGACATGACCATGCATGCACATGCGATATATCATGCAACGTATGTGATGCACTACCAAACTATGTAGCCATGCAAGAATGCAAACATCATATCTCAGGTTCAATAATGCTTGCCTTGTCCAAAATAATCAGGAGAAAACCCCTCTGAAATTCCAGCAAAAGTTCCTTCTTCTTTTTCTGAAAAATTTCAAATATGAAATCGAATGAGAAACCCAACACAGAACAGAAAAAGTTCTCAAAATATTTTTAATTAAATCTTAAAATAAACTAGAGAGGAAAAGAAAATTTTAGCAAAAAGAATCAGCTCATTTGGATTTATAGTTTAAAAGCTATTAACTTTTTAAAACCAGGGGTCTTTCTGCAAAACAGAAGCCCCTGAGCTGTTTTAAAAGAAAACGTTTCGGACGCGAGTGCGCCTTCCAGTGCAGAAAACGTAAAGCGCAGAGTGCGCCTTCGCCGAACACAGGAAACAGAGAGAGAGAGCTGACGGGTGGGGGCCACCCGTCAGGTTTAAATTTTGAACGCGCTCGCGCGCGAGTACAGAGAAGAGGCGGCGATCGCCGGCGACGATCGCCGGGGTTTCAGGGCCCGGCGCTGGTCGCAGTGTGACCAGCGTGGACTCCCGCATCCGCGGGTGGTGGAGGTGGCCACCGGCGATCACCTGAACGGCGGTGAGCTCGTCGCCGGCGGACGGTGGTTCGGGTGAAGTGGTGGCTCGTCGGAGAGGGCTCGGGGAGAGGAATTGGCTTAGGGTTTCGGCATAGTGGTGGGAAGGTGGTGGATCGGCGGAGTTTGGGCGGCTCTGGTGGTGTAAGTGCGCCGTATGGCTCGTGGACAGAGGCGGCGGAGCGGTGGCCGGAGAGGGAGAAGATGGCCCCCTCGTGGCCGGTGGGGTGGTCAGGAGGAAGAGTGGGAGGTGGTGGAGGCCAAAGGTGAAGCTAGAGGGGCTCGGGGACCCCTTTTATAGGCGAGTCGAGGATGGCCGAAGCGGGCGGAGTTCGCCGGAGTAAATTTGGTCGCCGGGGTTGGTTTTGGCCGGTGGTCTGGGGCGACGGAGCATTTATGAGGCTGGTGGAGTTCGCCCGAAGCCTCCGCTTGGACGGGCTCGTGCTCGCTTGCCACGTCCGAGGTGTGCTGTCCGCACGGGCGCGGCGGCGTGGCCGGCTCCGGCGACTGCCATACGGGTCCCGGGCGGCGTGGTCGGTGTGTCCGTTGTGCGGAGGGGCGAAGGAGAGTGACGCGTGGGCGGGGAGGTAGGTAGGGGCGTTGCAGTGCAGTGAATGGCGGCCGATGGCCGAGGCGTTCCGCTCGGCCCCGCCGTGGACGAGCTCGGGGCGGTTGCACCGGCCAGCTGCCAGCTCACCGGCGTGGAGAGGCTGGGCGCTGGGCCAGGGGAGCGGTCGGCAATGAAGGCGGGCGTCGTCGCCGTGCGGGAGGGGAAGATGAGGTGTGCACGGCATCGCCGGCCCCTGTCGGCTGAAGAAATTCAGTTAACTGAATTTCATTCAGTTATGCACAGTGTGCATGCTAACTGTTTGATGAAATGCTTTGGGGTGCTAATCATCTTGGTTGATCATGGGGCTTGCTGTGGTGGTGTGTGGTTGCTCAAAAATGAGTTTGCCAGAAGGCCAAGATTTTTGGTGGAGTTTAGAAATGGTTTGGAGCAGAAAAATGATTTCTGGACCAAATTTGAATTGAATATGATTTGAAATTTTTGAACTGTGGGACCAAATGTTTTTTGAAGAAATGGGTTAAGGGTGCCATGTATTTGCAGGGATAATTTTGGTGGTGGCAAGAGAGTCATAGAAAATATAGTTCCTTTGTAATGTCAAGAACTATGATTATTTCAAATTCCAACTTTGGAATTTAAAATATATAGAAAGAATATTTTTGTGAAGTGGGAAGGAGTTGAATAATATCATAGAAGGTGTGCATGACTTGAGAGGTAAATCTTGGAGTGGCAGAAAAATATTTGGAAAGGTTTATGGTGCCAGAAGAGGTGGAAAAGACTTTTGCCTTTGAAAATAAATAACCAAAAACCAAAGATTCTTTAGAAAGAAATAGTTTTGAAAACCTCCAAAATAATTAAATCAAATGAGTCCACCCTTCAAACAGAACCCTCCAAGAAAATTTTAAATCTTAGCTAAAATTTTGAAAAAGTTTTCAAAACTCCAAATAAATATTTTTGGGGTGTGACAGCACCTACCCCCTTAAGAAAAATCTCGTCCCCGAGATTCCAGCTGTCCCTCAAACAGGTACGGATACTCAGTCTTTAAGTGATCTTCCCTTTCCCATGTTGCTTCTTCCTCGGTGTGATTGCTCCATTGGACTTTGTAAAATTTTATTACGTTTTGTCGGGTCCTCCGTTCAGACTCCTCCAAAATCTTTATGGGACGTTCCCGATAGGTAAGGTCTAGTTGAAGATCCAACTCTTGGTGCTGGATTTGCTTTTCCGGGTTGCTAACACATTTCCTCAGCTGAGATACATGGAACACATCGTGGACATCTGATAATTCTGCCGGTAATTCTAGTTGATAGGCAACCTTGCCCCTTCTTGCGGTTACTTTAAACGGTCCAATAAATCTTGGTGCTAATTTCCCCTTGACCTTAAATCTCTGTAGCCCCCTTGTCGGAGATACTCTAAGATATACGTAGTCATTGGGCTCAAAGTGGACCTGGCGGTGTTTTTGATCATAATAACTTTTCTGTCGGCTTTGAGCGGCCCTGAGTCGGTCCTGAATAAGCTTTACTTTGGTTTCTGCCTCTATTAGTAATTCCGGTCCAAAAATTCGGCTGTCTCCGGTTTCAGACCAATTTAGTGGGGTCCCGCATCGTCGTCCGTATAATGCTTCGAAAGGTGACATTTGTAGGCTAGCTTGATAACTGTTGTTGTAGGAGAATTCTGCATAAGGCAAACTATCCTCCCAACTGACTCCGTAGGTAAGCACACATGCTCTCAACATGTCTTCTAATATTTGATTTACCCGCTCTGTCTGTCCTCCGGTCTGCGGGTGGTATGCTGTGCTGAAAGCCAGTTGCATGCCTAAGGCTTGCTGTAGATGTTCCCAAAATCTAGAGACAAATTGGGTGCCTCTGTCAGAGACAATTATTTTGGGTACCCCGTGTAGACAAACAATCCTGGTTAGGTACAGCCTGGCTAGCCTCTGTGTTGAGTAGGTGGTTTTTACCGGAATGAAATGAGCTACCTTGGTTAGCGAATCTGTTATTACCCAGATAGCATCATTCCCATGGCGTGACCTTGGCAAACCAACAACAAAATCCATTCCAATTCTATCCCATTTCCATTCAGGCACCTTAATTGGTTGCAACAACCCGGCTGGTCTCTGGTGTTCCGCTTTCACACATTGGCAGGTATCACAACATGCCACATATATGGCTATATCCCTTTTCATCCCGTGCCACCAGAATCTCTCCTGTAGATCCTTATACATTTTGGTCCCTCCGGGGTGAATGGAATATGGTGTGGTATGCGCCTCTGCCATTATTTGCTGTTTTAAGTCTTCAATGTTTGGTACGCATAATCTTTGTCCAAACCAAATAACTCCTTGGCTGTCTTCAATAAATTCGGGTGCCCTGCCCAGTTTCATCTTTTTCCTAATCCCTTCAATACTTGGGTGTCCCTTCTGGGCTTCTCTGATCTGGTCTTCTAATGTTGGTTTTATTTCCAACTGGGAAATGGTCCCCTCCGTGACTAGGGCCATGTTGAGCTTGGCAAATTCCTGGCTGAGTACATGTTGCGAGAGTTGTACACTGCCATTTCCGGCGTACGGATTCCTGCTGAGGGCATCTGCCACAACATTGGCTTTACCAGAGTGATAATGAATTCCTACGTCATAATCCTTAATTAGCTCCAGCCAACGTCGTTGTCTCAGATTTAATTCTGGCTGCGTGAAGATATACTTAAGACTTTTGTGGTCCGTGTATATCTCACATCGGTTCCCCAGAAGGTAGTGTCGCCACTCTTTGAGTGCGTGTATTACTGCAGCAAGTTCCAGATCATGAACGGGGTAATTTTCTTCATGTCACCGTAGCTGTCTTGAGGTGTAAGCCACTACTTTTCCTTCTTGCATTAACACACATCCAAGGCCTTTCCCGGATGCGTCACAATATATATCGAAATTTTTGTGCACATCGGGCACGACCAGAACTGGTGATGTTGTTAACCTCTTTTTCAACTCCTGAAAACTCTTTTCACAAGCTTCAGTCCATTCAAACTTCTTGTCTTTCTTGAGTAACTGGGTCATGGGTCTGGCTATAGTGGAGAACCCTTCAATAAACCTTCGATAATAGCCCGCTAGGCCAAGAAAACTTCTGACTTCCGTTACGTTTGTGGGTTGCTTCCATCCCAACACATCCTTTACTTTTCCCGGGTCTACAGCGATTCCGTCTTGGGTCAATACGTGCCCAAGGAAACCAACTTCTCTCAACCAAAATTCACATTTACTGAATTTGGCGTATAGCTGATGTTTTCTTAACTCTTCCAGTACTTTCCGAAGATGCTGCTCATGTTCTTCAGGCGTCTTAGAGTAAATAAGTATGTCATCGATAAATACCACCACAAATTTATCCAAATATTTCATAAAAACCTTGTTCATGAGATGCACAAAATATGCCGGGGCATTGGTTAAACCAAACGGCATCACTGTGAATTCATATAATCCGTATCTGGTAGTAAACGCCGTCTTAGGTATGTCCGTCGTCCGAATTTTTAACTGATGATAACCTGATCTCAGGTCTATCTTCGAGAAGACTTTAGCTTCTGCTAGCTGCTCAAACAAATCGTTGATTCTGGGCGGTGGATATTTATTCTTGATAGTGACCATATTAAGTGCCCTGTAATCAATACATAGCCGTAGGGTACCATCCCTCTTTTTGGCGAATAAAACTGGCGTCCCCCATGGTGACGAGCTGGGTCGAACATAACCTTTTTCCATCAACTCCTTAATTTGTTTCTTCAATTCTGCCAATTACGTTGGGGCCATACGGTACGGCTTCTTGTATATGGGTGTCGTTCCGGGTGCTAGTTCAATAACGAACTCAATTTCGCGGTCCGGAGGCATTCCTGGTAACTCTTCAGGAAATACGTCAGGATACTCACAGACTACAGGAACCTTACTTAATTCCACCGTATCCACTTGATTTAATTTCCCTTGGGATGTGGCAATCTTCCTTGTACCCACTTTTATTGTCTTTCCTTGGCAATTGGTAAGGGTTACCGTACGGTTATAGCAGTCTATGAAACCTTTGTTTGTGGTTAACCAATCCATTCCCAGAATAATGTCCAAATCAACTGCGTCCAGTACGATGAGATTGGCTAGGAATCCCATTCCTTCAATTTTGATGTTTACATCCTTGCAGTACCATTGAGTATTTTGCTTTGATCCCGGGGACTGAATAACCATGGAATTTTGCAACGGCAAAAAGGGAAACTGATTCTTCGAGGCAAATCTTTTAGAAATGCAAGAGTGGGAAGCTCCGGAATCAAATAAAATTGTAGCATCTACTGAGTTGGCGGGGAACGTACCAAATATGATATCCGGTGCGTTCTGAGCTTCCTCAAAAGTCACGTGATTGATATGTCCCTGCTTGTGGTTGTTATTGGGGTTGAAGTTATTGCGTCGCGGAGCGTTGGTCGCACCACGGCCATTGTTGTTGTTGTTGGCTTTGGGAGGGTTGCTTCCTTGCTTCGGGCACTGTTTAGCATAATGTCCCGCTTCTCCACAGGAATAACAGGTGACTCCAGGATAAAAATTTGTATCCTTGGTCCTATTGTGGAATGCACTGCGGTTCTGTGGTGGAGTTGTATTTGTTGGTCGGGTTACTACTGGCTTTTGAACATCATTCCTGGGCCTGTTGTTGCGAACCTGTACTGACTGGTTCATGCGACGCTTGCGAGCCTCATCCATATTGCGGTGTTCATTTTCCAGGATAATAGCCTTATCCACAAGTGTCTTAAAGTCTGGAAAGGTATGAACCATCAGCTGGCATTTTAGCGACGAAATAAGTCCGTCGAGAAATTTTTCCATCTTTTTGTTCTCTGTCATATACTCGTCGTTGGCGTACCGGGCCAACTGAGTAAGCTGATCCAGATATTGGGATACTGTGGAGCCCCGCTGTTTGAGATCCTCAAATTCCCTCTTCTTTAATTTCATAATGCTATTTGGGACATGCGCTCCTCGGAAATTCTCCTTGAATTGTGCCCATGTCATATTTGCTCCGTCAGGGTGGGTGTGACATAAGTTTTCCCACCACGAAGCAGCCATTCCAGAAAAATAGTGTGGTGTGTACAGCACCTTTTCCTGGTTAGTACACTGGGCAATGACCAATTTTCTTTCCATGTCTCGAAGCCAGTCGTCTGCCTCTAGTGGCTTGTCAGTGTGCGTAAAGACCGTTGGGCGAGTCTTTTGTAACTCAGACAGTTTGGACCTGGGTTGCTGTTGTTCATGGTGATTTCCCATGTTAATCAAATGCTGCATCATCTCCTGATGCTGTTGCTGACTCTGCTCATATAGGCGACACACTTGCGAGAATGCTGAATCACTGCTTTGCTGACTTGTCTGTCCTTGAGTAAAATTATTTCCTATCTGTCCAGAGTTGTTCTCAGGTGGAGTTGGCATAGAACGGGTCCAGGGACGATGCATTTTCTTTCTGGGGTAATTGCATAACACCAAAGAAAATAATCAAATAGCAGAAAATAAACTTCCAAATAAGTTTTTCCCCCAGGACAAGGTAAGACAAGGCAGCCAGTTATATTACACACGTAGTTTAATTATACAAGCATGATTTAATTATACAGGATATAATTATACAGGATGCATGCGGAAACTGTATTATACAAGATCATTTATTCTACTAGCGCACTCTCCGTGCTCTCATCGACCAGCGGTCCTAACATCGCTATTTTACAAAGGCTAGGCAGAACAGGAAATAAATATATTACATCCATGTTCTCAAGCAGTCATCAGGCGAAGAAAACTGCGTTCGTCCACACAGCTCATCCTAGGTCCTGCTGAGAGTGAGACTCAGGCAAGGCACCCAGGATGTGATATCGCCCTCGTCTTCCTCCTCCTCGAGGATCGCCTCTAGTCGTGTGGTCGTTGATGCCGTGCCTGCTGGAGGTGGCACCGTGCTCGTCAGTGGAGAAGCTCTGGTAGGAATGGGTGCAGCCGGACGGCTAGCATCGCCAGTCGATGTCGAGCGCTGAGCCGCGGGACTAGCCAGAGAAGTATTTGGTGGAGTGGAAGTGCATGGAGCACGAGGCGAAGGAGAGCGGTACTCGCTCCTGCGAATAATTCTTGCACGAGACAAGTCCATCCGCGCAGTGAGGTAGTCATCCACCAGGGAGGTGAAAGCTGACTCCAAGGCCATGATATACTGGACAAGTGGCTCGATGGCCAGATCCCTTTCCCCTATGGTGCAGGAAAAGGCATAGTGGCTAGTATATGGAACGTGGCAAGGCAGGTAGTAATAGGGACGGTTTTGCATAACGGACAGGATGTCCCTGAGACGTGCGATAGACTCACGTGCGGCCATCTGGATAGCATGCCTCTCAGTGGGCATGGCTCTCCCCATGAAGTGATAGTTGCGGAAAGACACGGACGCACCACCCCGAATATATACCGAAGCCTGGTACATAGTCAGGGTCTCTGAGATCTTGTCCGGGTAAATGATGTACTCCGGACGCCCGAGGGACCCCATCGCGTCCCTCGCGATGCTCGCGAGAAGGCGGGAAAATCCCGCAGGCTCGTTGGCGAAAACCTGCGATGGGCAGCTGCCACCAGCCATCTACAACAGTAGACAAAAATCCAAGTAGCCATGTCATAAGTGTATGATGACTAAGGAAAATTTTGCTACGATGCATGAGATGCATGCTGGAAAAATATCAGTACTGACTCAGTGACTAGCGATCGTGCCTAGGGCTCCTACAGTCAGCCTGGCTCTGATACCAAGGTCTGTCAGGCTCATTTCTGGGAAATAAATCACAGAATAGCCTTAAGTCACACTGGCTCCCAAGAACAACCAGTGGACAACCTTGATATAGATTACCAGTACAATATAATATTACACAGGTTGAGTCAGGGTGACCCAACAATTTATTACAACAACTCAACGCACTAGGGTGGTGGAATGTGACAGTGGATGGTGGAACTCAACACTGATATAATAGCATAGAGTCAAGCGTCAGTGTGAGGCTTGACTATTTTATTGGTGTGGCGGAAGCTTGACGGATGATACAAGTGATAGACTCCAAGACACAGGTGTGCTGACTGGGAACCTTCTAAGCGTCGGCCTCGCTAGCGCAATTCTCCTCCAAAAGCTCGTCCTCCTCCAAGTCTGGCCAAGTAAATAGCCAGGGACAAGCCAGTGAGTACTTTGAATGTACTCGCAAAAATTAAGAACATAAGGTATACTGAAAGCATATGCCAAGGAGGATAAACTACATGCATGCAACAATTATCAAGACTTGGCATGGTGAAACATGGTTAATACAAAATTTAAATATTAATTTCAATAATAAAAAAAAGATAAAAGGAATGCCGGTCGGATGTCAAGTGACATCACGGTAGGACTTGAAGAGAAATGCCAGTCGGGTGTCCACAAGAGTAGTGGCGTGATAAACCGCCTGACACTCGAGGGACGCCACAAAAAGGACTTTAAAAGAAATGCCAATTGGGTGTCCACAAGAGTAGTGGCGTGATAAACCGCCTGACACTCGAGGGACGCCACAAAAAGGACTTTAAAAGAAATGCCAGTTGGGTGTCCACAAGAGTAGTGGCGAGATAAACCGCCTGACACTCGAGGGACGCCACAAAAAGGACTTTAAAAGAAATGCGAGTGTCCGGGGTAGTCTAGCCAGCCCCTGAGACACTCTTGACGGTAATAATTAAAATCATAGGGTTAGTCCATAAGCATAATTTTCATCATAAATAAGTTCATAATCATACTGACTGCAACAAGAATTTCATGCAATCATAAACATGCTCAAGTATATTATTTTTCCTCCAGAGACTGACACCGGGACCGATACTTGACCCACCCAACTAAGTCCTTGACCGTGGACGCGGCTATTCGAATAGATATAACTCTGCAGAGGGTGTACTCTTTACCCACAAGTATAGGATTTCCTTAGTCAGTACCGTACACTGACTAATACCCAATACGGACTTTGGGTTGAAAACACGCCTGACGCATACGCACCGACCGGATGCCAGGACTCACCCAGAGCATCGCTCCAGAAACCTTAAGTCAGGGAGGCTACAACCTCCGAAAAGCATGGGATCACTATTAAACGCGCGGATTACAAGGGGTGCCCCCCTCTCGGCTACAACCGGAAACACCCATGCCCCTGACCCGATGACAGGCTACAACCTTCATCGTAGTATCTGTGTGGCGTGCACCCGTACAGGGGTTATCAACTTACTAGGCCGTACCCTCCTTTCGGAAGGACCCGTGGCAGCACGGTATACAGCTAGGTGTGTAGAGCAAGACTCGATCTAGGCAGACTCAGGAGGTATTATTAACATATCACCAGTATTCTCTATCAGTATCGCACGACACCACTGTGTCAACAAAGGACCATGCCCGCCAGCATGTTCCAACCAGCAGCAACATTTCTGCCCTCACGTAACCACATGCATGTCAGAGAGGCTAGTGTGCTATGCAAGCCAAGGAAAAATGTGACATGACCATGCATGCACATGCGATATATCATGCAACGTATGTGATGCACTACCAAACTATGTAGCCATGCAAGAATGCAAACATCATATCTCAGGTTCAATAATGCTTGCCTTGTCCAAAATAATCAGGAGAAAACCCCTCTGAAATTCCAGCAAAAGTTCCTTCTTCTTTTTCTGAAAAATTTCAAATATGAAATCGAATGAGAAACCCAACACAGAACAGAAAAAGTTCTCAAAATATTTTTAATTAAATCTTAAAATAAACTAGAGAGGAAAAGAAAATTTTAGCAAAAAGAATCAGCTCATTTGGATTTATAGTTTAAAAGCTATTAACTTTTTAAAACCAGGGGTCTTTCTGCAAAACAGAAGCCCCTGAGCTGTTTTAAAAGAAAACGTTTCGGACGCGAGTGCGCCTTCCAGTGCAGAAAACGTAAAGCGCAGAGTGCGCCTTCGCCGAACACAGGAAACAGAGAGAGAGAGCTGACGGGTGGGGGCCACCCGTCAGGTTTAAATTTTGAACGCGCTCGCGCGCGAGTACAGAGAAGAGGCGGCGATCGCCGGCGACGATCGCCGGGGTTTCAGGGCCCGGCGCTGGTCGCAGTGTGACCAGCGTGGACTCCCGCATCCGCGGGTGGTGGAGGTGGCCACCGGCGATCACCTGAACGGCGGTGAGCTCGTCGCCGGCGGACGGTGGTTCGGGTGAAGTGGTGGCTCGTCGGAGAGGGCTCGGGGAGAGGAATTGGCTTAGGGTTTCGGCATAGTGGTTGGAAGGTGGTGGATCGGCGGAGTTTGGGTGGCTCTGGTGGTGTAAGTGCGCCGTATGGCTCGTGGACAGAGGCGGCGGAGCGGTGGCCGGAGAGGGAGAAGATGGCCCCCTCGTGGCCGGTGGGGTGGTCAGGAGGAAGAGTGGGAGGTGGTGGAGGCCAAAGGTGAAGCTAGAGGGGCTCGGGGACCCCTTTTATAGGCGAGTCGAGGATGGCCGAAGCGGGCGGAGTTCGCCGGAGTAAATTTGGTCGCCGGGGTTGGTTTTGGCCGGTGGTCTGGGGCGACGGAGCATTTATGAGGCTGGTGGAGTTCGCCCGAAGCCTCCGCTTGGACGGGCTCGTGCTCGCTTGCCACGTCCGAGGTGTGCTGTCCGCACGGGCGCGGCGGCGTGGCCGGCTCCGGCGACTGCCATACGGGTCCCGGGCGGCGTGGTCGGTGTGTCCGTTGTGCGGAGGGGCGAAGGAGAGTGACGCGTGGGCGGGGAGGTAGGTAGGGGCGTTGCAGTGCAGTGAATGGCGGCCGATGGCCGAGGCGTTCCGCTCGGACCCGCCGTGGACGAGCTCGGGGCGGTTGCACCGGCCAGCTGCCAGCTCACCGGCGTGGAGAGGCTGGGCGCTGGGCCAGGGGAGCGGTCGGCAATGAAGGCGGGCGTCGTCGCCGTGCGGGAGGGGAAGATGAGGTGTGCACGGCATCGCCGGCCCCTGTCGGCTGAAGAAATTCAGTTAACTGAATTTCATTCAGTTATGCACAGTGTGCATGCCAACTGTTTGATGAAATGCTTTGGGGTGCTAATCATCTTGGTTGATCATGGGGCTTGCTGTGGTGGTGTGTGGTTGCTCAAAAATGAGTTTGCCAGAAGGCCAAGATTTTTGGTGGAGTTTAGAAATGGTTTGGAGCAGAAAAATGATTTCTGGACCAAATTTGAATTGAATATGATTTGAAATTTTTGAACTGTGGGACCAAATGTTTTTTGAAGAAATGGGTTAAGGGTGCCATGTATTTGCAGGGATAATTTTGGTGGTGGCAAGAGAGTCATAGAAAATATAGTTCCTTTGTAATGTCAAGAACTATGATTATTTCAAATTCCAACTTTGGAATTTAAAATATATAGAAAGAATATTTTTGTGAAGTGGGAAGGAGTTGAATAATATCATAGAAGGTGTGCATGATTTGAGAGGTAAATCTTGGAGTGGCAAAAAAATATTTGGAAAGGTTTATGGTGCCAGAAGAGGTGGAAAAGACTTTTGCCTTTGAAAATAAATAACCAAAAACCAAAGATTCTTTAGAAAGAAATAGTTTTGAAAACCTCCAAAATAATTAAATCAAATGAGTCCACCCTTCAAACAGAACCCTCCAAGAAAATTTTAAATCTTAGCTAAAATTTTGAAAAAGTTTTCAAAACTCCAAATAAATATTTTTGGGGTGTGACACCTTGGGTCAAGCCAAGAACCAATTCCAGCAAGTTTCAACTTTCCCTAGTTTTTATTTCTATTTATTTAAACCACAAAATATTTTTCTGTCATTTATTTGGACCTTAGTAGTTTACAAAGAAACTACTAGATCTCTTTTGAATCTTGGCTCAAAATAAATTCCTAGAGCTAGTCCTTAGTACCCTCAACTCATATCCATCAAGACCTACTGGTCATCAGTTCAAAATTTTCAAAATATGCTTGCTGCAAGTTTGGAGCAGATTTGCTATTTTTGATGAATTTCATTCTTTCTTCTTTCCAAAAATTCTGGGGAAATTCATGCAGCCTCCAGATGCATCAAGAGACCCCCTCACCAAGTCCCAGCTCAAGAAAAGTTTTCCACGTGCATCAAACATTTCATCAAACACCTTACAGGCACTGTTCCTGCCAAGTTTCAGGGTTCAGTGTTAAACTTCAGTCGACAGTGGCGTTTCTCGTCAGAGCTCGTCGCCAATCTCGCCAGTTCCCCGCTTGGCCTCTTGCTCCCTGTTCCCCCTTCTTATCCGGTGCGCCGCACGGTCGCTTGGCCGGTTGCGAGCGTCGGTGGCGAACTGTCGCATCAGCTCCGGCGTCGTCCGCGGCGACAGTACCGCCCGTGGCGGCCGTCAGGGGTGAGCCCTGCAGTACGGCGCCGCTCCGCACCGCCCAAACCACCGGTGGCCTCCGCGTGTCCATCCTCCCCCCCCTGAGCGCGCTGCAGAACCGTCGCCGTGGCCTGAGGAGCGCAGAGCGCGCTCTCTGCCACCGACAAGCCCGTGAGCTCCGTTCCGTCGAAACCGCGGAGCAGGCCAAATGCGATCGAGCTTAGGCATGGAATGGAGCCAGTGGACCAATCCGGAGATGCCCAGTCACCTAAACCACCCGCCCGACCACTGCCTCGCCGTAATCCCTCGCCGGAGATATTTCGCTCACGGCACCGCCCTCGCCCGCCTATAAATAGGACCCCAGAGACGCTGTGAAGCCACCGCATCCACCACACCCCACCACAGCCTCGCCAAAACCCCTCAGAGGGCCTCGGGAGAGTCTTCTTCCCCGACTCCGGCCGCCCCGATCCGCTTCGGGCTCCGGCAAGATCCGCTCTGGTGAGAGCACCCCCGCTTCCCAAACTTGGTCAGCAACCTCCTGGTCCACCAACTCGCCTAACCCAAGCGTCATTTTGTAGTCAGAAGCCCCGTCCGGTGAGACCCAGCATCGCCCGACGCCGCCGTCCGCCGTAGAGGAAGTCGCCGTTGCTGTGGTGCCTCCCGTTGGTCCCTTCCACCACCCACCGACGCGGAAGAACCTCCTGAACACGCCGGTACTTCCCTCCCTCTCTGACCCGCAGCAGTTCGTCGCCGGCGATCATCGTAGGTCTCTGGCGCCGGCGAACTCTGTTTCCCCCTTTCAAACCTGACATGTGGGACCCCCCTGTCAGCCTCTTCCTTTTATTCGAAACGTTTTCTGGAAGCGCCTTCGGGCAAAGTACGCTTTCCTTTCGGCTTGGCGTATTTCATCAGAAGCGTTTTCTATCTATTCAAACTACCCCCTGGATAGTTTCTGTTTCATTACAGACTAGTCCCTGGGTTTGTTTTCTTTATAACTTTTAAACTAAAAATGATTTTTAGTTGATTCCTTTTCTGTCATCTTCATAACTCTGCCTAGTTTTTTATCATATTTATTTGAAAAATATTTGGAAGACTTTTTGCGCACGCACGTATTTACGTAGTATTCGATTTCTTTTATACCGTAGATACCGAAGGAGGTGACGGAGCCGCAAACTTCGCCGAGCTAGACTCCGACTACTCCGAACCAGGCAAGCATGTTTGAACCTTTGATATGACGAGTGTTTTTCATGTTTGCTAGTGTGGTTTTTCCTAAGGCATGTTTATATAAGCATTTGGTGGATGTTATATTCCATGCACGGTAAGTTGCAAGTGAGCTACAAAACTTGATGAGATCATATGATGAAGAACAACCTGATCATGTGGTGGCATGATAAGATGTAAGCTGGTATTGTTGGAGCATGCCAGTTCTATGTCAACTGTTTAACTACGGTGTTGACGTGGATCAAGTCTCGATCCCGTCCATTTCCCTTTTTGTGCTACCACATGTTTTCTGCAAAGAATACGGTTTAGTAAGTTGCAAACCTCTTTCCTGGTACACACCAAATAGAGAGGCCGTGATGAAGGTTCCATGGCCCTGGATTAAAGCCGTCATCCGGTCAGGGGGCATGGGTGTTTCCGGTTGGGACCGAGAGGGGGGCACCCCTTAGAGCGCGCGGTATAAATTTGATCCCATGCTATTCGAGGAGTGACCTCCCCGCCTCAAGAGTTTTTCTTGAACGTTGCCTAGGGTGATTCCTGGCAGCGGAATGTAGAATGGGTGTGTACTGGTTAGATGTGTTTTCTTCTAAAATACCGTGAACGGAACTAGTCCTTGGTGACTACTGAAATCCGTTGGCTGTGGTAAGGTACAAACTCCGCAGAGTCAAAACCATTCGCATAATCAAGCCTTGGTCAAGGACGTTGGTTAGCAGATCCGTGTCAGTCTCAGGGTCAGTCTCTGTAGAACTAATACTTCTGACAAGGGTAAACCCGGTTGAATGTTACTTCTGTGAATGGACTAACCTGTTTACTTTTATGTGCCGAGTATTCCTTAGGATGGTGCTACCTCCAGGAACTACTCAAATTCTTCCTTGTTTGATATAAGCCCTTTATGTGATGTCGCTCAGACGTCCGACTGTGGCATTCGTGTTATTTACTTTTGATATAAGCCCTTTATGTGATGTCGCTCAGACGTCCGACTGTGGCATCCTTGTTATTTACTTTTGATATAAGCCCTTTATGTGATGTCGCTCAGACGTCCGACTGTGGCATCCTTGTTATTTACTTTTGATATAAGCCCTTTATGTGATGTCGCTCAGACGTCCGACTGTGGCATTCTTGTTATTTACCTTTGATATAAGCCCTTTCTGCGGTGTCGCCCTGACGCCCGACTGTGGCATGTTTATTCCATTTTACCTTTCGAGGCGTCGCTTCAGACACCCGATCGGTCTTCTGCTATTTATTTATATTGCAACAAAAAATTTAATTACTCACATGTGCATTACTGCTCGTGTGCATCATGTTTGCATTTGTTATATCTTATGTCCAAACTGTCTTGCGAGTACATTCAAAGTACTCACCCGGCTTGTTGATTTGGCCAGATGTTGACGAAGGCGATCTTATGGATGAAGAGTTCGATAGCGAGTCCGACGCCTAGAGGAGTCCCAGTCAGTCCCTTGCGATCCTGGAGTTGGTCATTTGTATTATATACGCTTCCGCCACCATAATAAAATTATCAAGCCTCACTCCGGCGCTTGATGAGTGTAAGATATTGGAGTCACGCCACCCACACCACTGTGACATATCCACTACCACCATAATCACGAGTTAGTAGTTATGCCACCATATCCAGTTGTGTCATATCCGCCTCTATGTATAATATTAGTGTGCTTGTAATAAATTGTTGAGCAGCATCAGCTCAACCCTGTATAATATTTAGCACTTCTGGATTTTCTGTATCAAGGATTTGTCTACCAGTATGGAGGATTTCTCTATACTAGTTTGATGAAAGGGGAGATTTTTCAATAAGTGTTTTATTGGAAAACCGGTCCTGACACCTAGGGCTTGCCCGAGGCGGGGAGGTCTCCGATGACGAGGAGAGGTCGTCGGCGTAGAGCCCCAGGGATCCATCAGAATCTTCGTCGACCCCGGCGTCCTCCTCCTCCTCCTCCTCCTCCTCGGCAGGCTTGCTGGGCCCAGCGCCCTCCACTGTGGCCGCTCTCCCTCCGACGCCTCCGCTCCCTCCGGCGCCTCCGCTCCCTGCGGCGCCTCTGTTTCCTCCGGCGGCGCTGCCTTTCGCCGCGGCCTCGGCCAGGATTCCGGGGATCCCGGAGTGCCTCAAGGATGGGACCCCGGTGAGCTCGTCGGGAGGAAGCTTCAGCAGTCTGCGGATCTCCGCCTCCTCTGCTTGGCAGGACGCTTCCGCAGCCTCTGCCTCCTCGGGCGTAAAGCCAAATTCTCCTGCCGCTACGGCTGCAGCGGCCTCTTCAACCCGAGAAGCTATATACGCTATCTCTTGGTCGGTGGTGTCCCGTGTGAACTCCCGGATCTCGTCCTTGTTCTTCGCCACCTCCACCAGGTTGTCGAAGAAGTTCAAGATGACGTCCGGCTTGGGCGGAATCCACGTGCGGTCGATACCGTGCGAGTCACACGCGGGCATCATGGCGCGAAGGGCATCCCGGGCCGTGCTGTTGCAGAGGGGCACCACTCCCCGGGGAGCTCGGAACCACTCCGGGTGGGCCGGGTCATGCTTAAATAGTTCCCGGACCATCCCCTTCAGCTCCAGTGATGTGAAGTTGAAGTTGAGCCCGGGGCGCAGCCTCATTATGTCCGCCGCATTGCCGTAATCCCAGGCTGGCCTCTTCCTATCTTGAAGAGGGGCGATGCGGCGGCGGAGGAAATCTGTGCCTACTTCTCCGACAGACAACCTTGCTACTCGAAGACGAAGAATTCTGATGAGGGCGACGTCGAGCTTGCCGTCGTCCGAATCCAACTCACTCCAGTCCCTGCCGCGCACGATAGCTGTTGTGCGCGGCGCGGTGAAGGGCTGCGGCTCGTCCTCGACAATCCAACACCAGTCTGCACGCCACTCCTCCCACTTGCCGCGGAGCTCCCCCGGCAAGTAGGACTCCTTCTTATTCAAGCGGAAGACCCAAGAAATCCCCCCGGAGAGGGGAGCTCCGGCTTCTACTCTAGGGGTGAAAAAGTGCCTAAACAGCGCTACGTTTGGGTATATCCCAATATAGTTTTCACACATGTGTGCGAAAACCGCCATCGTGAGGATGGAGTTGGGAGTGAAGTCTAGAAGATGGAGGCCGTAGGTGTGCATTATGTCGCAGAAGAAATCGGAAAAAGGGGGATAGAGACCGCAGTGGAAGAAAGCTGCGAAGAAGAAGTACCCGCCGGGGTAGTTGTCCTTGGCGGCGGCCGGATAGGCTCGGGTGCGGGGTTGCGCCTTGGTCTTCTTGGCCCAGAACAAGTAGTACTTGTTCCAGAGCTCCGGCGCGCTGAGCCTCGGCGAGAAGACGACGTTCCACTTCCGCAGCAGATCAAGCCTCGCCGCCTGGTCAGATTTCTCCTTCTTGGCCTTCTCCGCCTTCGCCTTCTCGGTCTTCGGGGCCATGGCGGAGGCGGCAAGGGAAGGGGGGCGAAGAGTCCGGCGGCACCGCAGATGCGGACGGCGGCGGAAGAGGTGTGGAGGCGGAGCGCAAAGGGGATCTCTGGAAATGGAAGAGGAAGCAATGAAGGCGTAGGAGGGGAACCGCTCCTGCTTCCTCTGCTTTTATGGGGAAGTGGGGGATGTTTCGCTCTTTCCATTAAAAGAACGTGGCCACGTCCCATCCCACGACGCCGCAATCGACGCGTGCCGTTACGGGGGGACGCGGCGGATGCGGAAGTGGATTCGGCGTGCCGTGGGCCGCGCGTGCCCGTGCACTGTTTTGGGCCTGGCCCAACAGCGCTCGGCACCGTGTGTGGCCCAGGCCCGGGGGCTCCTGTCGGTGTACTAAGGTAGGGGTACCTCAGTACCCCAACTTGTGCACGGGCAGTAGCAGCTTCCCGTGGCAGGGCCTACCACGCGCTCGCCGGAGACCTTCCTGCACCATATAAAACCATTCAAAAACAAAGTATACAAGACAGAAGATCGAGACCCCGGCAAGTGGAGCTTGCCGGGAAGGCCGTTCCAGGCTCAAGATTACCTCACTCACGCAAGGCCCTGGCAAGAGGAGTTTGCCAGGAAGACTAGAAGATTATATTTCAGAAGATATGCCTCAGCGCTATACGCGCCCCGGCGGGGCCCGGGGAGCGACAAGCTTCAGAGCCCGACAAGCTCCCGGGCCCGGCAAGGTCAAGACCCCGGCAAGGTGCTTGCCGGGGAGGGTTGCGCTGTGTTTCCGCGCTCCAGCTCATCGAACCACGCGTCGCCCTGGGGTCACTCCAGGGACGCGTGGCGGACAGCTGTGCAGCCTGGGGGACACGGTGGCACTCCACGGTGGTAAAGCCATCGCCGTGGCAAACGGAGACGCAAGGGCGGGCGCTTTTGGGGTCGACGGCGACGGGCATTAAATGCTCTTGTCCCCCACTGTCAAAGTAGGTAGCGACCACTGTTCACGCACTGTAGCTCCACTATTCCCGCACTGTTACAACTACCACCTCTTTTACATTTTTACCCTTTCTCCTACGTTGACACCTGTCGGTGACCCCTTGCACTATAAAAGGAGGCCCATGCACAACGTAGAAAGGGTTCGGAATCTAGATCGCTCATACGCTCGGTGTAGCTAGTTCTTCAAGCTCCCGAGCTCTCCAACTCAATACAAACTAAGCAGGAGTAGGGTTTTACGCGTCCATCGCGGCCCGAACCTGGGTAAACTGCCTGCGTGATCTCCACGATCTGCTCTTCGTGCTCCCTCCGCCCTCTTACCGCACAAGCAAGGGGCTCCGGTCCCATAGGTGTTCGTGGCGGACAGTTTCCCCCGACAGACTGACTGCTTGTGCATCCAAAATCCTTGAAACTAGTTATGCCATATGAGTCCACCATACCTTTCTATATATGGTATTTACTTTCCATTCCTAACGAAGACTTTCTTGTACCATCTCAAAATTATTCAAAAGCATTTCTCTTTTGTGCCTCTGTTTTAGCTCATGAGGAAGTAGTAGTTAATTCATGATCTTTTTAAGTTGGACAAGTTTTACCCCGGGATTGCATGTCTAATCTGCAAACCCCTAATACGAGGAGGAACTGGCATGAGTGCGCCCGGCTCATAAAAGATAATACAACAAACAAACCCTCCTTCACGCTTTCTTCATGAGAAATCAGAAAACTTTTGGCAGTGATAAACAAAGGAGATTAAGGGGATGTGATCGTCCCCGTGCGGGAGCCGTTCCTCGAAACTTGTCCAGTTCGAGAAGTGATTGGGTTGTCTACTAACATTCGTTGACGAAATATGCACCTCCCAAAAATCAATTTTACCTCTGTTTTCAAAACCAAGAGCTCTGGTACATGTTTAGTCTTTGTTTCCAGCCACGGGTTTTCAACCTTGCCATCAAAATCCACGGTTAGAGAGTCTCCACCTTCTTTCTTCAAAGCACCAACTATTGAGAGCATGATTGTCATTCTGAGTGTAATGTGCATTGTCCCAAAGTACCATTGTCTTCTGCATGATTGTGATATCGCTTATTCTAAAATCATTGTATCTAGTCGTCACTTAAGCTTCGGAGGTGCTCCTGCATTTATGTTTTGCTTCACTAAAGGGGGCAAGCGAGGTATCACTTTGTCATGTTTGCACACCATGCTCACTACAAATCTATTTGGTGTTTCACTATCATATTGTAAACTTTCAGTTCTTTATGATATTCTCATGAAGCAACTTAATTACTAAAGATTCATTATCTCAATAAGCATTTGTCATGTGACTGTGAAAGATTCTTTGGTAGCATGTCACCACAGAAATTATGCTTGTTATCATTTACCTACTCGAGGACGAGAAGGAATTAAGCTTGGGAATGTTGATACGTCCCAAACGTATCTATAATTTCTGCTTGCTCCATGCATGTTTTGGGTGATATTGCTATGCTTTTGATATACTTTCATACACTTTTGATCATATTTGGACTAACCTATTAACTCAGTGCACCCTAGTGCTAGTTTCTGTTTTCTGCTGTTTTTGTATTTCAGGTTTTCCCATTACTTAAATTGCCAGAAAAATTCGGGGAAAATATATAAAAAATCAGCGCTCCAGAAGCTTCCACGCGCCAGAAGTGGGGCCAGAGGGGAGCCAGGGGCAGCCCAGGCGGCCTGCCCACGCGGCCCCACCCCTGGCCGCGTCGGGGGGGCGCCTGGGCCCCCCTCTCCGCCTCTGGTGACCCCCTTTGTCATATATTTACCTCGCGTCCCGAAACCCTCGATTCCAGAACCCTTTTCTCTAGAAGCAATTCCGATCTCCGCCGCCATCGCCACCAAGTTTCGGGGGACCAGAATTCCTGTGCCGGCATCCTGCCGGGACGGGGAAGTGCCCCCAGATTCATCTCCATCGACGTTGCTTCCTCCCTCCATGATGCGGGAGTAGTTCCTCCTCGGGGCTGAGGTTTCTACCAGTAGCTATGTGGTCAATTCTCTCTCCCATGATGTGATCTTCGTTGTGATCATAGGCTATGTTAATCTAGGGTGATCCCATGATATTTCCCCTTCCTCTATGTATGGGATTGATGTACTCACTTGTCTTTATCTAGTATAATCCCCGAGACCAAGGTGACAGCGGTCTATTGGACATGGATTAGAAGAATATTTTCATGAGTGATTTCCTCTTTTGTGTGTTGATTGAAGATTGAGAGTCTCTTGGTGCTTGTCTTTGACTATCCTTGAGATATGTTGTGGTGATTGTGGTACTCTCTTTGGATGGCCGCGGTGACATTGGGAAATCCATAGATTGAGAAATACGAACTTAGAGGTGTGCTTTTGTAGCCCTACATAATTCTCGTCCTCTCTTGACCACAAAGGAATGACCTCCGAGTGCGTCCCCCTTGCATGATTTATGGGAAATATCATGTGATTCGATTATGTTAATGTTGTTGGGAGTTACCACTAGTGAAAGTATGAAGCCTAGGCCTTGTTTCCACCATTGCAATACCATTTGTGCTCACGTTTACCACATGTTTGCTTGCTTCCATTTTTATTTCAGATTTACAAATACATCTTTTGCCATCCATATCACTTGCCATTTAACATCTCTTCGCCGAACTAGTGCACCTATACATCTGACAAGTGTATTAGGTGTGTTGGGGACACAAGAGACTTCTTGTATCTTGATTGCAGGGTTGCTTAAAAGGGGTACGTTCAACCTCCACTTCCCTGAGTTCGATAAACCTTGGGTTACTCACTTAAGCGAAATTTGCTGCTGTCCTACAAACCTCTGCTCTTGGAGGCCCAACACTGTCTACAGGAATAGAAGCGTGTAGTAGACATCAGGGTCATGACAAGGTGAAGGATGGAGAGGGAGATGAGTCCAAGGTTAAACTTGAGAGGTTTAAATCAAGAAGGGGAGGATTCAAACAACCACTTTTGAAACTCAACTTGTGCTTGAGCCAAACACAAGATAAAAACTTCAAGGTCAAAAACCAAGCTTGAGAAAACACACAAGCTTTGGCTAGAAGGAAATTTAGAAGGGTTTTAAGAGAAGATCAACCAACCCCTTTCCAAAAGGCCAAAACTTTGGGAGAAAAACCAACTCAAAAATTTGGGGTGTTACAGCTGCCCGGAATCACCCTAGGCAATGTTCACGAAAAACTTTAAGATGGGGAGGCTACAACCTCGAATAGCATGGGATCAAATTTATACCGCGCACTCTAAGGGGTGCCCCCCTCTCGGTCCCAACCGGAAACACCCATGCCCCATGACCAGATGACGAGCTTTAATCCAGGGCCATGGAACCCTCATCTCGGCCCCTCTATTTGGTGTGTATAAGAGAAGAGGTTTGCAGCTGACTAAACCATATTCTTTGCAGAAGACATGTGACAGTACCAAAAAGGAGACGAACGGGATCATGACTTGATCCACGTTAACACTGGAGTTAACGGTTGACTGGCATGCTTCAACAATACCAACTTACAACCTATCATGTCACCACATGATCGGTTGGCTCACCATCAACTTTCGGAGCTCACACGGAGCTTGTCTTGCATGAAATATAACATACACAAAATGCTTATATAACCATGCCATGAGAAAAACTACTCAAGCAAACATGCCACACTCTCATCTTATCAAAGGTTCAAACATGCTTGCCTGGTTCGGAGTAGTCGGAGTCTAAATCGGTGAAGTTCGCGGCTCCGTCACTTCCTTCGGTATCTACGGATGAAAATAAGACGGGTACTAACATAAATACCTTGCGCGCATAAAAGTTGTCCCAAATATTTTTCAAATAAATATGATAAAAAACTACACAGAAAAATAAAGAGGACAGAAAAAGGATAAACTCAAAATCTTTTTTGTTAAAAAGTTATTAAGGTTTTTGTCCAGGGACTTGTTTGTAATGAAACAGAAAGTTTCTAGGAGCTAGAATATAAAAACAGAAAACGATTGAGTAAGCAGTACGCCAGCTGAAAAGGGAAAGTGTATTTTGCCCGAAGGCGTTTTCCAGAAAAACGATTCGAATGAAACAGAGAGACTGACGAGGGGGTCCCACCCTTCAGGTTTGAAACTTCAAACAGAAAAATAGAGCGCGCCGGCGCCAGAGAGCCGCGGTGGTCACCGGCGCCGATCCACGACGAGGTAGGGGGAGTGGGTGGTACCTACGGGTTCACGGTGCTCTTCCGCGTCTGGGGGTGGTGGAGTTGGACGTTGGCGAGCACCACGTCGACGGGGACCTTCTCTCCGGCGGACGGTGTTTCGGGTGGTGGTGGGTCTCGTCGGAGAGAGCTGCGGAGGTCAAATTGAAGTGGGGGGTCAGGCGTGTAGGTGTGTCAGGAGGCTACTGGCACGACTAGGGAGGCGGAGGAGCTCTCACCAGAAAGAGAGCTGCCGGAGCACGAAGCGGATTGGGGCGGCCGGAGTAGGGGAAGATGGGCTCCTCGAGGATCTTGCAGTGGCTGGGCGGGGTCTGGTGAGATGGTGGAGTGGTGCAGGGTCGAATGCGAGCTCGGGGCTGCTATTTATAGCCGGCCCGAGGCGGTTGCCGCAGACAGGATAAGTCCGGCGAGCCATTATGGGGAGGCTGTGGCTGAACGGGTGGCTTAAGGGTCTGGGCATCGTCGTGATGGTCTACTGGTTCCATCCCGATGCTGAGTTTAGCAAGCCATGGGCGTTTACGACACTTTCTCAACAGAACGGCCGTGCGGGCACGTCGGCGGCAGAGAGCGCGCTCTGCGCCTCTCAGGCCACGGCGACGGTGCTGTAGCGTGTACTGGGGAGGAGACGGCCACGCGGAGCTCTCAGGTGGCTGGGGCGATGCCGAACGGCGTCGCTTTGCAGGGTGGCCGCTGTCGGCCGCCACGGGTGGCTCTGTCGCCGCGGAAGAGGCCAGCGCAGGCAGGCCACGACGCCACCAACGCTCGCAACCGGCCAAGTGAGCGTGCGGCGCTCTGGATAAGGGATAGGAGCAGTGCAGCAAGGTGCCAAGGCAACACTGGTGAGATTGACGCGGCGTCTGACGAAACTGCACTGTCGACTGAAACTTCAGTTAGCTTTTTCTGAATTTCGACAGAAACAGTGCACCTCAACTGTTTGATGAAATGATTCATGCACTTGCCGATTTTTTCTTGAGCTGAATTTTGGTGAGGTGGTCTCTTGATGCATCTAGAGGCTGCTTGAATTTTCACAGATTTTAGGAAGAGAGAAAATATGAATTTCATAAAAAATGGCAAGTCTGGTCCAAACTTGCAGCAAGAAAAATTTGAAAATTTTGAACTGTGGACCAGCAGATCTTGATGGATCTAGGTAGAGGATACTAACGACTAGTCATGGGTTTTGTTTGGGATCAAAACTCAAAAGGAAACTAGTAGTTCCTTTGTAAATCACCAAGGCTCAATTTAAAGGAGAGAAATTGTTTTTGGGGTAAAATAATTATAAGAAAAGTTTAAAGGAGGTTGAAACCTACTGGAATTGATGTTAGACTTGCCCAAGGTGAGAATGAAGGTTCTGGGAAGGAAGATCTTCATTGGGTGTCATGGCAAAAGGGAAGTTTGAATGGGAGAGAATAAGCCCAAGGTTTTATAGGAAGACTTTTCATAAATTTTTTTGGCAAAACCAATTTGAAAATAAATTGTGTTGAGCCAATACAAGGTGAAAACCCTCAAGACCAGAGATCAAGGTTGAGAAGGACACAAAAATTCTTTTGTCATAAAAGATTTGAGAAGGAGAGGTTTTAAGAAAGATTCAAATATCCTCCTTCCAAAAAAAAACCAAAGAATTTGATGAAAACAAGTCCAATTTTTTTCGTGTATTACAACACCTACCCCCTTAGGAAAAATCTGGTCCCCAAGATTTCAGCTGATCCTCAAATAGGTGTGGGTACTTTGTCCGAAGAAAATCCTCTCTTTCCCATGTTGCCTCAACCTCGGTGTGATTGCTCCACTGAACCTTGAGAAACTTAATAGTCTTCTGACTGGTCCTTCTTTCGGATTCCTCCAATATTTTTATTGGGCGTTCCCTATAGGTGAGGTCTGGTTGCACATCAATGTTTTCATGCGATACATGCTTCTCCGGGTTGCTTACACATCTCCTCAACTGTGAGACGTGGAACACGTCGTGGACGTCTGACAGTTCTTTGGGGAGGTCTAACTGGTAGGCCACTGTGCCTCTCCGTGCAATTATACAAAAGGGTCTAATAAACCGTGGTGCTAGCTTTCCTTTGACTTTGAATCATTGCAGGCCCCTTATAGGAGATACACGTAGATACACATTTTCACCGGGTTCAAAGCTGACTTCACGATGTTTTTGATCGTAATAACTCTTTTGTCGGCTCTGGGCTGTCTTGAGTCGGTCCCGTATTAGTGTAACCTTCTCCTCAGCTTCCTTGAGCATGTCTGGGCCGAAGATACAACTGTCCCCTGTTTCTGACCAATTTAATGGGGTACAACATCTTCGTCCGTACAAGGTTTCAAAAGGTGCCATTTTCAGACTAGCTTGGTAACTATTGTTGTATGCGAATTCGGCATACGGCAAGCTTTCTTCCCAACTGGTCCCATAGGTGAGAACACATGCCCTCTGCATGTCTTCTAGAATTTGGTTTACACGTTCACTTTGTCCTCCAGTCTGGGGGTGATATGCTATACTGAATACTAGTTGCGTCCCCAGATCCTGTTGTAAATGATCCCAAAATTTATAAACGAATTGAGTGCCTCTGTCGGATATTATAGTCTTCAGGACGCCATGCAGGCAAACTATACGGGAGAGTTAAAGTTTGGCAAGCTTCTGGGTGGTGTGGGCTGTCTTGACTGGGATGAAGTGTGCCACCTTAGTTAATCTGTGTGTGATGACCCATATGGCATCATTTCCGTGTTGTGACCGAGGTAGTCCGACAATAAAGTCCATCCCAATATCGTCCCATTTCCACTCAGGTACCTTGTTTGGCTGCAATAATCCTGCCGGTTTTTGGTGCTCGGCTTTAATGCGTTGACATGAATCACAACAGGCAATGAATGTGGCTATATCCCTCTTCATACCGTGCCACCAGAATCTTTCCTGAATGTCCTTGTACATTTTGGTCCCTCCAGGGTGAATTGAATATGGAGCGGTATGGCCTTCTGCTAGAATTTGCTGTTTGAGGTATTTTATATTGGGTACGCAAAGCCTGTCTCCGAACCATAATATTCCGTCATCGTCTATGACGAATTCTGAGGCCTTGCCCAGACTCACTTTTCCTTTTATGCCATCGATGCTGGGGTGTCCATGCCGAGCTTTCTTAATCTGTTCTATTAGTGTAGGCCGTATTTCCAAATTTGACACTTCGCCTTCGGTGACCATCATCAAGTTGAGTTTGGCGAACTCTTGCTCAAACTCAAGTCTCAAGGTTTGTAGGCTGCCGTTGTCCGAGCTGGGGTTACGACTGAGAGCATCTGCCACTACATTCGCCTTTCCTGGATGATAGTGAATGCCAACATCATAATCTTTCACTAATTCCAACCAGCGTCGTTGTCGTAAATTGAGTTCTGGTTGTGTGAAAATATATTTGAGGCTTTTATGGTCTGTATATATTTCACAACGATTCCCAAGCAAAAAGTGCCTCCATTCCTTGAGTGGATGGATGACTGCTGCCAATTCTAAGTCGTGAGTAGGGTAATTTTCTTCATGCTTTCGTAGTTGCCTGGAAGCGTATGCGACTACCTTGCCTTCTTGCATTAGTACGCATCCGAGGCCCTTCCGGGATGCGTCACAATACACTTCAAAACTTTTGTGTATGTCTGGTACAACCAACACTGGGGCTGTTGTTAACTTCCTTTTGAGTTCCTGAAGCTTTTCTCACAAGCTTCAGTCCACACGAATTTCATATACTTCTTGAGTAGTTGTGTCATTGGTTATGCTATGGTGGAAAATCCTTCAATAAACCTTCGGTAATATCCAGCCATTCCTAGGAAACTTTGTACATCTGTTACGTTGGCTGGTGGTTTCCAGCCAAGTACGGCCTTAACTTTTTCTGGGTCCACAACAACTCCTTCTTGTGTCAATACGTGGCCTAGAAAATCAACCTGTCTTAGCCAAAATTCACATTTGCTGAATTTGGCGTATAGTTGATGTTTCATTAATTCTCCCAGTACAATTCGGAGATGTGCGGCAGGTTCTTCTGGTGTCTTAGAATATACCAGTATATCATCGATAAACACCACTACAAATTTGTCCATAAATTTGATAAACACTTTGTTCATGAGGTGGACAAAATATGCGGGAGCGTTGGTCAGTCCAAACGACATTACTGTAAATTCATATAGTCCGTATCTGGAGGTGAATGCTGTCTTCGGAATATCTTCTGTCCGTACTTTTAATTGATGATACCCCGACCTTAAATCAATTTGTGAGAAAACCATGGCTTGAGCGAGCTGGTCAAATAAATCATTTATCCGTGGCATCGGATATTTTTTTTTGATGGTGACCATGTTGAGTGCTCGATAGTCTATACACAACCTCAGTGTCCCATCCTTTTTCTTGGCAAATAATACTGGTGAACCCCAAGATGAGGAGCTGGCCCGTATAAATCCTTTGTCCAGTAATTCTTTTATTTGCTTCTTTAGTTCAACCAATTCGGATGGTGCCATTCTGTATGGTTTCTTGTAAATGGGGGTGGTTCCAGGTGCTAGCTCAATAATGAACTCTATTTCCCGGTCTGGTGGCATGCCTGTCAATTCTTCGGGAAATACATCCGGGAACTCACATACTACTGGAACTTTGCTTAACTCTGAAGTGTCTACCTTGTTCAATTTTGGTTACCGTGATACTGGTCTTTCTTGAGCTACGACTCTTATCGTCTTTTTGTGATGATGAGTAAGGATCACAGTTCGATTGAAGCAGTCGATAAATCCTTTGTTGGTGGTTAACAAGTCCATTCCTAGGATAACATCCAGTCCCTTATTTTCCAACACGATGAGGTTTGCCTGAAACTTCAATCCTTCAATCTCAATAACCACACCTTGGCAGTAACTTTGAGTGATTTTCTTACTTCCGGGGGACTTGATGATCATTGATTTTCCCAAGGGGAGCATCGAAAAATCATGTTGCAAAGCAAAGTTCTTTGAAATGAACGAATGAGAAGCTCCAGAATCAAACAAAACCGTGGCAGGTATTGTGTTGACAGGGAACGTACCGAGTACGATATCCGGGGCATCATGTGCTTGCTCCTTGGTCACATGGTTTAGGTGACCTTTCTTGTGGTTGTTATTGGGGTTGAATTTGTTACGCTTGGGTGCTGAATTTCTTCCACTGTTGTTTGGCTTTGGAGCCGAGTTCCTTGGTTTTGGGCACTGTTTGGCATAGTGTCCCTCTTCTCCACATGCGTAGCAAGTAACTCCTGGGCGATACGTAAAATCCTTGTCGCTTGCATGATTTTTTTTGTTCGGGCGGGAGTCATTAGTTATGGACTTGTTCGCCCCATTTTTCTGAAAATTAGTCTTGTTCCGATTGTTGCGCTATGAGTAGTCTTTTCTCTTTTCCGCTTGCGAATATCTTCCAAGCTGCGGCGCTCATTTTCCAAGGTAATAGCCTTGTCAAAGAGTGTCTTGAAATCCGGAAAGGTGTGCACGACCAGCTGGCATTTAAGTGCTGGTGCCAGACCGTCCAGGAATTTTTCCATCTTTTTATTTTCGGTCATCTGCTCCTCGTTGGCATAACGAGATAACTGGGTAAACTGACTATTGTACTCAGTCACTGTCATGCCTCTCTGCTTGAGGTCATCAAACTCCCTTTTCTTGATTTTCATGATGCTTCTAGGGATGTGCGCCCCACGAAAACCTTCTTCAAAATCCTCCCAAGTAATATCATTTTCATTGGGGTGCATGTGTAGAAAATTTTCCCACCATGATGCAGCTGCTCCAGTGAGGTAGTGTCGTGCATAAAGTACCTTTTCACGGTCCGAGCATTGTTCAATAATTAATTTCCTTTTGATATCTCGAAGCCAATCATCGGCTTCAAGCGGTCTGTCAGTGTGAGAAAATGTTGGCGGACGTGTCTTCTGTAGTTCAGACAATTTTGGATGCTGCTGATGCGGTTCACGGTGATTTCCCATATTGATAACATGGTTCATTATTTCTTGGTGCTGCTGCTGGCTTTGCTCATAAAGGCGGCATACTTGAGAAAATGTTGTTTCACTGCCCTGCTGACTTGACCGCCCCTGCGTGAAATTGTTACTTGTCTGGGTACCATAATTTTCCTCCGGTGGACTTGGCATGGAACGAGTCCAGGGACGAGTCATTTTCCACTCTGGGGTATTATTGCAGAACTCATGAGAAAAACTGAGTGGCCAAAAATAAACAAGTGGTTTTGCAAATGCAGAAAATATACGAGCTCCAAAGATTTTTAATAAAATACTAGATTACGCATGGAGAAGGACCGCTTAGTACATATCTTACATGCGAGTCGTAATCATACAATACATCACTCAGGATGCGCGTACAGATTCCTGACATGTTATTTAGGCTAGTGCACTTCTCCGAGTTCCTACATGATGCGCACACAAACTTCTTCTCACCAACCTATTTTACATATAAACATATCATACAAGCGGACACCTCGCGCGGCGGACAGGTGTACTTAGTCGGAGATGGTGAAGACTTCCTTCGGCCTGCCGAGGGTAAGACCCAGTGGCGATGGAGACTCAAACTCCTCCTCACTAATAGGCTCCAGGCGTGGAATACTAGTGCGAGGAGTTGGTGCGGGCGCGGCAGGTGGTGCAGCTCTGATTGGAGTAGGGGCAATGACTTGGTCAAAGTCCTCAGTGGTAGGTAGGCGGCGAGCGGTGGCTAAGATGGCAGGTGCATAGGATGCTGAGGATGAGACATATGTCAGTGGTGGTGATGTATGGAGAAGCTCCCTCCTATTGGCGGAATCGCTCTGGACTGAAGGAAATATGCCCTAGAGGCAATAATAAAGATGTTATTTTTATTTCCTTATATCATGATAAATGTCTTTTATTCATGCTAGAATTGTATTAACCGGAAACTTAGTACATGTGTGGATACATAGACAAAACAGTATGTCCCTAGTATGCCTCTACTAGACTAGCTCATTGATCAAATATGGTTATGTTTCCTAGCCATAGACATGAGTTGTCATTTGATCAACGGGATCACATCATTAGGAGAATGATGTGATGGACTAGACCCATCCGTTAGCATAGCACTATGATCATTTAGTTTTACTGCTATTGCTTTCTTCATGAATTATACATGTTCCTATGACTATGAGATTATGCAACTCCCAAATACCGTAGGAACACCTTGTGTGCTATCAAACGTCACAACGTAACTGGGTGATAATAAAGATGCTCTACAGGTGTCTCTGATGGTGTGATTACGGAGTAGGAGAGAGGCCAAAAGGAAGGAGGCGCGCACCCCCTTTCTGGTCCGAATTGGACAAGGGGTGTAGCCCCCTTTTCCTTCTCCCTCTCCCCCTCTTTCCTTCTCTCCTACTCCGGAAAGGAAAGGGGAATCCTACTAGGAATCCCCACACTTGGCGCACCCCCTCTAGGGTCGGCCTCTCCCTCCCTCCTTTATATACGGGGGCAGGGGGGTACCTCTAGACACAACAATTGATCTCTTGATCTCTTAGCCGTGTGCGGTTCCCCCCTCCACCATAATTCTCCTCGATAATATTGTAGCGGTGCTTAGGCGAAGCCCTGCGACGGTAGAACATCAAGATCGTCACCACGCCGTCGTGCTGACGGAACTCTCCCTCGACACTCAGCTGGATCGGAGTTCGAGGGACGTCATCGAGCTGAACGTGTGCTAGAAATCGGAGGTGCCGTAGTTTCGGTGCTTGATCAGTCGAGCCGTGAAGACGTACGACTACATCAACCGCGTTGTTCTAACGCTTCCGCTTTCGGTCTACGAGGGTACGTAGACACACTCTTCCCACTGGTTGCTATGCATCTGGTAGATAGATCTTGCATGATCGTAGGAAAATTTTAAAATACTACGTTCCCCATCAGTGGCATCATGAGCCAGGTCTATGCATAGATGATATGCACGAGTAGAACACAAGTGAGTTGTGGACGATACTAGTCATACTGCTTACCAGCATGTCATACTTTACTTCGGTGGTATTGTGAGATGAGGCGGCCCGGACCGACATTACGCGTACGCTTACGCGAGACTGGTTTCACCGTTACGAGCACTCGTTGCTTAAAGGTGACTGGCTGGTGTCTGTCTCTCTCACTTTAGCTGAATCAAGTGTGGCTACGCCCGGTCCTTGTGAAGGTTAAAACAGCACATACTTGACGAAACATCGTTGTGGTTTTGTATGCGTAGGTAAGAACGGTTCTTACTAAGCCCGTAGCAGCCACGTAAAACTTGCAACAACAAAGTAGAGGACGTCTAACTTGTTTTTGCAGGGCATGTTGTCATGTGATATGGTCAAGACATGATGAGTTTTACGGTTTTGTATGAGATTTTCAGGTTTTGTAATGTTATCGGCAACTGGCAGGAGCCATATGGTTGTCGCTTTATTGTATGAAATGCAATCGCCATGTAATTGCTTTACTTTATCACTAAGCGGTAGCGATAGTCGTAGAAGCAATAGTTGGCGAGACGACAACGATGCTACGATGGAGATCAAGGTGTCGCGCCGGTGACGAAGGTGATCATGACGGTGCTTTGGAGATGGAGATCAAAAGCACAAGATGATGATGGCCATATCATGTCACATATTTTGATTGCATGTGATGTTTATCTTATTATGCTTCTTATTTGGCTTAGAACGACGGTAGCATTATAAGATGATCCCTTACTAAATTTCAAGGTATAAGTGTTCTCCCTGAGTATGCACCGTTGCGAAAGTTCGTCGTGCCTAGACACCACGTGATGATCGGGTGTGATAAGCTCTACGTTCAAATACAACGGGTGTAAGCCAGTTTTGCACACGCAGAATACTCGGGTTAAACTTGACGAGCCTAGCATATGCAGATATGGCCTCGGAACACTGGAGACCGAAAGGTCGAGCGTGAATCATATAGTAGATATGATCAACATAAGATGTTCACCATTGAAACTACTCCATCTCACGTGATGATCAGACATGGTTTAGTTGATTTGGATCACGTGATCATTTGGATGACCGGAGGGATGTCTATCTAAGTGGGAGTTCTTTAATTAATATGATTAAATTGAACTTTAATTTATCATGAACTTAGTCCTGGTAGTATTAGCATATCTATGTTGTAGATCAATAGCTCGCGATGTTGCTCCCCGTTTATTTTTTATATGTTCCAAGAGAAAACTAAGTTGAAAGATGTTAGTAGCAATGATGCGGAATTCTTCCGTGATCTGAGGATTATCCTCATTGCTGCACAGAGAATTATGTCCTTGATGCACCGCTAGGTGACAGACCTATTGCAGGAGCAGATGTAGACGTTATGAACGTTTTGACAAAAGCTCGGTATGATGACTACTTGATAGTTTAAGTGCACCATGCTTTACGGCTTAGAACCGGGACTTCAAAAACGTTTTGAACGCCACGGAGCATATAAGATGTTCCAAGAGTTGAAATTAGTATTTATACTCATGCCCGTGTCGAGAGGTATAAGACTTCTGACAGTACTTTGCCTACAAGATGGAGGAGAATAGCTCAACCAGTGAGCGTGTGCTCAGATTGTTTGGGTACTACAATTACTTGAATCAAGTGGGAGTTAATCTTCCAGATAAGATAGTAATTGACAAAGTTCTCTTGTCACTATCACCAAGTTAGTAGAACTTCGTGATGAACTATAATATGCAAGGGATGACGAAAGGAATTCCCGAGCTCTTTGCGATGCTGAAGTCGGCGAAGGTAGAAATCATGAAAAAGCATCAAGTGTTGATGGTTAACAAAACCACTAGTTTCAAGAAAAAGGGCAAGGGAAAGAAGGGGAACTTCAATAAGAATAGCAAGATAGTTGCTACTCCCACGAAGAAACCCAAGTCTGGAGCCAAGCCTGAAACTAAGTGCTTCTACTGCAAAGGAAATGGTCACTGGAAGTGGAACTGCCCTAGATACTTGGCGGATAAGAAGGATGGCAAAGTGAACAAAGGTATATTTTGATATACAGATTATTGATGTGTACTTTACTAGTGTTCATAGCAACCCCTGGGTATTTGATACCGGTTTAGTTGCTAAAATTAGTAACTCGAAACGAGAATTGCAGAATGAACAGAGACTAGTTAAAGGTGAAGTGACGATGTGTGTTGGAAGTGGTTCCAAGATTGATATGATCATCATCGCACACTCCCTATACTTTCGGGATTAGTGTAAAACCTAAATAAATGTTATTTGGCATTTGCATTGAGCATGAATATGATTTGATCATATTTGTTGCAATACGGTTATTCATTTAAAGTCATAGAATAATTGTTATTCTGTTTACATGAATAAAACCTTCGATGGTCATACACCCAATGAAAATAGTTTGTTGGATCTTGATCGTGGTGATACACAAATTCATAATATTGAAGCCAAAAGATGCAAGGTTAATAATGATAGTGCAACTTATTTGTGGCACTGCCGTTTAGGTCATAATGGTGTAAAGCGCATGAAGAAACTCCATAGTGATGGATTTTTGGAATCACTTGATTATGAATCACTTGGTGCTTGCGAACCATGCCTCATGGGCAAGATGACTAAAACTCCGTTCTCCGGAACAATGGAGCGAGCAACAGATTTGTTGGAGATCATACATATAGATGTATGTGGATCAATGAGTGTTGAAGCTCGCGGCGGGTATCGTTATTTTCTGACCTTCACTGATGATTTGAGCAGATATGGGTATATCTACTTAATGAAGCACAAGTCTGAAACATTTGAAAAGTTCAAAGAATTTCAGAGTGAAGTGGAGAATCATCATAACAAGAAAATAAGAGTTTCTACGATATGATCGTAGAGGTAAAATATTTGAGGTTATGAGTTTGTCCTTCATTTAAAACAATGTGGATTAGTTTCACAACTCACGCCACCCGGAACACCACAGCGTAATGGTGTGTCCGAACGTCGTAATCGTACTTTATTAGATATGGTGCGATCTATGATGTCTCTTGCCGATTTACAACTATCGTTTTGGGTTATGCATTAGAGACAGCTGCATTCACGTTAAATAAGGGCACCATCTAAATCCGTTGAGACGACGCCTTATGAACTGTGGTTTGGCAAGAAACCAAAGTTGTTGTTTCTTAAAGTTTGGGGCTGCGATGCTTATGTGAAAAAGCTTCAACCTGATAAGCTCGAACCCAAGTCGGAGAAATGTGTCTTCATAGGATACCCAAAAGAGACTGTTGGGTACACCTTCTATCACAGATCCGAAGGCAAGATATTCATTGCTAAGAATGGATCCTTTCTAGAGAAGGAGTTTCTCTCGAAAGAAGTGAGTGGGAGGAAAGTAGAACTTGACGAGGTAATTGTACCTTCTCCCGAATTGGAAAGTGGAACATCACAGAAACTAGTTCCAGTGATTCCTACACCAATTAGTGAGGAAGCTAATGATGATGATCATGAAACTTCAGATCAAGTTTCTGCTGAACGTCGTAGATCAACCAGAGTACGTTCCGCACCAGAGTGGTACGGCAACCCAGTTCTGGAAGTCATGTTACTAGACCATGATGAACCTGCGAACTATGAGGAAGCGACGATGAGCCCAGATTCCGCAAAATGGCTTGAGGCCATGAAATCTGAGATGGGATCCATGTATGAGAACAAAGTGTGGACTTTGGTTGACTTGCCCGATGATCGGCAAGCCATCAAAAATAAATGGATCTTCAAGAGGAAGACTGACGCTGACGGTAATGTTACTCTTTACAAAGCTCGACTTGTTGCGAAAGTTTTTCAACAAGTTCAAGGAGTTGACTACGATGAGACTTTCTCACCCGTATCGATGCTTAAGTCCGTCCGAATCATGTTAGCAATTGCCGCATTTTATGAAATCTGGCAAATGGATAACAAAACTGCATTCTTTAATGGATTTATTAAAGAAGACTTGTATATGATGCAACCAGAAGGTTTTGTCAATCCTAAAGGTGCTAACAAAATGTGCAAGCTCCAGCGATCCATCTATGTACTGGTGCAAGCATCTCGGAGTTGGAATATACGCTTTGATAAGTTGATCAAAGCATATAGATTTATACAGACTTGCGGTGAAGCCTGTATTTAGAAGAAGTGAGTGGGAGCACTACAACCTTTCTGATAAGTATATGTGAATGAAATATTGTCGATCGGAAATGATGTAGAATTTTCTGGAAAGCATAAAGGAGTGTTTGAAAGGAGTTTTTCAAAGAAAGACCTTGGTGAAGCTGCTTACATATTGGGCATCAAGATCTATAGAGATAGATCAAGACGCTTGATAAGACTTTCGATGAGTACATACCTTGATAAGATTTTGAAGTAGTTCAAAATGGATCAGTCGAAGAAGGAGTTCTTGCCTGACTTGTAAGGTGTGAAGTTGAGTAAGACTCAAAGCCAGACCACGGCAGAAAAATATAGAGAGAATGAAAGTCATTCCCTATGCCTCAGCCATAGGTTCTATAAAGTATGCCATGCTGTGTACCAAACATGTTGTGTACCTTGTCATGAGTTTGACAGGGAGGTACAATAGTGATCCAGGAGTAGATCACTGTACAGCGGTCAAAATTATCCTTAGTAACTGGATGACTAAGGAAATGTTTCTCGATTATGGAGGTGATAAAGAGTTCGTCGTAAAGGGTTACGCCGATGCAAGCTTTGACACTAAATCCAGATGACTCTAAGTATCAATATGGATGCATATTGAAAGTGGGAGCAATTAGCTAGAGTAGCTCTATGCAGAGCATTGTAGACATAGAAATTTGTGAAATACATACGGATCTGAATGTGACAGACCCATTGACTAAACTTCTCTCACAAGCAAAACATGATCACACCTTATTACTCTTCGGTATTAATCACATAGCGATGTGAACTAGATTATTGACTCTAGTAAACCCTTTGGGTGTTGGTCACATGGCGATGTGAACTATAGGTGTTATTCACATAACGATGTGAACAATCGATATTAAATCACATGGCGATGTGAGCTAGATTCTTGACTCTAGTGCAAGTGGGAGACTGAAGGAAATATGCCCTAGAGGCAATAATAAAGATGTTATTTGTATTTCCTTATATCATGATAAATGTCTTTTATTCATGCTAGAATTGTATTAACCGGAAACTTAGTACATGTGTGGATACATAGACAAAATAGTATGTCCCTAGTATGCCTCTACTAGACTAGCTCATTGATCAAAGATGGTTATGTTTCCTAGCCATAGACATGAGTTGTCATTTGATCAACGGGATCACATCATTAGGAGAATGATGTGATGGACTAGACCCATCCGTTAGCATAGCACTATGATCGTTTAGTTTTACTGCTATTGCTTTCTTCATGACTTATACATGTTCCTATGACTATGAGATTATGCAACTCCCGAATACCATAGGAACACCTTGTGTGCTATCAAACGTCACAACATAACTGGGTGATCATAAAGATGCTCTACAGGTGTCTCCGAAAGTATTCGTGGTGTTGGCATACATCAAGATTAGGATTTGTCACTCCGAGTGTCGGAGAGGTATCTCTGGGCCCTCTCGGTCACACACATCATAATAAGCCTTGCAAGCAAAAGACTAATGAGTTAGTCACGAGATGATGTGTTACAGAACGAGTAAAGAGACTTGCCGGTAACGAGATTGAACTAGGTATGGTGATACCGACGATCGAATCTCGGGCAAGTAACATACCGATGACAAAAGGAACAACGTATGTTGTTATGCGGTTTGACCGATAAAGATCTTCGTAGAATATGTAGGAGCCAATATGAACATCCAGGTTCCGCTATTGGTTATTGACCGGAGACGTGTCTCGGTCATGTCTACATAGTTCTCGAACCCGTAGGGTCCGCACGCTTAAGGTTTCGATGACAGTTTTATTATGAGTTTATGAGTTTTGATGTACCGAAGGAGTTCGGAGTCCCGGATGAGATCGGGGACATGACGAGGAGTCTCGAAATGGTCGAGACGTAAAAATCGATATATTGGACGACTATATTCGGACATCGGAAAGGTTCCGTGTGATTCGGGTATTTTCGGAGTACCAGGGAGTTTCGGGAATAGAGGAGAGAGGCCAAAAGGAAGGAGGCGCGCACCCCCTTTCTGGTCCGAATTGGACAAGGGGTGTAGCCCCCTTTTCCTTCTCCCTCTCCCCCTCTTTCCTTCTCTCCTACTCCGGAAAGGAAAGGGGAATCCTACTATGACTTGGGAGTCCTAGTAGGACTCCCCACACTTGGCGCACCCCCTCTATGGCCGGCCTCTCCCTCCCTCCTTTACATACGGGGGCAGAGGGGCACCTCTAGACACAACAATTGATCTGTTGATCTCTTAGCCGTGTGCGGTGCCCCCCTCCACCATAATTCTCCTCGTTAATATTGTAGCGGTGCTTAGGCGAAGCCCTGCGATGGTAGAACATCAAGATCGTCACCACGCCGTCGTGCTGACGGAACTCTCCCTCGACACTCAGCTGGATCGGAGTTCGAGGGACGTCATCGAGCTGAACGTGTGTTAGAACTCGGAGGTGCCGTAGTTTCGGTGCTTGATCAGTCGAGCCGTGAAGACGTACGACTACATCAACCGCGTTGTTCTAACGCTTCCGCTTTCGGTCTACGAGGGTACGTAGACACACTCTTCCCACTCGTTGCTATGCATCTGGTAGATAGATCTTGCGTGATCGTAGGAAAATTTTAAAATACTACGTTCCCCATCAGTGGCATCATGAGCCAGGTCTATGCGTAGATGATATGCACGAGTAGAACACAAGTGAGTTGTGGACGATACTAGTCATACTGCTTACCAGCATGTCATACTTTACTTCGGCGGTATTGTGAGATGAAACGGCCCGGACCGACATTACGCGTACGCTTACGCGAGACTGGTTTCACCGTTACGAGCACTCGTTTCTTAAAGGTGACTGGCGGGTGTCTGTCTCTCTCACTTTAGCTGAATCAAGTGTGGCTACGCCCGGTCCTTGTGAAGGTTAAAACAGCACATACTTGACGAAACATCGTTGTGGTTTTGTATGCGTAGGTAAGAACGGTTCTTACTAAGCCCGTAGCAGCCACGTAAAACTTGCAACAACAAAGTAGAGGACGTCTAACTTGTTTTTGCAGGGCATGTTGTGATGTGATATGGTCAAGACATGATGAGTTATACGGTTTGTATGAGATGATCATGTTTTGTAATGTTATCGGCAACTGGCAGGAGCCATATGGTTGTCGCTTTATTGTATGAAATGCAATCGCCATGTAATTGCTTTACTTTATCACTAAGCGGTAGCGATAGTCGTAGAAGCAATAGTTGGCGAGACGACAACGATGCTACGATGGAGATCAAGGTGTCGCGCCGGTGACGAAGGTGATCATGACAGTGCTTTGGAGATGGAGATCAAAAGCACAAGATGATGATGGCCATATCATGTCACATATTTTAATTGCATGTGATGTTTATCTTATTATGCTTCTTATTTTGCTTAGAACGACGGTAGCATTATAAGATGATCCCTTACTAAATTTCAAGGTATAAGTGTTCTCCCTGAGTATGCACCGTTGCGAAAGTTCGTCGTGCCGACACACCACGTGATGATCGGGTGTGATAAGCTCTACGTTCAAATACAACGGGTGTAAGCAAGTTTTGCACACGCAGAATACTCGGGTTAAACTTGACGAGCCTAGCATATGCAGATATGGCCTCGGAACACTGGAGACCGAAAGGTCGAGCGTGAATCATATAGTAGATATGATCAACATAAGATGTTCACCATTGAAACTACTCCATCTCACGTGATGATCGGACATGGTTTAGTTGATTTGGATCACGTGATCATTTGGATGACCGGAGGGATGTCTATCTAAGTGGGAGTTCTTTAATTAATATGATTAAATTGAACTTTAATTTATCATGAACTTAGTCCTGGTAGTATTAGCATATCTATGTTGTAGATCAATAGCTCGCGATGTTGCTCCCCGTTTATTTTTTATATGTTCCTAGAGAAAACTAAGTTGAAAGATGTTAGTAGCAATGATGTGGAATTGTTCCGTGATCTGAGGATTATCCTCATTGCTGCACAGAGAATTATGTCCTTGATGCACCGCTAGGTGACAGGCCTATTGCAGGAGCAGATGTAGACGTTATGAACGTTTTGACAAAAGCTCGGTATGATGACTACTTGATAGTTTAAGTGCACCATGCTTTACGGCTTAGAACCGGGACTTCAAAAACGTTTTGAACGCCATGGAGCATATAAGATGTTCCAAGAGTTGAAATTAGTATTTATACTCATGCCCGTGTCGAGAGGTATAAGACTTCTGGCAGTACTTTGCCTACAAGATGGAGGAGAATAGCTCAACCAGTGAGCGTGTGCTCAGATTGTTTGGGTACTACAATTACTTGAATCGAGTGGGAGTTAATCTTCCAGATAAGATAGTAATTGACAAAGTTCTCTAGTCACTATCACCAAGTTAGTAGAACTTCGTGATGAACTATAATATGCAAGGGATGACGAAAGGAATTCCCGAGCTCTTTGCGATGCTGAAGTCGGCGAAGGTAGAAATCATGAAAAATCATCAAGTGTTGATGGTTAACAAAACCACTAGTTTCAAGAAAAAGGGCAAGGGAAAGAAGGGGAACTTCAATAAGAATAGCAAGATAGTTGCTACTCCCACGAAGAAACCCAAGTCTAGAGCCAAGCCTAAAACTAAGTGCTTCTACTGCAAAGGAAATGGTCACTGGTAGTGGAACTACCCTAGATACTTGGCGGATAAGAAGGATGGCAAAGTGAACAAAGGTATATTTTGATATACAGATTATTGATGTGTACTTTACTAGTGTTCATAGCAACCCCTGGGTATTTGATACCGGTTTAGTTGCTAAAATTAGTAACTCGAAACGAGAATTGCAGAATGAACAGAGACTAGTTAAAGGTGAAGTGACGATGTGTGTTGGAAGTGGTTCCAAGATTGATATGATCATCATCGCACACTCCCTATACTTTCGGGATTAGTGTAAAACCTAAATAAATGTTATTTGGCATTTGCATTGAGCATGAATATGATTTGATCATATTTGTTGCAATACGGTTATTCATTTAAAGTCATAGAATAATTGTTATTCTGTTTACATGAATAAAACCTTCGATGGTCATACACCCAATGAAAATAGTTTGTTGGATCTCGATCGTGGTGATACACAAATTCATAATATTGAAGCCAAAAGATGCAAGGTTAATAATGATAGTGCAACTTATTTGTGGCACTGCCGTTTAGGTCATAATGGTGTAAAGTGCATGAAGAAACTCCATAGTGATGGATTTTTGGAATCACTTGATTATGAATCACTTGGTGCTTGCGAACCATGCCTCATGGGCAAGATGACTAAAACTCCGTTCTCCGGAACAATGGAGCGAGCAACAGATTTGTTGGAGATCATACATACAGATGTATGTGGACCAATGAGTGTTGAAGCTCGCGGCTGGTATCATTATTTTCTGACCTTCACTGATGATTTGAGCAGATATGGGTATATCTACTTAATGAAGCACAAGTCTGAAACATTTGAAAAGTTCAAAGAATTTCAGAGTGAAGTAGAGAATCATCATAACAAGAAAATAAGAGTTTCTACGATATGATCGTAGAGGTAAAATATTTGAGGTTATGAGTTTGTCCTTCATTTAAAACAATGTGGAATAGTTTCACAACTCACGCCACCCGGAACACCATGGCGTAATGGTGTGTCCGAACGTCGTAATCATACTTTATTAGATATGGAGCGATCTATGATGTCTCTTGCCGATTTACCACTATCGTTTTGGGTTATGCATTAGAGACAGCTGCATTCACGTTAAATAAGGGCACCATCTAAATCCGTTGAGACGGCGCCTTATGAACTGTGGTTTGGCAAGAAACCAAAGTTGTTGTTTCTTAAAGTTTGGGGCTGCGATGCTTATGTGAAAAAGCTTCAACCTGATAAGCTCGAACCCAAGTCGGAGAAATGTGTCTTCATAGGATACCCAAAAGAGACTATTGGGTACACCTTCTATCACAGATCCGAAGGCAAGATATTCGTTGCTAAGAATGGATCCTTTCTAGAGAAGGAGTTTCTCTCGAAAGAAGTGAGTGGGAGGAAAGTAGAACTTGATGAGGCAATTGTACCTTCTCCCGAATTGGAAAGTGGAACATCACAGAAACTAGTTCCATTGATTCTTACACCAATTAGTGAGGAAGCTAATGATGATGATCATGAAACTTCAGATCAAGTTTCTGCTGAACGTCGTAGATCAACCAGAGTACGTTCCGCACCAGAGTGGTACGGCAACCCAGTTCTGGAAGTCATGTTACTAGACCATGATGAACCTGCGAACTATGAGGAAGCGATGATGAGCCCAGATTCCGCAAAATGGCTTGAGGCCATGAAATCTGAGATGGGATCCATGTATGAGAACAAAGTGTGGACTTTGGTTGACTTGCCCGATGATCGGCAAGCCATCGAAAATAAATGGATCTTCAAGAGGAAGACTGACGCTGACGGTAATGTTAATGTTTACAAAGCTCGACTTGTTGCGAAAGTTTTTCAACAAGTTCAAGGAGTTGACTACGATGAGACTTTCTCACCCATAGCGATGCTTAAGTCTGTCCGAATCATGTTAGCAATTGCCGCATTTTATGAAATCTGGCAAATGGATAACAAAACTACATTCTTTAATGGATTTATTAAAGAAGACTTGTATATGATGCAACCAGAAGGTTTTGTCAATCCTAAAGGTGCTAACAAAATGTGCAAGCTCTAGCGATCCATCTATGGACTGGTGCAAGCATCTCGGAGTTGGAATATACGCTTTGATAAGTTGATCAAAGCATATAGATTTATACAGACTTGCGGTGAAGCCTGTATTTACAAGAAGTGAGTCTGAGCACTACAACCTTTCTGATAAGTATATGTGAATGACATATTGTCGATCGGAAATGATGTAGAATTTTCTGGAAAGCATAAAGGAGTGTTTGAAAGGAGTTTTTCAAAGAAAGACCTTGATGAAGCTGCTTACATATTGGGCATCAAGATCTATAGAGATAGATCAAGACGCTTGATAAGACTTTCGATGAGTACATACCTTGATAAGATTTTGAAGTAGTTCAAAATGGATCAGTCGAAGAAGGAGTTCTTCCCTGACTTGTAAGGTGTGATGTTGAGTAAGACTCAAAGCTAGACCACGGCAGAAAAATGTAGAGAGAATGAAAGTCATTCCCTATGCCTCAGCCATAGGTTCTATAAAGTATGCCATGCTGTGTACCAAACATGTTGTGTACCTTGTCATGAGTTTGACAGGGAGGTACAATAGTGATCCAGGAGTAGATCACTGTACAGCGGTCAAAATTATCCTTAGTAACTGGATGACTAAGGAAATGTTTCTCGATTATGGAGGTGATAAAGAGTTCGTCATAAAGGGTTACGAAGATGCAAGCTTTGACACTAAATCCAGATGACTCTAAGTATCAATCTGGATGCATATTGAAAGTGGGAGCAATTAGCTAGAGTAGCTCTATGCAGAGCATTGTAGACATAGAAATTTGTGAAATACATACGGATCTGAATGTGACAGACCCGTTGACTAAACTTCTCTCACAAGCAAAACATGATCACACCTTATTACTCTTGGGTATTAATCACATAGTGATGTGAACTAGATTATTGACTCTAGTAAACCCTTTGGGTGTTGGTCACATGGCGATGTGAACTATAGGTGTTATTCACATAACGATGTGAACTATCGATATTAAATCACATGGCGATGTGAGCTAGATTATTGACTCTAGTGCAAGTGGGAGACTCAAGGAAATATGCCCTAGAGGCAATAATAAAGATGTTATTTGTATTTCCTTATATCATGATAAATTTCTTTTATTCATGCTAGAATTGTATTAACCGGAAACTTAGTACATGTGTGGATACATAGACAAAACAGTATGTCCCTAGTATGCCTCTACTAGACTAGCTCATTGATCAAAGATGGTTATGTTTCCTAGACATAGACATGAGTTGTCATTTGATCAACGGGATCACATCATTAGGAGAATGATGTGATGGACTAGACCCATCCGTTAGCATAGCACTATGATCGTTTAGTTTTACTGCTATAGCTTTCTTCATGACTTATACATGTTCCTATGACTATGAGATTATGCAACTCCCGAATACCGTAGGAACACCTTGTGTGCTATCAAACGTCACAACGTAATTGGGTGATCATAAAGATGCTCTACAGGTGTCTCCGAAAGTATTCGTGGTGTTGGCATAGATCAAGATTAGGATTTGTCACTCCGAGTGTCGGAGAGGTATCTCTGGGACCTCTCGGTAACACACATCATAATAAGCCTTGCAAGCAAAAGACTAATGAGTTAGTCACAAGATGATGTGTTACGGAACGAGTAAATAGACTTGCCGGTAACGAGCTTGAACTAGGTATAGTGATACCGACGATCGAATCTCGGGCAAGTAACATACCAATGACAAAAGGAACAACGTATGTTGTTATGCGGTTTTACCGATAAAGATCTTCGTAGAATATGTAGGAGCCAATATGAACATCCAGGTTCCGCTATTGGTTATTGACCGGAGACGTGTCTCGGTCATGTCTACATAGTTCTCGAACCTATAGGGTCCGCACGCTTAAGGTTTCGATGACAGTTTTATTATGAGTTTATGAGTTTTGATGTACCGAAGGAGTTCGGAGTCCCGGATGAGATCGGGGACATGACGAGGAGTCTCGAAATGGTCGAGACGTAAAAATTAATGTATTGGACGACTATATTCAGACATCGGAAAGGTTCCGAGTGATTCGGGTATTTTCGGAGTACCAGGGAGTTACGGGAATAGAGGAGAGAGGCCAAAAGGAAGGAGGCGCGCACCCCCTTTCTGGTCCGAATTGGACAAGGGGTGTAGCCCCCTTTTCCTTCTCCCTCTCCCCCTCTTTCCTTCTCTCCTACTCCGGAAAGGAAAGGGGAATCCTACTAGGACTTGGTAGTCCTAGTAGGACTCCCCACACTTGGCGCACCCCCTCTAGGGCCGGCCTCTCCCTCCCTCCATTATATACGGGGGCAGGGGGCACCTCTAGACACAACAATTTATCTCTTGATATCTTACCCATGTGCGGTGCCCCCCTCCACCATAATTCTCCTCGATAATATTGTAGCGGTGCTTAGGCGAAGCCCTACGACGGTAGAACATCAAGATCGTCACCACGCCGTCGTGCTGACGAAACTCTCCCTCGACACTCAGCTGGATCGGAGTTCGAGGGACGTCATCGAGCTGAACGTGTGCTAGAACTCGGAGGTGCCGTAGTTTCGGTGCTTCATCAGTCGAGCCGGGAAGACGTACGACTACATCAACCGCGTTGTTCTAACGCTTCCGCTTTCGGTCTACGAGGGTACGTAGACACACTGTTCCCACTCGTTGCTATGCATCTGGTAGATAGATCTTGCGTGATCATAGGAAAATTTTAAAATACTACGTTCCCCAACATGAACTAAGTCCATACGAGAAGCCACCAAGTCATCCACAAGGTTATCAAAAGCTGCCTCAAGAGCCTTGAGGTACTCAACCAATTATTTGATAGCTTCATCACGTTCTCCCCTTGCGCAAGCAAACGCAAAGTGGCGCGTGTAAGGCACGTGGCAGGGGAGTTAGCGATAGCGACGAGTCTTCATTGAAGGAAGAGCATCCCGGAGACGAGCTATCGCCTCCCGGGCAACTATCTGCATGGCATGCCTCTCCGTAGGCATGGCCTTGCTGTAATGCCCCGGATGTAATATTTTCCCTTTTGGGTATATAATATATCTCCGGCTTCATCTATTTCCATTCCGGGCTCTTTGTCTTTCGGGTTTTCGTCGTTTTGTTGTGTGAGTGTGTGGCATTCATTCATATCATATAGACATGTGCATCGCATTGCAATTGTGTTGTCGGTTGCATCCGGTTCCACGCGTTCCTTCCCGTTGTCCGTTTCGCGTTCCGGAGCTCCCTCACGTGTCTGTGGTGTCCCGTAGGCCTACTTTGGTTTTTGGCCGTGTGACGTTGCCGGTGTGGCGCGAGACTTGTCGTGTGTTGTGGTTTTGTTGTGTGTAACCCGCCTCTCAAATCTCGTCGTGTTTGGACTCCGTTTGCTATCCCAACAGTTTTTCGTGTGGGTCCAAAGTGCCTCCGCGTTGTGGCCCAAAACACCCCCTACAGCAGCCCACTAACATCCCCTAGGCCATCCTAACTTCCCCCGCGATCAGATCCGTCGGATCGCGATCGGAGGGCTCCAAAACACCTAAATCCCCCCTAACCCTAAAAATCTGCTATATAATAGGCCCCTATGTCTATTTTGGCATCTCTAGCTTCTTCCTCCTCCTTCCCCTATTTTTTTCTCAGATCCATCTAGCCCCAGCCACTTGGCTAGTTCCCCTCGAGCAACCGCACCGAGCCGCTTCCATCGCTGGATCGGGAGCGCCCCGATCTGGTCAACGCGTCGACCAGCTGACCGGCCGCAGTCCCTCGATCGGCCAGGGCAGGCCCCCCTCGACCGATCCCTCGAAGCTCCCCACTTCGTCGAGGTCTGGGCCTCGCCCTCCCCGCCACGGGACCACATCGCTCCCTTCCGTCGCGGTCGTTCCTGCGCCCGAAGGCCCAGCTCCTTCGCCGACCGCGCCGGCCCGACCGCTTCGGCCTCCAGCGCCGCCTCGCCAGTTCTCCACCGCCGACCCGCACCACCGCAGGCCAAGCCGCCCCAAGGCCCAGCACCGAGGCTCCGCCCTGGGCCTCCTCCTGGTCACCGCCTCCATCCCACCACCGCAGCCGCGCTGGGCTCCCTCCGTCGGGCCGCAGCCAGCCTCGCCCCGGATCCCGCTCCAGGCCGCCTGCAGCGCCGCTGGGCCTTCCTCCGCCTGGGCCGCCCGCCTCAGCTGCCGCACCTGGGCCTCGCCAGCCTCCTTCGCGCCGGAGGCCCGAGCCAACCGCTCCACTGGGCCGCCGCCTTCCTCCAGATCGGGCCGGATCCGCCGTTTCCCCGGGCCGTCTTCAGATCCACCGCCGAGGGCCCGTGGCCCGTTTCCCCACCAGATCTGAGGTTGCCTCTTTTAGTCCTCTAAGTCCCAGATCTGTTGTTGTCTGATGCAATATTCAACTGCTGATATCTTTTAGTGTGTTTGTCCGTTTCGCGCAAATAGCATGTCCAGACGTTCGTGGTGACTAGCACTACGTTTCATTTCTTTGTGTCATGCATGTTAGAGATCATCTAGGTGCTTGTTTTTCTGTTACAATAGTGCATCGTGATAAAACTGCTGCTATGTGATGTTTTTTATGCCATCTTTGCCATGTGATAACTTTTAGCTCGTTTGTCCGAATGATGCAAATGACATGTCCACGTGTTCGTTTTGCCATGCTCTACATGTTGTTGGTGATAGGTTGCATGATAGATTATTCTTGCCATGTTTATCATCGTTGCAAAGTGCCATGTGGCTGTGATGTTGTTTCACTTGTTATGAAATGCCATCTTGTTGAGCTCGTTGCTATCGTTGTGTTTATCTCCATGATGCATGCTTGTATGTTTCGGGATCACCATCATGTGTACTTTGATGTGGTGCTTACCACTTGCCATGTTTAGTTTCGAGGTGACTTAAACTTGCTCGTTTAGATGCCATGATGCAACTGCTGTTTTAGGACTTAGTGGTTTTTCACTAAGTCTGAAATCTGTAACGTTCCGATGCCATGTTTGCTTGCTGCTCTAGGACAAACCATGATAGTTTTGGGGTGGATCTTGATTGTTACTTGTAGTATATATTGTTGGCTTTCCATTCATGTTCTCACATGCTTATTTAAGTGGCTGTAGCATGTTTAACTTTTGCTCCAAAGTTTCAATAAAATTCCGCTGTCAGAATTTTATTGTCAAGTTCTATATGTCCAACCTTATTGCTATTGATCCGTGGCTCCTTTGGGGGTGCACCTTTGGACTTATTTGCTTTAGGATATGTCTAGTTTATGTTCATATCATTTGCCATGATGTTTGAGTGATGTAGCTTAATTATTTTGTGCTCCGAAGTTGCTATGTTGCTGTAATTTCAGTTTTCGCTCATTTCTTGTTTCGGGCATAACTTTTAGCCCGTAGCTCCGATTTCAGCGAGTCTTATATGAAACTTGATTGATTTTCTGTGTAGATTCATAATATCATATTGTTATCATGTTTTGAGGTGTTTTGCTTCAGTGCTATTTTCCGTGCTTCGTGTGCATCCTTAGTGCATCCATCATGCATCCATCATTTTTTGAGTGCGCATTGCATCTTGTTGATTTGTGCCTTGTGTGATTGTATTGCTTAGAGCCGGAAGCTGAGACCGAGTACGAGTACGAGCACGAGGTTACCAACGAGGTTGAGCACGAGGACCCTTCTTACGATCCGAACGACTTCTCTTCAGGCAAGATGACCGAACCCCGATAACATTACTATCTTTGCCTATTGCTAGTAGTTCCGTTCTATAGTTTTGCCTCGATGCCCATGTTCTTCCTGTCAGCCTCCTACTTGTAACCATTGCCATGTTTAACCACCCTACCTATGCAAACCGTTGCTTGGCTAAGTACGCTTCGCTCAGCCTTCTTATAGCATTGCTAGTTGCATGTGAAGATCGAAGATGCTTGCTTCATGTTGATGTTTGTTGGGTTATATCACACTATATAATTGCTTAAATGAAATCATCTATATATTGGCAAGGGTGGAAGGCTAAGCCTTTTGCATGGTGATTTGTTCCACTCATGCCGTTAGGAACCGTATAAACCGGTGTTATGTTCCTTGATTATGCGTTCCTAACACGGTTGGGTTGTATGCGACCCCCTTGATAAACCGCTAAGTGCTAAGTCTTTTCCAGCAAATCCCAACATTGGTACTATTTGCCTAATAACAAACTAAACTTGCATAGGGAGTAATTAAACCTCTTTCTTAATCAACAACCCCGGGCCAGTGCCCCACATGAGTGTTGGTCCGAAACGAGCAGACTGCGGGGCCGCCTTGGGGCAACCCGAGGTATCTGGCATACACCTGTAGGATGACTCATCCGGTCGTGTCCTGAGACTTAGATACGCGCGGCTACTATCAGGGTGTCGACACGTCGGGAGGATTTGCTGGATTAGACTTACCTTAGTTCGGTATATCTTGAGCACGGGATTCCGAGAATACTCGGGTCTTCCCACTTTGGAGTTGCGACTCCGCGGATCGTGGGCTTGTAATGGGTCAAGTTGGAACACCCCTGCAGGGTTATGAACTTTCGAAAGCCGTGCACGCTGTTATGTGGCATATGGGAGCTTGTTAATATCCGGTTGTAGATAACTTGACACAATGTTTCTAATACACTACCAGCGTGTGTTCCGTGACTGTCAATTTCCGAATAGGGATTCGGGAGTTGAACACGGAGGGGTTATGTTTGTTGAGCTTGTATCTAGGATCACTTCGTGATCATCTCTCGACCGAGGCTTTCTCTTCTCGCACTCTCTCACGTAAGCTAGTGCTAGTTGCTGCTGCAGACACTTATTCTTTTCTTCAGCCTTATCCTCTCCCAAGGCTTAAATAGTCTTGTTACCCGGGAACGGGATTGCTGAGTCCTCTGTGGCTCACAGTTACTTCACCACACCAGATGCAGGTCCAGCTATGAGCTATCCAGGTGATGGCACCGAGCTAGACTGGGAGTACGACGAGGAGCGTAGCCGATACTATGTTCGTTATCCGGATGATTAGTAGTGGAGACTTCTACTAGGATTCGATCCGACCTGTGGTTTATTTATTTAAGTTTGGTATCTTGACTTTTGGATTTTGCCCTTAGAGGGTTGTGATATTCTTAATGTATGATGTTTGAGACATGTATTGTATTTGTGTGACGTGGCGAGTGTAAGCCAACTATTTATGTTTACAATTCCCCGCTTTTACATGAGATGTGCAAAGATTACCAAACTTGAGATCATTCTAGGATGGACTTATGCCTTTAAGTCGTGCCTCGACACGTAGGAGGTATAGTTCCATCCTAGGCATTACAAGTTGGTATTCAGAGCCTTCTCCGACCTAGGAGCCCCCACTGATTGATCGAATCGTTGACGGTCGAGTCTAGGCACACACTAAAAACATTTTGAGTCCTATATTATATCGGAGAGTAGGATTTCTTTGCTTCTCATCTCCCTTCTCTCTGGTGAGGACTCCTGACGACTACTCTTGTCTCTTCTATCTTCAAAAATTGCACAAATTTTTTTTAGGAATCCCGCGAGTATTCTGGGATTGTTTCGATGTTCTTGTGACGAGGATATTGTTCTCGATGCCTCCTGACATTAGGGGTTGTGGCAGTGTCTCGGGGAGTTGAGCTTCGGGGTATTGTCGTCACAAGCATATCGCAGCAGTATTAAATACTTAAGACGGCCGACATCGAAAATCTCTCCTATACGGCCAGTGGCAAGATAACCCCGACATCACCCAGTACTGGGGAGGTAGTTCGGGAGTATTGCCATAGCTTGTTATAGTGGATGCTTTTCGAAGGTCCGAGGTAGACAGTTTCCGGAAAAGACTGGTTATGTGTTGAAGGATGGATACACCTGGATGTAGGTTTAGAGTTGATTGCGCGGTGCTTCCCGTGTATCCCCAACACCTGATTGCATAACTGGAATCTTTCGGAAATTTATAGGTGGGTTTATCCAGTAGATCGTAGGCATTCTTCCAATGAATGCACGTTAGCGAGTTCGGGGTTCTACATTGAGTGAAGTGGTTTATGACCGATGTTACTATCAGGAGTTGCATCTTAAAGGATCCTCGGCTATGCTGATCCGGGGATTGCAAAACCTTTTCGTAACGCGTTCATATGCTTTCAGCACAAAGATGTTAGAACGAAGCTCCTATCTTGTGTTTGTTTCCATCCGTACCTTGTTGTTTTTCTTATTTTACCTTTTGTCCCCTATGTGGCTTCTCGTGAAGACTGATGTTATCATTTAACTGATAATTTCATTCGTTCCTCTTGTTCGAATGATTTCATTCGTTCCTATTGTTCGAATGATTATTGTGAAGACTTGTTGCAATTCATTCCATTGATTCAGCTTATACCTTCTGTCAATCAATTGCTGATTCGTGGTCATCTCTTTCAGGATGGCTCCGAAAAGGGTTCCCAACGCTAACCCAGAGGGTGAAGAGGTCCCAGATCGTCCTCCTTCCCCTCCTCCTCCGTCTGAGGCTTGGAGAGCGATTATGCAGACTACAGCTCAGAACACCCAGTTGTTGATGCAGATGATGCAACAGATGCAAGCTAATCAATCTAAACAGGGTGTTCCAGGGAATCAAGGCAACTTCTTCAACCAGCAGCACCATGCTACTCTCAACGAGTTCTTGGCCAATAATCCAAAAGCTTTCAGTTACTGTGTCGATCCTCTTGATGCTGAAGATTGGTTGACCGATATAAAGAAGCATTTTGAGTGCAGTAACGTGAAGGAAGAGGATTATGTGAAGTTTGCAGCCTTCCAACTCAAAGACCAAGCAGCTGACTGGTGGCAGCAGTACAAAGGCTCCAGGCCAGGTCAAGTGATCTCTTGGGAGAATTTCTGCAAGGACTTTCGCTCTCACCACATTCCTACAAGTGTCATCGAGGGTATGCGTGAGCAATTCCGCAACCTGAAGCAGGGCTCCATGACAGTCTATCAGTATAATGTCAAGTTCCAAAACCTCGCCCGCTATGCTAAGCAAGACATTCCTGACGCCAAGAGCAAAATCTACCAGTTCCGTGGAGGTCTCAAAGATGAGCTTCAGCTTGCTCTCACTTTGTTCGAGCCCGATGAATTCGACAAGTTCTATAACATGGCTTTGAAACAAGAGGCAGCTCAGCTTAAGATGGAGGCTTCTAAAAAGAGAATTCGAGATGCCGTTCACTCTTCCTCATCGTCTCAGTTGGCTGCGAAACAACAGAAATTCTGGCTTCCACCTCCTCCAGTGATTCGAGCTCCATACAACAACTCCAACAACTCCAACAACTACAAGAACTCTAGTGGACGTGGTTTCTCCCACCCACCCAACTCCAACAAGCAGTCCAAGCAACAGTTCCAAGCTCCAAGACCGAGTGTTCCTCCTGACCGTCCGCTTTCTGAGGTTACTTGCTACAAGTGTGGCCAGAAGGGGCATTATTCCAACAAGTGCAACAACCCAAGGCGCCATCCGCCTCCTCCTCCTGTGGGTACCGCTATGGTCAAGCATGATCCAAAGGCAGCAAGGGTCAATCAGATGAATGCAGCACAAGCGGAGAATTCTTCTAATGTCATTTTGGGTAACCTCTCAGTTAACTCTTTTCCAGCTAAAGTGTTGTTTGATTCAGGTGCTTCATGTTCTTTCATGTCTCAACCATTTGCATCCAAGTATAATGTTGACGTCTAAAGTCTGCCTCAGAAGTTGCAAGTCATTTCTCCGGGGAGACGCATGACTTCCAACATATTTGCTCCGAATGTTTCTATTCGCATGGGTGATTATCAATTTCTGGCTAAACCGGTGATTCTCGGCAATTCTGACATTGACCTCATCCTCGGAATGGATTGGCTTTCTCAGCATGATGCTCACATTGATTGTGCACAGAAGGAAGTCAAGATGACTCATCCTGATGAAGATGTGATTATCTTTGCCTCCAGGGATAACACTATCAGGCTTTTCTCTCTCAATGATAAGGGCGAAATTAATGCCATATCTCAAATTCCGGTGGTGAACGAATATCAAGACGTCTTTCCTGAAGAACTTCCAGGCATGCCTGCACACCGTCAGGTGGAATTCGTTATTGAACTCGAGCCGGGTACTGAGCCAGCATGCCGGCGTCCATATAAACTCTCTCCTGACGAATTGAAGGAATTGAAGAAGCAGCTTGATAAACAGGAGAGTATGGGTCTCATCAGGCCTAGTACGTCTCCTTGGGGCTGTGGTGTCTTATTTGTCAAGAAGAAAGATGGCACGGAGCGTCTCTGTGTTGATTACCGTCCATTGAACAAGAAGACAATAAAGAACAAGTATCCGCTCCCCAACATCAACGAACTCTTCGAGCAGCTCAAAGGAGCTAAAGTGTTCTCTAAGCTCGACCTCCAAATGGGCTTTCACCAAATTCGCATTCGCGAGGAAGACATTCCCAAGACGGCCTTCAGAACGAGCTACGGTTCATACGAGTATATCGTCATGTCTTTTGGTCTCGCCAATGCTCCTCCTACCTTTTTGAGGATGATGCATTACATCTTGAACCCCTATACTGGCGAGTTTGTGCTTGTGTATCTGGATGATATTCTGGTGTTTTCCAAGAATGAAGAAGATCACGAAAAGCACTTACGTCTGGTTCTTGATCGGCTCCGAGAGCATAAGTTCTATGCCAAATTTTCAAAGTGCGAGTTTTTGCTCGATAAGGTTTTGTACCTGGGCCATATCATCTCAGCTGACGGTATTGCAGTTAATCCTGAGAAAGTTGAAGCAATTGTCAACTGGGAAGCTCCTCAGAACGTCAAGCAACTCCGCAGTTTTCTGGGTCTTGCCAGCTATTGCAGAAGGTTCGTTGAGAACTTCTCCAAGATTGCCAAGCCTCTTTCCAACTTGCTTCAGAAGAATGTCAAATACTTTTGGTCTCCAGAGTGTGAAGTGGCATTCAAAACTCTCAAAGAAAAACTCGTCTCTGCTCTAGTTCTGACTCCTCCAGATGAATCCAATCCCTATGAAGTATTCTGTGATGCTTCTCTTCAAGGTCTTGGTGGTGTGCTTATGCAAGAGAAGAGAATTGTGGCATACACTTCTCGTCAGCTCAAGCCAAGTGAGAAGAACTATCCCTCACATGATCTCGAGCTAGCAGCTGTGGTACATGCTTTGATTACGTGGAGACATCTGTTGTTGGGCAGAAAAGTCGACATCTTCACTGATCACAAGAGCTTGAAGTACATCTTCACACAGCCGCATCTGAACCTCCGCCAGACTCGTTGGGTTGAAATGATCCAAGAGTATGATCCCAGCATTGAATACACTCCTGGCAAGGCGAATGTGATTGCAGATGCTTTGAGCAGAAAGGCATATTGCAACAGCCTTATTATCAAGCCGTTTCAGCCCGAGCTTTGTGAAGCATTCAGGAAGCTCAACCTCCAAGTTGTTCCGCAGGGTTTTCTTGCAAATCTTCAAGTTGCTCCTACCTTGGAAGATCAGGTCCGTGATGCCCAACTCAGTGATACCATGGTGAAGAAGGTGAAACATGCTATTGCTAAGGGCATTCCGAAATACAAGTGCTTTCGTGTTGATGAGAGAGATACCTTGTTCTTCGAGGACAGACTCATTGTTCCCAAAGGCGATCTCAGGAAGCTCATAATGGAAGAAGCACATGATTCTCTCCTTTCCTTTCATCCTGGCAGTTCCAAGATGTATCAAGACCTCAAGCAGTCTTATTGGTGGACACGCATGAAAAGGGAGATTGCCCAATTCGTGAATGAATGTGATGTTTGCAGAAGAGTGAAAGCAGAACATCAACGTCCAGCCGGTCTTCTCCAACCTCTTCCTATTCCCGATTGGAAGTTCAACCACATTGAAATGGACTTCGTCACTGGTTTTCCTAAATCCAAGCGAGGAAATGATTCTATCTTCGTGGTGATTGACAAGCTTACCAAAGTCGCTCACTTCCTACCAGTCAAAGAATCCATCAATGCAGCTCAATTGGCAGAGCTGTACACTTCCAGAATTGTGTCCTTACATGGCATTCATCAAGTTATATCCTCAGACCGTGGAAGTTTGTTCACTTCAAGGTTCTGGGACTCCTTTCAGTCCGCCATGGGCACTAAGATCAGGTTCAGCACTGCTTTTCACCCTCAGACTAGTGGTCAAGTCGAGCGAGTGAATCAGATTCTAGAAGACATGCTCAGAGCCTATGTCATATCTTTTGGCATGAAATGGGAAGACTGCCTTCCATTTGCCGAGTTCTCTTACAACAACAGCTTTCAAGAAAGTGCAGGCAAAGCTCCGTTTGAAATCCTCTATGGCAGAAAGTGCCGTACCCCTCTCAACTGGTCTGAAACAGGTGAACGTCAACTTGTTGGCAATGACTTGATCTCAGAAGCCGAAGAGATGTGCAAAGTCATACGTGAGAATCTCAAGGCCGCTCAGTCACGTCAGAAGAGCTACTATGACGGCAAGCATCGTGATTTGGCATTCAACATTGATGATCATGTTTATCTCCGTGTGTCTCCGATGAAAGGCATCCAAAGATTCGGTATCAAAGGAAAGCTTGCTCCTAGATACGTCGGGCCTTTCAAGATTCTTGGCAAAAGAGGTGACCTAGCCTATCAACTTGAGCTCCCTTCCAACTTCGCCAATGTTCATGATGTGTTCCATGTGTCTCAACTCCGCAAATGCTTCAAGGCACCTGAGTGCATGATTCCGTTTGAAGAGATTGATCTTCAACAAGACCTGTCCTACCGAGAGCATCATGTTGCTATTCTCGAAGAAACCGAACGCAAGACCCGCAACAAGTACATCAAATTCTTGAAAGTCAAGTGGTCACATCACACCGACCGAGAGGCTACGTGGGAACGAGAAGATCATCTTCGTTCCGAGTACCCTTCCTTTTTCCAGTCCTAGATCTCGGGACAAGATCTTTTTGTAGTAGAGGAGAATTTGTAATGCCCCGGATGTAATATTTTCCCTTTTGGGTATATAATATATCTCCGGCTTCATCTATTTCCATTCCGGGTTCTTTGTCTTTCGGGTTTTCGTCGTTTTGTTGTGTGAGTGTGTGGCATTCATTCATATCATATAGACATGTGCATCGCATTGCAATTGTGTTGTCGGTTGCATCCGGTTCCACGCGTTCCTTCTCGTTGTCTGTTTCGCGTTCCGGAGCTCCCTCACGTGTCCGTGGTGTCCCGTAGGCCTACTTTGGTTTTTGGCCGTGTGACGTTGCCGGTGTGGCGCGAGACTTGTCGTGTGTTGTTGTTTTGTTGTGTGTAACCCGCCTCTCAAATCTCGTCGTGTTTGGACTCCGTTTGCTATCCCAACAGTTTTTCTTGTGGGTCCAAAGTGCCTCCGCGTTGTGGCCCAAAACACCCCCTACAACAGCCCACTAACATCCCCTAGGCCATCCTAACTTCCCCCGCGATCGGATCCGTCGGATCGCGATCGGAGGGCTCCAAAACACCTAAATCCCCCTAACCCTAAAAATCTGCTATATAATAGACCCCTATGTCTATTTTGGCATCTCTAGCTTCTTCCTCCTCCTTCCCCTATTTTTTTTCTCAAATCCATCTAGCCCCAGCCACTTGGCTAGTTCCCCTCGAGCAACCGCACCGAGCCGCTTCCTTCGCTGGATCGGGAGCGCCCCGATCTGGTCAACGCGTCGACCAGCTGACCGGCCGCAGTCCCTCGATCGGCCAGGGCAGGCCCCCCTCGACCGATCCCTCGAAGCGCCCCACTTCGCCGAGCGCTGGGCCTCGCCCTCCCCGCCACGGGACCACATCGTTGCCTTCCGTCGCGGTCGTTCCAGCGCCCGAAGGCCCAGCTCCTTCGCCGACCGCGCCAGCCCGACCGCTTCGGCCTCCGGCGCCGCCTCGCCAGTTCTCCACCGCCGGCCTGCACCACCGCAGGCCAAGCCGCCCCAAGGCCCAGCACCGAGGCTCCGCCCTAGGCCTCCTCCTGGTCACCGCCTCCATCCCACCACCGCAGCCGCGCTGGGCTCCCTCCGTCGGGCCGCAGCCAGCCTCGCCCCGGATCCCGCTCCAGGACGCCTGCAGCGCCGCTGGGCCTTCCTCCGCCTGGGCCGCCCGCTTCAGCCGCCGCACCTAGGCCTCGCCAGCTTCCTTCGCGCCGGAGGCCCGAGCCAGCCGCTCCGCTGGGCCGCCGCCTTCCTCCAGATCGGGCCGGATCCGCCGTTTCCCCGGGCCGTCTTCAGATCCACCGCCGCGGGCCCGTGGCCCGTTTCCTCACCAGATCTGAGGTTGCCTCTTTTAGTCCTCTAAGTCCCAGATATGTTGTTGTCTGATGCAATATTCAACTGCTGATATCTTTTAGTGTGTTTGTCCGTTTCGCGCAAATAGCATGTCCAGACGTTCGTGGTGACTAGCACTACGTTTCATCTCTTTGTGTCATGCGTGTTAGAGATCATCTAGGTGCTTGTTTTTCTGTTACAATAGTGCATAGTGATAAAACTGCTGCTATGTGATGTTTTTTATGCCATCTTTGCCATGTGATAACTTTTAGCTCGTTTGTCCGAATGATGCAAATGACATGTCCACGTGTTCGTCTTGCCATGCTCTACATGTTGTTGGTGATAGGTTGCATGATAGATTATTCTTGCCATGTTTATCATCGTTGCAAAGTGCCATGTGGCTGTGATGTTGTTTCACTTGTTATGAAATGCCATCTTGTTGAGCTCGTTGCTATCGTTGTGTTTATCTCCATGATGCATGCTTGTATGTTTCGGGATCACCATCATGTTTACTTTGATGTGGTGCTTACCACTTGCCATGTTTAGTTTCGAGGTGACTTAAACTTGCTCATTTAGATGCCGTGATGAAACTCCTGTTTTAGGACTTAGTGGTTTTTCACTAAGTCTGAAATCTGTAATGTTCCGATGCCATGTTTGCTTGCTGCTCTAGGACAAACCATGATAGTTGTAGGGTGGATCTTGATTGTTCCTTGTAGTATATATTGTTGGCTTTCCATTCATGTTCTCACATGCTTATTTAAGTGGCTGTAGCATGTTTAAATTTTGCTCCAAAGTTTCAATAAAATTCTGCTGTCAGAATTTTATTGTCAAGTTCTATATGTCCAAGCTTATTGCTAGTGATCCGTGGCTCCTTTGGGGGTGCACCTTTGGACTTATTTGCTGTAGGATATGTCTAGTTTATGTTAATATAATTTGCCATGATGTTTGAGTCCTGTAGCTTAATTATTTTGTGCTCCGAAGTTGCTATGTTGCTGTAATTTCAGCTTTCGCTCATTTCTTGTTTCGGGCATAACTTTTAGCCCGTAGCTCCTATTTCAGCGAGTCTTATATGCAACTTGATTGATTTTCTGTGTAGATTCATAATATCATATTGTTATCATGTTTTGAGGTGTTTTGCTTGAGTGCTATTTTCCGTGCTCCGTGTGCATCCTTAGTGCATCCATCATGCATCCATCATTTTTTGAGTGCGCATTGCATCTTGTTGATTTGTGCCTTGTGTGATTGTATTGTTTAGAGCCGGAAGCTGAGACCGAGTACGAGTACGAGCACGAGGTTACCAACGAGGTTGAGCACGAGGACCCTTCTTACGATCCGAACGACTTCTCTTCAGGCAAGATGACCGAACCCCGATAACATTACTATCTTTGCCTATTGCTAGTAGTTCCGTTCTATAGTTTTGCCTCGATGACCATGTTCTTCCTGTCAGCCTCCTACTTGTAACCATTGCCATGTTTAACCACCCTACCTATGCAAACCGTTGCTTGGCTAAGTACGTTTCGCTCAGCCTTCTTATAGCATTGCTAGTTGCAGGTGAAGATCGAAGATGCTTGCTTCATGTTGAAGTTTGTTGGGTTATATCACACTATATAATTGCTTAAATGAAATCATCTATATATTGGCAAGGGTGGAAGGCTAAGCCCTTTGCTTGGTGATTTGTTCCACTCATGCCGTTAGGAACCGTATAAACAGGTGTTATGTTCCTTGATTATGCGTTCCTAACACGGTTGGGGTGTATGGGACCCCCTTGATAAACCGCTAAGTGCTAAGTCTTTTCCAGCAAATCCCAACATTGGTACTATTTGCCTAATAACAAACTAAACTTGCATAGGGAGTAATTAACCCTCTTTCTTAATCAACAACCCCGGGCCAGTGCTCCACATGAGTGTTGGTCCGAAACGAGCAGACTGTGGGGCCGCCTTGGGGCAACCCGAGGTATCTGGCATACACCTGTAGGATGACTCATCCGGTCGTGTCCTGAGACTTAGATACGCGCGGCTACTATCAGGGTGTCGACACGCCGGGAGGATTTGCTGGATTAGCCTTACCTTAGTACGGTATATCTTGAGCACGGGATTCCGAGAATACTCGAATCTTACCACTTTGGAGTTGCGACTCCGCGGATCATGGGCTTGTAATGGGTCAAGTTGGAACACCCCTGCAGGGTTATGAACTTTCGAAAGCCGTGCCCGCGGTTATGTGGCAGATGGGAGCTTGTAAATATCCGGTTGTAGATAACTTGACACAATGTTTCTAATACACTACCAGCGTGTGTTCCGTGACTGTCAATTTCCGAATAGGAATTCGGGTGTTGAACACGGAGGGGTTATGTTTGTTGAGCTTGTAGCTAGGATCACTTCGTGATCATCTCTCGACCGAGGCTTTCTCTTCTCGCACTCTCTCACGTAAGCTAGTGCTAGTTGCTGCTGCAGACACTTATTCTTTTCTTCAGCCTTATCATCTCCCAAGGCTTAAATAGTCTTGTTACCCGGGAACGGGATTGCTGAGTCCTCTGTGGCTCACAGTTACTTCACCACACCAGATGCAGGTCCAGCTGTGAGCTATCCGGGTGATGGCACCGAGCTAGACTGGGAGTACGACGAGGAGGGTAGCCGATACTATGTTCGTTATCCGGATGATCAGTAGTGGAAACTTCTACTAGGATTCGATCCGACCTGTGGTTTATTTATTTAAGTTTGGTATCTTGACTTTTGGATTTTGCCCTTAGAGGGTTGTGATATTCTTAATGTATGATGTTTGAGACATGTATTGTATTTGTGTGACGTGGCGAGTGTAAGCCAACTATTTATGTTTACAATTCCCCTCTTTTACATGAGATGTGCAAAGATTACCAAACTTGAGATCATTCTAGGATGGACTTATGCCTTTAAGTCGTGCCTCGACACGTAGGAGGTATAGTTCCATCCTGGGCATTACACTTTCCCACAAATCGGAAGTGGCGTTCTTTAGAATGCCCTCCCTTGAATTGCACCGCAGCCTGGTGCATTGACACGCTGTCGCTGATTTTGTGCCGGTAGAGTGTGAACTCTGGACGAGTCGATGGCCCGATCGCGACCTTGGTGATGGAGGCGAGGAGCTTGATAAACCACTCAGGTAAGTTGGCGAACACCTGTGACTCATAGTCGCTGAAGGCCATCTACAAAAGTAGACAAAATTTCTGAATAGTCAGATCATAAATTTATGATGACTAACACAAAATTGCTACAAATGTAAAATGCTGAAATAGCACTCAATATGCTAATAACCGATTAGCGATCGCACCTAGTGGCTTCGTACAGTCAGCCTGGCTCTGGTACTAAGGTTGTCAGGACCGGTTTTCCAATAAAATATTTACTGAGAAACCGACCTTTTTATCAGACCAGTGTAGAAGAATCCTTCTTACTGGTAGACAAATCCTTGATACAGAATCCAGAGTACTGAATATTATACAGGATTGAGCTGAGGCTGCTCAACAGTTTATTACAAGCACGCCGATATATACATAAGGGCGGATATGACACATGGGTAGGGTGGCATAACTACTGACTCGTAATAAAAGTGGTGGTGGATATGTCACAGTGTAGTGGGTGACACGACTCCAATATTTTACAGCTCATCGAGTGTCGGAGTGAGACCCGATGAATTTATTTGGTGGTAGCGGAAGCGGTTATAATACAGTGATCAACTCCAGGATCGCAAGAGACTGACTGGGACTCGTCTAGGCGTCGGACTCTCTATCGAAATCTTCATCCATGAAATCGCCTTCGTCAACATCTGGCCAAATCAACAAGCGAGGTGAGTACTTTGAATGTACTCGCAAGACAGTTCGGACATAAGATATAACAAATGCAAACATGATGCATATGAGCAGGCTAGCAATATGTACTCAAAGAATAAATTTGCGCTGCAAAATAAAAATGGAAGTCAGGCGGTAGTCCTCCTGAAATCCCAAGGAAATAAAAGAATACCAATCGAGTGGCTGAACGACGCCTCGCAAGGAAAAGTGAATAAACATGCCACAGTCAGACGTCTGAGCGACATCACATAAAGGGCGTATATCCAAAAGTAAATAACGAGAATGCCATAGTCGGACATCTGAGCGACCTCACATAAAGGGCTTATATCCAAAAGTAAATAACGAGAATGCCACAGTCGGACGTCTGAGCGACATCACATAAAGCGCATATATCCAAAAGTAAATAACGAGAATGCCACAGTCGGAGGTCTGAGCGACATCACATAAAGGGCTTATATCCAAAAGTAAATAACGAGAATGCCACAGTCGGACGTCTGAGCGACATCACATAAAGCACTTATATCCAAAAGTAAATAACGAGAATGCCATAGTCGGATGTCTGAGCGACATCACATAAAGGGCTTATATAATAATTTGGCATGAAGGTAAATCATGTCAAGAGATTACTCACTGCAGAAATAACTGGTTAGTTCATCTACCAGGATGTCCCTTGACTAGATTACCACTCTTATCGCTATCTTAGAATATCCGAGACGGTCGCTGAGGTTGACATGGAGTTTGACGCTAGGCCATAAACATGGCTACTCGGAGGGTTTTGACTCTGCAGAGTTTGTACTCTTTAATCACTGTCGACGGATTTCAATAGCCACTAAGGACTAGTTCCGTCTACGGTATTTTAGCAGAAACACAACTAACCAGTACACACCCATTCCACATCCCGCTTCCCGGAATCACCCTAGGTAATGTTCACGAAAAACATTAAGACGGGGAGGCTACAACCTCGAATAGCATGTTATCAAATTAATACCGCGCGCTCTAAGGGGTGCCCCCCTCTCGGTCCCAACCGGAAACACCCATGCCCCCTGACCGGATGACGGGCTTTAATCTAGGGCCATGGAACCCTCATCCCGGCCCCTCTATTTGGTGTGTACAAGGAAAGAGGTTTGCAGCTGACTAAACTGTATTCTTTGCAGAAGACATGTGACAGTACCAAAAAGAAGACGAACGGGATCATGACTTGATCCACGTTAACACTGGAGTTAACGGTTGACTGGCATGCTTCAACAATACCAACTTACAACCTATCATGTCACCACATGATCGGTTGGCTCACCATCAACTTTCGGAGCGCACACGGAGCTTGTCCTGCATGAAATATAACATCCACAAAATGCTTACAAAACCATGCCATGAGAAAAACTACTCAAGCAAACATGCCACACACTCATCTTATCAAAGGTTCAAAAATGCTTGCCTGGTTCGGAGTAGTCGAAGTCTAACTCGGTGAAGTTCGCGGCTCCGTCACTTCCTTCGGTATCTACGGATGAAAATAAGACGGGTACTAACATAAATACCGTGCGCGCATAAAAGTTTTCCCAAATATTTTTCAAATAAATATGATAAAAAACTAGACAGAAAAATAAAGAGGACAGAAAAAGAATCAATTCAAAATCATTTTTTGTTTAAAAGTTATTAAGGTTTTTGTCCAGGGACTTGTCTGTAATGAAACAAAAAGTTTCCAGGGGCTAGAATATAAAAACAAAAAATGGTTCAGTAAGTAGTACGCCAGCTGAAAAGGGAAAGCGTATTTTGCCCGGAGGCGTTTTCCAGAAAAACGATTCGAATGAAACAGAGAGACTGACGAGCGGGTCCCACCCGTCGGGTTTGAAATTTCGAACATAAAAATAGAGCGCGCCGGCGCTAGAGAGCCGCGGTGATCGCCGGCGCCGATCCACGGCGAGGTAGGGGAAGTGGGTGGTACCTACGGGTTCACGGTGCTCTTCCACGTGTGGGGGTGGTGGTGTTGGACGTCGGCGAGCACCACGTCGACGGTGACCTTCTCTCCGGCGGACGGCGTTTCGGGTGGTGGTGGGTCTCGTCGGAGAGAGCTGCAGAGGTCAAATTGAAGTGGGGCTGAGGCGTCTAGGTGTGTCGGGAGGTGATGGCTTCTCGCCCCTCGTTGGTTACCCCAAGTGGAAGGTAGTTTTCCCTTGGCAAAGATACCAAGGATCGAATCCCGTGAGACTTCGAGGGTCAACAAGAAGGTGTCAATAGCACCATAGACTTTCGCTTGACAGGACCTGCACACAAATCCAAATAACTTTGCTCCCAACGAGTACAGAGAGGTTGTCAATCCCTCCGGCCTTGTCGTTTACAAAGGATCAAACGCAAGAGATAATAGTGATAGGTATGACTGCAACTAGTAAATAAGAACATGAAGTAAATAACGGATGTGATCAGTGATGGTAATATGGACCGGGGTCCCATGATGTTCACTAGTGATGTCTCTCTCCCAAAAGACAATAAAACAGCTAAGCGAGGTAAACGAATTACAGCTGGGCAATTGACAGGATTATGTGCGCAAACCAATAGTAACTATGCTGCAAAGAAAGGTAGAGGCTCAAAAGCATGGGCGGTACGCCAAGGCAAGTAGACCGAAATCCATCTGCATCTACTACTAATCATCCACCTTGAGATATCTATCCAGAACATCTCGCTGGTATTAAGTTGCGAGTCCCACCCAAAGTGTAATCTCAAAGCAACAGACAACTACATTAAAAGAACTTTGCGTAAAGTAAACAATCCTTGCACCCGCAAGTACAAGCACCATTGTTTTCCCCCTTGTGGCAACATCACATCCCCTAGACTCATGTTTCTGTCACTCAAGCTAGTCATCGAGGGGCATGAACCCAAAATCAAGCATAACGTTCCCTCTTGGAGTTACTACCTACTACTTGGCCAAAGCAATAAACAGCAACGGAGAACATGCAAGAATTACTCAAGAACATAAATATAAAAGAGGTGAATCAAATATATTACTCACACACAATCTGAACATAATCTCATAATCCATCGGATCCCAGCAAACTCATCATAGCAACAACATAAGGATTACATATGTGCCTCGATCATGTAGGGCAGCTCACGAGGTCTAATCGGTGAAGAACAAAGAGGGGAGGAGAACATCACATAGCTACTGGTCATGGACCCATGGTCCAAGGGGGACTACTCACAACTCATCCGGGAGGCGTCCATGGTGGTGGAGAAGCTCCCGGTGGTGGTTCTCCCCTCCGGCAGGGTGCCGGGAAGAGTTCTCCTGGTGCTCCCGATCTTGGAAGCGCGGCGGCGGCGGAACAGAGATGAGATCGCAAAAAAGGGTTTCGTCCTCGAGGGTTTCGGGACGCGGTGTAAATATATGCCAAAGGGGGTCACCAGAGGAGGTAAGGGGGGCCCAGGCCCCCCCCGGCGCGGCCAGGGGTGGGGCCGCCCCCCAGGGCGCCTGGAGCCCCTGTGGCCCCCCTCTGGCCCTACTTCTGCCGCATGGAAGCTTTTGGAGCGCTGATTTTTTATATATTTTTCCCGGAATTTTTCTGGCAATTTAAGTAATGGGAAAACCTGAAATACAAAAACAGCAGAAAACAGAAACTGGCACTGGGGTGCACTGAGTTAATAGGTTAGTCCAAGTATGATCAAAAGTGTATGGAAGTGCATAAATATCATAGCAATATCACACAAAAGAGGCATGGAGCAAGCAGAAATTATAGATACGTTTTGGACGTATCAGGAGGCTACTGGCATGACTAGGGAGGCGGAGGAGCTCTCACCAGAGAAAGAGCTGCCGGAGCCCGAAGCGGATCGGGGCGGCCGGAGTTGGGGAAGAAGGGATTCTCGAGGATCTTCCAGTGGCTGGACGGGGTCTGGTGAGATGGTGGAGTGGTGCGGGGTCGAATGCGAGCTCGGGGCTGCTATTTATAGCCGGCCCGAGGCGGTTGCCGCAAACGGGATAAGTCCAGCGAGCGATTACGGCGAGGCTGTGGCTGAACGGGTGGCTTAAGGGTCTGGGCATCGTCGTGATGGTCTACTGGTTCCATCCCGATGCTGAATTTAGCATGCCATGGGCGTTTACGGCACATTCTCAACGGAACGGCCGTGCGGGCACGTCGGGGGCAGAGAGCGCGCTCTACGCCTCTCAGGCCACGGCGACGGTGCTGCAGCATGCACAGGGGAGGAGACGGCCACGTGGAACTCTCAGGTGGCTTGGGCGGTGCCGAACGGCGTTGCTTTGCAGGGTGGCCCCTGTCGGCCGCCACGGGTGGCTCTGCCGCCGCGAAAGACTCCGGCGCAGGCAGGCCACGACGCCACCGACGCTCGCAACCGGCCAAGCGAGCGTGCCGCGCTCTGGATAAGGTAGAGGAGCAGTGCGGCAAGGTGCCAAGGCAACACTGGTGAGATTGACGCGGCGTCTGATGAAACTGCACTGTCGACTGAAACTTCAGTTAGCTTTTTTCTGAATTTCGACAGAAATAGTGCACCTCAATTGTTTGATCAAATGATTCATACACTTGCCGAATTTTTCTCGAGCTGAATTTTTGTGAGGTGGTCTCTTGATGCATGTAGAGGCTGCCTAAATTTTCACAGATTTTTAGGAAGAGAGAAAATATGAATTTCATCAAAAATGGCAAGTCTGGTCCAAACTTGCAGGAAGCAAAATATGAAAATTTTGAACTGTGGACCAGCAGATCTTGATGGATCTAGGTTGAGGATACTAAGGACTAGTAAGGGGGTTTAATTTGGGATCAAAACTCAAAAGGAAACTAGTAGTTCCTTTGTAAATCACCAAGGCTTAATTTAAAGGACATAAATTGTTTTTGGGGTAAAATAATTAGAAGAAAAGTTTAAAGGAGGTTGAAACCTACTGGAATTGATGTTAGACTTGCCCAAGGTGAGAATGAAGGTTCTGGGAAGGAAGATCTTCATTGGGTGTCATGGCAAAAGGCAAGTTTGAATGGAAGAGAATAAGCCCAAGGTTTTATAGGAAGACTTTTCATAAAAAGAAATTGTCAAAACCATTTTGAAAATAAATTGTGTTGAGCCAATACAAGGTGAAAACCCTCATGACCAGAGATGTAGGTTGAGAAGGACACACAAATTCTTTTGTCATAAAATATTTGAGAAGGAGAGGTTTTAAGAAAGATTCAAATATCCTCCTTCCAAAAAAAACCAAAGAATTTGATGAAAACAAGTCCAATTTTTTTGGAGTGTTACACTCTCTTAGAACTAAAACTGCACGGTCGATAGCGTCAACATGGTTTGACAACACCAGAGCGTAGTTTTGCCCATGCCAGTGCGGTGACCGTGTGAAGACACGGTGCCTAGGATGCAGTTGACGCGCTCAGGCTGGCGCCTTCTCCTCTGTTGCGGGTGTGATCGATCCAGAGCTCGCCGCCGACTGCCGCGCCGTGCCACCAACCCCAACCCATCACATTTGACTACTCCCTGGCGATCAGCGATGCCGGAGCCACCGCAGCGAGCCCGGGCATGTCATGGCCAAAACACCACAGTGCGCGCGTGCGCTTGTCCCTTTCCCCCACCGCCTCCTGTGCTCGTCCGCGAGTGTAGGCATGCTCCGGAGTCGACGCTGAGTGCTTGTCCCCCCAGTTGGAGCTTCTCGTCGATGTTCGCCGCGTGTCCAGAGCACTCCAGTGGCGACACGTCCCCCCTCTCGCTCCGGCTATATATAGCCCCCTCCTCGCTTCACTAGCCATTCGCCACTCCAAACCAACCCCACGAGCACGTAAACAGGCCAAAGCTCGGTCGGGCAGGCCTCTGGCCGTCGCCCCGACCAAAGAACTCTGGCGACCTCCTGCATCCAGCAATCGCACCCCAGTGCCTCTCAAGCTCAAGCAACTGCTCGGGCGGGGCATTGGGAGGTTGGTGGTGCTGCCTGGACTACGCCAAGCCCTCTAAGCCACCCCTAGCCGCCGTCTCCTTCCCCTCCGGCCAACTCCGTCCGCCACCGCAGCTTGCCAGCTCAATCGCGGGCAGCTCCGACCACCCCAAGTCAAGCCACGGGTACGAGCAGGTGCGCCAAGAGCCCCGCTGCAATCCTATCCCTCTAGCTTAGATCCAAACCCCCTCGTCGCCGGCGTGCTCTCCGACGAAGCTCCGCCTCTCTTTGATCTCGCCCCCTTTCTCTCTCTCCTGACGCGCGGGACCCACCTATCAGTCTCACCCCTCGCGCCCGAAGCGGTACGAGTGGAGGCGCATTTCTGGTTTACGTCTTCGACGTCACCCCCTGGTTTTTTGTTAATTCAAATTTTATTCAAGAATTTGATTAAACTTTGACCAGCGACCATTTCTAAACCATAAGTCCAAATGATTTGATTGTTTTTGCATTGTCTTAGTCTCAGAAAGCTCTAGCAGCACACCCAAGGGTGAAATTTTTCTTGCTGTCTAGAATTTCTGGTGAATTTCAGAATGCATTTTGATATTTGTTTTTGTGGTTTTCAAATCTTTTTCAAAAGGAGAAACTTGTCTTGAAACAAACCAAGAGGGTTGTGATCCTCCTCTGCACTAAGGCAAGCCACACCAGCATTTGGACGGGGTTATTTCAATATCTATGATTTTCTACTTGAATATGAGCTCTTATTTGTATCAAATATTTGATAAATAAAATTTGGTTAATAGTAGTAACTTTATTCTGTTGAATATGCTTGTTTATGGTACTAGTTGAATGCATAAAATTGGTTGGCTAAGTAGAGTAAGATTTTAACATTAGAAATGTACTATGTAAGTATATGATAGATAATGTACGTAGTGATATTTTTAAGAGAGACGATTTCCTATGCATGGTGGTAGCTACGCACGCATGGTGGCAGCTACACACTCTTTGGCATACATTCCTTTTTTGATATATGAGGTGTCGGGTTTCTTATGACATTGGCACAAGTGCATTTTTTTGTATATTAAATGATTTTTTCCCACTTCTCTTTGTCTTTTTATTTTTGTTGTGTAGAAAGGGCCTTTTTCTCACTTCTCTCATTCTTTTTGCTTGCCCTTTTGGCATAATTGTCTGTTTGCTTGCCTAGCTAGTTCAGAGTCACGATATTTTCGTTATAGAGTTATTTTGTATAGTCCAAAATAATTTATCAAAATAATTAGAGATAAAAATTGGGGCCATGCGTAGCTACCACCATGGGTAGCAAATTATTTCTGGTATTTTTAATTCGATGATGACCTAATAAAAATATTGCTGGATAATAAAAATGAGTTGTAACTAGAGAAGAACTTTAGTATGACAAGATATTAATGTTGAAAAGTTTGATCCATAACTATGAGTGCTTGTTTTGTATGACGAGTAGTTGCATGTTTAATTGCGTCATGTCGTGATCTTGATAAAAGTTTTGACAAAGTAAACTTGATTAAGTTCAACTTGAATATGATGTTGATCGCATCATGGTGCCACTGACTTGGGTCTATATTTAGTGTGACCACGCTTACCTTGTGGGAATGTCTTGACCCGACACTTTGTTGTGCCTCTCACCAGTGCCTCCCGCGTGGGGAGGTAATGGGCATGCATACCCTGGCCCGGTAAGCAGACATAACCTTGTGTGCTCGTTTTTGTTTTTATGGTACCTTGTCCCCGTTTGGGACCATTTTGCCACGACGGTGGCCGTTGGTGTCTTTGGTAGACACGGGGCCACCCAAGACCTAGCCCTATGAGGGAGATGGTCGGAGTGGCCGGGAGAGTGCCATGAAAAAGGGATGGTTTCGTCGGAATCTTTCGGACCACACGTATGGGAGTGCGAGACCAGAGTTCCGTAGTGTGGGTAAAGTGCGCTACCTCTAGAGAGTGTATTTAAATCTATCGATAGCCGCATCCTCAGTTATGGGCATAGCTCGGGAGTAAGTCACCCCATGGATCAACTTTTATAAATAATTTTGCAAATTAAATGATTGATATGATGCATGTGTTTGGAGTAAATCATGATCGTTGGAGTTGCTCGTGATGAATTGATGTCGGGTGTGACCCGATTATTTTCACCGTTTGGTTACGAGGTACTCAACGGGTAAGCGAGTCCATGTGACTCGGAGTAAGTATTGGCTTCATTGCACCAATAATAGTTTTTGTATTGCACTACTACGATGAATTGTCTGGATATTGTCTGTCATCATGTTTATGTTTGTTGTGAGCTTGCAAGTACATTCAATGTACTGACCTGGCGTGCTATGCCAGCTTTCAGGAAATTTGATTCGCATCGGGTCGTACCGCGCGTCTAGGTCGTGTCCACGATGGTGTACCTGTGCTATGGAGTTCCACTTCGTCGCTCTTCCACTGCAGTGTAGTTTGTGTGACCGAGGCCCCGTCATGTTCATTAAATAATGTACGTACTATTCAGAAGTGATATGTCTCCATATCTATAATTTTTATTGTTCCATGATATTATTTATGATGTTTTGGATGTTTAATGGGATTTGTTATACACTTTTATATTATTTTTGGGACTAACCTATTAACCCAAAGGCCTAGTTCAGATTGTTGTTTTTTTGCCTATTTCAGGGTTTTACAGAAAAGGAATATCAAAAGGAGTCAAAACGGAATGAAACCTTCGGGAGGGATATTTTTGGAGCAAAATCTGCACGGGAGACTTGAGAACCACGGAATAGGGCTAACGTGGCGTCCACGAGGGTGGGGGGCGCCCCCCCGCCCTACAGGGTGCGCCCCCCTGCCTTGTGGGCCCCATGTTTGTCCCCATGTGCCCTCCTTCCTCCTATATATACCTATGTACCCCAAAAACATCAGACACGGAGAGAAAACCCTAGTTCCAATGCCGCAACCTTATGTTCCCTTGAGATCCCATCATGGGGCCTGTTCCGGAGCTCCGCCGGAGGGGAGATCTACCACGGAGTGCTTCTACATCATCATCATCGCCTCACCATGAGTTGTGAGTAGTTTACCATAGACCTTCGGGTCCATAGTTAGTACCTAGATGGCTTCTTCTCTCTCTTGGGATCTCAATACCAAGTTCTCCTCGGTCTTCGAGAAGATCTATTCGATGTAATCTCTTTTTGCGGTGTGTTTCTCGAGATCCGACGAATTGTGGGTTTATGATGAAGATTATCTATGAGAAATATTTGGTTCTTTTCTGAACTCTTTTATGTATGATTATAATATCCTTGCAAGTCTCTTCGAATTATCAGTTTGGTTTGGCCTACTAGATCTATAGTTCTTGCAATGGGGGAAGTGCTTGGCTTTGGGTTCAATCTTGCGGTGTCCTTTCCCAGTGACAGTAGGGGCAGCAAGGCACATATTGTATTGTTGCCATCGAGGATAAAAAGATGCGGTTTATATCATGTTATTTGAGTTTATCCCTCTACATCATGTCATCTTGCTTAAGGCGTTACTTTGTTCTTATGAACTTAATACTCTAGATGCATGCTGGATAGCGGTCGATGTGTGGAGTAATAGTAGTAAATGTAGAATTGTTTCGGTCTACTTGTTTTGGACATGATGCCTATATATAATGATCATGCCTAGATAGTCTCATAATTATTCTCTTTTCTATCAATTGCTCGACAGTAATTCGTTCACCCACCATAGAAATCCGCTATCATGAGAGAAGCCACTAGAGAAACCTATGGCCCCCGGGTCTATTCTCAACTTATCAATCTACAATCTACTTTACTTTTTCGGTTTTTACTTTTTGTTCTTATATCCAAAATACCAAAAATATCAAACTATCATCTCTATCAGATCTCACTTTTGTAAGTGACCGTAAAGGAATTGACAACCCCTTATCGCGTTGGCTGCGAAGTTCTTATTTGTTTATGCAGGTGCGAGGGACTCGCGCGTGGTCTCCTACTGGATTGATACCTTGGTTCTCAGAAACTGAGGGAAATACTTACGCTACTGTGCTGCATCACCCTTTCCTCTTCGAGGGAATACAACGCAAGCTCGAGAAGTAGCAAGAAGAATTTCTAGCGCCATTGCCGGGAGGCTTACGCAAAAGTCATAAACCAAGTACCTATCACAAACCCTTATCCTTCTTATTACATTTATTTGCCTCTCGTTTTCCTCTCCCCCACTTCACCATTGCCGTTTTATTTGCCCTTATTTTTGTCGAGTGTTTATCGTTCGCTTGCTTCTTGTTTGCTTGTGTGTTGGATTGCTTGCTTGTCACTATGGCTCAGAACAATACCAAATTGTGTGACTTCTCCAATACCAACAATAATGATTTTATTAGCAGTCCGATTGCTCCTAATACCGATGCTGAATCTTGTCAGATCAATGCTGCTCTATTGAATCTTGTCATCAAAGATCAATTTTCGGGCCTTCCTAGTGAAGATGCCGCTACCCATCTAAACAACTTTGTTGATTTGTGTGATATGCAAAAGAAAAGGGACACGGATAATGATATTGTTAAATTGAACTTATTTCCACTTTCACTTAGAGATCGCGCTAAAACTTGGTTTTCCTCTCTGCCTAGAAATAGTATTGATTCGTGGAATAAGTGCAAAGATGCTTTTATCTCTAAGTATTTCCCTCCTGCTACGATGATCTCTCTTAGAAACGATATTTTGAATTTTAAGCAACTAGATCATGAGCATGTTGCACAAGCTTGGGAGAGAATGAAATTAATGATACGTAATTTCCCTACTCATGGTTTGAACTTCTGGATGATTATTCAAAAAATTTATGCTGGCTTCAATTTTACTTCTAGAAATCTTTTAGATGCGGCCACAGGAGGCACTTTCATGGAAACTACCTTAGGAGAAGCTACCAAACTCCTAAATAATATTATGGTTAATTATTCTCAATGGCGCACCAAAAGATCTACTAGTAAAAAAGTGCATGGTATTGAAGAGATTAGTGTTTTGAGTGGAAAGATGGATGAACTTATGAAATTATTTGCTGCTAAGAGTGCTTCTTCTGATCCTAATGATATGCCTCTATCCACGTTGATTGAAAATAATAATGAATCTTTGGATGTGAATTTTGTTGGTAGGAATAATTTTTGTAACAATGTTTATAGGGGAAAATTTAATCCTAGGCCTTGTCCTAGTAATTACTCTAATAATTATGGTAATTCCTACAATAACTCTTATGGAAAGATGCCTTCTGAATTTGAAAGTAGTGATAAGGAGTTTATGAATTCCCAAAAGAATTTCAATGCTTTGCTTTAAGAAAAATTGCTTAAGATTGATGAATTGGCTAGAAGTGTGAATAGAATTACTCTTGATATTGATTCTTTGAAACTTAGATCTATTCCACCTAAGCATGATATCAATGAGTCTCTCAAATCCATGAGAACTTCCATTGATGAATGCAAAGAAAGAACCGTAGGATGCGTGCTAAAAAGAGAATTATATAAAAGCGTGTTCTTCTAGTTACCATGAAAATAAAGATGAAAATCTGAAAGTTGTTGATGTTTCTCCTATTAGATCCTTGTTTTCTAGTAAGAATCTTGATAAATATGGGATTGGAGATGAGTCTACTTTAATTAAAAGGTGTCCCAATAATTCAGAGTTTTTAGATCTTGATGCTAAAATTGTTAAAAGTGGAAGTGAAGAGATTAAAACTGTGCATAGTGATGAAACCACTACTTTGGATTTCAAGGGATTCAATTATAACAATTTCTCTCTGATTGTTTGTATTTCCTTGTTGCAATCCGTACTAGACTCTTTGCATGCTTATAGTCAAAATAAAGCTTTTACCAAACACATAGTTGATGCTTTGATGCAATCTTATGAAGAAAAACTTGAATTAGAAGTTTTTATCCCTAGAAAGCTTTATGATGAGTGGGAACCTACTATTGAAATTAAAATTAAAGATCATGAATGCTTTGCTTTGTGTGATTTGGGTGCAAGTGTCTCCACTATCCCAAAAACTTTGTGTGATTTGCTAGGGTTCCATGAGCTTGATGATTGTTCTTTAAATTTGCATCTTGTGGATTCTACCATTAAGAAACCTATGGGAAGGATTAATGATGTTCTTATTGTGGAAAATAAGAATTATGTGCCCGTAGATTTCATTGTTCTTGATATAGATTGCAATCCTTCATGTCCTATTATTCTTTGTAGACCTTTCCTTAAAACGATTGGTGCAATTATTGATATAAGGGAAGGAAATGTTAGATTCCAATTTCCGTTAAGGAAAGGCATGGAACAATTTCCTAGAAAGAAAATTAAATTACCATATGAATCTATTATGAGATACACTTATGGATTGCCTTCCAAAGATGGCAATACCTAGATCTATCCTTGTATCGTGCCTAGCTAGGGGCGTTAAATGATAGCGCTTGTTGGGAGGCAACCCAATTTTATATTTTTTGTTTTTGCTTCTGTTTAGGAATAAATATTGCATCTAGCTTCTATTTAGATGTGGTTTTGTGTTTTAATTTGTGTTTGTGCCAAGTAGAACCTTTGGGAAGACTTGTGTGAAGTTTATATGATCTTGCTGTGAAAAACAGAATCATTAGCGCTCACTAGAATGGTCACCAGATTTTACTGGAGTGTGATATTTAGTTTATTCTTTATGCAGATGATTAACAGACAAATCCCCCACGTTTACCAATTTATTTCAATTTTTTGGAGTTACAGAAGTATGCGAAAGTTACAGATTACTACAGAGTGTTCTGTTTTTGACAGATTCTGTTTTTCCTGTGTTGTTTGCTTATTTTGATGAATCTATGAGTAGTATTGGAGGATATGAATCATAGAGAAGTTGGAATACAGTAGGTTTAACACCAATATAAAAAATAGAATGAGTTCATTACAGTACCTTTGAGTGGTGGTTTGTTTTCTTATACTAACGGAGCTTACGAGATTTTTGTCTAAGTTTTGTGTTGTGAAGTTTTCAAGTTTTGAGTATTGCTTTGATGGACTATGGAACAAAGGGTGGCAAGAGCCTAAGCTTGGGGATGCCCAAGGCACCCCAAGGTAAAATTCAAGGACAATCAAAAGCCTAAGCTTTGGGATGCCCCGGGAAGGCATCCCCTCTTTCGTCTTCATCTATCGGTAACTATACTCGGGACTATATTTTTATTCAGCACATGATATGTGTTTTACTTGGAGCGTCAAGTATTATTTGAGTCTTTGCTTGTTTGTTTTCCACAATCATACTTTCTGGACACACCTTTTTGAGAGAGTTAATTATGGCATAAGAATTGTTAGAACACTCTATGTGCTTCACTTATATATTTTGAGTTAAATAGTTTGCTCTAGTGCTTCACTTATATCTTTTAGAGCACGGTGGTGATTTTATTTTGAAGAAATTGTTGATCTCTCATGCTTCACTTATATCCTTTTTAGAGTCTATTAGAACAGCATGGTAATGTGCTTTGGCTATACAACTAGCCTTAACATGATAGGCATCAAAGATGAATGTACTAAACACTTTCATACTAAGTGCATTGAATATGATGAGAAGTTGGATGCTTGATAATTGTTTTGAGATATGAGGATAGTGATATTAGAGTCATGCTAGTGGAGTTATTATGAAATTGACAAATACTTGTGTTAAAGTTTGTGATTCCTGTAGCATGCATGTATGGTGAACCGCTATGTGACGAAGTTAGAGCATGAGGTATTTATAGAGTGTCATCCTTTGTGTGGAGGTCGGGGGCGCGCGAAGGTTAACTCCTACCAACCTCTCCCCTAGGAGTATGCGTTGATTGCTTTGTTTTTATGACTCATAAATTTTTGCAATAAGTATATGAGTTCTTATGACTAATGTTGAGTCCATGGATTATACGCACTCTCACCTTTCCACCATTGCTAGCCTCTCTTGTACCGCACAACTTTTGCCAGTACCATGCATCCACTATATATCTTCCTCAAACCAGCCACCATACCTACCTATCATGACATTTCCATAGCCATTCCGAGATATATTGCCATGCAACTTTCCTCCATTTCGTTCATATGACACGCTTCATATTGTCATATTGCCATGCTTGATCATGTAGTTGACATCGTATTTGTGGCAAAGCCACTATGCATAATTTTTCATACATGTCACTCTTGATTCATTGCACATCCCGGTACACCGCAGGAGGCATTCATATAGAGTCATACTTTGTTCTAGTATCGAGTTGTAATATCGAGTTGTAAATCAATAAAAGTGTGATGATCATCATTATAGAGCATTGTCCCATGTGAGGAAAGGCCAAACAAAAGAGAAGGCCCCTCCAAAAAAAGAGAAGGGACAATGCTATTATCCTTTTTCCACACTTGTGCTTCAAAGTAGCACCATGTTCTTCATGATAGAGAGTCTCATGTTTAGTCACTTTCATATGCTAGTGGGAATTTTCATTATAGAACTTGGCTTGTATATTCCAACGATGGTCTTCCTCAAATGCCCTAGGTCTTCATGAGCAAGCAACTTGGATGCACACCCACTTAGTTTCTTTTGTTGAGCTTTCATACATTTTTAGCTCTAGTGCATCCGTTGCATGGCAACCCCTACTCACTCACATTGATATATATTGATGGGCATCTCCATAGCCCGTTGATACGCCTAGTCGATGTGAGACTATCTCCCTCCTTTTTGTTTTCTCCACAACCACCATTCTATTCCACATAGTGCTATATCCATGGCTCACGCTCATGTATTGCGTGAAAGTTGAAAGGTTTGAAAGAATAGAGTATGAAAACAAGTGCTTGGCTGAAACCAGGGTTGTGCATGATATGAATATTTTGTGTGATGAAGAGGGAGCATAGCCAGACTATATGATTTTGTAGGGATAACTTTCTTTAGCCATTGTATTTTGAGAAGACATGATTGCTTTGTTAGTATGCTTGAAGTATTATTATTTCTTATGTCAATATAGACTTTTGTCTTGAATCTTTCAGATCTGAACATTCATGCCACAATAAAGAGAACCGCATTGAAAATTATGTTGGTTAGCATTCCACATAAAAAATCCCATTTTTATCATTTACCTACTCGAGGACGAGTTGGAATTAAGCTTGGGGATGCTTGATACGTCTCCAACGTATCTATATTTTTTGATTGCTCCATGCTATTATTTATGATGTTTTAGATGTTTAATGGGCTTTGTTGTACACTTTTATATTATTTTGGGACTAACCTATTAACCCAAAGGCCCAGTCCAGATTGCTGTTTTTTGCCTATTTCAGGGTTTTACAGAAAAGGAATATCAAACGGAGTCCAAACGGAATGAAACCTTTGGGAGAGATATTTTTGCAGCAAAATCTGCACGGGAGACTTCAGAACAACGGAATAGGGATGTAGTGGAGTCCACGAGGGTGGGCGGTCCCCCCCCCCCAACAGGGCACACACCCTGCCTCCTGGGCCCCACGTTTGGCCCCCGGTGCCTTCCTTCCTCCTATATATACCTATGTACGCCGAAAACATCAGACACGGAGAGAAAACCCTAGTTCCACCGCCGCAACCTTCTGTTCCCGTGAGATTCCATCTTAGGGCATGTTCCGGAGCTCCGCCGGAGGAGGGATCTACCACGGAGTGCTTCTACATCATCATCATTATCATCGCCTCACCATGAGTTGTGAGTAGTTTACCACAGACCTTCGGGTCCATAGTTAGTACATAGATGGTTTCTTCTCTCTCTTTGGATCTCAATACCAAGTTCTCCTCGGTCTTCGAGAAGATCTATTCAATGTAATCTCTTTTTGCGGTGTGTTTGTCGAGATCCGATGAATTGTGGGTTTATGATCAAGATTATCTATGAGAAATATTTGGTTCTGTTTTGAACTCTTTTATTTATGACTAGCAAAAATGCCCGTGCGTTGCAACGGGAGAAGAAAACATATCACATTCCATCTCTTTTCGCCAATACACACTTGTCTCCATCTTTTATTTCAACACAATACCCCCCATGTATTGCCAATTTACGAAAAAGGGTTTCCCCTCGCTTTAGATTATAAAGCAACATCCAACCGATACAACCAGCTTGCTGGGGTAGCAGCACAAATAAGCCCAAAAGAAAAAAGGAGAGAAAGAAAAAAAGAAATAAATGTCGACGCCGGCAACTCAACTAAGCAAAGAGGGCCGACACCCGCTGCACCCTCCGGAGAAGTACCACCGCCCACCAAGCACTCCCAAGCCTCGCGTACCAAGCAACAACTTCATGAAGAAATGCGACGACGACGACGCTGCTGCCCGGACAAGTCCTAGGGTTTCCCCCGGTATGCGGATGGCAGTGGGGAAGGGGTATCACCGACGCCCCTCGGGAGTGTCCGGCAACGCCCACGGGCGCAGCCATGCGGGTGGCGAACAAGCCGTCAGACATTTCTCCCGCCCCCGAAACCACCACCGCCACCCCAGACAAACGGAAGCACACCGCCCAACATGCTGCCCACCAGCCTGTGCCACCACGGATACCACACCATCATCACCGTCTCACTGAGGCCACCAACACGAGACCTGGAGGTAGGATGAGCAGACACCGAGCTCGGTGGCAACCGCAACGCAGCCGACAGGAGGGAACAACATCCACCGTTGCGCGAAGCCGACCAGACATAGCGACATGGACTTGCTAGGCCACCACCAACCCGAATGGACCCCAACGGGTCTGGACAGTCCCTGCAGCCATGCTGCAGCACGCTGGCCACCGAAGCCATCACCATCGCAGCCACGGCCGCCTCGCCTCACCACCAGGGAGCTACGCCATCGCGCCCCGGACCTCAGGCCCGCCCTAGCCCAGATGGGACCCAAAAGGGCCCAGATATGGGCCGAGCGGGCGCCGCCGGCCAGCCGCCCACCACACCGCCCCGCAGCTAACGGCCACACCCCCGCGTCGAGACCACCCGAGGCCCGCAGAACGCCGCCACCGGGCCCCACCACCGCGAGCCGAACAACACCACCACCGAGTAGTAGGGAGCCCCGACTCCCCCTCCAGGCACACGGGGAACGGACGTCCGCCGCCGCCGGCGCCATCCGGGCTCGTCGGAGGCCGCTGCTAGTGGCGGCGAAGGGAGATGAAGGAGGAGGGGGTCGAGACGGGGAGGCGGGCAGGGGGCGCTCCGCCGCCTCGGGGGGGCGACAGGAGCGCCGGGGGAGGGGAGGAGGAGGGGGAGAGGGAGATAGGCCGGGGGGCGCGCGCACCGGTGGCCGACGGCAGTGGGAGGGGCGAGGAGTGGTCGGTGGCAATAGGGGAGTAGGGGAGGAACCCTAGCTCGGGGACGTGGGAGCGGTTCCCTCGCGTTCGCCCCTCGTCTGACGATGTATTGCCAATTATATTCCTTTCTGCCCTCATCGACGGTGCCACTCATGTCCACCTTGCGTCATATTCTAAATCCTTCTAAAAATATTGATGCAAGAACATAAGAGGTCAACTCTACTGGGGGAAATTCAGTAATGGGTATCAAAAAATAAGTGACATGCACATTTGAAGTTTGTTTGCTTGATGCAATGAAATCTTCTGTGGCATGTCTATAATGACTTCTGACTTATAGTCATATGTTTATCCAAAAACATACGTACGATAACATGTTTTCCTTTAATACTAAATTCAGGCTTCCCAACGGTAAATAATAGAGACACCAGCTAAGAGAATAAGGTGAATCTATGTGAAACCTTCTGCTTGTGCATGAACTCTCATAGTAAATAACTACATGATTGTTTACATGTACGAAAATCAATCATCAAAGCAGTGAAACAATGTGATTATGTTCAAAAACAAATCTGCATCGCAGACTAAAACACATTTGGGAAAATTTACTGGTCTATTATACCTAGTATTGTAAGAAATAAATACATAATTTTCTAGTATTTTCTCACTAACTCCTCAAAAGTTAATCAATTAACTGCTCTACTGCTATTCACCCCTTCACTTGCTATTCATCCCTTTCTTGTATCTATCTCCTTTACCTGTATCCAGGATCTAGAGACAGATATATGTTGTATAGATGACAAAGCTCTAGCTCAACCAAACCTCACAAGTTTAGAGTTCATACATCTATATGTCGTGACCGCATCAAGGCCAACCAGCAGCGTGCAATCCGCCCCAAGCCCCAAGTCACCTCTCCGTGCATTCTTAACAATCGTATTTGGTCATGTCACCACACGAAGAAAACACCGGCAGCTGCAATTAGTTCTAATCAAAACCGCAAAGAGTAAAAAGGGGCTTTGCATAAAAAATAAATCTTACACTCGCATAGCGACATACACGGTGCCGACCAACAAGAGCACCCCGTTCCGCCCCATGTCATCCTCCTCTTCAATGCCGCAACATCGCAAACATATTTATCACTTGCCTCAAATGACCTACTTGTAATTTGTAATAAATTATGGATGTTTTTGTGAATTGTTATTTGTATTTTTTTTCATGTTGCCAATTTGAATCCTTCCAAACATTTGTGGAACCATTTTTATGGGACAAAGTATAAATCTTGGAGTCTAGAAAAATTGGTCCCATGAAGAAATTCCATTATCCCCTAGGCTTTTTCCCTGTAATGTAAACAAATTCAGCAACCGACGACTGGGCCGGTATCAAATATCCCCGCAACCTCCGAACCAGCCCACCAGGCCGAGCTAGCTCCGTAGAAACCTAGCCGAATGCCCATAACTCTTTTCCTCAACCCTCTCCCTCGTCTTCCGTCAAGCGCCGCCAAACACATAGAACACACAGCGTGCGCCTCGCGCCTCTCCTCACCGACCTCCACGACCTCTGGCCGGCCGTCTCGAGCGCGGACCTCAGACTTTCTCTACTATGCCTTTTTTCGTGAACTAATAAATGACTCCTCTTGCTCCAAGCTGCGGCGTTGGCTGGCGGCTTCGCCTCCAGCAAGCACGGGTGTCGCCTGCCGAGCTCCTCCCCCATCCCAGCACCTCCCCAACATCTGGCTCCTAGCGCCGGCTTCGTCTGCTGTTGCCGCGCCACACAACCTTGAGCTCCTGTGCCCTCCACTGACCCAGCTCCATGACTGCCCTGTCTCCTGCCGATGAGCGCTGCCTCCCGCCGGCCTCCTTCCTTCCGGGGTCAGAGACCTACCATGGTTCTCACGTGCTTTTGCTTGACGAGGCTGGTTGATACTACAGATAATCTGGAACGTATTTCAATTGGTGACATTCAATTCTTTGGAGCAAGGTGGGATTATTCGGTGTGTACTATAGTTTGATTGACTACACAGCCTACGATGACAAAAAATTAAGCATGGATGCAGCCCAGCCAGAGGCCCAACTGGCCGATGTAGCCACGTACAGAGAAATCGAATGTAACGTCAAATAAACAAATAGTACCACCTCGGATAATAAAAAATATCAAAAACTCAAACGTATGGAGAACTATGAAATCTTCCGTCCTTTATTATTAGGTAAAGATTATAATATCCTTGCAAGTCTCTTCGAATTATCGGTTTGGTTTGGCCTACTAGATCTATTGTTCTTGCAATGGGAGAAGGGCTTGGCTTCGGGTTCAATCTTGCAGTATCCTTTCCCAGTGACAGTAGGGGCAGCAAGGCACGTATTGTATTGTTGCCATCGAGGATAAAAAGATGGGGTTTATATCATGTTATTTGAGTTTATCCCTCTACATCATGTCATCTTGCTTAAGGCGTTACTCTGTTCTTATGAACTTAATACTCTAGATGCATGCTGGATAGCGGTCGATGTGTGGAGTAATAGTAGTAGATGCAGAATCATTTTGGTCTACTTTTTTCGGACGTGATGCCTATATATAATGATCATGCCTAGATAGTCTTATAATTATTCGCTTTTCTACCAATTGCTCGACAGTAATTCGTTCACCCACCGTAGAAATCTGCTATCATGAGAGAAGCCACTACAGAAACCTATGGCCCCCAGGTCTATTCAACTTATCAATCTACAATCTACTTTACTTTTTCCATTTTTACTTTTTGTTCTTATATCCAAAAATACCAAAAATATCAAGCTATCATCTCTATCAGATCTCACTTACGTAAGTGACCGTAAAGGGATTGACAACCCCTTATCGCGTTGGCTGTGAAGTTCTTATTTGTTTGTGCAGGTGCGAGGGACTCGCGCGTGGTCTCCTACTGGATTGATACCTTGGTTCTCAAAAACTGGGGGAAATACTTACGCTACTGTGCTCCATCACTCTTTCCCTTCGAGGGAATACAACGCAAGCGCAGGAAGTAGCAAGCAGCACCGTGTGTGCCGCTTGGCCTCGAACCCTGATGTAATATCAAACCTATGTAATTCTGTTAGCATCAATAAAGTGGTTATTTCTGTACCATGTTGTTTTGTATTGCGAGAAGACTAGATCTCTCGGCTGGCAATGCAAGGTAAACCGGTTGCTCTGAGCCGGGGTGCCACACGGGATCACATCATTAGGAGAATGATGTGATGTACAAGACCCATCCGTTAGCATAGCATTTGATCATTCAGTTTAATGATACAGCTTTCTTAATGTCAAATACATGTTTCTTTGACAATGAGGTCATGCAACTCCCGGATATCGTAGAATACCTTGTGTGCTATCAAACATCACAACGTATCTGGGTGTTCATAAAGATGCTCTACAGGTATCTCCGAAGGTGTCTGTTGAGTTGGCGTGCATCGAGATTGGGATTTGTCACTCCATATGACGGAGAGGTATCTTTGGGCCCTCTCTATAATACACATGGCAAGAAGCTTACATGCAAAGTGACTAAGGAGGTAGTTTCCAGATGACATATTATGAAACGAGTAAAGAGACTTGCTGGTAACGAGATTGAACTAGGCATAGACATACCAACGATCGAATCTCGGGCAAGTAACATACCGACAGACAAAGGGAATTACGTATGTTGTCATAAAGTTTCAACCGATAAAAGATCTTCGTTGAATATGTAGGAATCAATATGGGCAACCAGGTCACGCTATTGGTTATTGACTGAAGAGGTGTCTCGGTCATGACTACATAATTCCCGAATCTGCGGGGTCGCACGCTTAACGTTCGTTGACGCTAGAGTAGTATTGAGATATTTGATGAGTGGTAACCAAATGTTGTTCGAAGTCTCGGATGAGATTCCGAGCGTCACAAGGAGTCTCTAAGTGGTCAAGAGGTAAAGATTTATATATGCAAAGTCATATTTTGGGTTTCGCAAAAAGGTACAGTTTTTCGGTATTGTACCAAGAAGCTTCCAGACGGTTCTAGAGGATTCCAGAGGGGTCCGGAAGTCCACAAGTGGGTCCACCACGACCCGAGGGCTAGCATGGGCTGCTGGGAGCCGCCATGTCCTTATTGGGCTAGGCGCAGTAAGTCCTCAAAATCCCATGTGGCTAGGGAAGTCAAAAAAAGGAAGGAGTCCTAGAAGGAATAGGCACTATTGCAGGATGGTCCAAACGCGACACTACGATCTGAGACCCTTCAAAGAAACTGTGTGTGATGCCATAATCACAAACGGTGGTGTTAAAAAACCATCAAAAAAGGTGCAAAACGTTTGCGATGACAGATGCATCAAACCCGGTTGAGAATTTAGTTGCGGGTGCGATGTTGGGCATACGGTTCAACTCAGTTAACTGTTTGGAATGAGGAGGCATAAAAGAAACGGGCAGCCAGATGAAGGCGTGTGCGATATACAACATATGGTTCACTAGGATGAACTGTGTGTGATTAGGCAACACAATGGAAACGGTTCGACTGAACAAGATGTGTGTGATACGCGGCAAATAGGTCTGTAATATGAAATGTGTGCGAGGACCGATAATAACACAGACGATTGCTGCTAATAAGCCATGTGAATTGCTCTGTCTACAGTAGAATAACATGTATATATATATAACTGTAATAAACATCCAATTACATAAGTGACAATACAAATCCTTCGCACACACCTCAATAAAAAATTGCATGCATTCTAAAGTAGGAGAAACGATCATCTAGTCATCTACTTCTTGTGACGCTCCCGCCACTGCTATGTGGCTCGATCCCTCATCTGGGTTAGGAAGAAGACAATTCCTCATGTCAACGATCCACCTGTACATCTCGTAGCTTGTGTACGCGTCCATGGCCGCGAACTTGACATGTTGTTCATCTAGTCTCTTATGCCACACACTGTGCCAGGCGTTCTTGTCCTAATTGCTCTCTTGCTTCATCTTCGCGTAGTAGGGGTCAATGATGGCCGAGGAGAGGTCAACCAGGGAGTTCAGTTTGCTTTTGTCTCTGCCCCAGACCTTGTAGGGGTGCTGGCTATTGACAAGATTTGGGCATTTCAAGTCTGAAACCTTTTGCGCTTTTAGATCGTTGGTGGTGTCCACCATAGCGAAACTGTAGTCGGAGCTGTTGATAAACCTGGAGAAACGCTCGCAAGGCCTTGTGGCAAGGTGGAAGTGGTAGACGAGGATGTCATGTCGCATGCACAACTGGGCGACTGCAACCACCTGATCTTGCCCGGCATGACCGATGGTGTACTCGAGGTCGAAGTCGACCACTCGGTACTTGTCCACGGTAGGGAACTGCTCCATAGTATGGATGGAGCTCTCCACTGAGACCGGATCGTTCGTGTACACCACCGAGAGGGCCTTCCCCCTCACGAGGGTGTCCACTACGTGATGTGTGGTGAACTGCCCGCCATTGTCGTCGTCAGCCGCTGGGAGCGCCATTGGAGCCACGGGGAGCGCCATTGGAACCGCTGGATGTCCTCTCAATATGTGTCCTTGTGGGTGTGCTTATTGTGTTTTGTGAGACGAGAGATGAAGATTAATGGCCGCAGGAACAAAAGAGGGCCGGGTAGCGTGGCTTCTCGGCACGCCCACATGGCAGTTTTTGCAGCGGGTAACTGCATCGTCGCGCGGCACCCGGCGCAAGCGCTAGCACATAAACGTGTGTGATCGTGCGCATGGAGGGACGAGGGCAGAGCACCCGGAGGAATGCGAGAGTAGAGTGCGCACGGCGGGACGTGAGGAGAGCGCGCTGCGGCCGCCTGAACCCCAAGTAACCACACACATAGACCAGTTGAACATGCAGGAAATGGTCGCCTACAAGCCGTCCGACAGTTACGTTGCTGCATAGAGAGCGGCCGTGTGGTACCACCTCCGTTTAGTCTATAGGCTCCTTTATATTCCGTGCCATACTTTACCCTCAAATTTCTTAAACAAGTCCTTTGTTGCAAAAAATATCTTGCAAAATTTCCGCCACATGATCCTTGTTGCAGAAATTTCCTGCAACATGACATGTGTTGCAATGATAAAAAGTGAGGCCTAGTCCAACGACTCGCGAGGCGATTAGCAGCGCCCAAGTTGTAAGGATGGAATCACCCATTGCAACAAAACCTATGACTCTTCAGTGTTTGACCACCGCACCTCATGGGCAAGTGATGATAGTGCCCAGGTTTCTTATATGAGGCTGTGCGAGCAAAGCCTTGTTTTCCAATCAAATGGATGGCTCGGTATGTCATGTCACATTTTTTTATTTGAGAATCGGTACGTCACGTAACTAGCCGTAGTAGCTGGGGTTGCAAGGCATTGTTTAACCAGTCATGTAGGCTCTACCCCCACGCAGTCTGAGCGGCTTGACTCCCATGAATCGAACGGTGGGCAAGAAGGATGATTTTCCTGAGTTTTCATCCGGTAGACGCATAGCACTCCCCATAGAAATTTAGGAAACTCTTTCAGTATTACGTTCGATTCTTTCTTTTTCTCGAGGGTAGTACTCTACGCCAGTGTGCCAGCCGAAATTCTCGACCGGTCAGCCCCCAGCCGCACGATGTGCACGTCTCAACGACACGATTCCACTCCTCGCGCCAGTCTCCTTCCTCGCGCCGATCAACCATGACTCCATGCTTGCCCCTGAGCCTCCTGTGCTCGCCAGCAGCCCGTGCTGTCGCGCTCGCCCTCGTCAGCCGCCTGCACCACCATGGTCCCGTCTCCGTCGAGTGGTCGTGGCTTCCTCCCCGAGTTTTTTCAGCTTCCTTGATATGTAGTTCCAGCACTACCTGTGGTGATCGCCGCAATTCCGGGAAGCAGTGTCGCCGGCTCGTCGTCGGACTGGTTCCAGCTGATGGAAATATGCCCTAGAGGCAATAATAAAGTTGCTATTTATATTTCCTTATATCATGATAAATGTTTATTATTAATGCTAGAATTGTATTAACCAGAAACTTAGTACATGTGTGAATACATAGAAGAAACAGAATGTCCCTAGTATGCCTCTACTAGACTAGCTCATTGATCAAAGATGGTTATGTTTCCTAACCATAGACATGAGTTGTCATTGGATCAACGGTATCACATCATTAGGAGAATGATGTGATGGACAAGACCCATCCGTTAGCTTAGCAGTATGATCGTTTAGTTTTACTGCTATTGCTTTCTTCATGAGTTATACATGTTCCTATGACTATGAGATTATGCAACTCCCGAATACCGGAGGAACACGTTATGTGCTATCAAAAGTCACAATGTAACTGGGTGATTATAAAGATGCTCTACAGGTGTCTCCGAAGGTGTTTGTGGTGTTGGCATAGATCAAGAATATGATTTGTCACTCCGAGTGTCGGAGAGGTATCTCGGGGCCCTCTCGGTAATACACATCATAATAAGCCTTACAAGCAAATGACTAATGAGTTAGTCGCGAGATGATGTATTACGGAACGAGTAAAGAGACTTGTGTGTAACGAGATTGAACTACGTATGATGATATCGACGATTGAATCTCGGGCAAGTAACACACGGATGACAAAGGGAATAACGTATGTTGTTATGCTGTTTGACCGATAAAGATCTTCACAGAACATGTAGGACCCAATATGAGCATCCAGGTTCCGCTATTGGTTATTGACCAGAGAAATGTCTCGGTCATGTCTACATAGTTCTCGAACCCGTAGGGTCCGCACGCTTAACGTTTGATGACGATTTGTATTATGAGTTATGTGATTTGATGATCGAAGTTTGTTCGGAGTCCCGGATGAGATCATGGACATGACGAGGAGTCTCGAAATGGCCGAGAGGTAAAGATTCATATATTGGAAGGCTATATTCGGACATCAGAAAGGTTCCGAGTGATTCGGGTATTTTTCGGAGTACCGGAGAGTCAATGGTCCTTAGTGGGAAGGAGAGGCAGGAGCCAGGAGGTGGCGCACGCCCCTCCCAAGCCCAGTCCAAATTGGACAATGGGCTTGGGGTGCAGCCCCCCTCTCCCTTCCTTCTCCCCTCCCCTCCTTTCCCCCCTTCTCCTAGTTGGACTAGGAAAGGAGGAAACCTACTCCTACTAGGAGTAGGAATCCTACTCCCTCGGGCATGCCATAGGAGGGCCGGCCCTCTCCACCTCTCATCCTTTATATACGTGGCCAGGGGGCACCCCATAGACACACAAGTTGATTTTCAAGCCGTGTGCGGTGCCCCCCTCCACAGTTACACACCTTGGTTGCAAAGTTGCAGTGCTTAGGCGAAGCCCTGCGCTGGTAACTTCATCATCACCGTCACCACGCCATCGTGTTGACAAAACTCTCGCACGACGCTCAACTGGATCAAGAGTTCATGGGACATCATCGAGCTGAACGTGTGCTGAACGCGGAGGTACTGTACATTCGGTGCTTGGATCGGTTGTATCACGAAGACGTTCGACTACATCAACCGCGTTACTAAACGCTTTCGCTTTCGGTCTACGAGGGTACGTAGACACACTCTCCCTGCTCGTGTCTATTCTTATCCTATATAGATCTTGTGTGATATTAGGATTTTTTTTGAAATACTATGTTCCCAATAGTGGCATCAAGAGCCAGGTCTATGCGTAGAGTTGTGGGCGATAATGGTCATACTTCTTACCAGCATGTCATACTTTGATTCAGTGGTATTCTGAGATGAAGCGCCCCGGAGCGACATTACGCGTACGCTTACACGAGACTGGTTTCACAGTTACGAGCACTTGTTGCTCAGGTGTCTGTCTCTCTCACTTCAGGTTGAATCGAGTGTGGCTACGTCTGGTCCTTGTGAAGGTCAAAACAGCACACTTGACGAAAAATCGTTGTGGTTTTTGTATGCGTAGGTAAGAACGGTTCTTGCTAAGCCCATAGCAGCCACATAAAACTTGCAACAACAAAGTAGAGGACGTCTAACTTGTTTTTGCAGGGCATGTTGTGATGTGATATGGTCAAGACGTGATGAGTTATACATTATTGTATGAGACGATCATGTTTTGTAAAATTATCGGCAAACGGCAGGAGCCTTATGGTTGTCTCTTTATTGTATGAATTGCGAAGGCCATGTAATTGCTTTACTTTATCACTATGAGTTAGCGATAGTAGTAGTAGCAATAGCTGGCGAGACGACCACGACACTACGATGAAGATCATGGTGTCTAGATGGTGACGATGGAGATCATGACGATGCTTCGGAGATGGAGATCAAAAGCACAAGATGATGATGGCCATATCATGTCACATATTTTGTTCCATGTGATGTTATCTTATTATGCTTTGGAGATGGAGATCAAAAGCACAAAATTTCAAGGTACAAGTGTTCTCCCTGAGAATAAACCGTTGTGAAAGTTCGTCGTGCCGAGACACCACGTGATGATCGGGTATGATAAGATCTACATTCAAATACAACGGGTGTAAGACAGTTTTGCACATGCAGAATACTCGGGTTAAACTTGAGAGCCTAGCATGTATAGACATTGCCTCAGAACACTGGAGACCGAAAGCTCGAGCGTGAATCATATAGTAGATATGATCAACATAAGATGTTCACCATTGAAAACTTCTCCATCTCACGTGATGATCGGACATGGTTTAGTTGATTTGGATCACGAGATCATTTAGATGACTAGAGGGATGTTTATCTAAGTGGGAGTTCTTAAGTAATATGATTAATTGAACTTTAATTTATCATGAAATTAGTCCTGATAGTATTTGCAAATTATGTTGTAGATCAATAGCTCGCGTTATAGCTCCCCTATATATATTTTTATATGTTCATAGGCAAAACTAAGTTGAAAGATGTTAGTAGCAATGATGCGGACTAGGTCCGTGATCTGAGGATTATCCTCACTAGTGCACAAAAGTATTATATCCTTGATGCACCGCTAGGTGACAAACCTATTGCAGGAGAGATGCAGACATTATGAACGTTTGACAAGCTCGGTATGATGACTACTTGATAGTTTAGTGCGCCATGCTTTACGGCTTATAACCGGGACTTCAAAAACATTTTGAACTCCATGGAGCATATGAGGTGTTCCAAGAGTTTAAAATAGTATTTCAGACTCATGGCCGTGTCGATAGGTATGAGACATCTGACAAGTACTTTGCCTACAAGATGGAGGAGAATAGCTCAACCAATGAGCATGTGCTCAGAATGTCTGAGTACTACAATCGCTTGAATCAAGTGGGAGTTAATCTTCCAGAAAAGATAGTGATTGACTGAGTTCTCTAGTCACTATCACCAACTTACTAGAACTTCGTGATCAACTATAATATGCAAGGGATGACCAAAATGATTCCCGAGCTCTTCGTGATGCTGAAATCAATGAAGGTAGAAATCAAGAAAGAGCATCAATTTTTGATGGTTAACAAGACCACTAGTTTCAAGAAAAGGGCAAGGGGAAGAAAGGGAACTTCAAGAAGAATGGAAAGCAAGTTGTCACTCCCGTGAAAAAGCCCAAAGCTGGACCTCAGCCTGAAACTGAGTGCTTCTAACTGCAAAGGAAATGCTCACTGGAAGCGGAAGTTCCCCAAATATTTGGTGGATAAGAAGGATGGCAAAGTGAACAAAGGTATATTTGATATACATGTTATTGATGTGTACCTTACTAATGCTCGTAGTAGCACCTGGGTATTTGATAGTGGTCCGGTTGCTAATATTTGTAACTCGGAGCAGGGGCTACGGATTAAACAAAGATTAGCTAAGGACGAGGTGACGATGCGTGTGTGAAATGGTTCCAAAGTCGATGTTATCGCCGTCGGCACGCTACCTCTTCATCTACCTTCGAGATTAGTTTTAGACCTAACTAATGGTTATTTGGTGCGAGCATTGAGCATGAACGTTACATCTGGATCTTGTTTGTTACGGGACGGTTATTCATTTAAATCAGAGAATAATGGTTGTTCCATTTTTATGAGTAATATCTTTTTTGGTCATGCACCCTTGAAGAGTGGTCTATTCTTGTTGGATCTCAATCGTAATGATACACATATTCATAACACTACTAGGAAAAGGGCTACTAATGGTGCACCGATTTTTCCCATTAATGGCGCACTACTGGTGCGCCATTAGTAGCATGCCATTAGTATTATTTACTAATGGCGCACCTCTGGTGCGCCATTAGTATCTGGTATACTAATGGTGCACTACTGGTGCGCCATTAGTATAGTGCACGGTGCGCCATTAGTATGCCTCGCAGGGGGCCATCTATACCCAGGTGCTTTGGCATACTAATGGCGCACTACATAGAAGTGCGCCATTAGTAATTTTTTTCAAATTTTTTTATTTCAATTTTTTTTTAAAAAAAATTAATTTTTTTTTAATTTTTTTCCTTAATCTGATGTCATTATGGCTTAATATGGGGTCAATTTGCTTAATCTCAAGTCAAATCACACTCTATGGTCAAACTTCCCATAAGGTCAACCATCCTCACACTACTCCAGCCCGAGCAAGCTTAACTTCGTAGTTCTATCCAACCCCAGCACCAGCTCACTTCACACGCACTTGTTGATATATCTATCATATCAATCCTATTAACCCTTCTTGATGTCTAGGAGTTTGTTAATGTTCATGAGTATGATGAAATTTTGAAAATATATTTCAAACTTCCCGGTCATATTACATATCATATTTTGGAAAAAAATTATAAATTTTTTTTTTCGAAAATTTTATATTTTTTTTTCTGTTACTAGTGGCGCACCTAGCAAACGGTGCGCCACTAGTAAGTTTGAAATTTTTTGAATTTTTTTGCCTGTAGATCTTAAAAGCCCAGTAACTTTTTTTCTGTTAGGTTTTTGGGGATTTTGAAAATGTTTAACGGGGTTTCCCCTAGTTAAATTCGGATGTAACTTTTCGAGTAGATGATTTTTCATATAAAAAACTTTTTAATCCGAGTTCGTATGCAAAAGTTATACCCGTTTTACTAAATTCCAGAGATATTTTGCAAATAAAGTCAAAATTCATATTTGTAAATTTTTCCAACAAGTAGACCACATATCACATGGGAAACTTATTTTCTTTTATTTTTTTTGACATTTACATCATTTTCTTTTATTTATTTTTAAACTGGAAAAGGCGGTCCACGGGGGGGGGGGGGTGCAGTAATGGCCAAGTTACTAATGGCGCACCGTGGGAGTGGTGCGCCATTAGTAGTTCAACTTACTAATGGCGCACCACTCCCACGGTGCGCCATTAGTATTTTTTTAAAATAAAATTAAAAAAAATAAAAACAAAATTTGAAAAAAATTACTAATGGCGCACCGTGGATGTGGTGCGCCATTAGTAGTTCAACTACTAATGGCGCACTATCCACTGGTGCGCCATTAGTAGTTTTGAGAAAAAAATGAAAAAAAAAATTGTTACTAATGGCGCACCACGTCAACGGTGCACCATTAGTATTTGGATACTAATGGCGCACCAACACATGATGCGCCATTAGTATATACTAATGGCGCACCGAATGTCTGGTGCGCCATTAGTGTCAATTCCATCTATAGGCCTTTTCCTAGTAGTGTAATATTGAAGCCAAAATATGCAAGGTTGATAATGATAGTGCAACTTATTTCTGGCACTGTCGTTTAGGTCATATTTCTGTAAAGCGCATGAAGAAACTCCAGGCTGATGAACTTTTGGAATCACTTGATTATGAATCACTTGGTGCTTGCGAACCATGCCTCATGGGCAAGATGACTAAAACTCCGTTCTCCGGAACAATGGAGCGAGCAACAGATTTGTTGAAAATCATACATACTGATGTATGTGTACCGATGAGTGTTGAGGCTCGCGGCGGGTATCGTTATTTTCTGACCTTCACTGATGATTTGAGTAGATATGGGTATATCTACTAAATGAAGCACAAGTCTGAAACATTTGAAAATTTCAAAGAATGTCAGAGTGAAGTAGAGAATCATCGTAACAAAAAAATAAAGTTTCTACGATCCGATCGTGGAGGTGAATATTTGAGTTACGAGTTTGGTCTTCATTTAAAACAATGTGGAATAGTTTCACAGCTCACGCCACACGGAACACCACATCGTAATGCTGTGTCCGAACGTCGTAGCCGTACTTTATTAGGTATGGCGATCGATGATGTCTCTTACCGATTTACCACTATCCTTTTGGGGTTATGCTTTAGAGACAGCTGCATTCACGTTAAATAGGGCACCATCGAAATCCGTTGGCGATGCCTTATGAACTGTGGTTTGGCAACAAACCAAAGTTGTCATTTCTTAAAGTTTGGGGCAGCGATGCTTATGTGAAAAAGCTTCAACCTGATAAGTTCGAACCCAATTCGGAGAATTTGTCTTCATAGGATATCCAAAGGAAACTGTTGGGTACACCTTCTATCACAGATCCGAAGGCAAGATATTCGTTGCTAAGAATGGATCCTTTCTAGAGAAGGAGTTTCTCTCGAAAGAAGTGAGTGGGAGGAAAGTGGAACTTGATGAGGTAATTGTACCTTCTCCCCAATTGTAAAGTAGTACATCACATAAACTAGTTCCAGTGATTCCTACACCAATCAGCGAGGAAGCTAATGATGATGATCATGAAACTTCAGATCAAGTTACTACTGAACCTCGTAGGTCAACCAGAGTACGTTCCGCACGAGAGTGGTAGAGTAACCCAGTTCTGGAAGTCATGTTACTAGACCATGATGAACCTACGAACGATGAGGAAGCGATGATGAGCCCAGATTCCGCAAAATGGCTTGAGGCCATGAAATCTGAGATGGGATCCATGTATGAGAATAAAGTGTGGACTTTGGTTGACTTGCCCCATGATCGGCAAGCCATTGAAAATAAATGGATCTTTAAGAGGAAGACTGACGCCGATAGTAATGTTACTGTCTGCAAAGCTTGTCTTGATGCGAAAGTTTTTCAACAAGTTCAAGGAGTTGACTATGATGATACTTTCTCACCCGTAGCGATGCTTAAGTCTGTCCGAATCATGATAGCAATTGCCGCATTTTATGATTATTAAATCTAGCAAATGGATCTCAAAACCGCATTCCTAAATGGATATCTCAAAGAAGAATTGTATATGATGCAACTAGAAGGTTTTGTCGATCCTAAAGGTGCTAACAAAGTGTGCAAGCTCCAGCGATCCATCTATGGACTGGTGCAAGCATCTCGAAGTTGGAATGTACGCTTTGATGAGGTGATCAAAGCATATGGTTTTATACAGACTTACGGTGAAGCCTGTATTTACAAGAAAGTGACTCGGAGCACTATAAAATTTCTGATAAGTATATGTGAATGACATATTGTTGATCGGAAATGATGTAGAATTTTCTGGAAAGCATAAAGGATTGTTTAAAAGTAGTTTCTCAATAAAAGACCTCGGTGAAGCTTCTTACATATTGGGCATCAAGATCTATAGAGATAGATCGAGACGCTTGATAAGATTTTCAATGAGTACATACCTTGATAAGATTTTTAAAGAGTTCAAAATTGATCAGTCAAAGAAGGAGTTAATGCCTGAGTTGTAATGTATGAAGTTGAGTAAGACTAAAAACCCGACCACGGCAGAAGATAGAGAGAGAACGAAAGTCATTCCCTATGCCTCAGCCATAGGTTCTATAAAGTATGCCAAGCTGTGTACCAGACCTTATGTACCTTGCCATGAGTTTGGCAAGGAGGTACAATAGTGATCTAAGATTCGATCACTGGACAGTGGTCAAAATTATCCTTAGTAGCTACATGACTAAGGAAATGTTTCTCGATTATGGAGGAGATAAAGAGTTCATCGTAAAGGGTTACGCTGATGGAAGCTTTGACACTAATCCAGATGACTCTAAATATCAATCTGGATGCATATTGAAAGTGGGAGCAATTAGCTAGAGTAGCTCCATGCAGACACTACAAAAAAACACACATCCGTGACATTTGGGCCGAACGAAATGTTTTTCTGTCATACTTATGAAACTTCTATGACAATAATTGTGACAAAACCCGGTATCATCATATATGTGGTGGGGTCCTACTTCTATGACAAAAAATCATGACAAAAAATGGGCTTTTCGTCCTGGGCGGGCTGGAGACGCAGCTACATGACATTCTTTGGGGGCGTCCATGACGGAAAAAACCATGGTAGAAGCGAGGGCGAGGAAAATATCGGGGTGTTCCCGGTTACAGTGGGTGGTCGAGGCCGTGCGATGCACCTTTCTCTCGTACACGCACGCGCGTGGGTGCGAGGCGTTGGGCTCTAACTGAAACTGAGCGAGGCATTGGGCTCTAGCTGAACCCGAGCGATTGCACTGCAGGCTACGCGTTACTCAACCTGAGCGATCGATCGATGGCTGTTAACTGAACTCGATCGAGCGATTCCTTCGCTACTGCTGCTAACTGAAGCCGATCGATGCTGCCTCTGGATGAATAGTCAGCGTTGCTGGGGGGGGTGGATGAACAGTTCCTGGTGGGGTGGATGAACAGGACTCCGTGGTGTTGCCTTTGGATGAACAGGACCCCATCGATCGAGACGGTTGGGGCTGGATGAACAGGACCCCATGGAGGGCAGGATGAACATGACCACCCCATGGAGGGCTAGATGAACAGTAGATAGTGGAGGGCTAGATGAATAGAAGCCCAAGGAGGGGTGGTTGAATAGGAGCCCATAGAGAGCGCTGGTTGAACACTAGCCGGTGGAGTAGCACACGGTGGAGGCTGAATGAACAGGAGCCCGTGGATGAACCGCAGGTGGAGGCTGGAGAAGGTCGACGGTGGATGAACAGTAGCCCGTGGAGGTTGGAGGGGGTCGACGGTGGAGATGAATAGTATCCCGTGAAGTCCCGTTCTGCGGTACGCCACACCCCTCCTGTCAGGGATATTACTACTAGGTATAAACCTCCCAGGAAGGGGCCGGTTTATGCCCATAAAGAATTATTCATATTGAAGCCCTGCGAGACATGGAGCATGGCGCTTTATTACAGAGGACTAGAGATCGAAGGCCCAAGAGGTGTTAGGGCCCGTTAGTGTAAACCGCCATACGGCGTGTAACTTGTGTTGTAAGATAGGAAAGATAGAGACCAAGCCGGGCACGTTTATGAGCCGGCCTCGGGATTCTGTAAACCGGACCGGGCGTCATCCTGTGCATATAAAGGGATGACTAGGCGACGGTTCAGGGACAGAGGACAATAACTTGAGACACAGGCAAAGCGAATTCACTCCCTGGTCATCGAAACCCTAGCAATACCACACCAAATTGACGTAGGCCTTTACATTCATCGAAGGGGCCGAACTAGTATAAAAACCCTTGTGTCCTTGTCCGCTTTAACCCTTTTAAGCTAACCCGTAGCAATGGCTCCACGACTAAGTCCCTTTGCTAGGACATCTATCGTAACAAAACTACGACAGTTGGCGCACACCGTGGGGCTATCGCACGATGGTTTCGAGTTCTTGAAGGGCAGCTTTGAAGGACTAAAGGGCTACGCAGTGGGCCGGATGACTAAGAGTCCTCGTGGCAAGATCTACATCGACGATGCAGGCTGGGGTCCCGAGGCCGATAGAATCGAGTACGGGTACCGGGTAGGCGGCATCCACGTCTTCATTGGCAAGATCGACGAACCGGGCACTGAGCCGGACATCTTCCCCAACATCGTCGAGTCGGCTCAGCCTGCGAGATCTTCCCGGAATCGGCCTGCCATGAAGCGTGTCTTCTTGGGAGCGGTTCACTCAAACTGAGGATGGATCGGAATCCGGTGGCGAGACCATTGTTTATTCCGGCGACGAGTCTTTATATCTATTGCAAGATGGCCGGTCTAGGGGCTGTTCCAATTGTGACAGTATTCCGGACACCCTTGATACGCCGAGCCGGGTCACCATCTTCATGGCCGGATCACAATCTGTGCAACAGTCGTCAACTGCGGTGGCGTTAATGTCTGAACTGGTGGCAGCAGCAGCAGCTGGGGCAGGAGGACCGGTTCAGCCGCCGGCTCAAGTTCTGACCACTTTAGTTGATACTTTGACAGCGCTGCTAACCGCGGAGGTCAGCCAGGCCAAGAAGGTGCAGCACGATGCGGAAGTTACTAAGTTGAGGGGCCAAATAGATCAAGCTAAATTGGACTTGGCTGCTGAGAACTCTAGGATGATCGCAAGGCAGGCCGATCGGCTTCTATTGGATCAGGCGGCATCAGACAACGTAATGAGGAGAAGGCGCCAGTCTCGCATGCCGCCGGTATACGAAGCGAGGAACCTCCTCAGTATGCCAGGAGCGGGAACCAGCAACCAGCCGGCGGTAAACCGGGGAGAAGTGTCTGGCACAGGGGCACCGGTCCAGCCACATGCCGTGGATCCAACCCGCCAGGTCATTCCATCACAGCACGCGCCCATCCCTCCTGGTCACTACTCCAACCCTTTGGATAACATAGTTGCCGCCGCTTCCTGATTGGCAGCCCCTCCCATTGAAGGGGGATCCCCTATAGCAGTGGAGGCGTGGCGAGCTAGGGAGTTTCTGGAGACGACTTTAGCTCAGCAGCAGGCTTATTCCCACAGCCGTGAGAGGATTCATTCCACCCCCCGCCCAAGCCGGAGCTATAGCTGGCACCTGGAAGGATCGACCATGTCGAGTAGCGCTGATACGTCCAAAACGTATCTATAATTTCTGCTTGCTCCATGCCTCTTTTTGTGTGATATTGCTATGATATTTATGCACTTCCATACACTTTTGATCATATTTGGACTAACCTATTAACTCAGTGCACCACAGTGCCAGTTCCTGTTTTCTGCTGTTTTTCTATTTCAGGTTTCCCCCATATCAAAAGTGCCCTAAAAATTCCGGGAAAAATACCGGAAAAATCAGCGTATCGGGAGCTTCCGGAAAAACCAAGGCAGGGCCAGAGGGGAGCCTGGGGTGGCCCAGGCGGCTACCCGGCGCGGCCCCACCCCTGGCCGCGCCAGGGGGCGCCTGGGGCCCCACCTCCGCCTCTGGTGACCCCCTTTGGCATATATATTGCTCGCGTCCCGAAACCCTCGAGGACGGAACCCTTTTTCGCGATCTCATCTCTGGTCCGCCGCCGCCGCGCTTCCAAGATCGGGAGCACCAGGAGAACTCTTCCCGGCACCCTACCGGAGGGGAGAACCACCACCGGGAGCTTCTCCACCACCATGGACGCTTCCCGGATGAGTTGTGAGTAGTCCCCCTTGGACCATGGGTCCATGACCAGTAGCTATGTGATGTTCTCCTTCCCTCTTTGTTCTTCATGGATTAGACCTCGTGGGCTGCCCTACATGATCGAGGCACATATGTAATCTTTATGCTGTTGCTCTGCTGAGTTTGCTGGGATCCGATGGATTATGAGATTATGTTCAGATTGTGTGTGATTAATATATTTGATTCACCTCTTTTATATTTATGTTCTTGAGTAATTCTTGCATGTTCTCCGTTGCTATTTATTGCTTTGGCCGAGTAGTAGGTAGTAACTCCAAGAGGGAACGTTATGCTTGATTGTGGGTCCATGCCCCTCGATGACTAGTTTGAGTGACAGAAACATGAGTCTAGGGGATGTTCTGTTGCCACAAGGGGGAAAAGAACGGTGCTTGTACTTGCGGGTGCAAGGATTGTTTACTTTACCCAAAGTTCTTTTAATGCAGTTGTCTGTTGCTTTGAGTTTACACTTTGGGTGGGACTCGCAACTTAATACCAGAGAGATGTTCTGGATAGATATCTCAAGGTGGATGATTAGTAGTAGATGCAGATGGATTTCGGTCTACTTGCCTTGGCGTACAGCCCATGCTTTTGAAGGTCTACCTTTCTTTATAACATAGTTAGCATTGGTTTGCGCACATAATCCTGTCAATTGCCCAGCTGTAATTTGTTTACCTCGCTTAGCTGTTTTATCGTCTTTTGGGAGAAAGACATCACTAGTGAACATCATGGGACCCCGGTCCATATTACCATCACTGATCACACCCGCTATTTACTTCCTGTTCTTATTTCCTAGTTGCAGTCATCCCTATCACTATTATCTCTTGCGTTTGATCCTTTGTAAACGACAAGGCCTGAGGGATTGACAACCTCTCTGTACTTGTTGGGAGCAAGGTTATTTGTATCTGTGTGCAGGTCCTGTCAAGCAAAAGTTTCTGGCGCTATTGACACCTTCTTGTTGACCCTCGGAGTCTCACGGGATTCGATCCTTGGTATCTTTGCCAAGGGAAATTTGCCGCTACGCTACATCTCAAACCTTCCACTTGGGGTAACCAACGAGGGGCGAGAAGCCATCAAGCAAGTTTCTGGCGCCGTTGCCGGGGACTCCACTCTTCAAGATAGGGGAGTTGCACGCTATCTTTTATCTTTGCTTTTTAGTCTTGTTAGTTTACCTTTCAGTTTTTGCTTTAGTGTCTTCTATCAAAAATCACAAACATAGTTATCTTGCTTGCTGCTATGGGTTCCACCAAAAACACTAAGTGGGAGGAGTACACCCCTTCTTCCATCATGCCAATCACCACTGTCGGGATCTACAAAAGTAATAAACCTTGTGATTATGTTAGTTTTAATGGAGAGTTATGCCCATGGCATGGTCTTCCGGGAAAAAGGTATGAGCCTCTGCTTAAAGTTGCTCCCACACTTCCCCAAACTTGCGAAGACGTCCAAACCCTTATAATAGATAGCAATTCAAACAAAGAAGATGACATTACAATTCTGCTCAATAATGATAAAATTGATTTTGATAATTGTAGTCTCTCAGAAGTTGTCAACTTTTTACAAAGAATGGCTAAAGATCCCCACACTAGCACACTTAATCTTGCCTTCACGGAGCATATCACTAATGCTCTCATCAAAGCTAGGGAGGAGAAGCTTAGGGTAAAAGCCTCCATACCTAGAAAGCTAGAAGATGGTTGGGATCCTATTATTAAAATTAAGTTGAATAACTTCTCTTGCTATGCTTTATGTGAAGTTGGAGCTAGTACCTCCGTTATGCCCAAAGGAATATATGATATGCTTAAATTGAAACCTTTTGACCCTTGTTCTTTTGGTGTTCGTCTTGTTGATTCTTCCGTAAAGAAACCTTTGGGGAAGATCGACGATGTTCTTATCGTTGTCAATGACAATTATGTTCTCGTTGATTTTGCTATTATGGATATTGAATGTGAACCTTCATGTCCAATTATTTTGGAACGTCCTTTTCTTCGCACCGTTGGTGCTATCATTGACATGAAAGAGGGTAATATAAAATTCCAATTCCCTCTCAAGAAAGGGATGGAACACTTCCCTAGAAAGAAGATTAAGTTGCCTTTTGAGTCCGTTACACGGGCTAGCTATTCTTTTACTCTTGATAAAACTTGATCCTCTCTTTTTGCATTATGCCTAGCTTAAAGGCATAAAAGAAAGCGCTTTTGGGAGGCAGCCCACAATGAATAAAGTTCTATTTTGCTTTTGTTGTGTCTTGATGTTTGTTACTACAGTAGCATCATCATTGTATCTTTTCTTTTCAGCTTTGTGCCAAGTTTAGCCTCTGATTGCAAGAAAGTTCAAAAGTTGTGACGTACAGTCGAGAAAATAGATTTTGTCCTTGGACAGACAAATTCCTATAAAATCACCAGTTCATCTTTTTGGTCTGAATTTTTTTGACAGCGTGCTCTATACAATTGGCTTTCGGGCGTCTGTTCTGAGTTTTTTGATTTGAGTTGCAGAAGTGCCCCGAAAAAATTATTTACTACCTGCTGGTCTGTTTTTCACAGATTTTGTCCTGTTTTGCCTTTTCTTCGTTTTGCAAACCTTGAGCTTGCTTTTTCTTTGCAAAAAGCTATTGGCAATCTTGAGAAACAGTAGCCCTTCAAGATTATCCTTATTTCCAACAAGGAAAAATTATTTTATTATGGGTACTAACCTCGCTAATCAGATTATGATGAGTTATGTATGAAGGGAGTTTTCAAGTGTGCGAGGGAAGATGATAAAAAGATTCAGGAGGGTCAAACGCTCAAGCTTGGGGATGCCCCCATGCACCCCCAAGAAATATTAAAGAAGACTCAAGCGTCTAAGCTTGGGGATGACCCCGCGGATCCCCTTCTCCATCAATAATTATCAGTTCATCTTTCGTTCCACTATATTTTAATCACTTCATGCGTTATGTGCTATACTTGGAGCGTCTTGCTTTTAGTTTCCTTTTTAGTTTTCTTTAGCTTTGCTTGCTGTTCATAACGTGTTAGAACCCAGCTTTCTTTGTGTGGCAGAGAAACACACTCCACTTCAACCTAGAACACAACATAGGATTTTCATGCTTATCTTTGCTGTGTGTGTTCTTTGTCTTTCCATAGCTACTGTCATGTTTAGCTCTTAGTTTTCATGCTTTTATTTTTAAAGAGCTTTGGTGTAGTTGGTTGTTGAACTCTCTTGAGTTTTCATGTTTATCTTGTTAAGAGAGTTTGTCTGTTGCACTGAGTTGTGTGTCTTAACTTAAAGTAGGTAACTGAGGTTGCTATTTAATTTTAGTAGTAACTTGCAATATTTTTGAGGTATTGCCATGAGTAATGACTGAACTTTTGGTGTCAAGAGCTTTAGCCTATTAGTGATAGATGTCGTATTTTGGGCAATCCGTGTTTATTTTCGAAAACCTACAAAATAGTTGAGAACTTTAGCTACTAAATGGATCACTAATATTTGGAGGGATCGAATATTAGAGTACACTCACGTATCATGAGTCGAGGATGCGCAAGGATAACCAAATCCCCATACACTCCTCCTCGGGGTACTTGTCTCTTTGAGAACCTCCTAATTAGATTGAGAGTTACCGATAATAAGTGCATGATTTCTTCAGACTAATGTGAGTATTCGAAAGTTGACACTTCCACCTAACCATATTTTTCTAGCCTCTTCGGTACCGTGCATTGCCCTTTCTCACCTCGAGAGTTGGCGCATACTTCGCCGGTGCATCCAAATCCTTGGCACGATACGCTCTGTCATCGTAAGCCTCATTATATCCTTCCTCAAAACAGCCACCATACCTACCTATTAAAGCATTTCCATAGCCTTTCCGAGATACATTGCCATGCAACATCCATCTTCTCATGACTTGATCTTCATGTCATACATGCTTTTTGCTTGATCGATGAGCCGCATGCTAGTCGGGCCTTGCCCTAATCATTGCTACATGACGTGCTAGTATCATTGCATATCCTGCTACACTGGCAGAGGCATACATTTGCATACATCATGATAGTTTCATTTTCTTTATGTTGAATACTTTTGTAAAGTGTGAAAGATCTTCTATACTTCTTGTAATACATAGAGTGTTGCCCCTAAAGTGAGGAAAAGATCCCAAAGAGGACAAATCAAAAGATCCCAAAGAGGACAAAATCATAAAATCCCAAAGAGGACAAATGAGAGATAAATAGAAAGAGCCATTGAGGCCACAAAAAATATATAAAAAAATATAAAAATATATAAAAAAAGAGAAAAAGGAATAAAAAGAGAGAAGGGGGCACACTACTATTTCTTTTGAGAGATCCACACTCGTACTCCATCTTATACCTTGTACTCCATAGAGATTATCATTCATGCATATAGCTATGTGGGGACCTTTACACTATAGAACTTGGCTTGTATATTCCAATGATGAGCCTCCTCAAAAGAGCTCTAGGTCTTCTTGAGCAAGCAAGTTGGATGCACCCCCACTAGTTCCATTGGAGAGCTTACCTTAGCTCATATGTGCATCCGTTGCATGGCAATCCCTACTCCTCACATCATATCTATCATTTGGCTTTCTCTCGCCGATGATTGTCCTCATTGATGTGAGCCCTTCACACCTTTTTTGTCTTCCCCCTCTATGATTTTTCTCTCTTTGCCATCCTAAGTGTCGATTTTCTTGCTTACGCTCATCCATTGCATGAGTGCTCAAAATATCGAAAGGGAGTGGATCATTTTGACTTGTACCAGGCTGACGGTCTGGGGATGAGTCAAGATAAGATTCCAAAGAAGACCAAGTGTGAAACTTTAGTCGATTAAGTTCTCAACAATACAAAAACTATGTTTTACTCTCTCATATATCCCTATCCCCTTTCTTGCACGCAAACACCATTTGGAGATATTCGAGTCACGGACAGTGAGAGCTCTTGCACCTTTATGTTCTTATGTTACTTGTTACAATGCTAATATTGACTCTTGCTTGTTATGACTTGAATTGGATTACATGCCTTGATTGCTTTACTTAAAAGTTCTTATATGGTTGATAGCATGTCACCACAGAAATTATGCTTGTTATCATTTACCTACTCGAGGACGAGCAGGAATTAAGCTTGGGGATGTTGATACGTCCAAAACGTATCTATAATTTCTGCTTGCTCCATGCCTCTTTTGTGTGATATTGCTATGATATTTATGCACTTCCATACACTTTTGATCATATTTGGACTAACCTATTAACTCAGTGAACCACAGTGCCAGTTCCTGTTTTCTGCTATTTTTCTATTTCAGGTTTCCCCCATATTAAAAGTGCCCTAAAAATTCCGGGAAAAATACAGGAAAAATCAGCGTATCGGGAGCTTCTGGAAAAACCAAGGCAGGGCCAGAGGGGAGCCTAGGGTGGCCCAGGAGGCCACCCGGCGCGGCCCCACCCCTGGACGCGCCAGGGGGGCGCCTGGGGCCCCACCTCCGCCTCTGGTGACCCCCTTTGGCATATATATTGCTCGCGTCCCGAAACCCTCGAGGACGGAACACTTTTTCGCGATCTCATCTCTGTTCCGCCGCCGCCGCGCTTCCAAGATCGGGAGCACCAGGAGAACTCTTCCCGGCACCCTGCCGGAGGGGAGAACCACCACCGGGAGCTTCTCCACCACCATGGACGCTTCCCGGATGAGTTGTGAGTAGTCCCCCTTGGACCATGGGTCCATGACCAGTAGCTATGTGATGTTCTCCTCCCCTCTTTGTTCTTCATGGATTAGACCTCGTGAGCTGCCCTACATGATCGAGGCACATATGTAATCTTTATGATGTTGCTCTGCTGAGTTTGCTGGGATCCGATGGATTATGAGATTATGTTCAGATTGTGTGTGAGTAATATATTTGATTCACCTCTTTTATATTTATGTTCTTGAGTAATTCTTGCATGTTCTCCGTTGTTATTTATTGCTTTGGCCGAGTAGTAGGTAGTAACTCCAAGAGGGTACGTTATGCTTGATTGTGGGTTCATGCCCCTCGATGACTAGTTTGAGTGACAGAAACATGATTCTAGGGGATGTGCTGTTGCCACAAGGGGGAAAACAACGGTGCTTGTACTTGCGGGTGCAAGGATTGTTTACTTCATGCAAAGTTCTTTTAATGCAGTTGTCTGTTGCTTTGAGTTTACACTTTGGGTGGGACTCGCAACTTAATACCAGAGAGATGTTCTGGATAGATATCTCAAGGTGGATGATTAGTAGTAGATGCAGATGGATTTCGGTCTACTTGCCTTGGCGTACCGCCCATGCTTTTAAGCCTCTACCTTTCTTTACAGCATAGTTAGCATTGGTTTGCGCACATAATCCTGTCAATTGCCCAGCTGTAATTTGTTTACCTCGCTTAGCTGTTTTATCGTCTTTTGGGAGAGAGACATCACTAGTGAACATCATGGGACCCCGGTCCATATTACCATCACTGATCACACCCGCTATTTACTTCCTGTTCTTATTTCCTAGTTGCAGTCATACCTATCACTATTATCTCTTGCGTTTGATCCTTTGTAAACGACAAGGCCGGAGGGATTGACAATCTCTCTGTACTCGTTGGGAGCAAAGTTATTTGTATCTGTGTGCAGGTCCTGTCAAGCAAAAGTTTCTGGCGCTATTGACACCTTCTTGTTGACCCTCGGAGTCTCACGGGATTCGATCCTTGGTATCTTTGCCAAGGGAAATTTGCCGCTACGCTACATCTCAAACCTTGCACTTGGGGTAACCAACAAGGGGCGATAAGCCATCAAGCGCGCGAAATCGTAACCCGCCGCGGAGGGATAACCCGACGGGAGGAGATGTCAACGCACAAGATGTGGTGGATCAGGGCAAACAACGCCGAGAGGCTGAATTAGCAGCACAGTATGAAGCCCGTCAGCCTACGCCGGTTCGTCCATCTACCATGATCGAGCCAGGGGTTATTTCCAGCTCCTTGGGAGTACCGTGTCTCACGCCTGCTTTATGCAATGTAAGACTGCCTAAGGACTTCAAAGGACCGCGCAAGGTGCCCAACTATACCACGGATCTATCCCCCGAAGCCTGGGTTGAAAGCTACGAGATGGCAATGGAGATGCTGGATGTGGACGATGCAGCGTGCGCGAAGTACTTCAACATGATGCTGGAGGGTACGGCTCGCACCTGGCTGATAGGGTTACCACAGAACTCCACCGGATCATGGGCTGAGTTACGACGCCGGTTTATCAATAACTTCAAGGATACATGCAAGCAGCCCATGTCCATTGTAGACTTGGCGGCCTGTGTTCAAGGGGAAAACGAATCAACAAGTCATTGGGTGCGCCGGGTGTCAGAAATCTTGCATTCCTCAGACCACATCAATCCGGACATAACAGTTGTGACATTGGAAGGCAACTGCGGGTTTGAACCTCTGAAGCTGAAGTTAGGATGGCTCAAGCGTCATTGTCATGACATGGGAACACTCATGGGGGCCCTGGTGAAGTATGAAGATTCAGATAGTGCCAAATATCCAGAGTCTGACGACGAGAAGTCAAGAAAAGGAAAGAAGAATGGTAAAGCGCCGCAGTCTAATCCAGCGAATTACGGATACAGCGGTAAGCGTAAAGCGGAAAGTAGTTTAGATTTCATAGCTAACACCAATGTACAGGAGGATGGCCAGCGCCGTAAGGGTAGACCGCCCCCGCGGGGTGGAGGACAAAATATCAATTTGGAGCGCCAGATGAATGTGCCTTGCCCCAGGCATGTCACGAAGGAAAACCATCCACACACCTTTGGAAGGACTGCTTCATCATGAGGGAGTTCAGAAACTGGTTCAAATATGATCACGGATCATCCGGCGGTTCAGGCCCTGGTTTTCATGGGCCGGGTTATCAAGATGGTGGTTCCGGTCCAGGATTCCAAAGTAACCAGGGCGGCCACAGCAATCAGAATAGACATAACTAGTAGAACAGCCAGGGTGGCTATAATAATCAGAGCAATCATCAGCAGCAACAACAATCAGGCTATCAGAGCAACCCGAAGCAGCTAAGTAGTGGGCAATATCATGTCTTCACCACAAGTTTATGTAAGCGTGATCATAAGGTTTACAAGAGGGAAGTGCACTCTGTTAAACCGGCGGTGCCTCATTATTTACGCTGGTCAGAACAGCCCATTGTGTGGAGTCGAGAGGATCATCCGCCCCGGGTTGATAATCCGGGTCAGCTGGTTCTGGTGGTGGCGCCTCAGGTTGGGGGCTATAAGTTCACCAAGGTGCTCATGGACGGAGGAAACAGCATCAATATTCTATATTATGAGACTTTTCGTCGCATGGGGTTGACAAACAAGAAGCTCTGATAGTCCAACACTGATTTTCACGGCGTGGTACCTGGTAAATCGGCGTATCCGGTCGGTAAGATAGACGTGGAGGTCACTTTTGGAGATGAGCATGATTCAAGGTCGGAAACTTTGACCTTTGAAGTGGTAAAGCTCAAGAGCCCGTATCACGCCTTGTTCAGGCGGCCGGTTTATGCTAAATTCATGGCGAGGCCTTGTTACGTTTATCTGCAGCTTAAGATGCCAGGTCACAAAGGAACTATTACTTTCCACGGGAGCCGTAAGATTGCTTTGGAGTGCGAGGCAGGTGATGAGGCCTATGCTAAGGCGGTTTGTGCGACCGAGGAATTGAAATTTTACAAGGATAATGTTGACTTTGTTCCTGGTGATTCATGATCAGCTGATGAGACCAAGCATGATCTGGCCTTAAAGTTCAAATCAGCTGATGAGACCAAGCAGGTTGACTTTGTTCCTGGTGATTCATCCAAGCAGTTTACCATCAGTGCTATCTTGGATCCGAAATAGGAAAGCGCGCTCATCGAGTTCATCCGTGAGAATCGGGACATCTTTGCATGGAAACCTTCTGACATGCCAGGTGTACCGAGGCAACTCGCTGAGCACACTCTTAATGTTGATCCCAAGTTTAGACTAGTTAAACAGTTTCTCTGCCGATTCAATGAAGAAAGGCGCAAGGCTATTGGTGAAGAAGTGGCTAGGCTCTTAGCGGCAGGTTTTATAGTTGAGGTGTTTCATCCTGAGTGGTTGGCTAATCCGGTGCTGATGCTTAAAAAGAATGGCACTTGGCGAATGTGTGTTGATTACACAGATCTAAACAAGGCTTGCCCAGCTGATCCTTTTGCCCTCCCCCGCATTGATCAAATCATTGATGCTACGGCGGGTTGTGAGCGCTTAAGTTCTTCGGACGCATATTCTGGTTATCATCAGATCAAGATGGCAGTTAAGGACCAGGAGAAAACAACCTTTATAACTCCCTTTGGAGCCTTCTGCTATGTATCCATGCCTTTTGGGCTCAAGAGTGCCCAGGCGACCTATCAGCTTGTGTGCAAAATTGTCTTCATAATCAGATTGGGCGGAACGTTCATGCATATGTGGATGACATTGTGGTTAAGTCCAGGGAGGAAGAAACGTTGATAGCTGACTTAAAGGAAACTTTTGATAACCTTTTGATTTATAAGATGATGCTTAATCTGGCCAAGTGCGTTTTCGGTGTACCGGCAGGCAAGCTCCTTGGGTTCTTGGTATCAAACAGGGGAATCGAAGCTAATCCAGAGAAGATCAAGGCTATTACATCCTTGGCTAAACCGGCGTGTATCAACGATGTCCAACGCTTGGCAGGCCACATTGCAGCACTAAGCCGGTTTATCAGCCGTTTGGGAGAGAAGGCCATCCCTCTTTATCAGATGATGAAAAAGACAGACCGCTTTGTCTGGAGTAATGCTGCTGATGCTGCGTTCGAGGACTTAAAGAAGCAATTGGCAGAGCCACCCATCCTTGCTGCACTAGTTGACAATGAGCCGATGTTGTTATATGTGGCTGCTAATGCCCGAGCAGTAAGAGTTGCCATTGTGGTGGAGCGAAAGGAGGCAGGAAAGGAATATCCGGTTCAACAGCCGGTTTACTACATCAGTGAGGTGCTCATTGAGTCGAAGCAGAGATACCCGCATTGGCAGAAATTGGTATATGGAGTCTTCTTGGCAAACCGGAAGCTTAAGCAGTATTTTCAGGGCCATCCAATCACTATGGTCAGTTCTGCCCCTCTGGGAGATATAATCCAGAACAGAGAAGCCACTGGTCGGGTTGCCAAGTGGGCCATTGAACTTAGTCCTCACGGGCTAAAATATGTGCCTCATACTGCAATCAAATCTCAAGCACTGGTGGACTTCATCAACGATTGGACGGAGTTGCAAGCACCGGAGGAGAAGCCGGAACACACGTACTGGACTATTCACCTTGATGGATCAAGGCAATAGGAGGGCTCGGGGGCTGGAGTCGTGTTAACTTCCCCACGAGGTGATAAGTTCTGTTATGTCCTTCGTTTAATGTTCCCTTGTACTAACAATGCAGCTGAGTATGAAGCTCTCCTCCATGGTCTGCGAATGGCTAAGGAGATGAATTTAAGCCGGGTTAAATGTTTCGGTGATTCGGACCTGGTGGCACAACAAGTATCTGGAACTTGAGACACCAAGGATCCACTTATGGCGGCGTATCGTTGCGAGGTGGATGCTGTCGCTGGATACTTCAAGGGTTATCAGGTGGACCATGTGGACCGGCGAAAGAATGAAGCGGCCGACGCATTAAGTCGTCTAGGTTCTCAGCGTAAACCGGTTCCACCTAATGTTTTCCTAGACGTATTGCATAATCCGTCAGTGAGATTACCTTCAGAAGAGGATTTGGCTGTTCTTGATCCGGAGGCTCAATTGGTGGCGGTGCTTCATGCTATTCCGGATTGGACGATCTCGTATCTGGCGTACATGAACTGAGGTGAGTTACCAGAGGATGATTTCTTGGCTAGACAGATAGTCCGACGGTCCAAATAAATGACTATTGTCAATGGAGACATGTGATAACCCACAAGCGTAGGGGATCGCAATAGTTTTCGAGGGTAAAGTATTCAACCCAAATTTTTTGATTCGACACAAGGGGAGCCAAAGAATACTCTTAAGTATTAGCAGCTGAGTTGTCAATTCAACCACACCTGAAAACTTAGTATCTGCAGCAAGATAGCTTAGTAGCAAAGTAATATGATAGTAGCGGTAGCGGCAATAAAACTAACGATAGTGTTTTTGTAGTTTTTGTGATAGTAGCAACGGAAATGTAAATAAGCAGCTAGCAATATAGGTAAAGCTTGTAGGCATTGGATCGGTGATGGGAAATTATGTCGGATGCAATTCATCCTGTAGAAGTTATAACCTAGGGTGACACAGAACTAGCTCTAGTTCATCAATGCAATGTAGGCATGTATTCCGAATATAGTCATACGTTCTTATGGAAAAGAACTTGCATCACATATTTTGTCCTACCCTCCCGTGGCAGCGGGGTCCTATTGGAAACTAAGGGATATTAAGGCCTCCTTTTAAAAGAGTACCGGACCAAAGCATTGACACATAGTGAATACATGAACTCCTCAAACTATGGTCATCACCGGGAGTGGTCCCGATTATTGTCACTTCGGGGTTGCCGGATCATAACACATAGTAGGTGACTATAGACTTGCAAGATAGGATCAAGAACACACATATATTCATGGAAACATAATAGGTTCAGATCTGAAATCATGGCACTCGGGCCCTAGTGACAAGCATTAACCATAGCAAAGTCATGGCAACATCAATCTCAGAACATAGTGGATACTAGGGATCAAACCCTAACAAAACTAACTCGGTTACATGATAGATCCCATCCAACCCATCACCATCCAGCATGCTTACGATGGAATTACTCACGCACGGCCGTGAGCATCATGGAATTTGTGATGGAGGAAGGTTGATGATGACGATTGTCGGTGTACTAAGGTAGGGGTACCCCAGTACCCCAACTTGTGCACGGGCAGTTGCAGCTTCCCGCGGCAAGGTTTACTGCGTGCTCGCCGGAGACCTTCCTGCTCCCTATTAAACCATTCGAAAACAAAGTATACAAGACATAAGACCGAGACCCCGGCAAGAGGAGCTTGCCGGGAAGGCCGTACCAGGCTCAAGATTGTTCCACTAGCACAAGACCCTGGCAAGAGGAGCTTGCCAGGAAGACTAGAAGACATCGCCTCGGCGCTATGCGCGCCCCGGCAAGGGGCCCGGGGAGCGGCAAGTTCCCGGGCCCGGCAAGATCAAGGCCCCGACAAGGTACTTGCCGGGAAGGCTGCGCTGTGTGCCCGCGCTCCAGCTCATCGGCCCACGCGTCGCCCTGGGGCCTATCCAGGGACGCGTGGCGGATGGCTGTGCAGCCTGGGGTACACGGTGGCACTCCACGGCGATAAATCCGTCGCCGTGGCGGACGGAGACGCTAAGACGGGAGCTTTTGGGGTCGACGGCGATGGGCATTAAATGCCCTTGTCCCCCACTGTTAAAGTAGGTATAGACCACTGTTCTGTACTGTAGCTCCACTGTTCCCGCACTGTTACAACTACCACCTCTTTTACTTTTTTACCCCTTTCTCCTATGTTGACACCTGTCGGTGACCCCTTGCACTATAAAAGGAGGCCCATGCACAACGTGGAGGGGGTTCGGAACTTTGATCACTCTCACGCACGGTGTAGCTGCTTCTTCAAGCTCCCGAGCGCCCAACTCAATACACAGCCAAGCAGGAGTAGGGTTTTACGCATCCGTGCGGCCCGAACCTGGGTAAAACTGCCCACGTGTTTGCTTCGATCTGCTCTTTGTGCTCCCTCCGCCCTCGTACCGCACAGACAAAGGGGCTCCGGTCCCATAGGTGTTCGTGGCAGACAGTTTCCCCCGACATCTTTGGCGCGCCAGGTAGGGGGCGTCGAGGTTGTACGAACCTGATCTTGCATTCGCGCGGGTGCATTCTTCATCAACCTCTCCAGCTTCATCAGCAACTTCGTCAGCGACAACTCCATGGCCCCGAAGAAGAAGCCTTCGGAGGTCGGAGGCCCGTCTGTGTCTCACCCGCCGCCACCAGAGCCAACGGTGGGCGGGGGAGACGCCGTCGGAAGGGTGGTTGCCGGCGAGGACACTCACGGTGCCACCAGATCCAAGAACAGGACGGACGACCGGACCTCGGTCTCCGTGGACGCGCCACGTCCATCACAGCACACGACGACCCCGCAGCGCCATACCACGGGAGGTGGTATCCGCTTGCTGGGGCAAGGCCAAACTGGAGGTTCGCGGGACGCCCCGGACCCCCGTCCGGGCACAAGCAAAGCGAAGGCGCCGGCGCGGGACCCCGCTCCTTCTAACGTCGTTAGAAGTCCGAGCGTATCCCGCTCCTCGCACCGCTCACCCGCGTTCCCCACTACTCCAGCAGAAGCGCTCGCAAGGGCGCAGCTGCTCCTCGATTTTCCTCCGGCGGCCGACAAGGCCGAAGAATGGAGGGCCACCATCCGGAGCCTGATAGACTTCGCCAACAACGACTCTCCGCAGCAGCCGTCGGCCTCACGGCCGCGGCAGGCTGAGAAGACGAAGGCTATCGACGACAAGACTGCCGGGGTTGCGACAAGCGTGCACTCCCCGCCGCAGAAACAGAAGACGCCTCCCCGCCGGAACAACCCCGACGACGGCTCCACAGCCTCGTCGGACCCGCGGGCCCGTCGGGACCAGCGCCAGGTCCTCGACGACCGGCGAGATGAAGACGCTCGAACCACGATCGAGCGCCGCCGAGAAGCTCGGCGACAATCCGACAAAAGAGCTGGGAACACTGTCGACGCGCACGCGCCCGGCGAACCAAGCGACTTGCCGTACGCGGCAGGCTGCCCTGTGTACACCCGCGAGCTGCGGCGCGTCCAGTGGCCCAGCATGAAGAACTTTAAGCCCGACGTACCGGAGAAGTACGACGGCAAGACGCACCCCTCGGAGTTTCTCAGCGTCTACACTATCGCAGTGCAAGCTGCCGGGGGGCGCGACGAGAAGATCCTAGCCAACTACTTCCCGCTCGTGCTGAAACCGAACGTCCGTTCGTGGCTCATGCACTTGCCGGAAGGCTCTATCTCTTCTTGGGCCGACCTCTGCCATCAGTTTGTTGGCGCCTTCACCGGCGGCCACAAACCCCATGGCCAGGAGAGCGATCTCCACATCTTGGCCCAGAAGGAAGGCGAACCCTTGCGCAAATATATCCAACGCTTCAGCCGGGTGCAGCACAACATCCCTGACGTTCACCCTGCCGCGGTTATTAGCGCGTTCCATCAGAACGTGCGTAACCGCCGCATGCGTGAGGAAATGGCGATGACCAAGATCAGGGACGTCAGCGAGCTCTACGCTCTTGCTGACAAGTGCGCACGTGCAGAAGAGGGGAGGAAACTCCCCGGGGAGGATGCCGGCGCAGGGGGAAGCGACAGCGACGACGCCGCCCCGGCAAAGAAGAGCCGGCGGCGGAACAACAGAAAGAAGGGCAAGAAGGAAGTGCTTGCCGTCGAGAAGTCCGGCAAGGAGGCCCCCGCCAAGCAAGCGCAGGCTGGCGGCTCCGGCAAGGAGCCTGCCCCTGCAGCGGCGGCCGACAAACCGGGTAGCTCCGACAAGCAATACTGTAAGATTCACCGCACCAAGGGCCACGATCTCTCCAACTGCAAGCGCGTCGAATACCTCGTCGAGCAGCAAAAAGCTGAGTACGAGAGGCGCGACAAGGAGAAGGCCCAAGGTGGCGGGGAAGAGCCCAGCAAGAAGCGGCCGTTCAACGGCCGGGGAGGACGCCGCGGCAAGGCTAAGCAGCGGCAAGGGGATCGACCTCCCCGGGGCCGCGACAACGACGAAGACGACGATGAAGACATGGAGGATGACGAGAACAGCGAGCAGGAGTTCCAGAAGGCCACAGAGGTCCTGTGCGTCGACGGTGGCGCCTCCCTGCACACCTCCCACCGCCAGCTAAAACAGTGGGTGCGTGAGGTGAACGCAGCGGAGCCGCCCGTGGAGTCGCGCAGGCTCCTCAAATGGTCCAGCACGCCCATCGTTTTTGACCTTGAGGATCACCCTGACCGCACCACGGCGGTCGGGTGTTTGCCGATGCTGGTCTCTCCCACCATCCGCAACCTCAAGGTCACCAAAATGTTGGTTGACGGCAGGGCCGGGCTGAACTTGATCTCCTCTGCTGTGATCAAGAAGCTCCAAATTCAAGATGGCGAGCTCGAAGAGACCGGTTCGTTCCAAGGAATCAACCCGGGAAGGAGCAAGCCCAAGGGAAAGATCACTCTGCCGGTGACCTTTGGCGGGGAGCTCAACTTCAGGACTGAGCGCATCACCTTTGACGTCGCTGACATTCCATTGCCCTACAATGGAATACTCGGCCGTCCCGCCCTCGCCAAGTTCATGGCAGCTTCCCACTATGCCTACAACGTGCTGAAGATGCCGGGGCCGATAAGCGTCATCACTGTCCACAGCGACAAGAAAGATGCGCTTATTTGCACCGACAAGATTTACCGGGATGCGGCAGCTGCAGCCGAGAAGGATACTCTTGCCGCTGAAGCTCCCGGGGGGAAGAAGACGAAGACCAAGTCCGGCAAGTGCTCTGGGACCCACTCCGGCAACCGCACCTCTTCGGAGTGCTGCGCTGCCGTCGAGGACGTTCCGTCGAGCTCCACCGGCAAGAGCAAGAAAGGAATGGCTGCCCCTCCGGCAACCAAGAAAGTGTCCGCAAAGGAGGACGGCACTGGTGGTACCTTCACCATCAGTGCAACCCTCGACAGCAAATAGGAAAGCGCGCTCGTCGCCTTCCTGCGGGCGAATGTCGATGTGTTTGCTTGGCAACCATCTGACATCCCCGGTGTTCCCAGGAAGGTGATTGAGCACAAGCTTGCTGTCTGTCCTCATGCGCGGCCCATCAAGCAGAAAGTGAGGAAGCAAGCCGTGGAGCGCCAAGAGTTCATCAACGAGGAAATCAAGAAGCTAGAAGCAGCAGGCCTAGTTAGAGGTGTGATCCATCCGACGTGGTTGGCAAACCCAGTCGTCGTGCGCAAGGCCAACGGGAAGTGGAGACTGTGTATAGACTTCACCGATGTCAATAAAGCATGTCCCAAGGATCCATTCCCTTTGCCGCGCATTGACCAGATCGTTGACTCCACTGCCGGGTGTGAGCTACTCTGTTTTCTTGATGCATACTCAGGCTATCATCAGATTTTCATGGCCAAGGAAGATGAAGAGAAGACTGCATTTATCACTCCATGTGGCACTTATTGCTTTATCCGCATGCCATTTGGACTGAAGAATGCAGGCTCAACTTTTGCAAGGGTAGTATACACTGCTTTTGAGCCACAGATTCACAGAAATGTAGAAGCTTACATGGATGACATCGTGGTGAAGAGCAAAAGCAAGGAAACCCTGATTCAAGACTTGGAAGAAACGTTTCAGAACCCGCGCAGGATACAGCTCAAGTTGAACCCCGAGAAGTGCGTTTTCGGAGTCCCCTCCGGCAAGCTTCTCGGGTTCTTTGTATCACAGAGGGGGATTGAAGCCAACCCCGACAAGATCAAGGCCATTGAGCAGATAGAGGCCCCGAAGCGCGTCAAGGATGTCAGAAGGCTTGCGGGATGTGTTGCTGCCCTCAGTAGGTTCATTTCAAAGTCTGCAGAACGCGCCCTACCTTTCTTCAAAATCTTGAAGAAGGCAGGTCCCATGAAGTGGGCTCCGGAAGCGGAGGCGGCGTTGCAGGATTTGAAACGGCACCTGTCCTCCACTCCTATACTTGTCGCACCTAGACCACAGGAAAAGTTGTTGCTATACTTAGCGGCAACCAACCAGGTGGTTAGTGCTGCGTTGGTAGCGGAGAGGGAGTCCGACGAGGAGTCAGCATCACCGGCGAGCGAATCTAGCGACAAGCAGGGGGCTGACCCGACAAGCTCTGGCCCCGACAAGGAAGACTCTGCGCAGGAACAAGGAGAGATACGGAAGAAGATGGTGCAGCGTCCAGTGTATTTTGTAAGTTCCCTTCTCCAGGGGGCTAGATCAAGATACTCTGGTGTGCAAAAATTGCTTTTCGGCCTCCTCATGGCCTCGAGAAAGCTGCGCCATTACTTCCAAGCCCATGAGATAACAGTGGTCACTCGCTTTCCGTTGAAGAGGATATTGCACAATCCGGAAGCAACAGGCAGGATCGTTGAGTGGGCACTGGAGCTGTCGAGCTTTGGACTCAAGTTTGAAAGTACTTCAACCATACAGAGCCGAGCTTTGCCAGAATTCATAGCTGAGTGGACCCCGACACCAGAAGAAGAAGTTCAAGAAACAAGTGTACCCATACAAGAAGCGACAAGTGAATGGGTAATGTATTTTGACGGTGCCTTCTCGCTGCAAGGCGCCGGTGCCGGCGTGGTACTCATCGCGCCCACCGGAGAACACCTCAAATATGTTATCCAGATGCACTTTCCCAGGGAGCAAGCGACAAACAACACCGCAGAGTATGAAGGCTTGCTTGCCGGCCTCAGGATTGCGGCCGAACTTGGGATCAGAAAGCTGATTGTGCGGGGCGATTCTCAGTTGGTGGTCCGACAAGTTAACAAGAGCTATCAGAGCCCTTTGATGGAAGCATATGTCGATGAAGTGAGGAAGCTTGAAGAGCACTTTGAAGGTCTGCAGATGGAGCACGTCCCAAGAGCTCAAAACGAAATTGCAGATGGCCTCTCAAAGTGCGCCGCGATGAAGTTACCTGTGGAACCAGGAACCTTTTTGCTCAAGCTGACTCAGCCATCCGTTACACCATCAATTGGGCAGTCCAAGAAGAGAAAGTTGGTCTCCGGCGACTACTTGCCGGCGGATCTTCCTGAGACCGCCGCCAATGTTCCCAAGATCAACGACAACGCTGAGGAACAGTTTGCTCCTGCAAGCCCTCGGGCTTGTACAGTTGAAGCAAGTGTTCCCGACAAGCCTCGCCCCGGCGAGCTTGCCGGGGGACCGTCAGCCCCGGCAGGACCAGAGGTCTTTGCCGTAGAAGCTGAGGTTCCCGCAGCGGCCCTCGAGCCTTTAGTCCTTGCCGTTGAGCCTCGGGCTCCGGCATGGGCGCAGCAGATCGTCCGTTTTCTGCAAACTGGAGAACTTCCCGACGACCCTCAAGAGATAGAGAAGATAACCAGGCAGTCAAGTATGTATCAGTTCGTGGATAACGAGCTGTACAGAAGGAGACTCAACGGCGTCAGGTTGAAGTGCATCTCCAGAGAAGATGGACAGAAGCTGTTGGCAGAAATACACGGAGGCATATGCGGCCACCACATTGGCGCAAGGGCGCTTGCCGGGAAAGCTTTCCGGCAAGGGTTCTTTTGGCAAGAAGCCCTCCAAGATGCAACTGCACTAGTAACCAAGTGCGAAGCGTGCCAGTTCCATGCGAAGCAAATCCATCAGCCAGCTCAAGCTCTCCAAACAATCCCTTTGTCATGGCCCTTCTCAGTCTGGGGGCTCGATATCCTCGGCCCTTTCCCTCGCGCTGTCGGGGGCTTTGAGTACTTGTACATTGCAATCGACAAGTTCACAAAGTGGCCAGAAGTAGAGCCGGTGAGGAAGGTGACAGCACAGTCATTAGTCAGGTTCTTCAGGTCGATTGTTTGCCGTTTCGGGATCCCGAACAGGATCATCACCGACAACGGTACGCAATTCACTAGTCGCACCTTCATGCAGTACGTCCAAGACCTTGGCGCCAAGGTCTGCTTCGCTTCTGTTGCTCACCCGAGGAGCAACGGTCAAGCGGAGAGGGCAAATGCTGAAGTGCTGCGCGGACTCAAGACAAGGACCTTTGACAGGCTGCGCAAGTGCGGAAGGAATTGGATAGAGGAGCTCCCGGCGGCTCTTTGGTCAATCAGAACGACACCGAGTCGAGCCACCGGACAGACACCTTTTGCTCTAGTCTATGGAGCAGAGGCAGTTCTCCCCACGGAACTCGTATACGGATCTCCTCGAGTACTCGCTTATGATGAGCTCGAGCAAGAGCAACTGCGGCAAGATGACGCATTGCTCCTTGAGGAGGGACGTCTCCAGGCTGCTGTACGAGCTGCTCGATACCAGCAAGCTTTGCGCCGCTACCATAGCCGCAAAGTCAAGGCCAGGAGTCTCGAGGAAGGCGACCTTGTTCTTCGGCGTGTTCAGTCCGCCAAGAATTCCAACAAGTTGACGCCGAAGTAGGAAGGCCCTTATCGGATGAGACAAGTTAGGAGGCCCGGCGCTGTCCGCCTCGAGACCGAAGAAGGCTTACCGGTGAGCAACTCCTGGAACATAGAGCATCTTCGCAAGTTTCACCCCTAAGGCGCGGTTGCCGTGATCCGCTCCGGCAACCACCTTTTGTACAAGCTTTGCCGCTGTTGCATGTAACCCTTTGTACAAAGCCGGGCGCAGACCCCGTGCATCAGTAAAGTTTTCGTGTTTCTCGCATCGATTGCCTTTTGCATGCCTTTCCCTGCTATTTGCATGTTCTATTTGGCGTTTTGATGCAACACTCAGATATACGGTAAGCACTATTACGCCGAAAGGCCAGATACTTGTTTCCCTCTCCGTCTTCTTTCCTCTTAAGCAGAAGGAACGATTCCTCGCGCACAAGTTTGCCGGGGGGGAAGGAGGTGGAGGAGGAACCAAGTGCTGTTCAAGAAAGAGAAGTCTTACCGAGAAGCAAACAGTATAAGCAAGCAGCATATGAAAGATAAGTTGTTAGAATTTGACCAGTTCAAATTTTAAATTTTAAGTTGTCTTCCTTGAACGATCACATTTTTGTATGGAAAACCTGTGCGCGGAGGAACCTACCCGTAGCTTGCCGCACCCTTATCTCGCTTTCGAGTTCACTCAATGATTTAAGTGAGCTGCGACAAGTGTCGCGCCCTTGCTTCGTTTCCGAGTACGCTCAAGCAAGCTAAGTGCGTTGCGACTAGCTGCGGCAAGGTTGCTTGCCGGCGAAGACCTTGGCCAGCAGGCTGCTCAGAGTCCAGCACTCAGCGCTCGCGGCAAGGGCCCTTTGCCGGCAAGCTCCCCGAGAGCGTACGGTGAAAAACATACAAAGTCAAAGATTGAAACAAGGAAGATGACATTGCACTGATTGATCGAAGAAAAGCAAATAACTTACAAGGATAACTTGTCGCAATGGACTAATGAGTTCATAACGTAATGTGCAGCAACAAAAAGATAAAGATAAATGGAGCCCTAGTCCACGCGGTCGCCTTCTTTCCTGCCAAGCTTTGCCACCTTGGCGATGATGTGGCCGACCTGCTCCTTCAGGGCCTCCGTATCTGCATCTGCCGGCAGGGTGCGAAGAACGTTCGTGAGGTTGATTCCTGGGTTGCGGTACACGATCTTCGTCAACACCCGCTCCAGAGTTCCCGCGCAGAGCCGGCGCGACTCCTCGGCCAGCTGCGCGGGGATGCGATTCCGGAGACCTGCAAGAGCCGGAGCGACTCCTCTGAAGAAGAGGCTGAGCTTGGCGCTGTGCGGGAGATCCGGGTCCGGCGAATAGATAAGGTGTTCGACCTTCAGCGCCAGCAGCTCCTGGTCAATATTGGACGCAGAAGAAACCAGCTCTTCGGTCCACACTTCGATAGTCTGCCGGAAGAGCTCGGATGCCTTGTTGACGCTCTCCACCAAGGTCCGCTCCTTGCGGAGCTCATCCTTCAACTTGGTCTCCTGAGCCCGGGCAGCATCGAGCGATTCCTTCAAGGTGGTGACTTTCAGCTCCAAGTCCTCAATGGAGTCCTTGGCGGCCTTCAGCTCGTCGCCCCTCTTTGACAAACTCACCTGAAGCTCGGAGTTTGTGTGAGCATCCTTCTCGCGCTCCAAGATGAGCGCGGCAACCTTCTCGGCGCTCACCTTCATCGCCTTCTCCAACTGTTCGACCTTGGCGGCGAGCTCTTTCTTGGCGTCCTCCGCGGCAACCGCGGCGGCTTTCGCCTCCTTCAGCTCCCCGCCGAGGGCAGCCTCGCGAGCGGCAAGGTCTTCTTCATGAGAGTCCAGCTCAACCTTCCGCTGCGCGAGCTCTCCCTCTCGCCGGGACATCTCCACCCCGGCGAGACGCTGCCGTTCATCGGCTTCAGCCTTCTCGAGCACCCACTCTTGGTACTCGCCGGCGAGACGCTCACGCTCTTCCGCCACCTGGCGGAGGGCAGCTTGATTGGCGGCGCTGAGCTCCGCCGCACGCTTCTCCATCTCTGCCGCGGCCTTGGCGGCAAGAGCCTCCCGGGAAGCGAGCTTTGCCTGCCTGGCCCGGTAAAGGGCCAGGAGCTGATGAAGCAACCGCTCCTCCTCGGGCCCCTCACCTCCACTGGGCGCCTGGACGATCTTCAGGCCTGCGGAGGCGAGGACTTCTCCGTCAAACGCCTCGCCCTCCGCAGGAGCTCGCGACGATGACCCCCACGGCATCTGGATGAAGACGCCATTGGGGGCCTCGAGATAGAACCTCTGCTCCTCGCCGGCGGAGGGACCGGTGGCCGGTGCAGCATCCGATGCTCCCGCCGCCTCCGGGGCGGCGGTGCGGCCACCGTCCCCCTCCCCGGCCGCTGCGTCCGCAGCCGGAGCAGTCTCTTGCGCGGCCGGCTCGGCGGCCTCAGTTACCTCCTCGACGACTGGAGCGTCGCCGCCGCCGCCCTGCGCGTCCTCCTCCTCGAGGATAATCACCTCCGTCTCCATGGGCGCAGGAGGAGGAAGATCTAGAAAGAAGAAGAGAAAGAAATTCAAGACTCAAGCAAATATCCAAAAAAGAGACAAGCCAAGAAGACAAGTCACAAAGATTACCTTGGCGGACGTCCTCAGCGGCGGGCTCCCTCGCCGGGGAGCTCGGCCTCGTCGGAGTAGTCGCCCTCGCCGGGGAACTTGGCCTTGGCGGGGTGGCCGCCCTTGCCGGGCTGCTCGTCCTTGGCGGGGTACTCTGCCTTGGCGGAGTACCCGCCCTTGACGGAGCACTCTCCCTTGCCGGAGAGTTCTGCCTTGGCGGGGATGGCGGGGCCTGCGGCTCCTCAGCTGTGGCCTCCGGGCGCTCTTCCCGCTGGGGCTCCTCCTCTGCACGGAACAAGACAAGAGATGTCAACACGTGAAGACAAAATCAAATCCTCAGGCGTTCCCCAAAGCGAAAAGAGAAAAACCCAGACTTACGCTGGGGGCTGCGCTGCGGGCTGCGCTGAGGGCTGCTCATCGGAGCAGCGCTCGAGTCCGGCAGGCTCGGCTCCGGCACACCCTCTGTTGCCGCTGCCGCTGAGCCTTCCGTGACCTCGGCCTCGGGCGCCTTGGCCTTCTTCGCTGCGCGGTGGGCCAGGGTCCTGAAATCAAAACAGTAAACAGAGTCAGCATCAACAGAAGTTCAAGACAAAAATCAAGAAGATGTAGAATCTCGGATTCTTACTCCTGGTCCTCCTCGTCGTCCTCGCTCAGGGCGGAGAAGTCATACTCCACCGTGGGTGCGTCGGCGCGAGGAGCGGGAGGTGAAGACTCCCTCGCGCGCTTGGTGCTTACCGGAGCTGGGGGCTGCGAAGACCCAGCCCCTGTGGCTGCCGGCGCCCGAGGAGCGGGCGGAGCCGTTGCTCCGCTCCGAGAAGACCCCTGCCGGCTCGCTGCCGGCCTGCGGGGCGCCTCCGTCGTGGTCCGCGCACGGGCCGCCTCCGCTGCGGCTGGTGCGCCGGACGGCCTTGGCGCGGCTTGACTCCCCCGGGGAGCCGCCCGCCGAGGTGGCTGTTGCCGGGGCGCCTGCGCTCTTTCCCCCGTCGCCGCCTTGCGGAGGCGCTTCGCCGGGGACTGCCTCGGGCTTGCCGGGGGCGGGGAGCTCTCCGACGAGGAGAGGTCGTCGGCGTATAACTCCGTAGATCCGCCGGAGTCTTCGGCCTCCTCCTCCTCCTCCTCTGCCCCGGCCGGCTCGCTGGACCCAGCGTCCTGCGCTGCGGCCCCCTTTCCCTTGGCGCCTCTGCCCCTCGCGGCGCCTCTGCTCCCTCCGGCGGTGCCCTCCATTGCCGCGGCCTCCGTCGCGATCCCATGGATCCCGGAGTGCCTCAGTGAGGGGAACCCGGCGAGCGCGTCGGGTGGGAGGTTCAGCAACCTGCGGATCTCCGCCTCCTCCGCCTGGGTGGACGCCTCCTCGGCCTCCGCCTCCTCCGGCGAGAACCCGAAAACTCCTGCCGCCGCGGCTGCGGCGGCCTCCTCAGCCCGAGAAGCTATATAGGCGATTTCCTGGTCGGTGGTGTCCCGCGTGTGCAGCTTGAGGTCCTCCTTGTTACTCGCCACCTCGGCGAGGTTGTCGTAGAAGTTGAGGACGTCGATGGGCTTCGGGGCGATCCACGAGCGGTCCAAGCCATGTGAGTCGCACATGGGCATCATGGCAAGGATCCGGTCCCTCGCGGCGTTGTTGCAAAGCGGCACCACTTCCCGGGGAGTCCTGAACCACTCGGGGTGCGTCGGGTCGTACTTGAAGAGTTCCCGTACCATCCCCCGCAACTCCAGAGTGGTGAAGTTGAAATTAAGCCCGGGGCGCAGCCTCATGATGTCTGCCGGGCCGCCGTACTCCCAGGCCGGCCTCTTCCGGTCTTGGAGAGGGGCGATGCGCCGGCGGAGGAAATCTGCGCCCACCTCGGCAACCGACAGCCGGGCCATCCGAAGACGAAGAATCCGGACGAGGGCGATGTCGAGCTTGATGTCGTCGGAGTCTAGATCACTCCAATCCCTGCCGCGCACGATGGGCGTTGTGCGCGGCGCAGTGAAGGCTTGCGGCTGGTCTTCTACAATCCAGCACCACTCCGCTCGCCATTCCTCCCACTTGCCGCGGAGCTCCCCCGGCAAGTACGCCCCTTTCTTATTGAGACGGAAGACCCAGGAAATTCCTCCGGAGAGGGGGGCATCGGCCTCGGCTCTAGGAGTGAAGAAGTGTCTAAAGAGGGCTACATTGGGGTGGACTCCTATGAAGTTTTCGCACATGTGTGCGAAAACGGCCATGGTGAGAATGGCGTTGGGGGTGAAGTCAAGCAGATGGAAGCCATATGTGTTCATGATATCACAGAAGAAGTTCGAAAAAGGAGGACAGAGTCCACAATGGAAAAAGGCAGCAAAGAAGTGATACCCGCCGGGATAGCTGTCCTTGGCGGCGGCCGGGTATGCTCGCGTGCGGGGATGCGCATCGGTTCCCTTGGACCAGAACAAGTAATACTTGTTCCAGAGTTCTTGCACGCCGAGCTTCGGCGGGAAGACGACGTGCCGCTTCCGGTAAGCGATGAGCTTGGCCGCTTGCTCCGATTTCTCCTTCTTGGATTTCTCCGCCTTCGCCTTGTCGGTCTTTGGGGCCATGGCGGACGCGGTGGAAGGAAGGGGACGAAGAGCTCGGCGGCGGCGGAGGTGTGGAGGCGGAGCGCAAGAAAGAATCTTTTGCAGGTGGAAGACGACGTAATGAGAGCGCAAGGAGGGGAACCGCGCCCGCTACCTCTGCTTTTATGGGGGAGTGGGGGGCGTTTCGCCCTTTCCATTAAGAGATCGTGGGCACGTCCCATCCCACGGCGCCGCAATCGACGCGTGCCGTTACCGTGGGGTGCGGCGGATATGGAAGTGGATTCGGCGCGCCGCGGGCCGCGGGTGCCCGTGCACTGTTTTGGGCCTGGCCCAACAGCGCTCGGCACCGTGTGTGGCCCAGGCCCGGGGGCTCCTGTCGGTGTACTAAGGTAGGGGTACCCCAGTACCCCAACTTGTGCACGGGCAGTTGCAGCTTCCCGCGGCAAGGTTTACTGCGTGCTCGCCGGAGACCTTCCTGATCCCTATTAAACCATTCGAAAACAAAGTATACAAGACATAAGACCGAGACCCCGGCAAGAGGAGCTTGCCGGGAAGGCCGTACCAGGCTCAAGATTGTTCCACTAGCACAAGACCCTGGCAAGAGGAGCTTGCCAGGAAGACTAGAAGACATCGCCTCGGCGCTATGCGCGCCCCGGCAAGGGGCCCGGGGAGCGGCAAGTTCCCGGGCCCGGCAAGATCAAGGCCCCGACAAGGTACTTGCCGGGAAGGCTGCGCTGTGTGCCCGCGCTCCAGCTCATCGGCCCACGCGTCGCCCTGGGGCCTATCCAGGGACGCGTGGCGGATGGCTGTGCAGCCTGGGGTACACGGTGGCACTCCACGGCGATAAATCCGTCGCCGTGGCGGACGGAGACGCTAAGACGGGAGCTTTTGGGGTCGACGGCGACGGGCATTAAATGCCCTTGTCCCCCACTGTTAAAGTAGGTATAGACCACTGTTCTGTACTGTAGCTCCACTGTTCCCGCACTGTTACAACTACCACCTCTTTTACTTTTTTACCCCTTTCTCCTACGTTGACACCTGTCGGTGACCCCTTGCACTATAAAAGGAGGCCCATGCACAACGTGGAGGGGGTTCGGAACTTTGATCACTCTCACGCACGGTGTAGCTGCTTCTTCAAGCTCCCGAGCGCCCAACTCAATACACAGCCAAGCAGGAGTAGGGTTTTACGCATCCGTGCGGCCCGAACCTGGGTAAAACTGCCCGCGTGTTTGCTTCGATCTGCTCTTTGTGCTCCCTCCGCCCTCGTACCGCACAGACAAAGGGGCTCCGGTCTCATAGGTGTTCGTGGCGGACAGTTTCCCCCGACAACGATGTCGACGATCTCCACTCTCCGGAGCCCTGAACGGACTCCAGATCAGCCCTCCCGAGAGAAATTAGGGCTTGGCGGCAGCTTCGTCTCGTGAAACGCGATAATTCCTTCTCCCCTCATTTTGTTTCTCCATGAAACGGAAGATATAGGATCTGGGGGTACGTCGGTGGAGCACCAGGGGGGCCACGAGGCAGGGGGGAGCGCCCTGGGCAGGGGGGTGCGCCCGCCACCCTCGTGGGCTGGCCCAAGGCCACCTGGTGTGGATCTTCTTGCAGGTATTTTTTATATTTTCCTAAATAATTCTCCATTGATTTTCAATCGATTTCGAGAACTTTTTATTCTGCACAAAAACAACACCATGGCAGTTCTGCTGAAAACAACGTCAGTCCGGGTTAGTTCCATTCAAATCATGCAAGTTAGAGTCCAAAACAAGGGCAAAAGGGTTTGGAAAAGTAGATACGTTAGAGACCTATCAACTCCCCCAAGCTTATACCTTTGATTGTCCTCTAGCAATTCAGTTGATAAACTGAAAGTGATAAAGAAAAACTTTGACAAACTCTGTTTACTCTTGTTGTTGTAAATATGTAAGGTAGCATTCAGGTTTTCAACAAGATCATTAACTAACCACATTCACAATAACTTTCAGGTCTCAAGACTACTTGCATCAATGGCATCATCGACTAGCGAGCAATAATAATAAACATCGGATGACAGCACTTTCTCAAAACAATCATGATATGATATAACAAGATGGTATTTCGCGAGCCCTTTCTGAGACCGCAAAACATAAATGCAGATCACCTTTAAAGATTAAGGACTGACTAGACATTGTAATTCATGGTAAAAGAGATCCAGTCATGATCATACTCAATGCAAATTAATAATAATACATGCAACGACAAAGGTGCTGTCCTACTGGTGCTCTTTGCACTACTAGAAAAAAGGCTATAGGTAATATCACTATTAGTGGCGCACCAGAGATGTGGTGCGCCACTACTATATAGCAGTGGCGCACCACAAACAGGTGCTCCACTAATAGTGACATTACTAGTGGCGCACCAGGTGTGGGGTGCGCCACTACTATGTTTTTGAACAGTAACCAGCCATGCCCAGGCTTACCAGTGGCGCACCAGGGCAAGGTGCGCCACTACTATTTTTGATAGTAGTGGCGCACCTTGCCCTGGTGCGCCACTGGTAAGGCTGGGCACAATGGTTTTATCACTCCATTTGCATTTTCCTATTCTTTTATCTCAAATCTTAAATTATCACAATGATTCAAATCTTAAATCTAAACACATAAGCCCACGTATATTGTCCTAAAAGATGTACATATATTTAATAGGAAATATTCAAATACATTAAAATGTATGTTGTTTAACAATATTTACATTCAAATGTATGTTGTTTAACAATATTTACATTCAAATACATTCAAATATTCAAATACATTCAAATATATTTAATAGAAAACTAAAAAAGAACTGACAAAAACAGTAAAGAAAAAACACAGAAAAAGGTAAAAAAATGTTTAAAGACCGGACTAGTGCAACCAATAGACATATATACATCAAAAACATTTTTTTAAAAGATTGAAAAAAATGGGGCCGCCAGGATTCGAACCATGGCTGGCTGGGTTATGCATCAAGGGTCCAACCACTAGGCCATGGCAGTAGTTCTGTCCATAACACAGACGCGGACAGTTTTAACCTATTACTACGAGTTTATGGCGCACCTGCGAGGGGTGCGCCATTGTTAGCGCTGCCCCACCCGACTCCATTCTTCTTCTTCTTCAAAGAAAAAAAAACTCATTTCACTCTTGCTTCCGCGTGCTAGCTGTTCCCAAATCCCACCAGCGCCGCCACAAGCCGCCAGTCGCCGGTCGCCGCTCCCCCGGATCCCGCCGTCGGCGCCCTCTCGCCTCCTCCGTAGTGCACGCATCCTCCGACGCCGCCCCCTCGCTTCCTCCGTAGTGCACGCATCCTCCGCCGGACGCCGCCCCACCTCCCCCGTGGCGCAGAGCATCCAGGCGGGACGCTGACGCCCTCCCTCTTCCTCGACGCTCATGTCCTCGCCACCGCCCTCCTAGACGCCCCCTCCTCGCCAATGACCCGAATCGGCCTCCTCTCCAACGCTGGCCCCCGCGGATCTGCATCTGCCTCGCCGCCGGACGGTGAGCTCCTCTTCTACTCTCGTGCGTGCGCTAGCTGCCGCCGCTTGAGGTACTGTTCCGTTGTGCCATGGATGGGTGGTTGTGCTGATGCTAGTGGCTGCTGTTCTCGGAAATTTGTCAATTTCTCAATTGAAGCATGTGTACACAGTGGGCATCTTTTCCCCCCCCAATACACAGCGGGATTTTTACTTGGCAATTGATATTTGTGGAGATAGTGTGCACTTCTCTGTTGTCTGTAGATAGTGCTTACTAGAATTTTTGTGGTCTGATACACTAGTACGTTGTACACATCGCGCTGATACAGCAGTCCGGCGCATAGGTGAAGTAAAAGATGCAAAAGCAGAAATGCATCTGTAGCTGGTTAATATCCCAAGTGTTCCCTAAATGAAAGTAGAGATGCGAGTATCAGTATTGATGCGAATATAAGACATTTTTTGACACAAGAGAGTACTGATTGTTGGTTGCTATCTCTTATTTTTTGACATGCCTGACTCATCAAAATACTGCATTGTTGCTGTGAAAGTGTTTGATTTATGCTTGCTTGTTCTTTGAGTTTTCTTGCTTACGATGACCCATTTTGCGGATGAAACTATTTCCTTTCTCCTTCAGGATGTTTCTTGCCAAATCCAAGGAACTGATGCAATATCAGGTGATGGAGGGGAGGAAGGACATGCAAGAGTCATACACTGCACCTGTTGTTCAAGTGCCCAGAGAGCCTGCCTTCGTTATCAATGGTGTCCCAGACTTCCCTCCTGATTTCGCATCTGGTTCACAACTTGCAGTAAGTGATGCTCCGCGATCTCGAGTTGATTATCGCTTTGGTGAATGGCTAGTAGAGCGGAAAGTGAGAAAGTTGTTTGAAGACAAGTACTATGAAGGGATAGTTGTCAGGTATGACAGTGTTAACAATTGGTACACCGTTGTCTATGAAGATGGAGACCAGGAAGATCTTGAGTGGCATGAACTGGAGGAGATCCTGCTACACTTGGACATAACCAAAGGAACCTGGAGAGAAGAGTATTGATAGGCTCAAGTTAGATACTGTCATACCTGAAAAACTGAAGAGAGAAAGCATGCTTCTGCGAGGGCCACCACCTGGAAGCCAGTCATTCTAATAATCAATATCACTGTTCCAATATCTAGTAGATATCTCTAAATATTCCAGTCTATGTATGCTTGCGGCACTAGATTTCAATGTACGTTGTACAACCCAACCCAGCGTACTTTTAAATCTATATTTACCATGTGACTGCTGTCGTATCAAATTCTTCTCCTAGACAAGTATATCTGCATGTTGTTTAAAATTCTTGTGGTACAGTCTTTAGGAGTTCTCCTTGTGGAAATGGAACCTAGTTGTGGTTAATTTCTTTTCCTGTGCAAGTGCATCTGCAAGCTGTTTAAAATCTCCTTGTGGAAATGGAACCTAGTTGTGGTTAAGTTCTCCTTGTGTTGTGCTGCCGCTACTGTTGTGCCATGGATGGGTGATTGTGCTGATGCATTTATAGCCAGCTTTTGCCTGCTTGCTTTCCTTTCTTTAGAGGAGAAGAACTGCAGCAGTCACTTTTAGGCCAAATCATATTTTTCCTACTAGTAGTGTTCTTCTTTCAGTTCCTTCGAAATGTATAAATGGATGTGTTTGTTTACGTGTTGTGTGATTGATAGTACTCTGAAGCCAATGCTGCATTTTCTAATCTGCATTCCTCTACTGAATTTAGCACCATGCCTTGTTTTCAATTAATTGACTATTGTAAGAAAGAACTGATTCTGAGAAATGAACAGAGCCCGGATGGAGGTCCCTTATTGGATACATGTTGAGAGAACATGGAGGTCCCTTATTGGATGCTTTCAGATCAAAATACCCTGAAAGGTATCGCGGCTCCTTTTTTTACTTGCTACTCTTATTCTTCTCATAATTTTGCAACTTTTTTATAGCTTATTACTCCATGTCCTCAGAACCAACAATGTAAGTACATATTTTACTATTGGTTAAACAATGTCCTCAGAACTTTGCACGTATCAGTGCTGGTTTCCATCTTTGAACAACTAAAAGAAGTTAGTAATTTGCTGATGTGGTAGGCTGTGAGGGCAGGAAAAATGTTCAGTGGGGATTGACTTTATAGTTATATAGGATTATTACTACTATAGTGTACTTCATGATAATCACATGCTAACGATGTACCGTATGCTTCCTTCATTTGTTTTGTGCAGGGAGGGAGCTTATACTTGCTTTAATCAAACCGTTGGAGCTGAAGAATTCAGTTATGGTTCTAGAATAGATCACATTCTCATTTCAAAACGCACACACTGTCGAGATGAGGACCCTACGGCACAGCGAGCCGCACTGGACGGTGGCGCAATGCATGAGGTATAGAACTTAAACTCCTTCATCGTCACATCAATCACAATGTTTATGTCACTAAATAGTTAATTTCTTAGGAATAGAGCATGTCTCATTGGGCTAAACTGTAACAAAGTTCAGAATATTAAAGTTTAGATTATTAACCTTAACTTTCATTTATCAAAGATCTGCACACTTTGTTTTGGATCCACACACCTAGGCTCATCTAATGTGATCGGATCTGGCCAGATTCCTTTTGATGCATCACCTGTTACTCTTTTCGGTGAATTATGTTAGTAGTAATCTTGATTAGCTAGTTGCATGTGTGTTGTTAGCAGGATTAGCGTGGCCGTAGCTTAGGTCAAGCATGTACCTTATGTTTTGTCTCATGTAAAAAGCTTAGGACTGTGTTTACTGAATAATTAAGTTCTTCTGACAGGGAACTATGCATCCTGAGTGGCATAGACTCTTGGCTTCATGAAATGACCCATGTCTATGATTCAAGATATCTTAGATCTTCGATGGCGGATGCAAATAATTGCTCAATTTCACTTCTCTGCAATGTTCATTCTCACATATTTCTATCATTCTTTGCAGGGATAAAGTAAAGAAAAAGAAGAAAAGATTACTAGAAGATTAGTTTTAGAATTTTCTTTTATTTCCTTATAATTTTTCTTTTATTGGATACTTGTAAAGACATTGTAATATTCTTACTATAATAAAAATTATGATTCTATTTCATTTTTTGTTTTTAAATTATTTTTCCTTATAGGTTGTTTTCTGTAAATTTGGATTTTTTTTTGTTTTCCAAATACATTACTAGTGGCGCATTTCAGCCCTTATTAGTGGCGCACCTTCCTTTATGACTAGTGGCGCACCTATAAGGCTATTAGTGGCGCACCTAGAGGGAATACCAGTGGAGCACCTAAGGGTTAGTAGTGGCGCACCAGAGGTGCGCCATTACTATCTGGATTACTAATGGCGCACCAGAGGTGCGCCATTACTATCTGTTACTAGTGGCGTGTTAATAGTGGCGCACCTATAGTGCGCCATTACTAACGAAAACAGGTGCGCCACTAATAGGGCTTTTTCTAGTAGTGTTGATAAGAGGATGATGACTTTGTATAAAAGTAAATAGATAGGCCCTTCGCAGAGGGAAGCAGGGATTTGTAGAGGTGCCAGAGCTCGATTTTTAAATAGAGATGAATAACATTTTGAGCAGTATACGTTCATTGTCAACATAACAACCAAGAATCTCAATATCTCCCATGCTACGCACATTATAGGCGGTTCCCAAACAGAATGGTAAAGTTTATACTCCCCCAACCACCAACAAGCACACTCCACGGCAAGCCCGAAACAACGGGTACCGTCCAAACCAGCAACAGCCCTTGGAGAGTTTTGTTTAATTATTATGATTTTGAGCATGGGACTGGGCATCCCGATTACCAGCCATTTTCTCATGAATGATGAGCGGAGTGCACTCATCGTGAGAATAACCAACCAAGCATGAAGATATAGACAACCCTAGTTGATACATGAGCTATTCGAGTATACAAAACATAATTTCATTTGAAGGTTTAGAGTTTGGCACATACAAATTTACTTGGAACGGCAGGTAAATACCGCATATCGGAAGGTATGGTGGACTCATATGGAATGACTTTTGGGGTTTATGGAAGTGGATGGACAAGCAGTAATCCCGCTTAGTACAGGTGAAGGCTAGAAAGAGACTGGGAAGCGACCAGCTTGAGAGCAACAACGGTCATGAACATGCATTAAAATTAATCAACAATGAATGCAAGCATGAGTAGGATATAAATCACCATGAACATAAATATCGTGGAGGCTATGTTGATTTGTTTCAACTACATGCGTGAACATGTGCCAAGTCAGATCACTTAAATCGTTCAAAGGAGGGATACCACCCATCATACCACATCACAACCATTTTAATATCATGTTGGCATGCAAGGTAGAACATTATAAACTCTCAGCTAATTAAGCATGGCATAAGCAGCTATGATCTCTAATTGTCATTGCAAACATGTTTCATTCATAACAAGGTGAATCAGGAATGATGAGCCATCATATTTACAAAAAACAAGAGAGGTCGAGTTCATACCAGCTTTTCTCATCTCAATTAGTTCATCATATATCATCCTTATTGCCTTTCACTCGCACGACCGAATGGTATGGATAATAATAATTGTGCACGTGCATTAGACTAAGCTGGAATCTGTAGACATTTAATCCAAGAGAGAAGACGAGGTAAAATGGCTCAAGGTTAAATCAACAACAAAGCATATGAGAGCCACTAGGCATTTTAATCATGGTCTTCTACTCTTAACCCCTAAAGAAAAGAAAAGAAACTATTTACACGGGAAAGCTCCCAACAAGCAAAAGAAGAACGAGAAATCTTTTTGGGTTTTCATTTTTAACTACTACTACAAGCAAAGAAAGTAAACTAGCTAGAAGCTACAACTAATATTTTTTTGTTTTTCTGGGTTTTTCTAGCACACAAGAAAAAGAGTAAGAAAAAGAAATTGAAACTAAGCATGGATGGTACAGTGAAAGAGTGTGAGCACCGACAACTAGAATAAGTGTGAACATGAATGTAAGTTGGTGAGAAACACGTACTCCCCCAAGCTTAGGCTTTTGGCCTAAGTTGGTTTATGGACACGGATCGAAGCCACTCCCTCTAGTGTACTGAGAGGTGTCCTATGGATGCCACTGGTTGGCGAGCTCGTCCAGCTCCCACCCATAAACAGATTGACGGGAAGGATCAAGTGGTGGTTCTAGCTTAGGCTCTGAAGCTTGTGCCTAGCCTTGGTACTTGTAGAAGGCATCTGATGTGATGAGGAATACCCTGTAGACAAATCAAACAAAAAAGGTGCAGGCAAGGTAACAATTTCACAGTATATTTCATCAAACCTTAATTTATAATTAAGCTGCATATTCTTATCTTTAACAATAAAATCATGAGCTACCATGCTCTTGTAGTCTATATAAATGGGGGCAAGCAATTTTTCTTCCTTGTCATGATGCCTAATAGGTATATTAAAATATTCAACAGTGCGAGAAGCAAAGATGCCTCCAAAGATGGGCCCCTTTGAGCGGTTTAGAATCAATCGTTTGGCAACGCCGGCGCCCAAGCTAAAAGTTGTGTCTTGAAACAAAGCTTGGCGTAAAATGATAATATCAGGGGCACTGAGATTCCCACTGTTCCCGTGACCAATTACACATCTACTAGCAAATAAAGCAAAGTAGCGCAGAACAGGGAAGTGCATGCTAGTGATTCTTGCCCCTGAAATTTGTCTAGTTTCTCCTACAACTATCATATCAATAAACCCTTCAACGTCTTCACGACGTGGTTCATCAAATCTACCTCCGAAGGGTACTTTGCATATTTCACAAAAATCTAAAAGTGATATCTCCTTAACCACATCATATAAGCGAAACTCCACCGTAGGTGGTGTTTTCCTAGAGTGAAAATGAAAGCTTTGCGTGAAAATATTGGTGAGTAAGAGATATTGTTCTTTCTGGTCGTTGAGGAAGTCGGTGGGGCCTGCATTATTCGCCAACCAATAAAAGTCTTCGTAAATACCGGCGGACATCATGAAATTATTACAAGGCCATTCGCACGGTCGAACTTCCGCCATGCGAGGAAGATGATACTTGGGCTTCTTGTTTTCTTCTTTCTTCTTATCCTCTGAGCTCTTGCTGGAGGAGCCCCTCAATAATCTTTTTAACATTTTCCTTTTCTGAAAAATTCTGAAATTTTTAGTAACTTCAAAATAAAAGTTAACCAAACTCAACAAGATTGATAGCAACAACTCCTATAACTGCCTAGAGGCTATATCATGCATTAAAACTACTTGGGACCAAGAAAATTTGACATGCAAGCTCAAGAACAAGGTCACCAAAGTATCATAAATTTGCAACTAATAAAGCACTAGAACAAAAACTAATTGGACTAATAGAGGAGTCACATACCAAGGAACAATCTCCCCAAATAGTTTGGTGAATGGTGCTTTGAGCAAGGAGATAAAAAATGGCAGCAAGATGAGCTAGAAGTCGGGTTTGAGCTGGTTGGGGATTTTTTTGGGAGGAAGAAGAAGAGCATGGGTGCAAGGATAAGTGGAGCGGGGCCACATGGGGCCCACGAGGCAGGGGGCGCGCCCTGGGAAGGGGGCGCGTCCTGCACCCTCGTGGCCACGTGTTGGCTCCCCTCGTTGTGTGTTCGGTGCCATATTTCCTTAAATATTGTAGAAAAAATCATATTTCATTTTCATGGCATTTGGAGAACTTTTATTTTTGGGATTTCTTTATTGCACGGATAAATATGGAAGCAGACAAACAATGTTATTTTTGTTTTATTTAACCTAATTAACAGAAAGTAATAGGAGGGTACAGAAGGTTTGTGCTATCTAGATTCACCTATCCCATGCCAATCAAAAGGAATCCATTAACAAGGTTGATCAGGTCTTGTTAATAAACTCTTTCCGAGTAACATGAAACCGGAGAATTTTCGAATAACACTAGGTTACCTCAATGGGGATATGTATGTCCCCAACAATAAGGATGTCATATGCCTTCTTGCTAGTAGGAATAGGAAACTCAAGACCTCCAATAGTAATAGTTGAAGTTTTTCCAATATAATTAATACTATGGACCTGAGGTTGTTTCCTCGGAAAGTGTACCGTATACTCATTACCATTGACATGAAAAGTGACATTGCCTTTGCAATCTATAACAACCCCTGCAGTATTCAAAAAAGGTCTTCCAAGAATAATAGACATACTATCGTCCTCAGGAATATCAAGTATAACAAAGTCCATTAGAATAGTAACATTTGCAACTACAACATGCACATCCTCACAAATACCGACAGGTATAGCAGTTGATTTATCAGCCATTTGCAAAGATATTTCAGTAGGTGTCAACTTACTCAAGTCAAGTCTACGATATAAAGAGAGAGGCATAACACTAACACTGGCTCCAAGATCACACAAAGCAGTTTTGACAGAGTTTCTCTTAATGGAGCAAGGTATAGTAGGTACTCCTGGATCTCCTAATTTCTTAGGCATTCCACCCTCAAAAGTTTAATTGGCAAGCATGGTGGAGATTTCTACTTCAGGTATCTTCCTTTTGTTGGTAATAATATCTTTCATATACTTGACATAAGGATTTGTTTTAAGCACATCAGTCAAACGCATACGCAAAAAGATAGGTCTAACCATTTCAGCAAAGTGCTCAAAATCCTCATCATCCTTTTTCTTGGATGGTTTCGGAGGAAAAGGCATGGGTTTCTGAACCCATGGTTCTCTTTCCCTACTGTGCTTCCTAGCAACAAAGTCTCCCTTATCATAACGTTGATTCTTTGATTGTGGTTTATCAAGATGAACAACAAGTTCAATCTCTACATCATTATCATTGCTAGGTTGAGCATCATCATGAACATCATTATTAATAGTATCACTAGGTTCATGTTCATTACCAGATTGTGTCTCATCATCAGAAACAGATATATCATTGGGATTCTCAGGTGTGTCAGCTACAGGTTCACTAGGAGCATGCAAAGTCCTTTCATTTTTTCTTTTTCTTCTTCCTAGAAGAACTAGGTGCATCTAAATTAGCTCTCTGAGAATCTTCCTCAATTCTCTTAGGGTGGCCTTTAGGATACAGAGGTTCCTGAGTCATTTTACCACCTCTAGTAGCGACTATAACATCATAGTCATTATTCTTACTATTTAATTCATTGAGAAAATCGTTCTGAGCCTTAAGTACTTGTTCTACTTGAGTGGTGACCATAGAAGCATGTATAGTAATGAGTTTCAGTTCACCTTTAGCTATAGACAGATAATCACTCAAGCGTTCAGTCATATAAGCATTGTGTTGTAATTGTCTACCAACATACGCATTGAAGTTTTCTTGTTTCACAATGAAATTGTCAAACTCGTCTAAGAATTGGCTAGCAGACTTATAACGAGGAATATCACCTTCATCAAATCTATAAAGAGAATTTACCTTTACTACCTGTGTCGGGTTATCAAGACCATGTATTTCTTCAATAGGCGGTAAATTATTAACATCTTCACCTTTAATACCTTTTTCTTTCATAGATTTCTTTGCCTCTTGCATGTCTTCAGGACTGAGAAATAGAACACCTCTCTTCTTCAGAGTTGGCTTAGGGACTGGCTCAGGAAGTGTCCAATTATTTTCATTGTCTAGCATATTATTCAATAATAATTCAGCTTGTTCAACTATTCTTTCCCTGAAAACACAACCATCACAAATATCTAGGTGGTCTCTGGAAGCATCGATTAGTCCATTATAAAAGACATCAAGTATATCATGCATCTCAAGAGGATGATCAGGCAAAGCATTAAGTAATTGGACAAGCCTCCCCCACGCTTGTGGGAGACTCTCTTCTTCAGTTTGAGCAAAGTTATATATTTCCCGTAAGGCAGCTTGTTTCTTATGAGCGGGAAAATATTTAGCAGAGAAGTAATACATCATATCCCGGGGACTACGCACACAACCAGGATCAAGAGAATTAATCCAAGTCTTAGCATCACCCTTTAGTACGAGAACGGAAATAGCTTAAGGATATAGTAGTAACGAATCTTTTCATTATTGGTAAACAGGGTGGTTATATCATTCAACTTGGTAAGATGTGCCACAACAGTTTTAGACTCATAGCCATGGAAAGGATTAGGTTCAACCAAAGTAATTAACTCAGGATCAACAGAGAATTCATAATCCTTATCAGTGACACAGATAGGTGAAGTAGCAAAAGCAGGGTCGTGTTTGATTCTAGCATTCAAGGACTTTTCTTACAGCTTACCTAATAACTTCTTAAGATCATATCTATCATTGCAAGCAAGAAAGTCTCTAGCAGTTTCTTCATCCATAACATAACCCTCAGGCACAACAGGCAATTCATATCTATTGGGAGTAGTTTCATCATCACTTTCATAAATGTCATCAACATTTGCACTCTCCCTAACTTTAGCAATTTGTTCATCTAGAAATTCACCTAGTTGCACAGTATCAGGCATAGAAGTAGTTTCATCATACATAGCAGAAGTAGCATCATCAAGAACGTACGGCATATCAGATTCAATAACAGGAGTAGGTGTCGCAAGTTTACTCATAACAGAAGGAGAATCAAGTGCAGAGCTAGATGGCAATTCCTTACCTCCCCTCGTAGTTGAGGGTAAGATCTTGGTTTTTGAGTCCTTCAAATTCTTCATAGTGATAAACAAATATAAATCCCAAGTGACTTAAAAAATAGAGCTATGCTCCCCGGCAACGGCGCCGGAAAATAGTCTTGATAACCCACAAGTGTTGGGGATCGCAACAGTTTTCGAGGGTAAAGTATTCAATCCAAATTTGTTGATTGGAAACAAGGGGAGCCAAAGAATACTCTTAAGTATTAGCAGCTGAGTTGTCATTTCAACCACACCTGGAAACTTAGTATCTGCAACAAGATAATTTAGTAGCAAAGTAATATGATAGTAGCGATAGCGGCAGGAAAAGGTAACGATAGTGTTTTTGTGGTTTTTGTGATAGTAGCAACGGAAAAGTAAATAAGCAGCTAGCAATATAGGTAAAGCTCGTAGGCATTGGATCGGTGATGGGAAATTATGTCGGATGTAATTCATCATGTAGAAGTTATAACCTAGGGTGATACAGAACTAGCTCTAGTTAATCAATGCAATGTAGGCATGTATTCCGAATAGAGTCATACGTGCTTATGGAAAAGAACTTGCATGCCATCTTTTGTCCTACCCTCCCGTGGCAGCGGGGTCCTATTGGAAACTAAGGGATATTAAGGCCTCCTTTTAATAGAGTACCGGACCAAAGCATTAACACATAGTGAATACATGAACTCCTCAAACTATGGTCATCACCGGGAGTGGTCCCGATTATTGTCACTTCGGGGTTGCCGGATCATAACACATAGTAGGTGACTAGCTTGCAAGATAGGATCAAGAACACACATATATTCATGGAAACATAATAGGTTCAGATCTGAAATCATGGCACTCGGGCCCTAGTGACAAGCATTAAGCATAGCAAAGTCATATCAACATCAATCTCAGAACATAGTGGATACTAGGGATCAAACCCTAACAAAACTAACTCGATTACATGATAGATCCCATCCAACCCATCACCGTCCAGCAAGCCTACGATGGAATTACTCACGCACGGCGGTGAGCATCATGGAATTGGTGATGGAGGAAGGTTGATGATGACGATGGCGACGATCTCCACTCTTCGGAGCCCCGAACGGACTCTAGATCAGCCCTCCGGAGAGAGATTAGGGCTTGGCGGCGGCTCCGTCTCGTGAAACGCGATAATTCCTCCTCCCCTCATTTTTTTCTCCCCGAAACGGAAGGTATAGGATCTGGGGGTACGTCGGTGGAGCAGTAGGGGGGACACGAGGCAGGGGGCGCGCCCTAGGCAGGTGGGTGCGCCCCCACCCTCGTGGGCTGGCCCAAGGCCCCCTGGTGTGGATCTTCTTGCAGGTATTTTTTATATTTTCCGAAATAATTCTCCATTGATTTTCAGGCGATTCCGAGAACTTTTTATTCTGCACAAAAACAACACCATGACAGTTCTGCTGAAAACAGCGTCAGTCCGGGTTAGTTTCATTCAAATCATGCAAGTTAGAGTCCAAAACAAGGGCAAAAGGGTTTGGAGAAGTAGATACGTTGGAGACATATCAAGCTGCATCATTGTAGCGTATCTGGGGTGTTTCAACATTGTGTGTCACCAAACGAAGGTCGTGGTATTCTTCAAGAGATTCACGAAGGAGATTGTGGTCACCACGCCGGTTCAAAATCTTTGGTGGCTAAAGCTTTTCTTCATGGGTTCTATTGGCTGACAGCTCATACTGATGCAGAGGACTTGGTCAAAAAGTGTGATGCTTGCCAGAAATTCTCACACTGTGCTCATATACCGGCTCAAGAATTGAGGATGATTCCAATTACTTGGCCGTTCGCGACATGGGGGCTAGACATGGTTGGACCCTTTAAGAGATCTCTAGATAAGAAGACCCACCTTCTGGTGGCGGTGGATAGTTTACCAAGTGGGTCGAGGCAGAGCTAGTCAGCAAGTGTGATGCAGCAACAACGATTCAATTCATCGAGAAGGTGATTTTCCGGTTTGGCTTTCCACACAGTATTATAACTGATAATGGTACTGATACGTCTCCAACGTATATACTTTTCCAAACAATTTTGCCCTTGTTTTGGACTCTAACTTGCATGATTTGAATGGAACTAACGCGGACTGACGCTGTTTTTAGCAGAACTGCCATGGTGTTGTTTTTGTGCAGAAATAAAAAGTTCTCCGAATCGCCTGAAAATCAACGGAGAATTATTTCAGAAAATATAAAAAATACCTGCAAGAAGATCCACACCGGAGGGCCCAAGGGCTGTCCTCGAGGGAGGGGGGCGCGCCCCCCTTCCCAGGGCGCGCCCCCTGCCTCGAGGGCACCCCGATGCCCCACCGACGTATCCCCAGGTCCTATATATTCCGTTTCGTGGAGAAAAAAATTAAGGAGAAATAATTATCGCATTTTATGAGACGGAGCCGCCGCCAAGCCCAAATCTCTCTCGGGAGGGCTGATCTGGAGTCTGTTCGGGGCTCCGGAGAGTGGAGATCATCGCCATCGTCATCATCAACCTTCCTCCATCACCAATTCCATGATGCTCACCGCCGTGTGTGAGTAATTCCATCGTAGGCTTGCTGGATTGTGATGGGTTGGATGGTATCTATCATGTAATCGAGTTAGTTTTGTTAGGATTTGATCCCTAGTATCCATTATGTTCTAAGATTGATGTTGCTATGACTTTGCTATGCTTAATGCTTGTCACTAGGGCCCGAGTGCCATGATTTCAGATATGAACCTATTATATTTCCATGAATATATGTGTGTTCTTGATCCTATCTTCCAAGTCTATAGTCACCTACTATGTGTTATGATCCGGCAACCCCGAAGTGACAATAATCGGGACCACTCCCGGTGATGACCATAGTTTGAGGAGTTCATGTATTCACTATGTGTTAATGCTTTGGTCTGGTACTCTATTAAAAGGAGGCCTTAATATCCCTTAGTTTCCAATAGGACCCCGGTGCCACGGGAGGGTAGGACAAAAGATGTCATGCAAGTTCTTTTCCATAAGCACGCATGACTATATTCGGAATACATGCCTACATTGCATTGATGAACTGGAGCTAGTTCTGTGTCACCCTAGGTTATAACTTCTACTTGATGAATTGTATCCGACGTAATTTCCCATCACCGATCCAATGCCTACGAGCTTTACCTATATTGCTAGTCGCTTATTTAGTTTTCCGTTGCTATTATCACAAAAACTACAAAAATACTATCTTTACTTTTATTGCCGCTACCACCACTATCATATTACTTTGCTACTAAACTATCTTGCTGCAGATACTAAGTTTCCAGGTGTGGTTGAATTGACAGCTCATCTGGTAATACTTAAGAGTATTCTTTGGCTCCCCTTTTGTTGAATCAACAAATTTGGGTTTAATACTTTACCCTCGAAAACTGTTGCAATCCCCAACACTTGTGGGTTATCAGGTACCAATTTATCCAAGGGGGCTATGGAGGAATTTTGTCAACGAGAGCACATCCGGCTTGACGTATCTTCAGTGGCTCACCCCCAGTCCAATGGTCAAGCTGAGAGAGCCAATCAAGAGATCTTGAGAGGCATCAAACCCTGGCTTATGGTCCCTTTGCAGAGGACGCCGGGTTGTTGGGTGGAGGAATCACCCTTTGTGTTATGGAGCATCAACACCACACCTAACAGGTCTACGGGTTACACGCCTTTCTTCATGGTATACGGAGCTGAAGCGGTCCTCCCTAGTGACATCCGTCATGATTTCCCGAGGGTGGCAGCTTACGTTGAAGCTGATTACGAGAAGGCACGGCAAGACGCGTTAGACCGGCTGGATGAGGAGCGTGACATGACAGCATCTCGATCGGCGATTTATCAACAAGATCCGCGCCGATACCACAGTCGCCAGGTTAAAACCAGAACGTTTCAAGAAGTTGATCTAGTGCTCCAGCTCATCCAAGACCAGACAGATATGCACAAGCTATCCTCGCCTTGGGAAGGACCCTTCGTGGTCAGCAAGAATTTACACAACAGATCATACTACCTCATCGACGTTCGAGAACGCAAGGACTCACGCACTGCGGAGGAGGAGACCCGACGAACGGGGAACATCGCTCATCTTCGGACTTACTACACCTGAGCCATAAGCTCTGCTTTATGTACATATATTCGTAATGTATATATTATGATCAATATAATAAACCGGCATGCCCGTTAAAGCAGGGTATCTGCTACTTTTTTTCATAAGAGTTTGTCACATGGGGGCTTCTGTGTGTAAAGGAGTTCCTATGGCCCTCTTAGACCGGCTATTAAGCCAATATCATCATAAGAGCACAACTCTGGTTACTTCAGTAATCCGGCTATCAGAGCCAACATGATGGTAAGGGGCAAAAGAGAGTTTGATGCATAGCACAACTCAAACATAGGCACCCGACGAGCAAAGCTCACAATGTTACCTGGGGGCTCCTGTCGCACAGCGGCAACGAGTTTTTAAGACCCTTGTAATAGGCTATCAAGCCATGGCTTGGAAGCCTGGTGTATACACCTAAAACCCCGGGTTAACCTGCCTAAATCAAGTAAGTCACTCCGCCCAGGTAAACTTGGTATGACCCGTCGAACGATTGACAAGTCAATCTTTTAACAGACCCTGAACTTGTCAATGTTAAAACGACGATTGGTTAAGGATCGAGGACCATCTTAATAGGATTTGCAAAATGGTTCAACTTAGTGGCCTGGCAATCCATGAAAAGCCTCGAATTTGGAGCCTGGCAGCTCGTAAAAAGCCTCGACTATAGGATTTTATTTCGACAAGTGTTTCTTTGTGTCGGGGGAACTGTCCTCCCACGAACACCTATGGACCGGAGCCCATTCTACGTTGCGGTAAGGGAGCGGAGGGAGCACGAAGAGCAGATCAAGGAGCGCACCCGGGCAGTTTACCCAGGTTCGGGCCGCGCGGACGCGTAAAACACTACTCCTGCTTTGGTTGTATTGAGCTCGGGAGCTTGAAGAGCTACAGTACTAGCTACACCGAGCGTGGGAGTTGCTAAGGATTCGAACCTCCTCTACGTTGTGCATGGGCCTCCTTTTATAGCTCAAGGGGTCACCGACAGGTGTCAACGTAGAGGAGGGTAAAAATGCAACTTTGGTGGTAGTTGTAACAGTGCGGGAATAGTGCGTGAACAGTGGATGAACAGTGGTCATCACCTAACTTTGACAGTGGGGGACAGGGGCATTAAATGCCCGTCACCGTCGACCCCAAAAGCACCCGTCCATGCATCTCCGTTCGCCACGGCGATAGCCTCGTCACCGTGGCATGCCGCCGTGTCCCCCAGGCTGCACAACCATCCACCACGCGTCCCTGGAAGGGCCCCCAGGGCGACGCGTGGGCCGATGAGCTGGAGCGCGGGCACACAGTGCAGGCTTCCCCCGGCAAGCACCTTGCCGGGGTCTTGATCTTGCCGGGGTCTTGATCTTGCCGGGCCCGGAAGCTTGTCGCTCCCCGGGTCCTGCCGGGGCGTAGGGCGCGCCGAGGCATGTCTTCTGAGATGCAGTCTTCTGGTCTTCCTGGCAAGCTCCTCTTGCCAGGGTCTTGTGCTAATGTGATAATCTTGAGCCTGGGACGGCCTTCCCGGCAAGCTCCACTTGCCGGGGCCTTGATCTTCTGACTTGTATACTTTGTTCTTGAATGGCTTAATAAGGGCCGGAAAGGTTTCCGGCAAGCGCGTGGTAGACCCCGCCGCGGGAAACTGCTACTTCCCGTGCACAAGCTGGGGTACTAAGGTACCCCTACCTTAGTACACCGACAGGAGCCCCCGGGCCTGGGCCACACACGGTGCCGAGCGCTGTTGGGCCAGGCCCAAAATAGTGCACGGGCACGCGCGGCCCACGGCAAGCCGTAAATTCCCTTCCGCATCCGCCGCGCCCCTCCCTAACAGCACGCGTCGATTGCGGCGTCGTGGGAGAGATCGTGGCCTCGTTCTTTAATGGGAAATGCGGAGCGTCCCCCACTCCCCCCTTAAAAGCAGAGGAAGCAGGGGCAGTTTCCCTCCTTCGTCTTCACTGCGTCTTCAACCTCCAGAAAACCTCCGCTGCTCTTTGCCTCCACCCCCTCCTCTGCCGTCTTCCGCACCCGCGGCACCGTCGAGCTCCTCGCCCCTTCCCTCGCCGCCTCCGCCATGGCTCCGAAGACCAAGAAGGCGAAAGCGGACAAGGCCAAGAGGGAGAAATCCGAGCAGGCGGCGAAGCTTGCCGCCCTGCGGAAGAGGAACGTGGTCTTTTCTCCGCGGCTCAGCGCGAGGGAGCTGTGGAACAAGTACTACCTCTTCTGGTCCAAGGAGACCAAAGCTCATCCCCGCACCATAGTCTACCCCGCCGTCGCCAGAGATCTGTTTCCCGGTGGGTATTTCTTCTTCGCTGTCTTCTTCCATTGTGGATTGTGCCCTCCGTACTCGGAGTTTTCTGTGACATTATGAACACATACGGCCTCCACCTCCTAGACTTCACCCCCAACGCCATCCTTACGATGGCGGTTTTCGCACATCTGTGCGAAAACTATGTAGGGATCCATCCCAATGTAGCGCTCTTTCGCCATTTCTTCATGCCTAGAGTAGAGGCTGGCGCTCCCCTCTCCGGCGGTATCTCCTGGATCTTCCGGTTGAACACGAAGGATTCATATCTGAAAGGAGAACTCCGCGGCAAGTGGGAAGAATGGCGCGCAGATTGGTGTTGGGTAGTGGAGGACCATCCGGAGCCTTTTACTGCGCCGCGCACAACAGCTATAGTGCGCGGCAGAGACTGGAGCGAGTTGGCCCCGGAGGACGGCAAGCTCAACATCGCCCTTATCAGGATACTTCGTCTCCGGGTAGCCAAACTGACCATCGGAGAGGTAGGGGCAGATTTCCTCCGCCGCCGCTTTGCCCCTTTACAAGAGAGGAAAAGGCCAGCATGGGAATTTGGCAATGCGGCGGACATTATGAGGCTGCGCCCGGGATTGAATTTCAACTTCACGGCTTTGGAGCTGAAGGGGATGGTCCGGGAGCTTTTCAAGGACGACCCGGCCCACCCGGAGTGGTTTAGATCTCCCCGGGGAGTGGTGCCGCTGTGCAACAGCACTGCCCGGGACTCCTTGCGCGCGGCGATGCCCACGTGTGACTCCCACGGCGTCGACCCCACCTGGATAGAGCCTCCGCCGGACGCGATACTGAGTTTCTTCGACAACTTGGTCGAGGTGCCGAAGAACACCGAGGAGAACAAGGGTCTCACCCGGGCCACCACGGAGCGGGACATAGCCTATATTGCTTCCCAGATGGAAGAGGCCGCCGCAGCCGCAGCGGCGGGAGACTTTGGATACACCGTCGACGAGGCGCAGGCCGCGGACGAGGCGTGCCAAGCAGAGGAGGCAGAGATCCGCAGGCTGCTCAAGCTTCCGCCCGACGAGCTTGCCGGGGTTCCTTCCCTGAGGCATGCCGGGATTCCCGGGGTTGTGACCGAGGCCGCCGCCGGGGGCGAGGTTGTCGGTGGGAGCAGGACCGCCGGAGGGAGCGGGGCCGTCGGAGGAAGTGGGACCGCAGGGCAGGATGCTGGACCCAGCGGGCCTGCGGGGGAGGAGGAGGAAGACGTCAAGGCCGATGAAGACACCGGCGGATCTCTAGGACTCGACGATGATGCCTCCACGTCGTCGGAAAACTCCCCACCTCCGGCAAGTCCCAAGCAAGCGCCGGGGAAACGCCTCCGCAAGGCGGCTACAGCGACGAGGACGCAGGCGCCCCGACAGCAGCCTGCTCGCCGGGCGGCGCGCGCCACCAGAGCGAGCCAAGCTGCGACGGAGGCGCCCCGCGCACCAGCGCCAAGCGGAGGGGGATCCTCCCAGAGCGGAGCGGCCGCTCCGCCTGCTCCTCGGGCCTCGGCGTCAGTGGAGGCTGGGTATTCGCAGCCCCCAGCCTCGGAGACCGCCAAGCGCCCGAGGGAGCCTTCTCCTCCTGCTCCTCGCGCGGGAGCACCTCAGGTGGAGTTCGATTTCTCCGTCCTCAGCTCCGACGATGACGAGGAAGAGGAGTAAGCACTTGTGACTTGTAACTTCTTCAATTCTGACTTGGTCTTTCTTGATGATTCTGATCTTGTTTTTGGTTTTGCCTTCAGGTCCCTGGCCCAGCGGATGGCGAAGCGGGCCAAGATCCCCGTGGTTGAGGTCGAGGACGACTCGCCCGTCACGGCGACAGGGGACGCGCCGGCGACGGACTTGCCGGAGCAACCCGCTGCTCCGAGGAGCAGCCCCCAGCGCAGCCCCCAGCGTAAGTCTGGTCTTGAGCTTTCGGCTCGTCGGGCGCGCTTGAGGTTTTCACTTTGTACTAATGTCTTGTTGCCTTGTTTGTCTTGTGCATAAATGGAGCCGCAGCTGCAGGAGCGCCCGGAGACTGCCTCCGGCGAGCCACAGGTTCCACCCTGCCCGCCAAGGGTAGACTCCCCGGCGAGGGAGAATGCTCTGACAAGGACGGGCACCCCGCCAAGGGCGGGCTCCCCGCAAAGGGCGAGCAGCCCGACGAGGGCGGCCACCCCGCCAAGGGAGGGCATGGGCGGCCCTCCGCCAGTAGGGGCCACCGCTCCACCGCCAAGGGAGGACTCTCCGGCGAGGGAGCCGGTCGTCGAGGAAGTCCGCGAAGGTAAGTCTTGCATCTTTATCTTCTTGAACTTGTCTTTTTGGATATTTGCTTGATCTTTTCTTTTCTTTTTCTTCTGCTAGATCCTCCTGCGCCGGACCGGATGGAGACCGAGGCCACCTGTGAGGAGGGCGCGCAAGGCGACGGCGGCAACGCCACTGCCGCTGAGGGCATGGCAGGAGCCGACGAGCCTGCCGCTGAGGAGACTGCCCCGACCGCAGACGCCGCGGCCGGGGAGGGAGAAGGCGACCACACTGCTGGCCCGGAGGCAGCAGGAGCGTCAAGCGCTGCACCGGCCGCCGACCCATCCGCCGCCAAGGAGCAGCCGGGCATCTACCTTGAGGCCCCCAATGGCGTCTTCATACAAGTCCCTTGGGGGTCCTCGTCGCGAGCCCCCGTGGAGGGAGAGACCTACGACGGAGAAGTCCTCGCCTCCGCGGGGTTGAAGATCGTTGAAGCGCCTGGCGGGAGCGACGAGCCCGAAGAGGAGAAGCTGCTTCGCCGGCTCCTGGCCCTCTACCGGGCCAGGCAGGCGAAGCTGGACACCCCGGAAGATCTTGTCGCCAAGGCTGGAGTCGAATTGGAGAAGCGCGCTGCCGAACTCCGTGCCGCCAACCAGGCGGCCCTCCGCAACTTGGCGGAGGAGCGTGAAAGGCTTGCCGAAGAGCAGCAAGAGTTTCTTCTTGAGAAGGCTGAGGCCGAGGAGCAGCAGCGCTTGGCTGGTGAAGAGCTGTCCCGGTGAGAAGGAGCGCTCAACCAGCGGAAGGTTGAGCTCGACGCTCATGACGACGAGCTCACCGCCCGGGAGCAAGCTCTTGGCGGGGCCCTGAAGGAGGCAAAGGAAGCTGCTGCCGCCGCGGAAACCGCCAAGAGGGACCTGGAGCTCAAGGTGGAGCAACTGGAGCAGTACCTGAAGGCGAGCGATGACAGGGTCACCGCGCTCAACATAGAGCGCGAGAAAGACACCCATACCAACTCAGACCTCCAGGTAGGCCTCTCCAAGAAGGGCGACGAGCTCACTGCCGCCAAAGATTCGATCGCTGACTTGGAGTTGAAGGTCTCCACTTTGAAAGATTCACTCGACGCTGCCCGGGACCGCGAGACCAAGCTGAAGGAGGAGCTCCGCAAGGAGCGGGAGTTGGTGGAGAGCGCTGCCACCTCCGCAAACAACTTCAACCAGGCGGTGGAGCAATGGACGGAGGACCTGGTCACTTCCGCCGCCAATATCGACAAGGAACTAATGGCGCTGAGGGTGGAACACCTTGTGTACTCTCCGGACGAGAACCTCCCCCACAGCGCCAGATTAAGCCTTTTCTTCAGGGGGATCGCGCCGGCACTAGCACGGTTGCAGGAGAAGCTCCCCGCGCAGCTGGCCGAGGAGTCGCGTCAGCTCTGCGCGTGTACCTTGGAGCGCGTCTTGACGAAGATTGTCTACCGCAACCCTGGCATCAATCTTGTCAACGTCCTCCGCAGCTTGCCGGCCGACGCAGATCTGGAGGCGCTGAAGGCGCAGGTCGCCCACATCATCGCCAAGGTGAACAAGATCTCTAGGCGTGAAGGCGATCGCGTAGATTAGGCCTCTTTCTTTCTATTTCCTTTGCCGCTGCAAAGTGTGCCATGAACATGAATCTATTAGTCATTGCAACAAGTTATCTTTGTAATATATTATCTTATTTCTGAGCAATTAATGCGGTGTTATCTCCCTTGCTTTTGGTCCTCCACTTTGTATGCTTTCAACCCTACGCTTCCAGGGGACTTGCCGGCAAGGGGCCCTTGCCGCGAGCGCTGAGTGCTGGACTCTTAGCAGCCTGCCGGCAAAGGGCTTACCAGCAAGCATCCTTGCCGCGGCTAGTCGCAACGCACTTAGCTTGCTGAGCGAACTCGAAAATGAAGCAAGGGCGCGACACTTGTCGCAGCTCACTTAAGTCGTTGAGCGTACTCGAAAACAAAGTAAGGGTGCGGCTAGCCATGGGTAGGTTCCTCCGCGCACAGGTTTTCCATACAAAGTGTGGTTGTTCAAGGAAGATAACTAAAATTTAAAAATTTGAACTGCTCAAATTCTGGTAACTTAGCTTTTATAATATGTTCGTTCCCCGGCAAGCTTCTCTTTCTTGAACAGCACTTGGTTCATCCTCCATCTCCTTCCCCCCCGGCAAACTTGTGCGCGAGGAATCTTCCTTCTGCTTGAGAGGGAAAGAAAAAGAGGAGGGAAAAACAAGTATATAGCCTTACGGCTTGCTAGTGCTTACCGGGGATGTGTGTTGCACAAGATGCCAAACAATGCATGCAAATAACCGAAGAAAATCATGGAAATGGCAAAAAGGCGCGAAGCACAAAAAACTTTACTGATGCACGGGATCTGCGCCCTGCTTTGTACAAAGGTTTACATGCAACAGCGGCAAGACTCGTACAAAAGGTGGTTGCCGGAGCGGATCACGGCAACCGCGCCTTATGGGTGAAACTTGCGAAGATGCTCTATGTTCCAGGAGTTGCTCACCGGTAAGCCTTCTTCGGTCTCAAGGCGGACAGCGCCGGGCCTTGTGACTTGTCTCACCCGATAAGGGCCTTCCCACTTCGGCGTCAACTTGTTGGAATTCTTGGCGGACTGAACACGCCGAAGAACAAGGCTTGACCTTCCTCGAGACTCCTGGCCTTGACCTTGCGGCTATGATAGCGGCGCAAGGCTTGCTGGTATCGAGCAGCTCGTACAGCAGCCTGGAGACGTTCCTCCTCGAGGAGCAATGCGTCATCTTGTCGCAGTTGCTCTTGCTCGAGCTCATCGTAAGCGAGTACTCGAGGAGATCCGTATACGAGTTCCGTGGGGAGAACTGCCTCTGCTCCATAGACTAGAGCAAAGGGTGTCTGTCCGGTGGCTCGACTTGGTGTCGTTTTGATTGACCAAAGAGCCGCCGGCAGCTCCTCTATCCAGTTTCTTCCGCACTTGCACAGCCTGTCGAAGGTTCTCGTCTTGAGTCCGCGCAGCACTTCTGCATTGGCCCTCTCCGCTTGACCATTGCTCCTCGGGTGAGCAACAGAAGCGAAACAGACCTTGGCGCCAAGGTCATGGACGTACTGCATGAAGGTGCGACTAGTAAATTGTGTACCGTTGTCGGTGATGATCCTGTTAGGGATCCCGAAACGGCAAACAATCGACCTGAAGAACCTGACTGCTGACTGTGCTGTCACCTTTCTCACCGGTTCGACTTCTGTCCACTTTTTGAACTTGTCGATTGCAACGTACAAGTACTCAAAGCCCCCGACAGCACGGGGGAAGGGGCCGAGGATATCGAGCCCCCAGACCGAGAAGGGCTAGGACAAAGGGATCGTCTGGAGAGCTTGAGCTAGCTGATGAATTTGTTTGGCATGGAACTGGCACGCTTCACTGTTGGTAACTTGTGCAGTTGCATCTTGGAGGGCTTCTGGCCAGAAGAACCCTTGCCGGAATGCCTTCCCGGCAAGTGCCCTTGCGCCAATGTGGTGGCCACATATGCCTCCATGTATTTCTGCCAACAGCTTCTGTCCATCTTCTCTGGAAATGCACTTCAACCTGACACCATTGAGTCTTCTTCTGTACAGTTCATTATCAACGAACTGGTACATACTTGACTGCCTGGTTATCTTCTCTATCTCTTCTGGGTCGTCGGGAAGTTCTCCAGTTTGCAGAAAACGAACGATCTGCTGTGCCCATGCCGGAGCCCGAGGCTCAACGGCAAGGACTAAGGTCTCTAGGGCTGCTGCGGGAACCTCAGCTTCTACGGCAAGGACTTGCGTCTCCGCCGGAGTTGATGGTTCCCCGGAAAGCTCGCCGGGGCGAGGCTTGTCAGGAACGCTTGCTTCAACTATACAGACCCTTGGATCTGCAGGAGCAAACTGTTCCTCAGCATCTTTGTTGTTGATCTTGGTGACCTTGGCGGTGGCTTCTGGAAGATCTGCCGGCAAGTAGTCGCCGGAGACCAACTTTCTCTTCTTACTTTGCCCAACTGATGGTGTCACAGATGGTTGAGTTAGCTTGAGCAGGAAGGTCCCTGGTTCCACAGGTAACTTCATTGCAGCACACTTTGAATGGCCATCTGCAATATCATTCTGAGCTCTCGGGATGTGCTCCATTTGCAGGCCCTCAAAGTGTTCTTCAAGCTTCCTCACTTCATCAACATAAGCTTCCATCAAAGGGCTCTGGTAACTCTTGTTAACTTGTCGGACCACCAACTGCGAATCTCCCCGCACAATTAACTTCCTGATCCCAAGCTCGGCTGCAATCCTGAGGCCGGCAAGCAAGCCTTCATACTCAGCAGTATTGTTTGTCGCTTGTTCCTTGGGAAAGTGCATCTGGATAACATACTTGAGGTGCTCTCCGGTGGGCGCTATGAGTACCACGCCGGCACCGGCGCCTTGCAGCGAGAAGGCACCGTCAAAGTACATTACCCACTCACTACTTGCTTCTTGTACGGGGACGCTTGTCTCTGGAACTTCTTCATCTGGCGTTGGGGTCCATTCAGCTATGAATTCTGCCAAAGCTCGGCTCTGTATAGTTGAAGTACTCTCAAACTTGAGACCAAAGCTTGACAGCTCCAGTGCCCACTCGACGATCCTGCCTGTTGCCTCTGGATTTTGCAATATCCTCTTCAACGGAAAGCGAGTGACCACTGTTATCTCGTGTGCTTGGAAGTAATGGCGCAGCTTTCTCGAGGCCATGAGGAGGCCGAAAAGCAACTTCTGCATCCCAGAGTATCTTGATCTAGCTCCCTACAAGAGAGAACTTACAAAATACACTGGGCGCTGCACCATCTTCCTTCGCACTTCTCCTTGTTCCTACGCAGACTTGTCCTTGTCGGGGCCAGAGCTTGTCGGGGAAGCCCCCTGCTTGTCGCTGGATTCGCTTGCCGGTGGTGTAGACTCCTCATCGGCCTCCCTCTCCGCTACTAACGCAGCACTAACCACCTGATTGGTTGCTGCTAGGTACAGAAGCAACTTCTCTTGTGGCCTAGGTGCGACAAGTATTGGAGTGGAGGATAGGTATCCTTTCAAGTCTTGCAGCGCTGCCTCCGCTTCCGGAGTCCATTTCATAGGACCTGCCTTCTTCAAGATTTTGAAGAAAGGTAGGGCGCGTTCTGCAGACTTTGAAATGAACCTACTGAGGGTAGCTACACAACCTGCAAGTCTCCTTACGTCCTTGACGCGCTTCGGGGCTTTGATCTGCTCGATGGCCTTTATCTTGTCGGGATTGGCTTCAATCCCCCTCTGGGACACAAAGAACCCGAGAAGCTTGCCGGAGGGGACTCCAAAGACGCACTTCTCAGGATTCAACTTAAGCTGGATCTTGCGCAGATTCTCAAACGTTTCTTCCAAATCTTGGATCAGTGTATCCTTGCTCTTGCTCTTCACCACTATGTCATCCATGTAAGCTTCTACATTTTTGTGGATCTGTGGCTCAAAAGCAGTGTGCACCACCCTTGCAAATGTCGAGCCTGCATTCTTCAACCCAAAGGGCATGCGTATGAAGCAATATGTGCCGCACGGAGTGATAAATGCAGTCTTCTCTTCATCTTCCTTGGCCATGAAAATCTGGTGGTAACCTGAGTATGCATCTAGGAAGGAAAGCAGCTCACATCCGGCGGTGGAGTCAACAATCTGGTCAATACGCGGCAAGGGAAATGGATCCTTGGGACATGCTTTATTCACATTAGTGAAGTCTATACAAAGTCTCCATTTCCCATTGGCCTTGCGTACGACAACTGGATTTGCTAACCACGTGGGATGGATCACGCCTCTAACCAGGCCTGCTGCTTCTAGCTTCTTGATCTCTTCGGCAATGAATTCTTGGCGCTCCACGGCTTGCTTCCTGACCTTCTGCTTGACGGGCCGCACATGAGGACAAACAGCAAGCTTGTGCTCAATTACCTTCCTGGGAACGCCGGGGATGTCAGATGGTTGCCACGCAAACACATCGACATTCGCCCGCAGGAAGGCAACGAGCGCGCTTTCCTATTTGTTGTCAAGTGTAGCACTGATGGTGAAGGTACCACCAGTGCCGTCCTCCTTGGCGGACACCTTCTTGGTTGCCGGTGGAGCGGCCATTCCCTTCTTGCACTTGCCGGTGGAGCTCGATGGAACGTCCTCGACGGCAGCGCAGCACTCCGAAGAGGTGTGTTTGCCGGAGTGGGCCCCAGAGCTCTTGCCGGACTTGGTCTTGGTCTTCTTCCCGCCGGGAGCTTCAGCGGAAAGTGTGTTGTTCTCCGTTGCGGCTGCTGCATCCCGGTATATCTTGTCGGCGCAGATAAGCGCGTCTTTCTTGTCGCCAGGGACAGAGATGACGCTTATCGGCCCCGGCATCTTGAGTACGATGTAGGCATAGTGGGAAGCTGCCATGAACTTTGCGAGGGCAGGACGTCCAAGTATCCCATTGTATGACAATGGGATATCGGCAACATCGAAGGTTTTACTCTCCGTCCTGAAGTTGAGTTCCCCGCCAAAGGTCACTGGCAGAGTGATCTTCCCCTTGGGCTTGCTCCTTCCCGGGTTTATTCCTTGGAATGACCCGGTTTCTTCGAGCTCGTCGTCTGAGATCTGGAGTTTCTTGATCACAGCTGAGGAGATCAAGTTCAGGCCGGCCCCGCCGTCAACCAACATTTTGGTGACCTTGAGGTTGCGGATAGTTGGTGAGACCAACATCGGCAAGCACCCGACCGCTATGGTGCGGTCAGGGTGATCCTCAAGATCAAAAATGATGGGCGTGCTGGACCACTTCAGCAGCCTGCGCGACTCAACGGGCGGCTCTGCTGCGTTTACTTCCCGCACCCACTGCTTGAGTTGGCGGTGGGAAGGGTGCAGAGAAGCGCCCCCGTTGACACACAGTACTTCCGTGGCCTTCTGGAACTCCTGCTCGCTGTTATCACCTTCCTCCATGTCGTCGTCGTCGTCTTCTTCCTCATCCTTGTCGCGGCCCCGGGGAGGTCGATCTCCTTGCTGCTGCTTGGCTTTGCCGCGACGTCCTCCCCGGCCATTGAATGGCCGCTTCTTGCTTGGCTCTCTTCCGCCACCTTGAGCCTTCTCATTGTCACGATGCTCGTACTCAGCCTTCTGCTGTTCTACGAGGTACTCGACTCGCTTGCAGTTCGAAAGGTCGTGGCCCTTGGTGCGGTGGATTTTGCAATATTGCTTGTCGGAGCCGTCCTGCTTGTCGGCTGCCGCTACAGGGGCAGGCTCCTTGCCGGAGCCGCCAGCCTGTGCCTTCTTGGCGGGAGCCTCCTTGCCGGACTGCTCGACGACTAGCACTTCCTTGCTTTTCTTTCTTCTGTTGTTCCGCCGCCGGCTCTTCTTTGTCGGGGCGGCGTCCTCACTGTCGCTTCCCCCTGCGCCAGTATCCTCTCCGGGGAGTCTCCTCCCCTCTTCGGCGCGCACGCACTTGTCAGCTAGAGCGTAGAGCTCGCTGACATCCCGGATCTTCGTCATGGCCATCTCCTCCCGCATGCGGCGGTTACGCATGTTCTGGTGGAACGCGCTGATAACCGCAGCAGGGTGGACGTCGGGAATGTTGTGCTGCACGCGGCTGAATCGTTGAATGTACTTGCGCAGGGGCTCTCCTTCCTTCTGGGCCAAGATGTGGAGATCGCTCTCCTGGCCGTGGGGTTTATGGCCGCCCGTGAAGGCGCCAACAAACTGGTGGCACAAATCTGCCCACGAAGAAATGGAGCCTTCCGGCAAGTGCATAAGCCAAGAACGAACGTTCGGCTTAAGCACCAGCGGGAAGTAATTCGCCAGTATCTTCTCGTCGCGTCCCCCGGCAGCCTGCACCGCGATGGTGTAGATGCTGAGGAACTCCGAGGGGTGCGTCTTGCCGTCGTACTTCTCGGGTACGTCGGGCTTGAAGTTTTTCATGCTGGGCCACTGGAGGCGCCGCAGCTCACGGGTGAACGCAGGGCAACCTGCCGCGTACGGCAAGTCACCCGGTTCACCGGGCGCATGCGTGTCGACAGCGGTCCCAGCGCGCTGATCTGATTGTCGCCTGGCTTCTCGTCGGCGCTCGATTGTAGTCCGAGCATCTTCTTGTCGCCGATCGTCAAGGACTTGGCGCTGGTCCCGACGAGCCCGCGGATCCGACGACGCCGTGGAATCGTCGTCGACGTTAATCCGGCGGGGAGGCGTCTTCTGCTTCCGCGGCGGGGAGTGCACGGTGGTTTCACCCCCGGCGGTCTTGTCGCCGTCGGCGTTCGTCTGCTCGACTTGCCGTGGCCGCGATGTCGCCGGCTGCTGCGGCGTGTCGTTGTTGGCGAAGGCGATGAGGCTTTGGATCGTCGCCCTCCAGTCTTCGGCCTTGTCTGCCGCTGGAGGGAAATCGAAGAGCAGTTGCGCTCTTGCGAGAGCTTCTGCTGGAGAGGAGGGGAGCGGGGGTGAGCGGTGCGAGGAACGAGATATGCTCAGACTTCTAACAGGGTTAGAAGGAGCAGTCTCTCGCCCCGGCGACCGCGCCTTGCTCGTGCCAGGACGATGGCCTTGAGCGTCCCGCGATCCTCCGGCTTGTCCTTGGCCCAGCAAGCGGATGGTACCTCCTGTACCACGGCGCTGCTGGCCCGTCGTCTGCTGAGATGGACGTGGCGCGTCTACGGACACCGAGGCTCGATCGTCCGTCTTGTCTTTGGATTTGGTGGCGCCGCGAGTTTCCTCGCCGGCAACCACCCTTCCGCCGGCGTCTCCTCCACCCACCGTTGGTTCTGGTGGCGGTGGAACAGACGCAGACGGGCCTGCGACCTCCGAAGCCTTCTTCTTCGGGGCCATGCTACTGCTGGTGATGTTGGTGAAGCTGGAGAGGTTGATGAAGAATGCGCCCGCGTGAGCGCCGGATCAGGTTCGCACAACCTCGACGCCCCCTACCTGGCGCGCCAAAGATGTCGGGGGAAACTGTCCTCCCACGAACACCTATGGGACCGGAGCCCCTTCTACGTTGCGGTAAGGGAGCGGAGGGAGCACGAAGAGCAGATCAAGGAGCGCACGCGGGCAGTTTACCCAGGTTCGGGCCGCGCGGACGCGTAAAACCCTACTACTGCCTTGGCTGTATTGAGCTCGGGAGCTTGAAGAGCTACAGTACTAGCTACACCGAGCATGGGAGTTGCTAAGGATTCGAACCTCCTCTACGTTGTGCATGGGCCTCCTTTTATAGCTCAAGGGGTCACCGACAGGTGTCAACGTAGAGGAGGGTAAAAATGTAACTTTGGTGGTAGTTGTAACAGTGCGGGAATAGTGCGTGAACAGTGGATGAACAGTGGTCATCACCTAACTTTGACAGTGGGGGACAGGGGCATTAAATGCCCGTCACCGTCGAGCCCAAAAGCACCCGTCCATGTGTCTCCGTTCGCCATGGCGATAGCCTCGTCACCGTGGCATGCCGCCGTGTCCCCCAGGCTACACAGCCATCCGCCACGCGTCCCTGGAAGGGCCCCCAGGGCGACGCGTGGGCCGATGAGCTGGAGCGCGGGCACAAAGCGCAGGCTTCCCCCGGCAAGCACCTTGCCGGGGTGTTGAACTTGCCGGGCCCTGAAGCTTGTCGCTCCCCGGGTCCTGCCGGGGCGTAGGGCGCGCCGAGGCATGTCTTCTGAGATGCAGTCTTCTGGTCTTCCTGGCAAGCTCCTCTTGCCAGGGTCTTGTGCTAATGTGATAATCTTGAGCCTGGGACGGCCTTCCCGGCAAGCTCCACTTGCCGGGGCCTTGATCTTCTGACTTGTATACTTTGTTCTTGAATGGCTTAATAAGGGCCGGAAAGGTTTCCGGCAAGCGCGTGGTAGACCCCGCCGCGGGAAGCTGCTACTGCCCGTGCACAAGTTGGGGTACTAAGGTACCCATACCTTAGTACACCGACACTTTGTTTTTTGCCAAGTTTGTTATCTTCTAATATCATTGGTATTTATCCGAAATCTGTTGATTCGGCGGAGTGGTTGACTATAAGTTGCCACCATAATAAACCAGCATTCACAGAACCTGGTCTGGTTTGATTGCTAATCGCTAGAACTATCTACAACTAAACCAGTGTTTATCACAACCTGGCACGGTTTCATCATGAACCGGTAAAATATTCAAGGAGTCATCAATACTCATAAATTGGGATCATCGCCCTTACTGCAAAATATTGGTTAAAGCCAATGACACAAATTTCTATCACAAGTATGATATATGTTTCATATATTAAATACAGTTCAGCTTATAAACCTAGATCATGTATTTGGGCATTATGACCCGTCCGGCAATAAACTGCCAGGACTCTTTAAGCTTTGTCTTATGCAAAAACAGGTGGAATAAAACTGTTAAAGCATCATAAGCAGAAAAATTATGAAGTTCTCAGATGGAGCAATGTTATGAAAAGGGAATACGCATGAGGACATAACCAAATGTTTCTGCGATCCTATTACAAGGCGTTTTTCAGCCCAAAAGAATATTTGTTCCTTGCCTAAGTACTATGACATGATAAATAAACCGGCACCGGTTCATGACTCTGCGTCAGCTCGGCCAGAAGGTTCGGGATTATCCTGCTCCGTCTCCTCGTCGTTCTCATCCAGCAGCTGGAAGTCAGTGCTTGCCCAATTGATCTTTGCCAGCGCTTGGAAAATAGCTTTGTCACTTATGAGTTCAGACGGTTCAACTTCATGGGCGTAAGTATGCTTACAGACAGACGGGATGAGATCTTCCACTTCATAGACCAGAGTATTAACCCGATGATTGTCAGCATTGTAACTCGCCTGATAGCGGCACCGATCAGCTTCATCGGCTAATTTGGTGGCCAAAGGCCCCATTTCTCTGGTTAAAGCCCGCAAGTCTGTATCTGTGAACTCTGATCCGTCCTCCTTCATGCTTGGATAACCGTTCATCACATTGGCCGGATCAAGATAAGGCACCCAAGCCTTCGCCCGAGTTAATGCCATTAAAGCGCCCGCCCTGGCAGCTGATTTCTTGAGCTCTCCATACCGGGCGGGTAGCACTGATGACTTCTCCAAAGTCCCTTTGATCAACGTGGGAGCCGGTTTGTTATGAGAAGCAATGCAAACAATCCTTTGAGCGCCAGTATACAACTGCTCTATAAGAGTATATGCGGCCTTCAACTTCTTCCGCATGTCAGTGCCAAGATGGGCAGTATGTTTTCCTGCATCAATAGAGCTTGTGTTAAACCGGAAGAGTGCAGAACTATCCTATTCAGAACTGTGTTAAGTATACTTACCAAAGACAGTAGTAGTCATGGCATTTATCTGCTGCTTTAAGCCAGTCAGTTCTTCTAACACTGGATTGAGAGCGTTTTTTGCATCAACCGCCCTTTTCTCCAAAGCGGCTCTTTCTGCATCCCAATCCACCCATTCCTTCTAGAAGTCTTTCTTCAATTTCTCCAAGCTTTCTAAAGCGAGAGTCGGCTCATCCTTGGTCTTGGAAGCGGTGGATTTTTGGAATTTCAGGTTATCTTGGAGCTCAGACATTTGAGAGTCTTTCCAGTTTAGATCAGCCTGTCAAGAGAAGAACACATTATACATTGGTAAAGCATATTGGAAGTCCCAAGCACATAACAAGCTATCCTCTTGGCACTTGGGGGCTAATGCATATTTGCAGTTAGCAGGCATTTTCAATAAAGTCCCAAGCATATAACAAGTTATCCACTCGGCACTTGGGGGCTAATGCATATTTGTAGTTATCAGGCATTTTCAAAAAAGTCCCAAGCACATAACAGGTTATACACTTGGCACTTAGGGACTAATGTGTCATTGTTCAAAGAGGGTTACAAAATAAAAAGTCCCGGTTCATCATGAATAGATAAACCGGCCCTTGGGGACTACACATGTGAAAAATTATATAATGGGTATTCTGAAGTCTCGGTTCATCCTGAAGGAGTAAACCGGCCCTTGGGGGCTACGGTGGAGTAAAGACAAGCTATAAGACTTAAGCAGGAATAAAGTTAAAGGAAGTTAAGCAGAAGTTTACCTCGTAACGTTCCTTCATCAGATTTACTAAACCGGCTTCATAGTCACGGCTGGTATGCAACTGGTTCAGATATCCGGAATGAAGATCATGGGCGCTGAGTTGAGCATAGCTTGACAAGTCGACATTCCATTTGCCTTTGTCTTTCTCGGAGACTTCTTCTTTAGCAGTATGCTTGGTTAATGCAACAGGTTCACCAGGGGCGGTATAGCCAAAACCAGTAATTTGGACATCTTATGTTGATGCGGCCGTGGCCTTGGCAGGACTGGCTGGAGTATTGCTGGCCCGGATTGGGCTGGTCGGATTAGCGTCAAAGTCTATTGGTGCAGCTTCTTGTTCAGTAAAGACTTCATGATCCATTGGAGGAGGATCATCATGCAAGGCATCAACATTCTTTTCAGCAGGCTCATGATTCTTTTCCGGTTCAGGAATCACATCATCACCTGTCGGTTTATTTAGCTTAGCCTTTTTACTAGGCTTTGGCTTACTATGAAGTTTGAAGATATAAGTTAGTGGAGTGAAAGATAAAAGGTTAACAGGAAAATAAAAGCTAACCCATGAACAGTTTTGAGAGGAGGAAGCTGTGTAGCTGTTGACTCCCTGGATGATGAACGAGGAGTATCCTGATAATTTGAATCAGACGGATTAAGAGGTTGGTGAATATGACACGCTTTGGGATAAAGAGCATCTGGAGTGTGTAAAACCTTTGATCGACGTCTCCGGGCTGGTGTTTGCGGTAAACCGGTGGACTCAATAACTTGGCCACTGTGTCACGTTGTGCGGCGAGCTTCATGTTGCTGTTTCTTCAAAATAAAGTTTGGGTCCAAGTAAGCGAAAGGGTGACAAAATTGTACTTTTCGTCTTGCTCGACGAATTTTTGGTGTTGGCAGAGGATCTGAACCGGAAGAAAGGGTAATTACCTCGACATCATCAGCCTTGCTGCCTTCAGCGTTTCCCTGAGTACAATCTGTCGGGGGAAACTGTCCGCCACGAACACCTATGGGACCGGAGCCCCTTGTCTGTGCGGTACGAGGGCGGAGGGAGCACGAAGAGCAGATCGTAGCGAGCACGCAGGCAGTTTTACCCAGGTTCGGGCCGCGGTAGACGCGTAAAACCCTACTCCTGCTTGGTTGTGTATTGAGTTTGAGCGCTCGGGAGCTTGAAGAAGCAGCTACACCAAGCGCGAGAGTGATCTAGGTTCCGAACCCCCTCCACGTTGTGCATGGGCCTCCTTTTATAGTGTAAGGGGTCACCGACAGGTGTCAACGTAGGAGAAAGGGGTAAAAATGTAAAAGAGGTGGTAGTTGTAACAGTGCGGGAACAGTGGAGCTACAGTACAGAACAGTGGTCTATACCTACTTTAACAGTGGGGGACAAGGGCATTTAATGCCCGTCGCCGTCGACCCCAAAAGCTCCCGCCTTAGCGTCTCCGTCTGCCACGGCGATGGATCCATCACCGCGGAGTGCCACCGTGTACCCCAGGCTGCACAGCCATCCGCCACGCGTCCCTGGATAGGCCCCAGGGCGACGCGTGGGCCGATGAGCTGGAGCGCGGGCACACAACGCAGTCTTCCCGGCAAGCACCTTGCCGGGGCCTTGATCTTGCCGGGCCCGGGAGCTTGCCGCTCCCCGGGACCTTGCCGGGGCGCATATAGCGCCGAGGCGTTGTCTTCTAGTCTTCCTGGCAAGCTCCTCTTGCCAGGGTCTTGTGTTAGCGGGGCGGTCTTGAGCCTGGTACGGCCTTCCCGGCAAGCTCCTCTTGCCGGGGTCTCGGTCTTATGTCTTGTATACTTTGTTTTTGAATGGTTTAATAAGGAGCAGGAAGGTCTCCGGCGAGCATGCAGTAAACCCTGCCGCGGGAAGCTGCAACTGCCCGTGCACAAGTTGGGGTACTGAGGTACCCCTACCTTAGTACACCGACAGGAGCCCCCGGGCCTGGGCCACACACGGTGCCGAGCGCTGTTGGGCCAGGCCCAAAACAGTGCACGGGCACCCGCGGCCCGCGGCGCGCCGAATCCACTTCCGTATCCGCCGCACCCCACTGTAACGGCACGCGTCGATCGCGGCGCCGTGGGATGGGACGTGCCCACGATCTCTTAATGGAAAGGGCGAAACGCCCCCCACTCCCCCATAAAAGCAGAGGAAGCGGGCGCGGTTCCCCTCCTTGCGCTTTCATTGCATCGTCTTCCTTCTCCAAAGATTCTCTCTTGCGCTCTGCCTCCGCACCTCCGCCGCCGCCGAGCTCTTCGTTCCCTTCCTTCCGCCGCGTCCGCCATGGCCCCAAAGACCGACAAGGCGAAGGCGGAGAAGTCCAAGCGGGAGAAATCGGAGCAAGCGGCCAAGCTCATCGCGTACCGGAAGCAGCATCTCGTCTTCCCGCCGAAGCTCGGCGTGCGGGAGCTCTGGAACAAGTATTACTTGTTCTGGGCCAAGGAGACCGACGCACATCCCCGCACGCGTGCATATCCGGCCGCCGCCAAGGACAGCTATCCCGGCGGGTACTACTTTTTTGCTGCCTTCTTTCATTGTGGCCTCTGTCCTCCTTTCTCAAACTTCTTCTGCGACATCATGAACACATACGGCCTCCATCTGCTTGACTTCACCCCCAACGCCATCCTCACCATGGCGGTTTTCGCACACATGTGCGAAAACTTCATAGGAGTCCACCCCAATGTAGCGCTCTTTAGGCACTTCTTCACTCCTAGAGCCGAGGCCGATGCCCCCCTCTCCGGAGGAATTTCTTGGGTCTTTCCTCTGAATAAAAAAGGTGCGTACTTGCCGGGGGAGCTCCGCGGCAAGTGGGAGGAATGGCGAGCGGAGTGGTGCTGGATCGTCGAAGACCAGCCGCAAGCCTTCACCGCGCCGCGCACAACGCCCATCGTGCGCGGCAGGGACTGGAGTGAGCTAGATTCCGACGACATCAAGCTCGACATCGCCCTCGTCCGGATTCTTCGTCTTCGGATGGCCAAGCTGTCAGTTGCTGAGGTGGGCGCAGATTTCCTCCGCCGGCGCATCGCCCCTCTCCAAGACCGGAAGAGGCCGGCCTGGGAGTACGGCGGCCCGGCAGACATAATGAGGCTGCGCCCCGGGCTCAACTTTAACTTCACCATGCTGGAGCTGAGGGGAATGGTCCGGGAACTCTTCAAGTACGACCCGGCACACCCCGAGTGGTTCAGGACTCCCCGGGAAGTGGTGCCGCTCTGCAACAACATCGTCAGGGATCGGATCCTCGCCATGATGCCCATGTGTGACTCGCACGGCGTGGACCGCACGTGGATCGCTCCGAAGCCCATCGACGTCCTCAACTTCTACGACAACCTCGCGGAGGTGGCGAAGAACAAGGACGACCTCAAGTAGCACACGCGGGACACCACCGACCAGGAGATCGCCTACATAGCTTCTCGGGCTGAAGAGGCCGCCGCAGCCGCGGCGGCAGGAATTTTCGGATACTCGCCGGAGGAGGCGGAGGCTGCGGACGCGTCCACCCAGGCGGAGGAGGCGGAGATCCGCAGGTTGCTGAAGCTTCCTCCCGACGCGCTCGCCGGGGTCCCCTCGCTGAGGCACTCCGGGATCCACGGCATCGCGACCGAGGCCGCGGCAATGGAGGGTACCGCCGGAGGGAGCAGAGGCGCCGCGAGGGGCGGAGGCGCCAAAGGAAAGGGGGCCGCAGTGCAGGACGCTGGGCCCAGTGAGCCGGCCGGGGAAGAGGAGGAGGAGGAGGACGCCGAGGACTCTGGCGGATCCACGGAGTTGTACGCCGACGACCTCTCCTCGTCGGAGAGCTCCCCGCCCCCGGCAAGCCCGAGGCAGTCCCCGGCGAAGCGCCTCCGCAAGGCGGCGACGGGGGAGAGGGCACAGGCGCCCCGGCAACAGCCAGCTCGCCGGGCGGCTCCCCGGGGGAGTCAAGCCGCGCCAAGGCCTTCCGGCGCACCAGCCACAGCGGAGGCAGCCCGTGCGCGGACCACGACGGAGGCGCCTCGCAGGCCGGCGCCGAGCCGGCAAGGGTCTTCTCGGAGCGGAGCAGCGGCTCCGCCCGCTCCTCGAGCGCCGGCTACCACAGGGGCTGGGTCTTCACAGCCCCCAGCCCCGGTGAACACCAAGCGCGCGAGGGAGTCTTCGTCTTCCGCTCCTCGCGCCGACGCGCCCACGGTGGAGTATGATTTCTCCGCCCTGAGCGAGGACGACGAGGAGGACCAGGAGTAAGGATCCAGGACCTTACATCTTCTCGATTTCTGTCTTGGTTTTTTGTTAATGCTGACTCTGTTCATTGTTCTGATTTCAGGACCCTGGCCCATCGCGCGGCGAAGAAGGCCAAGGCGCCCGAGGTCGAGGTCACGGAAGACTCAGCAGCTGCGGCAACAGGGGGTGTGCCGGAGCCGAGCCTGCCGGACCCGAGCGCTGCTCCGAGGAGCAGCCCCCATCGTAGCCCGCAGCGCAGCCCCCAGCGTAAGTCTGGGGTTTACTCTTTTCGCTCGTCGAGGTACGCCTGAGGATTTGGTCTTGTCTTCATGTCTTGATGTTTCTTGTCTTGTTTTGTGCAGAGGTGGAGCCACAGCGGGAAGAGCACCCGGAGACCGTCGTAGAGGAGCCGCAGGCCCCGCCGTCTCCGCCAAGGCAGAACTCTCCGGCAAGGGAGAGTGCTCCGCCAAGGGCGGGTACTCCGCCAAGGCAGAGTACCCCGCCAAGGGCGAGCAGCCCGGCGAGGGTGGCCACTCCGCCAAGGCCGAGCCCCCCGGCGAGGGAGCCCGCCGCCGAGGACGTCCGCCAAGGTATGTTTTGTGACTTGTTTTCTTGGCTTGCCTCTTTTTGGATATTTGCTTGAATCTTGAACTTCTTTTTCTTCTTCTTCTTCTTAGATCTTCCTCCTCCTGAGCCCATGGAGACGGAGGTTATCAACCTCGAGGAGGAGGGCGCGCAGGGCGGCGGCAGCGACGCTCCTGTCGTCGAGGAGATGGCCGAGGCCGCCGAGCCGGCCGCGCAGGAGACTGCCCCGGCTGCGGACGCAGCGGCTGGGGAGGGGGACGGCGACCGCACCGCCGGCCCGGAGGCGGCGGGAGCATCGGATGCTGCACCGGCCACCGGCCCCTCCGCCAACAAGGAGCAGGGGTACTATCTCGAGGCCCCCAACGGCGTCTTCATCCAGATGCCTTGGGGGTCTTCATCACGAGCTCCCGCGGAGGGCGAGGTGTTCGACGGAGAAGTCCTCGCCTCCGCAGGCCTGAAAATCGTCGAGGCGCCCGGCGGGAGTGAGGGGCCCGAGGAGGAGAGGTTGCTCCACCAGCTCCTGGCCCTTTACCGGGCCAGGCAGGCGAAGCTCGCCTCCCGGGAGGCTCTTGCCGCCAAGGCCGCCGCGGAAATGGAGAAGCGTGCGGCGGAGCTCAGCGCCGCCAACCAGGCGGCCCTCCGCGAGGTGGCGGAGGAGCGTGAGCGTCTCGCCGGCGAGTACCAGGAGTGGGTGCTCGAGAAGGCTGAAGCTGATGAACAGCAGCGTCTCGCCAGGGTGGAGATGTCCCGGCGAGAGGGAGAGCTCGCGCAGCGGAAGGTCGAGCTGGACTCCCATGAGGAGGACCTTGCCGCTCGCGAGGCTGCCCTTGGCGGGGAGCTGAAGGAGGCGAAAGCCGCCGCGGTTGCCGCGGAAGACGCCAAGAAGGAGCTTGCCGCCAAGGTTGAGCAGTTGGAGAAGGCGCTGAAGGTGAGCGCAGAGAAGGTTGCCGCGCTCATCTTGGAGCGCGAGAAGGACGCTCACACAAACTCCGAGCTTCAGGTGAGTCTCTCCAAGAGGGGCGACGAGTTGAAGGCCGCCAAGGACTCCATCGAGGACTTGGAACTGAAGGTCACCACTCTGAAGGATTCGCTCGACGCTGCCCGGGCTCAGGAGAACAAGCTGAAGGAGGAGCTCCGCAAGGAGCGGACCTTGGTGGACAGCGTCAACAAGGCATCCGAGCTCTTCCGCCAGACCATCGAGGTATGGACCGAAGACTTGGTTTCTTCTGCGTCGAACATTGACCAGGAGCTGCTGGCGCTGAAGGTCGAACACCTCATCTACTCGCCGGATCCGGATCTCCCGCACAGCGCCAAGCTCAGCCTCTTCTTCAGAGGGATCGCGCCGGCCCTTGCAGGTCTCCGGAACCGCATCCCCGCGCAGCTGGCCGAGGAGTCGCGCCTGCTCTGCGCGGGAACTCTGGAGCGGGTGCTGACGAAGATCGTGTACCGCAACCCGGGGATCAATCTCACCAACGTTCTTCGCAGCTTGCCGGCTGATGCAGACACGGAGGCCCTGAAGGAGCAGGTCGGCCACATCATCGCCAAGGTGGCTAGGCTCGGCCGGAAGGAGGGCGACCGCGTAGATTAGGGCTCCATTATCTTTATCTTTTTGTTGCTGCACATTATGTCATGAACTTATTAGTCCATTGCGACAAGTTATCCTTTGTAAGATATTTACTTTATTTTGATCAATCAGTGCAATGTCATCTTCCTTGTCTTAATCCTTGACTTTGTATGTTTTTCACCCTACGCTCCCGGGGAGCTTGCCGGCAAGGAGCCTTTGCCGCGAGCGCTGAGTGCTGGACCCTGAGCAGCCTGCTGGCCAAGGTCTTCGCCGGCAAGCAACCTTGCCGCAACTAGTCGCAACGCACTTAGCTTGCTGAGCGTACTCGGAAACGAAGCAAGGGCGCGACACTTGTCGCAGCTCACTTAAATCGTTGAGTGAACTCGAAAACAAGATAAGGGTGCGGCAAGCTACGGGTAGGTTCCTCCGCGCACAGGTTTTCCATACAAAATGTGATCGTTCAAGGAAGACAACTAAAATTTAAAATTTGAACTGGTCAAATTCTAACAACTTATCTCTCATATGTTGCTTGCTTTCCGGTAAGACTTCTCTTTCTTGAACAGCACTTGGTCCCTCCTCCACCTCCTTCCCCCCCGGCAAACTTGTGCGCGAGGAACGTTCCTTCTGCTTAAGAGGAAAGAAAAGGGAGAGGGAAACAAGCATATGGCCTTTCGGCGTGCTAATGCTTACCGTATACTTGAGTGTTGCACCAAATGCCAAACAGAACATGCAAATAGCAAAGAGAGGCATGCAAAAGGCAATCGATGCGAAAAACACAAAAACTTTACTGATGCACGGGGTCTGCGCCCGGCTTTGTACAAAGGGTTACATGCAACAGCGGCAAAGCTTGTACAAAAGGTGGTTGCCGGAGCGGATCACGGCAACCGCGCCTTAGGGGTGAAACTTGCGAAGATGCTCTATGTTCCAGGAGTTGCTCACCGGTAAGCCTTCTTCGGTCTCGAGGCGGACAGCGCCGGGCCTCGTAACTTGTCTCACCCGATAAGGGACTTCCCACTTCGGCGTCAACTTGTTGGAATTCTTGGCGGACTGAACGCGCCGAAGAACAAGGTCGCCTTCCTCGAGACTCCTGGCCTTGACTTTGCGGCTATGGTAGCGGCGCAAAGCTTGCTGGTATCGAGCAGCTCGTACAGCAGCCTGGAGACGTCCCTCCTCAAGGAGCAATGCGTCATCTTGCCGCAGTTGCTCTTGCTCGAGCTCATCATAAGCGAGTACTCGAGGAGATCCGTATACGAGTTCCGTGGGGAGAACTGCCTCTGCTCCATAGACTAGAGCAAAGGGTGTCTGTCCGGTGGCTCGACTTGGTGTCGTTCTGATTGACCAAAGAGCCGCCGGGAGCTCCTCTATCCAATTTCTTCCGCACTTGCGCAGCCTGTCAAAGGTCCTTGTCTTGAGCCCGCGCAGCACTTCAGCATTTGCCCTCTCCGCTTGACCGTTGCTCCTCGGGTGAGCAACAGAAGCGAAACAGACCTTGGCGCCAAGGTCTTGGACGTACTGCATGAAGGTGCGACTAGTGAATTGCGTACCGTTGTCGGTGATGATCCTGTTAGGGATCCCGAAACGGCAAACAATCGACCTGAAGAACCTGACTGCTGACTGTGCTGTCACCTTCCTCACCGGCTCCACTTCTGGCCACTTTGTGAACTTGTCGATGTCAACGTACAAGTACTCAAAGCCCCCGACGGCTCGGGGGAAGGGGCCGAGGATATCGAGCCCCCAGACCGAGAAGGGCCAGGACAAAGGAATTGTTTGGAGAGCTTGAGCTGGCTGATGGATTTGCTTTGCATGGAACTGGCACGCTTCACACTTGGTTACTAGTGCAGTTGCATCTTGGAGGGCTTCTTGACAAAAGAACCCTTGCCGGAAAGCTTTCCCGGCAAGCGCCCTTGCGCCAATGTGGTGGCCGCATATGCCTCCGTGTACTTCCGCCAACAGCTTCTGTCCATCTTCTCTGGAGATGCACTTCAACCTGACACCATTGAGTCTTCTTCTGTACAGCTCGTTATCCACGAATTGGTACATACTCGACTGTCTGGTTATTTTCTCTATCTCTTGAGGGTCGTCGGGAAGTTCTCCAGTTTGAAGAAAACGGACGATCTGCTGCGCCCATGCCGGAGCCCGGGGCTCGACGGCAAGGACTAAAGGCTCGAGGGCCGCTGCGGGAACCTCAGCTTCTACGGCAAGGACCTCTGGTTCTGCCGGAGCTGACGGTCCCCCGGCAAGCTCGCCGGGGCGAGGCTTGCCGGGAACGCTTGCTTCAACTGTACAAGCCCGAGGACTTGCAGGAGCAAACTGTTCCTCAGCGTTCTGGTTGTTGATCTTGGGGACCTTGGCGGCGGTTTCAGGAAGATCCGCCGGCAAGTAGTCGCCGGAGACCAACTTTCTCTTCTTGGACTGCCCAATTGATGGTGTAACGGATGGTTGAGTCAGCTTGAGCAAGAAGGTCCCTGGTTCCACAGGTAACTTCATCGAAGCGCACTTTGAAAGGCCGTCTGCAATTTCATTTTGAGCTCTCGGGACGTGCTCCATCTGCAAACCTTCAAAGTGCTCTTCAAGCTTTCTCACTTCATCGACATAGGCTTCCATCAAAGGGCTCTGATAGTTCTTGTTAACTTGCCGGACCACCAACTGAGAATCTCCCCGCACAATCAGCTTTCTGATCCCAAGTTCGGCCGCAATCCTGAGGCCGGCAAGCAAGCCTTCATATTCTGCGGTGTTGTTTGTCGCTTGCTCCCTGGGAAAGTGCATCTGGATAACATATTTGAGGTGCTCCCCGGTGGGCGCGATGAGTACCACGCCGGCACCGGCGCCTTGCAGCGAGAAGGCACCGTCAAAATACATTACCCATTCACTTGTCGCTTCTTGCACGGGTGTGCTTGTTTCTTGAACTTCTTCATCTGGTGTTGGGGTCCACTCAGCTATGAATTCTGCCAAAGCTCGGCTCTGTATGGTTGAAGTACTTTCAAATTTGAGTCCAAAGCTTGACAGTTCCAGTGCCCACTCAACGATCCTGCCTGTTGCTTCTGGATTGTGCAATATCCTCTTCAACGGAAAGCGAGTGACCACTGTTATCTCATGGGCTTGGAAGTAATGGCGCAGCTTTCTCGAGGCCATGAGGAGGCCAAAAAGCAACTTTTGCACACCAGAGTACCTTGATCTAGCCCCCTGGAGAAGGGAACTTACAAAATACACTGGGCGCTGCACCATCTTCTTCCGCACCCCTCCTTGCTCCTGCGCAGAGTCATCCTTGTCGGGGCCAGAGCTTGTCGGAGCAGCCCCCTGCTTGTCGCTGGATTCGCTTGCCGGTGGTGCTGACTCCTCGTCGGACTCCCTCTCCGCTACTAACGCAGCACTAACCACCTGGTTGGTTGCCGCTAAGTATAGCAACAACTTTTCCTGTGGTCTAGGTGCGACAAGTATAGGAGTGGAGGACAGGTACCGTTTCAAATCCTGCAACGCCGCCTCCGCTTCCGGAGTCCACTTCATGGGACCTGCCTTCTTCAAGATTTTGAAGAAAGGTAGGGCGCGTTCTGCAGACTTTGAAATGAACCTACTGAGGGCAGTAACACAACCTGCAAGCCTCCTGACATCCTTGACGCGCTTCGGGGCCTCTATCTGCTCAATGGCTTTAATCTTGTCGGGGTTGGCTTCAATCCCCCTCTGTGATACAAAGAACCCGAGAAGCTTGCCGGAGGGGACTCCAAAGACGCACTTCTCGGGGTTCAACTTGAGCTGTATCCTGCGCAGGTTCTGAAACGTTTCTTCCAAATCTTGAACCAGGGTTCCTTTGCTCTTGCTCTTCACCACGATGTCATCCATGTAAGCTTCTACATTCCTGTGGATCTGTGGCTCAAAAGCAGTGTACACTACCCTTGCAAAGGTTGAGCCTGCATTCTTCAATCCAAATGGCATGCGGATAAAGCAATAAGTGCCACATGGAGTGATAAATGCAGTCTTCTCTTCATCTTCATTGGCCATGAAAATCTGATGATAGCCTGAGTATGCATCAAGAAAGCAGAGTAGCTCACATCCGGCAGTGGAGTCAACGATCTGGTCAATGCGCGGCAAAGGGAATGGATCTTTGGGACATGCTTTATTGACATCGGTGAAGTCTATACACAGTCTCCACTTCCCGTTGGCCTTGCGCACGACGACTGGATTTGCCAACCACGTCGGATGGATCACACCTCTAACTAGGCCTGCTGCCTCTAGCTTCTTGATTTCTTCGTTGATGAACTCTTGGCGCTCTACGGCTTGCTTCCTCACTTTCTGCTTGATGGGCCGCGCATGAGGACAGACAGCAAGCTTGTGCTCAATCACCTTCCTGGGAACACTGGGGATGTCAGATGGTTGCCAGGCAAACACATCGACATTCGCCCGCAGGAAGGCAATGAGCGCGCTTTCCTATTTGCTGTCAAGGGTGGCACTGATGGTGAAGGTACCACCAGTGCCGTCCTCCTTTGCGGACACTTTCTTGGTTGCCGGAGGAGCAGCCATTCCTTTCTTACTCTTGCCGGTGGAGCTCGATGGAACATCCTCGACGGCAGCGCAGCACTCCGAAGAGGTGCGGTTGCCGGAGTGGGTCCCAGAGCACTTGCCGGACTTGGTCTTCGTCTTCTTCCCCCCGGGAGCTTCAGCGGCAAGAGTATCCTTCTCGGCCGCAGCTGCCGCATCCCGGTAGATCTTGTCGGCGCAAATAAGCGCATCCTTCTTGTCGCTATGGACAGTGATGACGCTTATCGGCCCCGGCATCTTCAGCACGTTGTAGGCATAGTGGGAAGCTGCCATGAACTTGGCGAGGGCAGGACGGCCAAGTATTCCATTGTAGGGTAATGGAATATCGGCGACGTCAAAGGTGATGCGCTCAGTCCTGAAGTTGAGCTCCCCGCCAAAGGTCACCGGCAGAGTGATCTTTCCCTTGGGCTTGCTCCTTCCCGGGTTGATTCCTTGGAATGAACCGGTCTCTTCGAGCTCGCCATCTTGTATCTGGAGTTTCTTGATCACAGCAAAGGAGATCAAGTTCAGCCCGGCCCCGCCGTCAACCAACATTTTGGTGACCTTGAGGTTGCGGATGGTGGGTGAGACCAGCATCGGCAAGCACCCGACCGCAGTGGTGCGGTCAGGGTGATCCTCAAGATCAAAAATGATGGGCGTGCTGGACCATCTGAGGAGCCTGCGCGACTCCACGGGCGGCTCCGCTGCGTTTACCTCACGCACCCACTGCTTGAGTTGGCGGTGGGAGGTATGCAGGGAGGCGCCACCGTCGACGCACAGGACCTCCGTGGCCTTCTGGAACTCCTGCTCTGTCACACCCCAAAAATAGTTATTTGGAATTTTGAAAACTTTTCAAAATTTTAGCTAAGATTTTTAAATTTTCTTGGAGGGTTCTGTTTGAAGGGTGGACTTATTTGATTTAATTGTTTTGGAGGTTTTCAAAAGTTTTTCTCTCTAAAGAATCTTTGGTTTTTAGCTATTTATTTTCAAAGGCAAAAATCCTTTTTACCCCTTCTAATACCATAAAACTTCTCCAAATATTTTCTGTCACTCCAAAATTTTCCTCTCAAGTCATGCACACCTTCTGTGGTATTATTCAACTCCTTCCTACTCCACAAAAATATTCTTTCTATATATTCTAAATTCCAAAAGTGGAATTTGAATTAATCATAGTTTCTTGACATTTACAAAGGAACTATATTTTCTATGACTCTTCTGCCTCTACCAAAATTATTCCTACATATATATGGTACCCTCAACCCATTTCTCCAAAAACATTTGGTCCCACAGTTCAAAAATTTCAAACCAAATTCAATTCAAATTTGGTCCAGAAATCATATTTCTGCCCCAAACCATTTCCAAACTTCACCAAAATTCTTGGCCTCCTGGCAAACTCATTTTTGAGTAACTACACACCACCACACAAGACCCCATTATCAACCAAGTTGTTTAAGACCTCAAATCATTTCATCAAACAGTTGGCGGGCATACTGTTCCACACTGAATAAAATTCAGTTAACTGAATTTCGGCCGACAGGGACAGCGATGCCGTGCATCCATCGTCTTCCTCTTCCGCACGGCAATGTCGCCCGTTTTCATTACCGCAGCTCCCCCTGGCCCAGCGCCCAGCCACTCCACTCCGGTGAGATGGCACCGGGCCGGTGCAGCCTCCCCGGGCTCGTCCACGGCGGAGCCGAGCGGAATGCCTCGGCCATCAATCGCTCCTTTACTCCACTTCAGCGCTCATACCAACCTCCCTGCACACGCGTCATCTTCCTTCGCCTCTACGCGCAAAGGACACACCGGCCACGCCGCACGGGGCCCGTTTGACAGTCGCCGGAGCCGGCCGCTCCGCCGCGCCCGTGCGGACAGCACACCGCAAACGTGTCAAGCAGGCACGAGCTCGTCCACGCGGAAGCATCGGACGAACACCACGGACCTCTTGAATGCTCCATCGCCCAGACCACCGGCCAGAACCAACCTCGGCGACCTCATTAACTCCGGCGATCTTCACCCGCTTCGGCTATCTTCGAACCGCCTATAAAAAGGGTCCCCGAGCCCCTCTAGCGCTAGCACTCGCCTCCACCACCACCCACACTCCCTCCTGACCACCCACCAGGCCCCGAGGGAGTCATCTTCTCCCTCTCCGGCCACCGCTCCGCCGCCTCTGTCCTCGAACCGAACCGAGCACGTACACCACCAGAGCAGCCCAAACTCCGTCGATCTTCCCCTTTTCCACCACCATGCCGAATCCCTAGATCAATTTACCTTTCCGAGCCCTCTCCGACGAGCCACCACCTCACCCGAATCTTCGTCCGCCGGCGACGAGCTCACCGCCGTTCAGGTGACCGCCGGTGGCCACCTCCACCACCCCTGGATGCGGAAGTCCACGCTGGTCACTTTGCGACCAGCGCCGGGCCCTGAGACCCCGGCGATCGTCGCCGGCGATCGCCGCCGCTTCTCTGTACTCGCGCGCGAGCGCGTTCAAATTTTAAACCTGACGGGTGGCCCCCACCCGTCAGCTCTCTCTCTCTCTGTTTCCGTTTTAAGTGGAAGCGCACTCTGCGCTTTACGTCTTCTACTCTGGAAGACGCACTCGTATCCGAAACGTTTTCTTTTAAAACAACTCACGGACTTCTGTTTTACAGAAAAACCCCTGGTTTTGAAAAGCTAATAACTTTTAAAATATAAATCCAAATGAGTTGATTCTTTTTGCTAAAATTTTCTTTTCTGCTCTAGTTTATTTTAAGATTTATTTAAAAATATTTTGAAAACTTTTTCTGTTCTGTGTTTATTGTCTTATTCGAATTCAAATTTGAATTTTTCAGAAAAAGAAGAAGGAACTTTTGCTGGGATTTCTGAAGGGTTTTCTCCTGATTACTTTGGACAAGGCAAGCATTATTGAACTTGAGTTATGGTGTTGCTTCCCTGCATGGTTACATAAAATGGTAGTGCATCATATACGTTGCATGTTATATCACATGTGCATGCATGGTCATGTCATGTTTGTTTTACCTTGGCTTGCATGTCACACTAGCTTGTCTGGCATACAAATGGTTACGTGAGGGCAGAGATGCTGCTGCTGGTTGGGACATGCTAGTAGGCATGGTCCTTTGTGACACAGTGGTGTCATGTGGTACTGATGAGGAACACTGGTGTTATTTTGGCAATACCTCCTGAGTCTGCCTAGATCGAGTCTTGCTCTATACACCTAGCTGTACACCGTGCTGCCACGGGTCCTTCCGAAAGGAAGGTACGGCCTAGTAAGTTGATAACCCCTGTACGGGTGCACGCCACACAGATACTACGATGAAGGTTGTAGCCTGTCATCGGGTCAGGGGCATGGGTGTTTCCGGTTGTAGCCGAGAGGGGGGCACCCCTTGTAATCCGCGCGTTTAATAGTGATCCCATGCTTTTCGGAGGTTGTAGCCTCCCTGACTTAAGGTTTCTGGAGCGATGCTCTGGGTGAGGCCTGGCATCCGGTCGGTGTGTATGCGTCAGGCGTGTTTTCAACCTAAAGTCCGTATTGGGTATTAGTCAGTACACGGTACTGGCTAAGGAAAGCCCATACGCGTGGGTAAAGAGTACACCCTCTGCAGAGTTATATCTATTCGAATAGCCGCGTCCACGGTCAAGGATTTAGTTGGGTGGGTCAAGTATCGGTCTCGGTGTCAGTCTCTGGAGGAAAATAGACTACTTGAGCATGTTATGTTTGCAGGACATTTTCTTTGTCACAGTCAGTATATTATCATAAATTTATTTATGGTGAATATTATGCTTATGGACTAACCTTGTGATTTTATTATTACCTTCGAGAGTGTCTCAGGGGCTGGCTAGACTACCCCGGACACTCGCTTTTCTTTTAAAGTCCTTTTGAGGCGTCCCTCGAGTGTCAGGCGGTTTATCTCGCCACTACTCTTGTGGACACCCACTGGCATTTCTTTTAAAGTCCTTTTGAGGCGTCCCTCGAGTGTCAGGCGGTTTATCTCGCCACTACTCTTGTGGATACCCAAATGGCATTTCTTTTCAAGTCCTACCGTGATGTCGCTTGATATCCGACTGGCATTCCTTTTATTTTTTTTTTATTTTTTTTTAATATAGTGACCAATATTTATTTTGAACTAACCATGTTTCATCATGCCAAGTCTTGATATTTGTTGCATGCATATAGTATTTCATCATGGCTTTCGCTTTAGTATACCTTATGTTCATAATGTTTGCGAGTACATTCAAAGTACTCACTGGCTTGTCCCTGGCTATTTACTTGGCCAGACTTGGAGGAGGACGAACCGTTGGAGGAGAATTGCGCTAGCGAGGCCGACGCTTAGAAGGTTTCCAGTCAGCACACCTGTGTCTTGGAGTCTATCACTTGTACCATCCGTCAAGCTTCCGCCACACCAATAAATTAGTCAAGCCTCACACTGACGCTTGACCCTATGCTAGTATGTCAGTGTTGAGTTCCACTACCCACTGTCATATTCCACCCGCCTAGTGCGTTGAAATGTTGTAATAAACTATTGAGTCACCCTGACTCAACCCTGTGTAATATTATTGTACTGGTTATCTATATCAAGGTTGTCCACTGGCTGTGCTTGGGAGCTAGTGTGACTTAAGGCTATTCTGTGATTTATTTCTCAGAAATGAGCCTGACAGACCTTGGTATCAGAGCCAGGCTGACTGTAGGAGCCCTAGGCACGATCGCTAGTCACCGAGTCAGTGCTAACATTTTTCCAGCATGCATCTCATGCATCGTAGCAAATTTTCCTTAGTCATCATACACTTATGACATGGCTACTTGGATTTTTGTCTACTGTTGTAGATGGCTGGTGGCAGCTGCCCATCTCAGATTTTCGCCAACGAGCCTGCGGGATTTTCCCGCCTTCTCGCGAGCATCGCGAGGGACGCGATGGGGTCCCTCGGGCGTCCGGAGTACGTCGTTTACCCGGACAAGATCTCAGAGACCCTGACTATGTACCAGGCTTCGGTATATATTCGGGGTGGTGCGTCTGTGTCTTTCCGCAACTATCGCTTCATGGGGAGAGCCATGCCCACTGAGAGGCATGCTAACCAGATGGCCGCACGTGAGGCTATCGCACGTCTCCGGGACATCCTGAAAGTTATGCAGGACCGTCCCTACTACTATCTGCCTTGCCACGTTCCATATACTAGCCACTATGCCTTTTCCTGCACCATAGGGGAAAAGGATATGGCTATTGAGCCACTTGTCCAGTATATCATGGCCTTGGAGTCAGCTTTCACCTCCCTGGTGGATGACTACCTCACTGCGCGGATGGACTTGTCTCGTGCGAGAATTATTCGCAGGAGCGAGTACCGCTCTCCTTCGCCTCGTGCCCCACGCACTTCCAATCCACCAAATACTTCTCTAGCTAGTCCCGCGGCTCAGCGCTCGACCACAACTGGCGATGCTAGCCGTCCGACTGCACCCATTCCTACCAGAGCTTCTCCACTGACGAGCACGGTGCCACCCCCAGCAGGCACGGCATCAACAACCACCCGACTAGAGGCGATCCTCGAGGAGGAAGAGGAGGAGGGCGATATCACATCCTGGGTGCCTTGCCTGAGTCTCACTCTCAGCAGGACCTAGGATGAGCCATGGGGACGAACGCAGTTTTCTTCGCCAGATGACTGCTTGAGAGCATGGATGTAATATATTTATTTCCTGTTCTGCCTAGCCTTTGTAAGATAGCGATGTAGGACCGCTGGTCGATGAGAGCACGGAGAGTGCGCTAGTAGAATAAATGATCTTGTATGATACAGTTTCCGCATGTATCCTGTATAATTAGATCCTGCTTGTATAATTAAATCCCTTGTGTAATATATTTGGCTGCCTTGTCTTACCTTGTCCGGGGGGAAAATTTTGTTTGGGAATTTATTTTCTGATATTTGATTATTTTTCCTTGGTGTTATGCAAATACCCCAGAAAGAAAATGCATCGTCCCTGGACCCGTTCTATGCCAACTCAACCTGAAAACAACTCTGGACAAATGGGAAATAATTTTACCCAAGGGCAGACTAGTCAGCAGAGCAGTGAATCAGCTTTCTCACAAGTATGCCGCCTATATGAGCAGAGTCAGCAACAGCATCAGGAGATGATGCAGCATTTGATGAACATGGGAAATCAACAAGGACAACCACAACCCAGGTCCAAACTGTCGGAATTACAAAAGACCCGCCCAACGGTCTTTACGCACACTGACAAGCCACTAGAGGCAGACGACTGGCTTCGAGACATGGAAAGAAAATTAGTTATTGCCCAGTGTACTGACCAGGAAAAGGTGCTGTACACGCCACACTATTCTTCTGGAACGGCTGCTTCGTGGTGGGAAAACTTATGTCACACCCACCCCGACGGAGCAAATATGACATGGGAACAATTCAAGGAAAATTTCCGAGGAGCGCATATTCCAAATAGCATTATGAAACTGAAGAAGAGGGAATTTGAGGATCTCAAACAGCGAAGCTCCACAGTATCCCAATATCTGGATCAGTTTACTCAGTTGGCCCGGTACGCCAACGACGAGTATATGACAGAGAACAAAAAGATGGAGAAATTTCTCGACGGACTTATTTCGTCGCTAAAATGCCAGCTGATGGTTCATACCTTTCCAGACTTTAAGACACTGGTGGATAAGGCTATTATCTTGGAAAATGAACACCGCAATATGGATGAGGCCCGCAAGCGCCGCATGAACCAGTCAGTACAGGTTCGCAACAACAGACCTAGGAATGATGTTCAAAAGCCAGTAGTAACCCGACCAACAAATACAGCTCCACCACAGAACCGCAGTGCATTCCACAATAGGACCAAGGATACAAACTTTTACCCTGGAGTCACCTGTTACTCCTGTGGAGAAGCAGGGCACTATGCTAAACAGTGCCCAAAACAAGGAAACAACCCTCCCAAAACCAACAACAACAACAATGGCCGTGGTACGACCAACGCTCCGCGACGCAACAATTTCAACCCCAATAACAACCACAAGCAAGGGCATATCAACCACGTGACTTTTGAGGAAGCTCAGAACGCACCGGATATCGTGTTTGGTACGTTCCCCGCCAACTCAGTAGATGCTACAATTTTATTTGATTCCGGAGCTTCCCACTCTTGCATTTCTAAAAGATTTGCCTCGAAGAATCAGTTTCCCTTTTTGCCGTTACAAAATTCCATGGTTATTCAGTCCCCGGGATCAAAGCAAAATACTCAATGGTACTGTAAGGATGTGAACATCGAAATTGAAGGAATGGGATTCCTAGCCAATCTCATCGTTCTAGACGCAGTTGATTTGGACATTATTCTGGGAATGGATTGGTTAACCACCAACAAAGGTTTCATAGACTGCTACAACCGTACGGTAACTCTTACCAATTGCCAAGGAAAGACAATAAAAGTGGGTACAAGGAAGATTGCCACATCCCAAGGGAAATTAAATCAAGTGGATACGATGGAATTAAGTAAGGTTCCTGTAGTCTGTGAATATCCTGATGTATTTCCTGAAGAATTACCAGGAATGCCACCGGACCGCGAGATTGAGTTCGTTATTGAACTAGCACGTGGAACGACACCCATATACAAGAAACCGTACCGTATGGCCCCAACAGAATTGGCAGAATTAAAGAAGCAAATTAAGGAGTTGATGGAGAAAGGTTACGTACGACCCAGCTCGTCACCATGGGGTTCGCCAGTTTTATTCGCCAAAAAGAGGGATGGTACCCTACGGCTGTGCATTGATTACAGGGCACTTAATATGGTCACTATCAAGAATAAATATCCACCGCCCAGAATCAACGACTTGTTTGAACAGCTAGCAGAAGCCAAAGTCTTCTCAAAGATAGACCTGAGATCAGGTTATCATCAGTTAAAAATTCGGACGACAGACATACCTAAGACGGCGTTCACGACCAGATACGGACGATATGAATTCACAGTGATGCCATTTGGTTTAACCAATGCCCCGGCATATTTTGTGCATCTCATGAACAAGGTTTTTATGAAATATCTGGATAAATTTGTGGTGGTATTTATCGATGACATACTTATTTACTCTAAGACGCCTAAAGAACATGAGCAGCATCTTCGGATAGTACTGGAGGAGTTAAGAAAACATCAGCTATACGCCAAATTCAGTAAATGTGAATTTTGGTTGAGAGAAGTTGGTTTCCTTGGGCACGTATTGACCCAAGACGGAATCGCTGTAGACCCGGGAAAGGTAAAGGATGTGTTGGAATGGAAGCAGCCCACAAACGTGACGGAAGTCAGAAGTTTCCTCGGTTTAGCGGGCTATTATCGAAGGTTTATTGAAGGGTTCTCCAATATAGCCAGACCCATGACCCAGTTACTCAAGAAAGACAAGAAGTTCGAATGGACTGAAGCTTGTGAAAAGAGTTTTCAGGAGTTGAAAAAGAGGTTAACAACATCACCAGTTCTGGTCGTGCCCGATGTGCACAAAAATTTCGATATATATTGTGACGCATCCGGGAAAGGCCTTGGATGTGTGTTAATGCAGGAAGGAAAAGTAGTGGCTTACACCTCAAGACAGCTTCGGCGACATGAAGAAAATTACCCCGTTCATGATCTGGAACTCGCTGCAGTAGTACACGCACTCAAAGAGTGGCGACACTATCTTCTGGGGAACCGATGTGAAATATACACGGATCATAAAAGTCTTAAATATATTTTCACGCAGCCAGAATTAAATTTGAGACAACGGCGTTGGCTTGAGCTAATTAAGGATTATGACGTAGGAATTCACTATCACCCAGGTAAAGCCAATGTTGTGGCAGATGCCCTCAGCCGGAAACCATACGCTGGAAATGGCAGTGTACAACTTTCGCAACATGTGCTCAGCCAGGAGTTTGCCAAGCTCAACATGGCCCTAATCACGGAAGGAACCATTTCCCAGTTGGAAATAAAACCAACAATAGAGGACCAGATCAGAGAAGCCCAGAAGGGGCACCCAAGTATTGAAGGGATTAGAAAGAAGATGAAAATGGGCAGGGCGCCCGAATTTATGGAAGACAGCCAAGGGGTCATTTGGTTTGGACAGAGACTGTGCGTACCAAACATTGAAGATTTAAAACAACAAATAATGGCAGAAGCACACACCACTCCATATTCCATTCATCCCGGAGGGACCAAAATGTACAAGGATCTACAAGAGAGATTCTGGTGGCACGGGATGAAAAGGGATATAGCCATATATGTGGCATGTTGTGATACATGCCAACGTGTGAAAGCGGAACACCAGAGACCAGCAGGGTTATTGCAACCAATTAAGGTGCCTGAATGGAAATGGGATAGGATTGGAATGGATTTTGTTGTCGGCTTGCCAAGATCACGACATGTGAATGATGCTATCTGGGTAATAACAGATTCGCTGACCAAGGTAGCACATTTCATTCCGGTAAAAACCACCTACTCAACACAGAGGCTAGCCAGGCTGTATCTATCTAGGATTGTTTGTCTACACGGGGTACCCAAAATAATTGTCTCTGACAGAGGCACCCAATTTGTCTCTAGATTTTGGGAACACCTACAGCAAGCCTTAGGCACGCAATTGGCTTTCAGCACTGCATACCACCCACAGACCGGAGGACAGACAGAGCGGGTAAATCAAATATTAGAGGACATGTTGAGAGCTTGTGTGCTTACCTACGGAGTCAGTTGGGAGGATAGTTTGCCTTATGCAGAATTCTCCTACAACAACAGTTATCAAGCTAGCCTAAAAATGGCACCGTTCGAAGCATTATACGGACGACGATGCCGAACCCCATTGAATTGGTCTGAAACCGGAGACAGCCGAATTTTTGGACCAGAAATGCTAATAGAAGCAGAAACCAAAGTAAAGCTTATTCAGGACCGACTAAAGGCAGCTCAAAGCCGACAGAAGAGTTATTATGATCAAAAACACCGCCAGGTCCACTTTGAGCCAAATGACTACGTATACCTTAGAGTATCCCCGACAAGGGGGCTACAGAGGTTTAAGGTTAAGGGGAAACTAGCACCAAGATTTATTGGACCGTTTAAAGTAACCGCAAGAAGGGGCAAGGTTGCCTATCAACTAGAATTACCGGCAGAATTATCAGATGTCCACGATGTGTTCCATGTATCCCAGCTTAGGAAATGTGTTAGCAACCCGGAGAAGCAGATCCAGCACCAGGAGTTGGATCTTCAACCAGATCTTACCTATCGGGAACGTCCCATAAAGATTTTGGAGGAGTCTGAACGGAGAACCCGACAGAGCGTAATAAAATTTTGCAAAGTTCAATGGAGTAATCACACCGAGGAAGAGGCAACCTGGGAAAGAGAAGATCATTTAAGGACTGAATATCCGTACCTGTTTGAGGGACAGCTGGAATCTCGGGGACGAGATTTTTCTTAAGGGGGTAGGTGCTGTCACACCCCAAAAATAGTTATTTGGAATTTTGAAAACTTTTCAAAATTTTAGCTAAGATTTTTAAATTTTCTTGGAGGGTTCTGTTTGAAGGGTGGACTTATTTGATTTAATTGTTTTGGAGGTTTTCAAAAGTTTTTCTCTCTAAAGAATCTTTGGTTTTTAGCTATTTATTTTCAAAGGCAAAAATCCTTTTTACCCCTTCTAATACCATAAAACTTCTCCAAATATTTTCTGTCACTCCAAAATTTTCCTCTCAAGTCATGCACACCTTCTGTGGTATTATTCAACTCCTTCCTACTCCACAAAAATATTCTTTCTATATATTCTAAATTCCAAAAGTGGAATTTGAATTAATCATAGTTTCTTGACATTTACAAAGGAACTATATTTTCTATGACTCTTCTGCCTCTACCAAAATTATTCCTACATATATATGGTACCCTCAACCCATTTCTCCAAAAACATTTGGTCCCACAGTTCAAAAATTTCAAACCAAATTCAATTCAAATTTGGTCCAGAAATCATATTTCTGCCCCAAACCATTTCCAAACTTCACCAAAATTCTTGGTCTCCTGGCAAACTCATTTTTGAGTAACTACACACCACCACACAAGACCCCATTATCAACCAAGTTGTTTAAGACCTCAAATCATTTCATCAAACAGTTGGCGGGCATACTGTTCCACACTGAATAAAATTCAGTTAACTGAATTTCGGCCGACAGGGACAGCGATGCCGTGCATCCATCGTCTTCCTCTTCCGCACGGCAATGTCGCCCGTTTTCATTACCGCAGCTCCCCCTGGCCCAGCGCCCAGCCACTCCACTCCGGTGAGATGGCACCGGGCCGGTGCAGCCTCCCCGGGCTCGTCCACGGCGGAGCCGAGCGGAACGCCTCGGCCATCAATCGCTCCTTTACTCCACTTCAGCGCTCATACCTACCTCCCTGCACACGCGTCATCTTCCTTCGCCTCTACGCGCAAAGGACACACCGGCCACGCCGCACGGGGCCCGTTTGACAGTCGCCGGAGCCGGCCGCTCCGCCGCGCCCGTGCGGACAACACACCGCAAACGTGTCAAGCAGGCACGAGCTCGTCCACGCGGAAGCATCGGACGAACACCACGGACCTCTTGAATGCTCCATCGCCCAGACCACCGGCCAGAACCAACCTCGGCGACCTCATTAACTCCGGCGATCTTCACCCGCTTCGGCTATCTTCGAACCGCCTATAAAAAGGGTCCCCGAGCCCCTCTAGCGCTAGCACTCGCCTCCACCACCACCCACACTCCCTCCTGACCACCCACCAGGCCCCGAGGGAGTCATCTTCTCCCTCTCCGGCCACCGCTCCGCCGCCTCTGTCCTCGAACCGAACCGAGCACGTACACCACCAGAGCAGCCCAAACTCCGTCGATCTTCCCCTTTTCCACCACCATGCCGAATCCCTAGATCAATTTACCTTTCCGGGCCCTCTCCGACGAGCCACCACCTCACCCGAATCTTCGTCCGCCGGCGACGAGCTCACCGCCGTTCAGGTGACCGCCGGTGGCCACCTCCACCACCCCTGGATGCGGAAGTCCACGCTGGTCACTTTGCGACCAGCGCCGAGCCCTGAGACCCCGGCGATCGTCGCCGGCGATCGCCGCCGCTTCTCTGTACTCGCGCGCGAGCGCGTTCAAATTTTAAACCTGACGGGTGGCCCCCACCCGTCAGCTCTCTCTCTCTCTGTTTCCGTTTTAAGTGGAAGCGCACTCTGCGCTTTACGTCTTCTACTCTGGAAGACGCACTCGTATCCGAAACGTTTTCTTTTAAAACAACTCAGGGACTTCTGTTTTACAGAAAAACCCCTGGTTTTGAAAAGCTAATAACTTTTAAAATATAAATCCAAATGAGTTGATTCTTTTTGCTAAAATTTTCTTTTCTGCTCTAGTTTATTTTAAGATTTATTTAAAAATATTTTGAGAACTTTTTCTGTTCTGTGTTTATTGTCTTATTCGAATTCAAATTTGAATTTTTCAGAAAAAGAAGAAGGAACTTTTGCTGGGATTTCTGAAGGGTTTTCTCCTGATTACTTTGGACAAGGCAAGCATTATTGAACTTGAGTTATGGTGTTGCTTCCCTGCATGGTTACATAAAATGGTAGTGCATCATATACGTTGCATGTTATATCACATGTGCATGCATGGTCATGTCATGTTTGTTTTACCTTGGCTTGCATGTCACACTAGCTTGTCTGGCATACAAATGGTTACGTGAGGGCAGAGATGCTGCTGCTGGTTGGGACATGCTAGTAGGCATGGTCCTTTGTGACACAGTGGTGTCATGTGGTACTGATGAGGAACACTGGTGTTATTTTGACAATACCTCCTGAGTCTGCCTAGATCGAGTCTTGCTCTATACACCTAGCTGTACACCGTGCTGCCACGGGTCCTTCCGAAAGGAAGGTACGGCCTAGTAAGTTGATAACCCCTGTACGGGTGCACGCCACACAGATACTACGATGAAGGTTGTAGCCTGTCATCGGGTCAGGGGCATGGGTGTTTCCGGTTGTAGCCGAGAGGGGGGCACCCCTTGTAATCCGCGCGTTTAATAGTGATCCCATGCTTTTCGGAGGTTGTAGCCTCCCTGACTTAAGGTTTCTGGAGCGATGCTCTGGGTGAGTCCTGGCATCCGGTCGGTGTGTATGCGTCAGGCGTGTTTCCAACCTAAAGTCCGTATTGGGTATTAGTCAGTACACGGTACTGGCTAAGGAAAGCCCATACGCGTGGGTAAAGAGTACACCCTCTGCAGAGTTATATCTATTCGAATAGCCGCGTCCACGGTCAAGGATTTAGTTGGGTGGGTCAAGTATCGGTCTCGGTGTCAGTCTCTGGAGGAAAATAGACTACTTGAGCATGTTATGTTTGCAGGACATTTTCTTTGTCACAGTCAGTATATTATCATAAATTTATTTATGGTGAATATTATGCTTATGGACTAACCTTGTGATTTTATTATTACCTTCGAGAGAGTCTCAGGGGCTGGCTAGACTACCCCGGACACTCGCTTTTCTTTTAAAGTCCTTTTGAGGCGTCCCTCGAGTGTCAGGCGGTTTATCTCGCCACTACTCTTGTGGACACCCACTGGCATTTCTTTTAAAGTCCTTTTGAGGCGTCCCTCGAGTGTCAGGCGGTTTATCTCGCCACTACTCTTGTGGACACCCACTGGCATTTCTTTTAAAGTCCTTTTGAGGCGTCCCTCGAGTGTCAGGCGGTTTATCTCGCCACTACTCTTGTGGATACCCAAATGGCATTTCTTTTCAAGTCCTACCGTGATGTCGCTTGATATCCGACTGGCATTCCTTTTATTTTTTTTTTATTTTTTTTTAATATAGTGACCAATATTTATTTTGAACTAACCATGTTTCATCATGCCAAGTCTTGATATTTGTTGCATGCATATAGTATTTCATCATGGCTTTCGCTTTAGTATACCTTATGTTCATAATGTTTGCGAGTACATTCAAAGTACTCACTGGCTTGTCCCTGGCTATTTACTTGGCCAGACTTGGAGGAGGACGAACCGTTGGAGGAGAATTGCGCTAGCGAGGCCGACGCTTAGAAGGTTTCCAGTCAGCACACCTGTGTCTTGGAGTCTATCACTTGTACCATCCGTCAAGCTTCCGCCACACCAATAAATTAGTCAAGCCTCACACTGACGCTTGACCCTATGCTAGTATGTCAGTGTTGAGTTCCACTACCCACTGTCATATTCCACCCGCCTAGTGCGTTGAAATGTTGTAATAAACTATTGAGTCACCCTGACTCAACCCTGTGTAATATTATTGTACTGGTTATCTATATCAAGGTTGTCCACTGGCTGTGCTTGGGAGCTAGTGTGACTTAAGGCTATTCTGTGATTTATTTCTCAGAAATGAGCCTGACATGCTCGCTGTTCTCCTCCTCTTCCATGTCTTCGTCGTCATCTTCTTCGTCGTTGTCGCGGCCCCGGGGAGGTCGATCTCCTTGCCGCTGCTTAGCCTTGCCGCGGCGTCCTCCCCGGCCGTTGAACGGCCGCTTCTTGCTGGGCTCTTCCCCGCCACCTTGGGCCTTCTCCTTGTCGCGCCTCTCGTACTCAGCTTTCTGCTGCTCGACGATGTACTCGACGCGCTTGCAGTTGGAGAGATCGTGACCCTTGGTGCGGTGGATCTTACAGTATTGCTTGTCGGAGTTGCCCGGCTTGTCGGCCGCCGCTGCAGGGGCGGGCTCCTTGCCGGAGCCGCCAGCCTGTGCTTGCTTGGCGGGGGCCTCCTTGACGGTCTTCTCGACGGCAAGCACCTCCTTCTTGCCCTTCCTTCTGTTGTTCCGCCGCTGGCTCTTCTTTGCCGGGGCGGCGTCGTCGCTGTCGCTTCCTCCCGCGCCAGTATCCTCCCCGGGGAGTCTCCTCCCCTCTTCTGCACGTGCGCACTTGTCAGCAAGAGCATAGAGCTCGCTGACATCCCGAATCTTCGTCATCGCCATCTCTTCACGCATGCGGCGGTTACGCACGTTCTGATGGAACGCGCTGATAACCGCGGCAGGGTGAACGTCAGGGATGTTGTGCTGCACCCGGCTGAAGCGTTGGATATACTTGCGCAGGGTCTCGCCTTCCTTCTGGGCCAGTATGTGGAGATCGCTCTCCTGGCCATGGGGTTTGTGGCCGCCGGTGAAGGCGCCAACAAACTGGTGGCAGAGGTCGGCCCAAGAAGAGATGGAACCTTCCGGCAAGTGCATGAGCCACGAACGGACGTTCGGCTTTAGCACGAGCGGGAAGTAATTCGCCAAGATCTTCTCATCGCGCCCCCCGGCAGCTTGTACTGCGATGGTGTAGACGCTGAGAAACTCCGAGGGGTGCGTCTTGCCGTCGTACTTCTCCGGTACGTCGGGCTTAAAATTCTTCATGCTGGGCCACTGGACGCGCCGCAGCTCGCGGGTGAACGCAGGGCAGCCTGCCGCGTACGGCAAGTCGCCTGGCTCACCGGGCGCGTGCGCGTCGACAGTGTTCCCAGCTCTCTTGTCTGATTGCCGCCGAGCTTCTCGGCGGCGCTCGATCGTGGTCCGAGCATCTTCTTCTCGCCGGTCGTCGAGGACCTGGGTTACGTAGCGAGCACGCGGGCAGTTTTACCCAGGTTCGGGCCGCGGTAGACGCGTAAAACCCTACTCCTGCTTGGTTGTGTATTGAGTTTGAGCGCTCGGGAGCTTGAAGAAGCAGCTACACCAAGCGCGAGAGTGATCTAGGTTCCGAACCCCCTCCACGTTGTGCATGGGCCTCCTTTTATAGTGTAAGGGGACACCGACAGGTGTCAACGTAGGAGAAAGGGGTAAAAATGTAAAAGAGGTGGTAGTTGTAACAGTGCGGGAACAGTGGAGCTACAGTACAGAACAGTGGTCTATACCTACTTTAACAGTGGGGGACAAGGGCATTTAATGCCCGTCGCCGTCGACCCCAAAAGCTCCCGCCTTAGCGTCTCCGTCTGCCACGGCGATGGATCCATCACCGCGGAGTGCCACCGCGTACCCCAGGCTGCACAGCCATCCGCCACGCGTCCCTGGATAGGCCCTAGGGCGACGCGTGGGCCGATGAGCTGGAGCGCGGGCACACAGCGCAGTCTTCCCGGCAAGCACCTTGCCGGGGCCTTGATCTTGCCGGGCCCGGGAGCTTGCCGCTCCCCGGGACCTTGCCGGGGCGCATATAGCGCCGAGGCGTTGTCTTCTAGTCTTCCTGGCAAGCTCCTCTTGCCAGGGTCTTGTGTTAGCGGGGCGGTCTTGAGCCTGGTACGGCCTTCCCGGCAAGCTCCTCTTGCCGGGGTCTCGGTCTTATGTCTTGTATACTTTGTTTTTGAATGGTTTAATAAGGAGCAGGAAGGTCTCCGGCGAGCACGCAGTAAACCCTGCCGCGGGAAGTTGCAACTGCCCGTGCACAAGTTGGGGTACTGAGGTACCCCTACCTTAGTACACCGACACAATCATTGTCAATAAGATGCAAGAAAAAGGAGCCAAGGGAGTCAAGTGATACCTCTAAGGCCGGTTCATCATCTTCAAGATTGGATTCGGATGCTTCAGTGTTTTTCTTCACTGTTTTCATAACAGCCTTGGTTTTCTGGCGGGCTGCCTTTGCCGGTTTATCCAGGTTTTTTGCTTTTCCAGAACGGATCATTACCCTGATAAAAGATTGTGAGGTTGTTCAGAAAGGATATTAAAAACAAATTGAAATAAAGCAAGAGATATAAGAGGACTCACCGACGGCGGTTTATTCAACTCACAGAAAGGGGCCAGCCCGGTTTTACTGCAGGCATCCACCGATTCATTCACTAGTTTCTTAACAGCTTCAATGACCTCATTCTCTGACAGCACATCTTCAGTATGGCGTAGATGATCTTTGGGGTTTCCGGTGTATTCACACATTAAAGCAGAGCGCTGGCTTAGCGGGAGAATACTCCAAGAAATCCAACAGCGAACGAAATCAATGCATGTTAAATCGTTTGTGGTGAAGGCTCTGAGCTTTGAAAGCTGCGGGGCATATTGGGCTCGTTCTTGAGCACTCAGCCGTTGAGCAAATGGATGGTTCTCAGAAAGCCGATGAGAATGGTAACCCGACAGAGGATTTACATCTTCCGGAGAAGTATCTAGACAATAAAACCAGGTTTGATTCCAATCTTTAGGATGGCTGTGGTGATTGGCGTGTGGAAAACTAACATCCTTTCTCTTCTGGATGGACATTCCACCAAGTTCAGTGTTAGGACCGTCTGAAAACTCTGTGCGATGGTTTAAATGAAAGAAATCCCTGAATAGTTCAACTGAAGGCTCTTCTTGCAAATAAGCTTCACAAAACACTTGAAAATTGCAGATGTTGGACACATAATTGGGCCCAATATCTTGAGAATGGAGCTGAAAGTCAGCCAACACGTCACGAAAGAACTTTGATCCGGGAGGACTGAATCCTCGGGCTAGATGGTCAAGAAATACGATAACCTCTCCATCTTTGGGCTCTGGATGACATTCCGGTCCAGGAACTCTCCAACGGAGGATATCCTTCTTGCCTAAAGCGCCAATCTCAGCCCGGTTCTGCATTTCCTCTTCGGTAACCCGGGACTGGACCCAGTTGCAGGAAGTAAATTGTTTGGCTTGGTTTGCCATTTTGAAGGGAAAAAGCTGAAAATATAGTGAAGGGCCGATTTATGATTTATGCAATGTTAAACTGGCAGTGTTTCAAAGGTAATTATAGATGGTGGTTTAAGCGGGGCCTAATGGTGTCTTCCAGTTTATGATTTTTTCTAAATCTAAACTGCCAATGAGAATATGAAAGGTGCTGATCTAAGGTTATGGAAGAAAAAGTTTTGCAGAATCAGTAACAAGATTATAGATCTACGGCATGTCAGAAATTTGGAAATATTCTGGGGCAATATTCAACGGATACAACAATGGTTCAAACAAACTCAGTTTGGGCTAGTACTTTGGGGAATAATAAAGCGCACTAAGGAAGCGGAATTTTTACTACAGTCGCAAACTAGGGAGATTAGATCTACACTATTTATCGGAGCCGCGATGAAGAACAACGAAGAACAGCACCTATCCATGAACTCGCACGAGAAACCCTAATGAGATCTATATAAGGGGTAAGGAAGGATCTTACCGGAGTCAACGGGTGCGAAGGCGCACTTGTGAGTTTCTGGTCCGAACAGGTTGATGCAACGGCCTGAGTTCACGAAGATGCAAGGATCGACGGCGGCAGCAGAGCTTGAGCACGGACGAGCGCGAGAAGGAAGAAGAAGAATAGGAGCAAGGGGGGAAAAGGAGATGCCGCTCTGCCCTATTTATCAGCCGAAAGATGAAACGGCAGGCACGGGAATCAATGAGCCAGAAAGGTGGATATGGGACAATACTGTCGCCTCGATCTTCGGAGCTTTTAATAAGTAAAAAATAAAACAGGTACAAGTATTAAATGAGTAGATGATGTCACGGTAGTTCAATGTGATCTAGGAAGATGACGTCATGGCGATTTATGAAATATTTGAAGCCGCGGAGGGCCAAACTTTTACAAGGTGTTGAAGATTGACATGCACATGCTCAAATCAATCTGGGGCCTAATGTCAAGGATATTACTACTAGGTATAAACCACCCAGGGAGGGAACGGTTTATGCCCATAAAGAATTATTCATATTGAAGCCCAGCGAGACATTAAGCATGGCGCTTTATTACAGAGGACTAGAGATCCAAGGCCCAAGAGGTGTTAGGGCCCGTAAGTGTAAACCGACATACGACGTGTAACTTGTGTTGTAAGATAGGAATGATAGAGACCAAGCCGGGAATGCTTATGAGCCGGCCTCGGGATTCTGTAAACCGGATCGAGCGTCATCTTGTGTATATAAAGGGATGACCCGGCGACGGTTCAAGGACAGAGGACAACAACTCGAGACACAGGCAAAGCGGAATCGCTCCCTGGTCATCGAAACCCTAGCAATACCACACCAAACTAGACGTAGGCCTTTACCTTCATCGAAGGGGCTGAACTAGTATAAAAACCCTTGCGTCCTTGTCCGCTTTAACCCCTTTAAGCTAACCCGTAGCGATGGCTCCACGACTATGTCTTTTTGCTAGGACATCTGCCGTGACAAAACCACGACACCTCCAGATGAACATGACCCCCGTTTCGACCGTAGCGCTCCAACACAAATCCGTTTCCTCCGTTTTGCGGTACGCCACACCCCACCTGATCAATAGGACACCCGTTTCGATCGTAGGAGGTCCGTTTCCTCCGTTTTGTGGTACGCCGGACCCCTCCCGATGAACATGATCCCATTCCGAACGTGGTCGGTCGAACACAAGGCCGTTTCCTCCGTTCTACAGTATGCCAGGCCTCGTTTCCATCGGCCCTCCCGATGAACACGATGATGCATTCCATTTCGACCCACCCGGTTGGCTCCCCATGAACATGATTACGACGATGTTTCTCCGTTCCGACCCAGCCATGTACATGAGCCATGGCCGTACGTACACGCGAGTAGGCCTTCGAGACCCCGTTCGTATGTACGTATGTGGCCGTATTTACTTTGTTGCACCCTGGCCGCTATACGTACGTGTACATGCTACGTGCGCGCCTCTGCTATGACACGTGCGCGCCTCTATATCGACCAGTATGTACATACACGTTAGCAACCAGAATGACAACGCTACGTACGCTTTGACCAGGTGGGTCCCGACTGTAAGGCACTTCCTTGTGTGCGAAGATGTAGCTGGTGGGTCCCAGCAGTCAGGGGGACAAATCATTTTTTTTGCCCGGACGCACTTCCTTGCGTGCGAAGATGTAGGTGGTGGGTCCCAGGAGTCAAGGGAAATGTTTTTTTCATGAAATACGGTGGCCCATCGGGTGGGTCCACGCTGTCAGGTGGAGGAATAATTATTTTGCGCGTAATAAGGAGGCACTTCCTTACTGTGGCCGTGGACCCAGCTGTCAGCCTCTCCACGTGTAGTTCACCTTCGATGGAAGCCATTCCTTGACCACGTTGACCACACCGTGCCGAGAGCACCAGGGCAGTTGACGATGCTGAGTCCTAGGAAGGGGACGACGCGGAGCCGGGGAAGACGCGGTAGTGGATGCCCACGCGTAGAGGAGTATGAGGGTTCACTGTTTCGCTGCGGTGTGAGGTTGCCGTCGCCGCAGAATAACAGGGGTGTGGGTGAGTAGAGGGATGGCCTGGCCAGCGGCGGGAGTAGTAGGGGTGGTGAGGCCTCCGCCGCATTGCAGCCGGCCATGCGAGGCAGGAGCACGAGGCACGACCGGCGCTGGTTTGGGCGGGTGGAGCAAGAAGACCATAGGTTCAAGAAGCACTACGGCCGTTGGATGGACATCGTACGGTCACTGGAGCTAGAATCGTGCATATTGACTAAGTTGACAAAGCCCTCCGTCCCCGTCAACTTAGTAGGCCCACAAGTCAGCCTTCCACTATATTGGGTCCCATCTAGCAGGGGGAGTATTCATTTTTTTTGTTCGTAATAACGAGGCACTTCCTTGTGTGCGAAGATATAGCTGGTGGGTCCAACCTGTCAGCGGCGGTAACGTTTTTCTCGCAAAATACAGAGGCCCTTTCGGTGGGTCCCAAATGTCAGGTGGAGGAATCATTATTTTGCGTATAAGAAGGACGCATTTCCTTGCGTGCGGCCTGGACCCAGCTGTCAGCCTCTCCACGTAGAGTCCACTTCAGATGCATGTCGGTCATTGACCACGTTGACCAGGCTGCGCCGAGAGCACCAGGGCGGTGGACGATGGCGAGGCCTAGGAAGGGAACGACACGGAGGCAGGGAAGACTCGGCAGTTGTTTGCCATGCGGAGGGGAGTACGACAGTACGAGGGTTTACAGGTTCATCAGCCGTCGCCGGAGAATAACAACAGGTGTGGGTGAGTACAGGGATGGCTAAGCCAGCGATGGGAGTACGGTGGGGTGGTGTGGCTTGCACGAAATCACAGTCGGTCGCAGGGAGGAGGGAGCAGGCAGTCCCGCTGGCGCTTGTTTGAGCGGCTGGATCAGGAAGAGCAGAGATTGAAGAAGCACGACGGCCGTTGGATGGAAATCTAACAGTCACTGCTTGTGCGTCAACCTTTTTTTAGGAAAGCCTCAAATCTATGGATAATAGCATACATCCCATCTGCCATTATTTCAAATAATTTACAACCCCTTTGCTAATTCTCAAGGTTTTTTTGGAGCCCATATTCTTTTTGTTATCATTACAGCTCATATTGTGGTCACGGTTAAAAAATTATACGAAATTTTGCATATTTCGGTGCGGTCCAAACTGTTTTTAATCACGAAATTTCGAGTCACATTCAAATTGATTTTAAAAAAAATGTATATCAATATAAAATCCAACAAATTGTCCACGCATAAAAATCAATGCAATTTAAAATCTCGAAATGAAAAAAAGAAATTTGAGACTAATTGCCGGTTTCATGTGTTTTAAAAATGTACAGCCCATTTCTCATTACTGATAGGCCATTTTCTCGGCCAACCGAATGAAGCTCTCCTCGTCTTGAAATACTTGCAGCCCAACAGGCCTGACAAAGCGACTTACTTGGCAAATCACAAAAAAACTGGGTTGTGGCCGTGGAGCCAGCTACGGCCGTGGACCTAGGTGTCAGCCTCTGCACGTACAGTACTCTTCCGATGGAAGTCGGTCGTTGACCACATTGACCATGCCGCGCCGAGAGCACCAATGGGGTGGACGAGTGCGAGGCCTAGGAAGGGGACGACGCGGAGCCCGGGAAGACGCGGCAGTGGATGCCCACGCGGAGAGGAGTATGAGAGTTCACTGGTTCGGCTGCGGCGTGAGGCTGCCGTCGCCGCAGAATAACAGGGGGTGTGGGTGAGTAGAGGGATGCCCTGGCCAGCGGTGGGAGTAGTAGGGGGCGGTGAGGCTTCCGCAGCATCATAGCCGGCCACGGGAGGCAGGAGCACGTGGCACGACCGGCGCTGATTTGGGCGGCTGGAGCAAGATGACCGGAGGTTGAAGAAACACTATGGCCATTGGATGGACATCGTACAGTCACTGGAGCTAGAATCGTTCATATTGACGAAGTTGACAAAGCCCTCCATCCTCGTCAACTTAGTAGGCCCACAAGTCAGCCACACACTATGGTGGGTCCCAGCTAGCAGGGGGTATTCTTTTTTTGTGCATAATAAGGAGGCACTTCCTTGCGTGCAAAGATATAGATGGTGGATCCGACCTATCAGTGGGGGGGGGCATTTTTTTTCACGAAATACAGAAGCCCTTCCCACGTACAGTCCACGTACAGTGCGTAATAAGGAGGAACTTTCCTTGCGTGCGACCATGGACCTCGTGGGTCCCAGCCGTCAGTCTCTCCACGTACATTCCTCCTCCGATGACTCTCGTATGTTGACCACGCCGCGCCGAGCGCACCGAGGCGGTGGACGACGGCGAGGCCCCAGACTGGAACGACCCGGAGATGGGGAAGACGCGACAGTGGAGTCGCAGACGGAGAGGAGTGGGAAACTTGACTGGTTCGGGTGCGGGGTTGGCCTACACTCGGCAAAGAATAACAAGAGGTGCGGAGTGGAGGGATGGCCTAGCCGTCGGCGGGGTAGCGTTTCGCCGAGGAGTGCAAAACAACGCCGCTAGACGCCGAAGGCTGGAGTAGGCGGTCCCGGCAATGCTGGGGGAAGAAGACGAGAGATTGAAGAAGAATGCCGTACATTGGATGTAAATCCAACGCCTTCTTAGGCTTCGACCTACTGGCCCACATGTCAGCCAGTCCATTTGTTTTTTTAGTCCATTTGGTGGGCTGGTTGAAACAATGATGTACTCCCTCCGTCCCATAATGTAAGACGTTTTTTGACTCTAGTGTAGTGTCAAAAAACGTCTTACATTATGGGACGGAGGGCGTAGCATCTATGCAGCCCGTTTATATATATTGTAGAATTTAAAGCCCATTTGCATTTTTCTCGATATCCGCAGACTTGCTGGGCCGGGTGAAAATATCATGTTGGGCTATACGGAGAAATGTTATAAAAACATAAACACATGATTGCACGTCTATTACTGCAATGGTTAGTAAAATCTTTGCAATCTTATGTACGGAATCACTAGGAGTTAATTTGCCAAGTTATATATAAAAAATATTATTATTATTTTTAAGAACTTTCAACTTACAAAATAAAATATCATTTAATTTTGATGAGTTAATAGTACCTGGGGTATTATTATTTTTTAGGCTAGACGGGGGACAGTTGAGTTGGTTCTAGGGAAAAGTACTGGGAGAAAACTCAGTTTACATCGAAAAACAAGGTGGGAGAAAATTCTGATATAGGATTAATGAAAACAAAAAATAGAACTGAGTTGTGGGTCGTCTTGAAAAAACAAACATAAGTTGGGTTGTTGATGTTATAGACAAGCTACGTTGGGAGGCCCAGAGGCCGCTTGATACCTGCTGGATCCAAAAAAAGTTGAAACATGTCGTGGGCTGCCCATGTTAAACAACAAAACCTAGGCCATGGACCTAGTGGGCCCGGGACTGTTAGCCTCTCGACGAACAGTTGTCTCCCGATTCCTCTTGTTTTGCTGACCATGTTGGGAACGACAGATGGCGGTGCCGCGGCTAGAGCACCAAGGCGGAGGACGACGTTGAGGCCTCGGACCAAACGAACCGGAGCGGGGGAAGACGTAGGCGGAGGGGAGTACGAGGGTTGAGTTGTTCGGGTGCAGGGTGGATTCAGAGGTTACCTCACATGCCCTCCTGGCCGCGTAGGTTATGTAGGCTAGATTCAGAGGTACCTCCCACGTGTTCAGGTCCTTGGTATCGTTGTCTTCTTTCATGTTGGCATATCAGGGGTCGATGATGGTCTCGGCGAGGTTAACCACGGAGTCCTTCTCCTGCCCGTTGTTGATGATCTTGTATTGCTTCTGGATGTCGACAAACTTTTTGCACCAGAGAGCCGAATTGTCGCGTTCTTCCTTCTCTCGACCATAGCGAAGGTGCAGTCGGCGCTGCCGATGAAACGGGCGAATGCTCTAGAACCTCTGATAGCCCTACAGAAGTGGTAGATGAGAACCTCGTCCCATACACATACCTGGGCCACGGCGATCCACTGGTCCCTGTCAGGAGACGAAAGGATGGGCACAAGGTCTAGTCCTTCAACCTTGTGCTTTCTCGTCCTGTAGGTACTGCTTGAACTCGGTGAGGCAGAGCACCACCGAGTCCGGATCATTGGTGTACATCACATTCAACTTGGTGCAGCCATAGGACTGAACGGTGAACTCAAAGGGGAACGCCTTGCTGAAGTCCATATCCAGCAGGCTCACCCCTCAGATCGCCATTGGAGTCGCTTCAACTGAACGAGTGTGTAGTTGGCGGCGGCAATTCGTTTTTCAGCTCTTGGGGAACTGGATTCAACAGTAAACTGAGTGTGTACAGGCGACAACAGTTACTACCCCTCCCTCGCCCGCTGCACGACCGGCAGAAGATGCACCCTCGGCGCATTCAAACGCCTCCATTAAGAAATATACTCCGGCCACACGTCGGTTCACGAGCAGGTCTGTATTGGTACTGTAATAACAGAAGTTAGTGGTCACTTTACTTAAATTTAATTAGCTTTAATAGAAATTTATACTTAAAACAAGCAATGCATTGGCTCGTTCTATCAGTGCCACATGATCAACACGCACAACAATTAGAATTATTATTCTCAGGACGCACACGATCAGCACATTTGTCGCACTTTCACAAAGATAATACTACCAAGTTTGAACTATTTGTTATGGTTGTTGTCCTCTGCATCATCATGCCATGTTTCCCAGCTTGCAAGATTCAGAACCAACAAATAAGATCCAAATAATAAGTACAACAAAGATGCCGACACATCTCCGTGATTCCCAGCTTGCAAGATTCAGAACCAACAAATAAGATCCAAATAATAAGTACAACAAAGATGCCTACACATCTCATTGATTCCCAGCTTGCAAGATTCAGAACCAACAAATAAGATTCAAATAATAAGTACAACAAAGATGCCTACACATCTCATTGATTCCCAGCTTGCAAGATTCAGAACCAACCCATTGGAGCCTTTTGATAAAGTGAATATCGGGATTAAAGCCATCTTGGCTAGCCGTGTCATACAACCCAAGAACTTGGCGAATGCTTTTGACCATCACAACATCTGTAATTGAGTATTCATGTTTTCACAGATAAGAAAGAGCATGATTACTATAATAGTGGCACTAGTTGAAGCAAACTTTATTTCCAAAATGAAAAAAGATTACGATAGAATAGCTTTAATTAAAAAATAGAACATTAGCACAGTATGACAGAGCATAATCAAGTTGATAAAGGACAGTACTGACCAGTGTGAGGGGCCCTATGCCGCCATGACTCGATGTGGTGAACCTGCAAATCCACTCGGATGAGGCCAACCTGGAGATCCATGATTCAATTGATGCGCCTTTTTCTGCAGTTCACCTGAAATGAAGCAAAAATTGCATCATTGAGCTAGCAAGAAGTACTTGCTCTTGTGAGATGGCAGGTTCTTCTTTAGTAGTTACACAAAAATTCAACAACATTAAGGTTGGTTGTCCTGCTCCTGTAAGGTGGAACAATAATTTGCTTATCCTTTTGTGCAGTTCCACTAAAATAAAGTGCCATTGTGGTGACAGTGATCTTGCAAAGACTAATAAAATGTTTCACGGGATTACCAGTAGAATTTGACAGAGATTTTGGAAACTCCAATCACCATTTCGTGCAGTTCCACCAAAATTGAGAGATCTTGCCCACGTGACATTTTAGTTGAACTGCACAAGACACTCATTCCAAAAAAAGTGTTTTGTGCAGTTCACCAAAAGGTCACAATAGCAACAAGGTGAAATGGATATCCCTATCTGCACAAAAAGATAGAAAGTAAAGTGTTGCCGGTCAACAAGAATATACGAAACATATACGAAATGAAAAGAAGCATCTTAATTATGTTCATGGCAATCACGCAAGGACAGCAGAAATTTTAAAACGTCAGCAATGCTTCACGTTACCAGAAGCATTACGATCAACAATGAGATTCCTCAAATATGGGATTAATTTAATGGTGGCATTGCTTGTTTACCAGATATAGTAAATCAACATCAGCTAAAGAGTTGGTTTCAGGGCATGGGACCGTGGGGACACCAGGACACTCAGCAGCGTAAAGGAGCAACTTACTTATCATACTGGGTAAAACAGCAGGACTGCCATTTGTAACACAGTTTAATTGCATCTTATCACTTGAGGCAATAGATTAACAATAACACTAGTTAGACATGTCCCTAAGGTAATAGTGTGATCGCTTCATTTTACATGCGCCCTTACATTAACAACAGCAAAAGGTTGGTATAAGGACATGCGACAGTGGATGCATCAGCACAATGTACCTACAAGGAGGCATAAAGTGGTGATGCCGAGTTTGTTCATGCTATGTGAGGGCAGCAAATCTAATCCTGGAGACCTTTTACTATCTGAGGGCAGCAAACCTAATCCTGGAGACCTTGTACTATGTGAGGGTAGCAAATCTAATCCTGGAGATCTTTTACTATGTGAGTGCAACAAATCTAATCCTGGAGGCCTTTTACTATGTGAGGGCAGCAAATCTAATCCTGAGACCTTTTACTATGTGAGGGCAGCAATTCTAATCCGGGAGACCTTTTACTATGTGAGGGCAACAAATCTAATCCTGGACATACTCTGTTGTGCTATCCAACAGCTGCCACTTTCTATCCTTTTTTCAACCAATAATAGATCTGCTTCTCCAGTTTGTACCGCGTTTTCCCATTATTTCCCTTTTCAACCAAGAGACAGGTTGGGTATCCGGTCTCTACTACTTTCACCATATTATTTCCTCTTTGAATCAAGTCCTAGATTCATGCTACAACTTTCCCCCTTTGTTCGTTGTTTGAACAAAGCCCTATATTCGAATGCATGAAGTAGTTTTACCTCTAATAATACTAAAAATTTAGGTGGCTTTGGAAGAGCTGATGGGAGTAGAAAAAGATGCACATGCAGACACGTGGGGAGCTGGGGCAGTAGAGCAAGGCCGCTTTCGAAGAACTTATACCTGAGGGTCGTCGGGATGTCGTCGGCGGCAGGTCGGATCTGTGGATATACGGAAGGGACGAAGAAGGGTCGGAGGATCTCCCGAGCCGGCACTGTGTCAGAGAAAATGGCACGGGAAGAGGATCGGGTCCCTCCGGTAGCTATGGGTTTCCTCCCACGCTGGCGATGACCGCATGAACGATGCACCTAGTCCTCTACACACACCAGCCGAAGGGATCCGGCCAGATCTGTGACCAGTGGTGAGCAGAGAGAAAATGTCGCTACCGTTGTCTTGTTTATATCTGGAGAGGATGAGAGAATGAAGAGAGCAACCCTAGTAAAGCAAGTGCTCAGGCCCCTGCGTACATATATAGTGGAGTGATTATCTTTTTCTCTCCACAACAAACGTTTCAATTGTGTACATGGCATTAAAGAAAAGAAACTCTCTATTTAAGGTGACTACCTGTATGACTCCTACTTACTACTAGTAGTAGTAGTATTGTTCACTTGTGCTCCCCGGCCCTCCATTCATTGAACAACCCCACGGGTGAATAAACATACAGTACTAGTATTTATATAGAACGAACAAGCTCGAACTATTTTCGCGTAGTTAAAAGTTGAGGGCGGGGCTTTTCCCGGGCAGTACGCGCGGCAGTTTTTGCGTAGGCGGTTTGACAGAGAGGCGAGGAGGGTGAGGGAGTAGTGGATTAATCTTAATTACTGCTGGAAAGGTCGGGCTATGAGATTTGACGACGCGTTACTGTTTGGATCCATGTGTTAGAGTTAGTTTGGGTTAGTTTGAACTCAACTAACCCAAAAATATCCAAACAGGAGGGTTAGTTTGGGTTACTATTTGGATCCATGTGTTAGAGTTAGTTTGGGTTATTTTGAACTCAACTAACCCAAAAAAAAATCTAACCCACCCAAGAGGTGCTTATTTGGGTTAGTTCTTCTCGGGACACAAAAAAACACATTTTTCTCTCGCCCTCCCCACAACAGATCCCTCCCCACTTCCTCGAAGCTTCTCGTCCTCTCCCTCCCTCCCTCTCGCACCTCGCCATATCCGCGCTCCAGCTAACCCTGTCATCCAAACACCTCTTTCGCTAGAGTTACTTCAGGGTTAGTTCAGGATTAGAATCTAACTCTAACCTTTAACCGAGTTAGAGTCTCCAAACAGGTCCAGGCGGTACGACCAGGGTGATGCCCCCCTTCCGTTCCGCAGTCTAAGCTGGGGCATGACACGTATTACATCAACCCGGGTGCTGCTGGCTGTCCCACATGTCGGCGAAGTAGTACGTAGTAGTAAGAAGAAGCAAATAATCATGCGGTATAAGTCTTTCTAGAGATTCCAACAAGTGACTATACCGCGTGCAGTATCTCAAATCTTCCTTCCGGTTTATAGGGCTCAAATCTAAAATCTCATCAACCAAGGCATTTTGCGATTGGAGGAATGTATCTCGTAATTTACAAAACTACCCTAATTAAACTCATGCATTAATTACATAGTTCTTCGTTTTCCTCTCCGCCTTGGTCGCGGTGCACAGTATGACTAGCCGCTCTTTCTACATGCGGGACATCAAAGCATCCGGGCCCCCGTGCCATCCACCAAATCAAAGTGAGATGCTATAGTAAAAACTCACTGGTCACCCCGGTGTGGCCGTCATGATCCATCATAACACAAAACCCACACCTTTACCAGCAGTGGTAAAGTGGCCTCGAAGTTGGGCTGGACGAAGCAACCATCATTTCACTGGAACGCTTGTTGAAGCCCTTTCTCCCCTTTCTTGAAGAAAACCTCACTCCAGGCTACTCACTTATGCCATTTTTCTTCTGTACCGACGAAGGAAAGGAGGGCGAATCAGTGATGCTGCTATGTTTTCATTCCAAGAATCTTCTTTTTGTGAAGCACCGACCGATTCTCACAGCCTATTCTTTTCCCGTTTTCATTGCGATTGTGGTTTCCTTTCGATTGCTTATTGTTTGTCAGTTCATTGATGGATCCTGGAGCACTAGGCAAAGAGTTGCCGGCGAACAACCCACTGGAGACACCGATCTCCAGGAAGCGAGCACCGACCAACGAGTTGAACATGTTGGCGGGCCAACCCATGGAGACGAAGAACTCCAAGAAACAAGCACTGGCCAAAGAGTTGACGACGTTGGCGGTCGAAATCCTCAAAGAAAGTTGGAAGAACAGCAAGGGCCCCACCGTGCCTACCCCAGAAACCTTGATGGCCACCTATGCGAGGCTCAAGGCCGAGTTTGAGGAGATAGTCGCTGTTGAGAAGCAGTATTCCCCTGGCAAGGTGATGGCCCCCATCGAGGATGAGGAGATGGCCCCCGGAGGGATGGGATCCCCCAGTGAGCTGCACAAGGTAAAAAATAATGGCTTATTACCGAAAGTTGTGGTTTTTGATTATTTGCAATGTGTTTGCTAATATGTTAGGATTGTGCAGGTGCCGATGGACGTCCTTGTTTTTGCAAGGCATGTTGTGATGTGATATGGTCAAGACATGATGAGTTATACATTATTGTATGAGATGATCATGTTTTGTAAAATTATCGGCAACCGACGGGAGCCTTATGGTTGTCTCTTTATTGTATGAATTGTGAAGGCCATGTAATTGCATTACTTTATCACTATGAGTTAGCGATAGTAGTAGTAGCAATAGTTGGCGATGGAGATCATGACGATGCTTTGGAGATGGAGATCAAAAGCACAAGATGATGATGGCCATATCATGTCACATATTTTGTTCCATGTGATGTTTATCTTATTATGCTTCTTATTTTTCTTAGTACCGCGGTAGCATTATAAGATGATCCCTTACAAAATTTCAAGGTACAAGTGTTCTCCCTGAGTATGCACCATTGCGAAAGTTGGTCATGCCGAGACACCACGTGATGATCGGGTGTGATAAGCTCTACGTTCAAATACAATGGGTGTAAGATAGTTTTGCACATGCAGAATACTCAGGTTAAACTTGAGAGCCTAGCATGCACTACTAGGAAAAGGGCTATAGATGGAATTGTTACTAATGGCGCACCAGACATGTGGTGCGCCATTACTATATACTAATGGCGCATCATGTGTCGGTGCAACATTAGTGTCCAAATACTAATGGCGCACCACATCCACGGTGCGCCATTAGTAACAAATTGTTTTTCATTTTTTCTTCAAAACTACTAATGGCGCACCACATCCACGGTGCGCCACTAGTAATATTTTTTCAAATTTTTAAAAAATAATTTTTTCAATTTTTTTTCAAAACTAGTAATGGCGCACCAGTGGATAGTGAGCCATTACTAGTTCAACTAGTAATGGCGCACCACATCCACGGTGCACCATTAGTATTTTTTTTTTCAATTTTTTTTAATTTTTTTTTCAAAACTAGTAATGGCGCACCGTGGGTGTGGTGCGCCATTACTAGTTCAGTAATGGCGCACCGTGGGTGTGGTGCGCCATTACTAGTTCAGTAATGGCGCACCGTGGGTGTGGTGCGCCATTACTATTTGAACTAGTAATGGCGCACCACATCCACGGTGCGCAATTACTAACTTGGCCCAATATTTCACCAACTGCCCC
>LR738715.1:843600785-843611444 GCA_902687465.1 Secale cereale | reverse complement strand
CCCCCCCGTGGACCGCCTTTTCCAGTTTAAAAAAAATGATGGACATGTCAAAAAAAATCAAAGAAAATAAGTTTCCCATGTGATATGTGGTCTACTTGTTGGGAAAATTTACAAATATGAATTTTGAATTTATTTGCAAAATATCTCTGAAATTTAGTAAAACGGGCATAACTTTTGCATACGAACTCGGATTAAAAAGTTTTTTATATGAAAAATCATCTACTCGCAAAGTTACATACGAATTTAACGAGGGAACTCGGTTAAACATTTTCAAAATCCCCAAAACCAAACAGAAAAAAAGTTACGGGGCTTTTAAGATCTAGAGGCAAAAAAATTCAAAAAATTTAAAACTTACTAGTGGCGCACCGTTTGCTTGGTGCGCCACTAGTAACAGAATTTTTTTTAAAAAAATTTGGTTTCGAAAAAAAAATTGATTTTTTTTTAAAATATGATACGTAATATGACCGGGAAGTTTGAAATATATTTTCAAAATTTCATCATAATCATAAACATGAACAAACTCCTAGACATCAAGAAGGTTTAATAGGATTGATATGATAGATATATCAACAAGTGCCTGTGAAGTGAGCTGGTGCTAGGGTTGGATAGAACTACGAAGATAAGCGTGCTCGGGCTGGAGTAGTGTGAGGATGAGTGACCTTCCGGGAAGTTTGACCACAGAGTGCGATTTGATTTGAGATTAAGCCATAATGCCCTGAGATTAAGAAAAACAAAATTTAAAAAAAACTGAAAACAAAAATTCTGATTTTTTTAACTAATGGCGCACTTCTATGTGGTCCGCCATTAGTATAGCAGATACTAATGGCGCACCGTGGCCTATACTAATGGCGCACCTGTCGTGCGCCATTAGTATACCAGCTACTAATGGTGCACCAGTGGTGCGCCATTAGTAAAAAATACTAATGGCGTGGTACTAATGGCGCACCAGTAGTGCGCCATTAGTAGGCCTTTTCCTAGTAGTGATGTATAGACATGGCCTGGGAACACTGGAGACCGAAAGGTCGAGCGTGAATCATATAGTAGATATGATCAACATAAGATGTTCACCATTGAAAACTTCTCCATCTCATGAGATGATCGGACATGGTTTAGTTGATTTGGATCACGAGATCATTTAGATGACTAGAGGGATGTCTATCTAAGTGGGAGTTCTTAAGTAATATAATTAATTGAACTTTAATTTATCATGAAATTAGTCCTGATAGTATTTGCAAATTATGTTGTAGATCAATACCTCGCGTTATAGCTCCCCTATATATATTTTTTATATGTTCCTACGGAAAACTAAGTTGAAAGATGTTATTAGCAATGATGCGGACTAGGTCCGTGATCTGAGGATTATCCTCACTACTGCACAAAAGTATTATGTCCTTGATGCACCGCTAGGTGACAAACCTATTGCAGGAGAGATGCAGACATTATGAATGTTTGACAAGCTCGGTATGATGACTACTTGATAGTTTAGTGCGCCATGCTTTACGGCTTATAACCGGGACTTCAAAAATGTTTTGAAAGCCACGGAGCATGTGAGATGTTCCAAGAGTTTAAAATAGTATTTCAAACTCATGCCTGTGTCGAGAGGTATGAGACCTCTGACAAGTACTTTGCCTACAAGATGGAGGAGAATAGATCAACCAATGAGCATGTGCTCAGAATGTCTGAGGACTACAATCGCTTGAATCAAGTGGGAGTTAATCTTCCAGATAAGATAGTGATTCACTGAGTTCTCTAGTCACTATCAGCAAGTTACTAGAACTTCGTGATCAACAATAATATGCAAGGGATGACGAAAACGATTCCCGAGCTCTTCGTGATGCTGAAATCAACGAAGGTAGAAATCAAGAAAGAGCATCAATTGTTGATGGTTAACAAGACCACTAGTTTCAAGAAAAGGGCAAGGGGAAGAACGGGAACTTCAAGAAGAATGGAAAGCAAGTTGTCACTCTCGTGAAGAAGCCCAGAGCTAGACCTCAGCCTGAAACTGAGTGCTTCTAACTGCAAAGGAAATGGTCATTGGAAGCCGAAGTTCCCCAAATATTTTGCGGATAAGAAGGATGGCAAAGTGAACAAAGGTATATTTGATATACATGCTATTGATGTGTACCTTACTAATGCTCGTAGTAGCACCCGGGTATTTGATAGTGGTTCGGTTGCTAATATTTGTAACTCAAAGCAGGGGATATGGATTAAACGAATATTAGCTAAGGACGAGGTGACGATGCGCGTGGGAAATGGTTCCAAAGTCGATGTTATCTCGGTCGGCACGCTACCTCTACATCTACCTTCGGGATTAGTTTTAGACCTAAACAATTGTTATTTGATGCCAACGTTGAGCATGAACATTATATCTGGATCTTGTTTGTTACGGGACGGTTATTCATTTAAATCAGAGAATAATGGTTGTTCTATTTTTATGAGTAATATCTTTTATGGTCATGCACCCTCGAAGAGTGGTCTATCTTGTTGGATCTCGATCGTAATGATACACATCTATAATACCTAAATAGTTCATCCCCACTATTGTATTTCTCTTGACATGCAGCCTATCGACCTCATCATACATGCCACATCAGCATTATCATCTTTAATTTTTCCAGCACATCGTTTTTCTGGTTATTATTTTTACCGCTATGTTTTCTGCCAAAGGCCCACTAGGCCCGACCGCAATGTTTCGGTATGCACTTGGTTTTCCTTCCCAATTGATTGACCCACTAGGCACGACCGCAACCGTTCCTTATGCACTTCGTTTTCCTTCCTGATTGATTTCTCCACTAGCGAAAGCTCCTCCACTAGGCCCGACCACACCGCTTCCTTCTCCACTTCCGTTTCTTCTCCACGGGATAAATCTTCCAATCCTCGCGGTGTGTGGCGGCTGGAATGCAATCTCTGCTAGAGTCCGCTCCTCGAGGTGGCTGGAATACAATCTGTGCGAGAGTCCGCTCCTCCGGCTATGACTCCCATTCGACGCCTCTCTGGGCGATGGGATGTGGGCCGAGCCATGGCTCCATTGCCGCTCATCTAGAACGTTGACCAACGCGGCTGAATCAACCTGTGCGCATGCCGTCGCTCTTCTTCGGGCCGTCCTGGCATTGGGACACGCCAGAAGTGGCCTCCCCGCCGCGGCCCCGATGTGGACAAGGAGTTCAGGACTTCAGGTTCCAGCTGGAGGAGCTCGGGAAGGAGAAACTCACGAGACAGTGGGCTTGCACGAGCATCGCGTGTTCCTATACAAGAGCCATGAGGAGTGGTCTTCTCACCTCCTCGCGACATCAAGGTCTGCAAGCCCAACCAGAAGAAAAATCCTAAGCATCTCTGCTCCTTGCTCTCTCTCGATTTGTTTTATGTTGTGACCTGACATTCGTTTTCCCTTCTCTCATCTCCACAGGAGCTGATGAGCAGCCAAGCTCAGCCTTTAAGTCGCTTCTCTAGATTGGCGTTTCCTCTTCCAATCACCACTGTCTCTGTTGGTGGATCAGTACTTCGGGCCACTCCACATCTTCTAAGAGAGTTGCAGGCCTGGCGAGTCCCCTGTGTACATCCGCTTATATTTTGTGTTTACATTCTTCAGTTTCTTCCTTCTGAAAAAGTCAGACGCATGTATCACTCCTGAGTCCTGATCAACGACCTAGCTTAGCAGTAGACACTGTAGATGTATATTCTGCGTGTGATATTGGTAGATGCATGTGCACTAGCATCATTTTTAGTCTTCCTTCGTTGTGGATGCTGCGTACAAGACAATCTGTTAGCTCTTCAATAGATTATATTTGATGGTATATTAAAAAGTAGCTAGCATAGTATGCGTACCATTTTTATACGAGCTGTTAGTTTATCTCATTGTGTTTTTCCTCAATGTCTCACCAGAACAACTTTGTTTGCTTAAAACATCTTCTTGACCTGAGTGTGTTATTACTAGATCATTGGCCACTGTTGTACCAAATACCTGCTTTGGGCATGCTGAAGGTATGCCCATTTGAACTGCCATGCCTCTCATTTTATTTTCAGTACCAGCCGATATGTTATATACACAAGTACTTCTCAGGCTCTAAAACAAAGATTGGATTCTTTGAGCTACATATACGTGCCTCAAGTCCTTGACCCAGTTGACAAATGTATGGTAATTCTTCATATTTACCATTTTTCATGGATTAGATTACTAAATTGAATTACATTATTTGGATTGGTACATGTTCACATTTAGTAGTTCTGTTTCGGGATTAAACAATTGATCCAGTTCTATGTGGTTCGGCTATGATTGTCCCTTTGGTGATATACATTTCTATGTGTCGTCACTAATTTTAAATATTAAAAATTTTGCACCGGTACGTCAACACCATATTTCTTTTATAACATTGTCAATTCGTGAAGTCTATTTACCTATAAACACAGAATGTTCACAAAGTTAAGTTAACCTCAAAGCTTCATACGATCATATAGTTGCTGACTCGATGAATGTTAGCCCTTTAGGTTAAAATCACTAGAGCAGATATTGCACTAAATTACCTTCAGGTTAATCCTTAGATGCGTGCAAGCAGACCTTTGTATCACTTCAAAGTTATGTTTTCCTTAATGTGCATCTCTCTATGAGTTGACTGGCATACTAACGTCCCGCGGCAACGCGCGAGGAATCATCTAGTATTCATAATATTGAAGCCAAAATATGCAAGGCTGATAATGATAGTGCAACTTATTTGTGGCACTGCCGTTTAGGTCATATTTGTGTAAAGCGCGTGAAGAAACTCCAGGCTAATGGACTTTTGGAATCACTTGATTATGAATCACCTGGTGCTTGCGAACCATGCCTCATGGGCAAGATGACTAAAAGTCCGTCCTCCGGAACAATGGAGCGAGCAACAGATTTGTTGGAAACCATACATACTGATGTATGTGGACCGATGAGTGTTGAGGCTCGCGGCGGGTATCATTATTTTCTGACCTTCACTGATGATTTGAGCAGATATGGGTTTATCTACTTAATGAAGCACAAGTCTCAAACATTTGAAAATTTCAAAGAATTTTAGAGTGAAGTAGAGAATCATCGTAACAAAAAAAATAAAGTTTCTACGATCCGATCGTGGAGGCGAATATTTGAGTTACGAGTTTGGTCTTCATTTAAAACAGTGTGGAATAGTTTCACAGCTCACGCCACCCGGAACACCACAGCGTAATGGTGTGTTCGAACATTTTAGCCGTACTTTATTAGGTATGGTGCGATCTATGATGTCTCTTACCGATTTACCACTATTGTTTTGGCATTATGCTTTAGAGACAGCTGCATTCACATTAAATAGGGCACCATCTAAATCCGTTGAGACGACGCCTTATGAAATGTGGTTTGGCAAGAAACCAAAGTTGTCGTTTCTTAATGTTTGGGCCAGCGATGCTTATGTGAAAAAGCTTCAACCTGATAAGCTCGAACCCAAGTCGAAGAAATTTGTCTTCATAGGATATCCAAAGGAAACTGTTGGCTACACCTTCTATCACAGATCTGAAGGCAAGATATTTGTTTCTAAGAATGGATCCTTTCTAGAGAAGGAGTTTCTCTCGAAAGAAGTGAGTGGGAGGAAAGTGGAACTTGATGAGGTAATTGTAACTTCTCCCGAGTTGGAAAGTAGTACATCACATAAACTAGTTCCAGTGATTCCTACACCAATCAGCGAGAAAGCTAATGTTGATGATCATGATACTTTAGATCAAGTTACTACTGAACCTCGTAGGTCAACCAGAGTACGGTCCGCACCACACTGGTACAGTTACCCAGTTCTGGAAGTCATGTTACTAGACCATGATGAACCTACAAACTATGAGGAAGGGATGATGAGCCCAGATTCCGCAAAATGGCTTGACGCCATGAAATCTGAGATGGGATCCATGTATGAGAACAAAGTGTGGACTTTGGTTGACTTGCCCGTTGATTGGCAAGCCATTGAAAATAAATGGATCTTTAAGAGGAAGACTAACGCCGACAGTAATGTTACTGTCTACAAAGCTTGACTTGATGCGAAACGTTTTCGACAAGTTCAAGGAGTTGACTACGATGAGACTTTCTCACCTGTAGCAATGCTTAAGTCTGTCCGAATCATGTTAGCAATTACCGCATCTTATGATTATGAAATCTGGCAAATGGATGTCAAAACCGCATTCCTAAATGGATATCTCAAAGAAGAGTTGTATATGATGCAACCAAAAGGTTTTGTCCATCCTAAAGGTGCTAACAAAGTGTGCAAGCTCCAGCGGTCCATCTATGGACTGGTGCAAGCATCTCGGAGTTGGAATGTACGCTTTGATGAGGTGATCAAAGCATATGGTTTTATACAGACTTACGGTGAAGCCTGTATTTACAAGAATGTGCCTGGGAGCACTATAACATTTCTGATAAGTATATGTGAATGACATATTGTTGATCGGAAATGATATAGACTTTTCTGGAAAGCATAAATGATTGTTTAAAAGGAGTTTTTCAATAAAAGACCTCGGTGAAGCTTCTTAAATATTGGGCATCAAGATCTATAGAGATAGATCGAGACGCTTGATAAGATTTTCAATGAGTACATACCTTGATAATATTTTTCAAGAGTTCAAAATGGATCAGTCAAAGAAGGAGTTCATGCCTGAGTTGTAAGGTATGAAGTTGAGTATGAATAAAAACCCAACCACTTCAGAAGATAGAGAGAGAATGAAAGTTATTCACAATGCCTCAGCCATAGGTTCTATAAAGTATGCCATGCTGTGTACCAGACCTTATGTACCTTGCCATGAGTTTGGCAAGGGGTACAATAGTGATCTAAGATTAGATCACTGGACAGTGGTCAAAATTATCCTTAGTAACTAGATGACTAAGGAAATGTTTCTCGATTATGGAGGTGATAAAGAGTTCATCGTAAAGGGTTACGTCGATGCAAGCTTTGAAACTAATCCAGACGACTCTAAATATCAATCTGGATGCATATTGAAACTTGGAGCAATTAGCTAGAGTAGCTCCATGCAGACACTACAAAAAAAAGGACACATCCGTGACATTTTGGGCCGACCGAATTTTTTTGTCATACTTATGACACTTCTATGACAATAATTGTGACAAAACCTGGTATCATCATAGATGTGGTGGGGTCCTACTTCTATGACAAAAAAATCATGACAGAAAATGGGCTTTTCTCATGGGCGGGCCCGAGGCCCAGCTGCATGACATTCTTTGGGCCGTCCATGCATGACGGAAAAAACCATGGTAGAAGCGAGGGCGAGGAAAATATCGGGGTGTTCCCAGTTACGGTGGGTGGTCGGGGCCGAGCGATGCACGTTTCTCTTGTACATGCACGCGCGATGGTGCGAGGTGTTGGGATCTAACTGAACCCGAGCGATTGCACTGCAGGCTACGCGTTACTGAACCCGAGCGATCGATCGATGGCTGTTAACTGAACCCGATCGAGCGATTCCTTCGCTACTGCTGCTAACTGAAGTTGATCGATGCTGCCTCTGGATGAACAGTGAGCATTGCTGGGGGGGTTTGGATGAACAGTTCCTGGTGGGGGTGGATAAACAGGACCCCGTGGTTTTGCCTTTGGATGAACAGGACCCCTATCGATCGAGCCGATTGGGGCTGGATGAACAGGACCCCATGGAGGGCAGGATGAACAGGACCATCCCATGGAGGGCAGGATGAACAGTAGACGGTGGAGGGCAGGATGAATAGCAGCCCGTGGAGGGGTGGTTGAATAGGAGCCCGTGGAGAGGGCTGGTTGAACAGTAGCCAGTGGAGTAGCGTGCGGTGGAGGCTGGATGAACAGGAGCCCGTGGATGAACCGCAGGTGGAGGCTCGAGGAGGTCGACGGTGGATGAACAGTAGCCCGTGGAGGCTGTAGGGGGTCAACGGTAGAGATGAAAAGTATCTCATGGAGTCCCGTTATGCGGCACGCCACACCCCTCCCGATGAACATGACCCCCGTTTCAACTGTAGCGCTCCAACACAAGTCTGTTTCCTCCGTTTTGCGGTACGCCACACCCCTACCGATCAACAGGACCCCCGTTTCAAATGTAGGAGGTTCGTTTCCTCCATTTTGCAGTACGCCAGACCCCTCCCGATGAACAGGATCCCGTTTCGAACATGGTCGGTCAAACACAAGGCCGTTTCCTCCATTCTGCGCTACGCCAGACCTTGTTTCCATTGACTATTCCATCCAAGCCCTCCCGATGAACACGACGACGCATTCCGTTCCGACCCATCCGGTTGGCTCCCCATGAACACGACGACGAAGATGTTTCTCCGTTCCGACCCAGCCATGTACACAAGCCCTGGCCGTATGTACGCGCGAGTAGGCGTTCGAGACCCCGCCCATATGTACGTACGTGGTCGTATTTACTTTTTGGCACCATGGCCGATGTACGTACGTGTACATGCTACGTGAGCGCCTCTGCTACGACACGTGTGCGCCTCTACATCGACCAGTATGTACATACATGTTCGCGACCAGAATGAAAACGCTGCGTACGCTTCGACCAGGTGGGTCCCAACTGTCAGGCACTTCCTTGTGTGCGAAGATCTAGCTGGTGGGTCCCAGTAGTCAGGGGGGCAAATCGTTTTTTTGCCCGGACGTACTTCTTGTGTGCGAAGATGTAGCTGGTGGGTCTCAGCAGTCAAGGGGAAACTTTTTTTTCACAAAATACGGTGGCCCGTCCGGTGGGTCCACGCTGTCAGGTGGAGGAATAATTATTTTGCGCGTAATAAGGAGCCACTTCCTTGCTGCGGTCGTGGACCCAGCTGTCAGCCTCTCCACGTGCAGTCTACGTCCGATGTAAGCCGTTCCTTGACCACGTTGACCACGCCGTGCCATGAGCACCAGGGCAGTGGAAGACGCCGAGGCCTAGGAAGGGGACGACGCGGAGCCAAGGAATACGCGGCAGTGGATGCCCACGCGTAGAGGAGTATGAGGGTTCACTGGTTCGCTGCGGTGTGAGGTTGCCGTCGCCGCAGAATAACAGGGGGTGTGGGTGAGTAGAGGGATGGCTTGGCCAGCGGTGGGAGTAGTAGGGGCGGTGAGGCCTCCGCCGCATCACAGACGGCCACGCGAAGCAGGAGTACGAGGCACGACAGGCGCTGGTTTGGGCGGCTGGAGCAAGAAGACCAGAGGTTCAAGAAGCACTACGGCCGTTGGATGGACATCGTTCGTTCACTGGAGCTAGAATCGTGTATATTGACTAAGTTGACAAAGGCCTCCGTCCCCGTCAACTTAGTAGGCCCACAAGTCAGCCTACCACTATACTGGGTCCCAGCTAGCAGGGGGAGTATTCATTTTTTTGTGCGTAATAAGGAGGCATTTCCTTGCGTGCGAAGATATAGCTGGTGGGTCCAACCTGTCAGTGGCGGTAATGTTTTTCTCGCAAAATACAGAGGCCCTTTCGGTGGGTCCCAAATGTCAGGTGGAGGAATCATTATTTTCCGTGTAATAAGGAGGCATTTGCTTGCGTGCGGCCGTGGACCCAGCTATCAGCCTCTCCATGTACAGTCCACTTCAGATGCATTTCGGTCGTTGACCACATTGACCAGGCCGCGCCGAGAGCACCATGGCGGTGGACAACGGCGAGGCCTAGGAAGGGAACGACACGGAGGCAGGGAAGACTTGGCAGTAGTTTCCCACGCGGAGGGGAGTACGACTGTATGAGGGTTTACTGGTTCGTCTGTCGTCGCCGGAGAATAACAATAGGTGTGGCTGAGTAGAGGTATGGATAAGCCAGCGATGGGAGTACGGTGGGGCGGTGAGGCTTGCACGGCAGCACAGCCGGCCGCGGGGAGGAGGGAGCAGGCAGTCCCGCCGAGGCTTGTTTGAGCGGCTGGAAAATCAATGCAATTTAAAATCTCGAAATGAAAAAAAGAAATTTGAAACTAATTGCCGGTTTGATGTGTTCTAAAAATGTACAACCCATTTCTCATTACTGATAGGCCATTTTCTCGGCCAGCCGAATGAAGCTCTCCTCGTCTTGAAAGACTTGAGGCCCAACAGGCCTGACAAATCGACTTACTTGGCAAATCATAAAAAAACTGGGCTATGGCCGTGGACCCAGCTGCGGCCGTGGACCCAGCTGTCAGCGTCTGCATGTACAGTACTCTTCCGATGGAAGTCGGTCGTTGACCACATTGACCACGCCGCGCCGAGAGCACCAAGGCGGTGGACGAGGGCGAGGCCTAGGAAGGGGACGACGCGGAGCCGGGTAAGACGCGGCAGTGGATGCCCATGCGGAGAGGAGTACGAGGGTGCACTGGTTCGGCTGCGGCGTGAGGCTGCCATCGCTGCAGAATAACATGGGGTGTGGGTGAGTAGAGGGATGCCCTGGCCAGCGGTGGGAGTAGTAGGGGGCGGTGAGGCCTCCGCGGCATCACAGCCGGCCACGGGAGGCAGGAGCAAGAAGACCAGAGGTTGAAGAAGCACTATGGCCATTGGATGGACATCGTATGAACACTGGAGCTAGAATCGTTCATATTGACTAAGTTGATAAAGCCCTCCATCCCCGTCAACTTAGTAGGCCCACAAGTCAGCCACCCACTATGGTGGGTGAAAGCTAGCAGGGGGTATTCATTTTTTGTGCGTAATAAGGAGGCACTTCCTTGCGTGCGAAGATATAGCTGGTGGGTCCGACCTGTCAGCGGGG
>LR738715.1:843571227-843600714 GCA_902687465.1 Secale cereale | reverse complement strand
AGAAGCCCTTCCCACGTACAGTCCATGTACAGTGTGTAATAAGGAGGAACTTTCCTTCCGTGTGACCATGGACCTTGTGGGTCCCAGCCATCAGGATCTCCACGTACAGTCCTCCTCCGATGACTCTCGTATGTTGACCACGCCGCACCGAGCGCACCGAGGCGGTGAACGACGGCGAGGCCCCAGACTGGACTGACCCGGAGATGGGGAAGACGCAGCAGTGGAGTTGCAGACGGAGAGGAGTGGGAAACTTCACTGGTTCGGGTGCGGGGTTGGCCTACACTCGGCAAAGAATAACAAGAGGTGCGGAGTGGAGGCATGGCTTGGCCATCGGCGGGGTAGCGTTTCTCTGAGGAGAGCGAAACAACGCCGCTGGACGCCGAAGGCTGGAGCAGGCGGTCCCGGCAGCGCTGGGGGAAGAAGACGAGAGAATGAAGAAGAACGCCGGCCGTTGGATGTAAATCCAACGCCTTCTTAGGATTTGACCTACTGGACCACATGTCAGCCAGTCCATTTGTTTTTTTAGTTCATTTGGTGGGCTGGGTGAAACAATGATGTAGCATCTATGCAGCCCGTTTATATATATGGTAGAATTTAAAACCCATTTGCATTTTTCTCGATATCCGCGGACTTGCTGTGCTGGGTTAAAATATTATGTTGGGCTAGATGGAGAAATGTTATATAAACATAAACACATGATTGAACGTCTATTACTGCATTGGTCTGTAAAACCTTTGCAATCTTATGTACGCAATCACTAGGAGTTAACTTGCCAAGTTATATATAAAAAATTATTTTTATTATTTTGTAAGAACTTTCAACTTACAAAATAAAATATCATTTAAATTTGATGAGTTAATAGTACGTGGGGTATTATTATTTTTTAGGCTAGATGTGGGAAAGTTGAGTTGGTTCTAGGGAAAAGTACTGGGAGAAAACTCAGTTTACAACGAAAAAGAAAGTGGGAGAAAATTTAAATATAGGATTAATGAAAACGAAAAATAGAACTGAGTTGTGCGTCGTCTTGAAAATACAAACATAACTTGGGCTGCTGATGTTATAGACACGCTAGGTTGGGAGGCCCAGAGGCCGCTTAATACCTGCTGGATCCAAATGTTGAAACATGTCGTGGGCTGCCCATGTTAAACAAAAAACCTAGGCCATGGACCCGGTGGGCCCGGGACTGTCAGCCTCTCGACGAACAGTTGTCTCCCGATTCATCTTGTTTTGCTGACCTTGTTGGTAATGACACACGGCGGCACCGCTAGAGCACCAAGGCGGAGGACGACGTCGAGACCTCGGACCGAACGAACCGGAGTTGGGGAAGACGCGGGCGGAGGGGAGTACGAGGGTTGACTTGTTCGGGTGCAGGGTTGATTCAGAGGTACCTCACATGCCCTCCTGGCCGCGTAGGTTATGTAGGCTAGATTCAGAGGTACCTCCCACGTGTTCAGGTCCTTGTTATCGCTGTCTTCTTTCATGTTGGCGTATCAGGGATCGATGATGGTCTCGGCGAGGTCAGCCATGGAGTCCTTCTCCTGCCCGTTGTTGATGATCTTGTATTGCTTCTGGATGTCGACAAACTTTTTGCACCAGATGGCCGAATTGTCGCGTTCTTCCTTCTCTCCACTATAGCGAAGGTGCAGTCGGCGCTGCCGATGAAACGGGCGAATGCTCCAGAACCTCTGATGGCCCTACAGAAGTGGTAGATGAGAACCTCATCCCGCACACATACCTAGGCCACGGTGATCCGCTGGTCCCTGTCAGGAGACGAATGGATGGGCACAAGGTCTAGTCCTGCAACCTTGTGCTTTCTCATCCTGTAGGTACTAATTGAACTCGGTGAGGCAGAGCATCACCGATTCCGGATCGTTGGTGTACATCACATTCAACTTGGTGCAGCCATAGGACTGAGCAGCGAACTCAAAGGGGAACTCCTTGCTGAAGTCCATATCCAGCAGGCTCACCCCTCAGATCACCATTGGAGTCTCTTCAAGTGAACGAGTGTGTAGGCAGCAGCGACAGTTCGTTTTTGAGCTGTTGGGGAACTGGATTCAACAGTAAACTGAGTGTGTACAGGCAACAACTGTTACTACCCCTCCCTCGTCCGCTGCACGCCCGTCGGAAGATGCACCCTCGGCGCATTCACATGCCTCCATTAAGAAACCTACTCCGGCCACACGTCGGTTCACGAGCAGGTCTGTATTGGTACTGTAATAACATGAGTTAGTGGTCACTTTACTTAAATTTAATTAGCTTTAATAGAAATTTATACTTAAAACAAGCAATGCATTGGCTTGTTCTATTAGTGCCATAGGATAAACATGCACAACAATTAGAATTATTATTCTCAGGACGCACATGATCAGCACATTTGTCGCACTTTCACAAATATAATACTACTAAGTTTGAACTGTTTGTTATGGTTGTTGTCATCTGCATCATCATGCCGTGTTTCCCAGCTTGCAAGATTCAGAACCAACAAATAAGATCCAAATAATAAGTACAACAAAGATGCCTACACATCTCATAGATTCCGATCTTGCAAGATTCAGAATCAACAAATAAGATCCAAATAATTAGTACAACAAAGATGCCTACACATCTCATTGATTCCCAGCTTGCAAGATTCAGAACAAATAAGATTCAAATAATAGGTACAACAAAGATGCCTACACATCTCATTGATTCCTAGCTTGCAAGATTAAGAACCAACCCATTGGAGCCTTTTGATAAAGTGAATATCGGGATTAAATCCATCTTGGCTAGCCGTGTCATACAACCCAAGAACTTGGTGAATGCTCTTGACCATCACAACATCTGTAATTGAGTATTCCTGTTTGCACAGATAAGAAAGAGCATGATTACTATAATAGTGGCACTAGTTGAAGAAAAACTTTATTTCCAAAACGAGAAAAGATTGCGATAGAATAGCTTTAATTAAAAAACATAACATTAGCACAGTATGACAGAGCACAATCATGTTGATAAAGGACAGTACTGACCGGTGTGACGGGCCCTATGCCGCCACGACTCGATGTGGTGAACCTGCAAATCCACTCGGATGAGGCCAACCTGGATATCCATGATTCAATTCATGCGCCTTTTTCTGCAGTTCACCTGAAATGAAGCAAAGATTGCATCATTGAGCTAGCAATAAGTACTTGCTCTTGTGAGATGACAGGTTCTTCTTTAGTAGTTACACAAAAATTGAACAACATTAAGGTTGGTTGTCCTGCTCATGGAAGGCGCAACAATAATTTGCTTATCCTTTTGTGCAGTTCCACTAAAATGAAGTGCCATTGTGGTGACAATGATCTTGCAAAGACTAATAAAAGGTTGCACGAGATTACCAGCAGAATTTGACGGAGATTTTGGAAACTCCAATCACCATTTTGTGCAGTTCCACCATAATTGAGAGATGTTGCCCACGTGACATTTTAGTTGAACTGCACAAGACACTCATTCCAAAAAAAGTGTTTTGTGAAGTTCACAAAAAGGTCACAATCGCAACAAGGTGAAATGGATATCCCTATCTGCACAAAAAGATAGAAAGAAAACAGTTCCTGGTCAATAAGAATATACGAAACATATACGAAATGAAAAGAAGCATCTTAATTATGTTCATGGCAATCACGCAAGGATAGTAGAAATTTTAAAACGTCAGAATGCTTCATGTTACCAGAAGCATTACGATCAACAATGAGATTCCTCAAATATGGGATTACTTTAATGGTGGCATTGCTTGTTTACCAGATATAGTAAACCAACAGCGGCTAAAGAGTTGGTTTAAGGGCACTAGTCGTAAACCCGTGCACTTGCACGGTCTAGTGGTAAATATTTTTGAAAATATTCTTGCTCAATTGTTATGTTAGAACTTGATGGATTAACCACATTCATCCATATAAGAAGTCTGAATAGAATTATAATTCAAAAAAAACCCAATGAAGATATTGTTCTCAGGAACAATCATAACATAGTGAAATTTGTGTACCACAAAGAATTTTAACGTCATGGCACAACCACCATTCGTATACCATTGTGAAATATATTTTTTTGCCTTTGTAACATGTTCACCGCACATGGCCTTCTCCTCCACTCCCTTCACCATGGAAATCGAAATACCGACATGTCCCATAATGTCAATAAACAACTAAGCTTTGCATTAAGGGAAGTAATAACACGCAAATGACACAAATGAAACATGATTTGCATAAACACACATTTAGCATAAAGTCCACTTCATAGTTTTTTTACTTTGAACTCTAATGAAAAAATAAATAAATATGTGCAAATAAGCATGGACCAATTCTGTACGGATGTGATAATTGTATTTGTCATGTGATCATTAAATCCTGCATATATAACTATATATATTAGAAGCGTACATGCAAGAGCCAGTATGTGAGGATGGATTAACCAATTGCATATCTTAAATTGGACTTCCTGGGAGGGATTCTATTTCCATGGAGATAAAATAAAATTTAATTTCTTATAGTTCTCTATTTTTTGCGAGATAATTTGTTATAGTTCTCACTCTCCCAAAACTATTGACATATATAAGGAGCTGCATATTGTAAATTTTACTTGACTATTAGCATTTGTGTAGGAGGTACAGGCCTGCTAAACAATTCATATGTCCTCCTGAATGACATCATTGACATGTTGATATGTCGGACAAAAAACACTGATATATGTATTCTCATCGAACCTAGAAAAAAAGTCAGATCACCATCTCATATGATTGTCGTCTAATATTGCAATTAAGAGGTAGATTGAAAATGTAAAGTAGTAAGAGATAACTACCCTTATAGTTACCATGGAGTATGAAGATTAGCGGGAATTATTTTCACCATTGGGTCACAACCAGTGATTGCAATTCCAACATAATCATCCAAACACACAAATACGTGGTGCACCCAGTATATATTATAAGTCCCATGATGCGAAGGCGTTCAAATATGTTGATGAAAGGTCCGGAATAGCAGCGGCCTATTCACCCAGACCGTTCTTGCCAAGGGGTAGAAAGGGTGAACCCATGTGAGACGGCGTGGGAATGGGTGAGACCTGTAGTTGAGAAGACCCCCGAGAACTCGATGCTGAAAGTGCAGCGATCGACGGCGGCGATGCGAAGAAGGATTGCGAGATAGAACGACACACTCTTGTTGTGATCCAAATTTGTGCCCCAGGTGAGTTCCCTTATGTATTTCCTACCGGTGATATGTCCTGGCTTCCATAGCGATTGATCCAGCAGCTTACTTCTTCTCGTATGTACGTATGCATTCAGCCAACATGGTAATCAATCGACTGCTTCAAATTGATTTGTATGTTCATGTGTATTTCCTAAAGCAAAACGATCGTCCGGCTAATGGTGACGTACAGGTTAATTTCTTTTTTGTAACTATAAGCTAAAGATGATTTGTACGTTCAAGTGTTTCCTAAGGTAAAAAGCCTGATCTGAACGACTTTTTTTGCAGACAAAACCGAGAGCAGGGAGAGACCAGCTATTTTCTGATTATTGACTAATAGAGATGGGAGAGACTTTTTTTAGAGAGAGCTGGGACATACGTACACATGTTAAGCTCAGGGGAAAAAGGGGATGCGTGAGAGATTGGGTCACTAATAGAGATGGGAGAGACTTTTTTTAGAGAGAGCTGGGACATACGTACACATGTTAAGCTAAGGGGAAAAGGGGGATGCGTGAGAGATTGTGTCAGGTTTAGAATATACTTTTTTTAGAATCAGGTTTATTTAGGATGTACGTGAGAAATAGAGAGAGACATGGCAGATTGGTTTGTTCCGTTCTGTTATGTGGCCCACGTAGGGATTCTGAATTTGTATTTTTTTATTAATGTAGGAAATTCCAAGATTGATCTAGACCGTAATAATTCGGCCCCACAAGATTAACGGTTCCTAATTTCTGATTAACGTGGGATTTTCTAGGGAGTCTCAAATTAGTATTAGTATAGATGGGACCGTGGGGACAATAGGACACTCTGCAGTGTAAAGGAGCAACTTACTTATCATATTGGGGAAACAACAGGACTGCCATTTGTAACACAGTTTAATTGCATCTTATCACTGGAGGCATTAGATTAACAATAACACCGGTTAGACATGTCCCTAAGGTCACAGTGTGATCGCTTCATTTTACATGCGCCCTTACATTAACAACAGCAAAAGGTTGGTATAAGGACATGCGATAGTGGACGCATCAGCACAATGTACCTACAAGGAGGCATAAAGTGGTGATGGCGAGTTTGTTCATGCTATGTGAGGGCAGCAAATCTAATCCTGGAGACCTTTTACTATGTGAGGGCAGCAAACCTAATCCTGGAGACCTTGTACTATGTGAGGGAAGCAAATCTAATCCTGGAGACCTTTTACTATGTGAGTGCAACAAATCTAATCCTGGAGACCTTTTACTATGTGAGGGCGGCAAATCTAATCATGAGACCTTTTACTATGTGAGGGCAGCAATTCTAATTCTGGAGACCTTTTACTATGTGAGGGCAACAAATCTAATCATGGACATACTCTGTTGTGGTGTCCACCAGCCGCCACTTTCTATCCTTTTTTTAACCAATAATGGATCTGTTCCTCCAGTTTGTACTGCGTTTTCCCATTATTTCCCTTTTCAACCAAGAGACCGGTTGGGTATCCGGTCTCTACTACTTTCACCATATTATTTCCTCTTTGAATCAAGTCCTAGATTCATGCTACAACTTTCCCCCCTTTCTTCGTTGTTTGAACAAAGCCCTAGATTTGAATGCATGAAGTAGCTTTACCTCTAATAATACTAAAAAATTAGGTGGCTTTGGAAGAGCTGATGGGACTAGAAAAAGATGCACATGCAGACACGTGGGGAGCTGGGGCAGTAGAGCAAGGCTGCTTTCAAAGAACTTATACCTGAGTGTCGTCGGGATGTCGGCGGCGGCAGGTCGGATCTGCGGACAATACGGCAGGGAGGAAGAAGGGTCGGAGGACCTCCCGAGCCGGCGCTGTGTCGGAGAGAACGGCACGGGCAGAGGGTCGGGCCCCTCCGGTAGCTGTGGGTTTCCTCCCTCGCCGGCGATGACCGTGTGAACGATGCACCTAGTCCTCTACACACACCAGCCGAAGGGATCCGGTCATATCTGTGACCAATGGTGAGCAGAGAGCAAATGTCGCTACCGCTGTCTTGTTTATATCTGGAGAGGATGAGAGAATGAAGGGAGCAACCCTAGTAAAGCAAGCGCTCAGGCCCCTGCGTACATATACAGTGGAGTGATTATCTTTTTCTCTCCACAACAAAAGTTTCAATTTTTGTACGTGGCATTAAAGAAAAGAAACTCTCTATTTAAGGTGACTACCTGTATGACTCGTACTTACACTAGTAGTAGTAGTATTGTTCACTTGTGCTCCCTAGCCCTCCATTCATTGAACAACCCCACGGGTGAATAAACATACAGTACTAGTATTTATATAGAATGAACAAGCACGAACTATTTTCGCGTAGTTAAAAGTTGAGGGCGGGGCTTTTCCCAGGCAGTACGCGTGGCAGTTTTCGCGTAGGAGGTTTGACAAAGAGGCGAGGAGGGTGAGGGAGTAGAGGATTCAACTTACTTACTGCTGGAAAGGTCGGGCTATGCGATTTGACAGCACGTTACTGTTTGGATTCATGTGTTAGAGTTAGTTTGGGTTAGTTTGAACTCAACTAACCCAAAAATATCCAAACATGAGAGTTAGTTTGGGTTACTGTTTGGATCCATGTGTTAGAGTTAGTTTGGGTTAGTTTGAACTCAACTAACCCAAAAAAATCTAACCCACCCAAGAGGTGCTTATTCGGGTTAGTTCTTCTCGGGACACTAAAAACACATTTTTATCTCGCTCTCCCCACAGCAGATCCCTCCCCACTTCCTCAAAGCTTCTCGTCCTCCCCTGCCTCCCTCTCGCACCGCCCATGAAGGCACCTCGCCATATCCGCGCTCCATCTAACCATGTCATCCAAACACCTCTTTCGCTAGATTTACTTCAGGGTTAGTTCAGGATTAGAATCTAACTCTAACCTTTATCTGAGTTAGAGTATCGAAACAGGGCCAGGCGGTATGACCGGTGTGATGCCCCCCTTCTGTTCCGCAGTCTAATCTGGTGCATGACACGTATTACATCGACCCGGATGCTGCTGGCTGTCCCACATGTCGGCGAAGTAGTGCGTAGTAGTAAGAAGAAGCAAATAATCATGTGGTATATGTCTTTCGAGAGATTCCAACAAGTGACTATACAGCGTGCAGTATCTCAAATCTCAAATCTTCCTTCTGGTTTATAGGGCTCAAATATAAAATCTCATCAACCAAGGCATTTTGCGATTGGAGGAATCTATCTCCTAATTTACAAAACTACCCTAATTAAACACATGCATTAATTACGTACTTCTCTCGTTTTCCTCTCCGCCTTGGTCGCGGTTCACAATATTGACCACTCCTATATGACTAGCCGCTCTATCTACATGCGGGACATCAAAGCATCTGGACCCGCGTGCCATCCACCAAATCACAGCGAGGTGCTATAGTCGAAACTCACTGGTCACCCCGGTGTGGCCGTCATGATCTGTCATATCACAAAACCCACACCTTTACCAGCAGTGGTAATGTGGCCTCGAAGTTGGACTGGACAAAGCAACCATCATTTCACTGGAACGCTTGTTGAAGCCCTTTCTCCCCTTTCTTGAAGAAAACCTCACTCCGTGCTAGTCACTTCTGCCATTTTTCTTCTGTACCGACGAAGGAAAGGTGGGCGAATCAGTGATGCTGCTATATTTTCATTCCAAGAATCTTCTTTTTGCGAAGCACCGACCAATTCTCATAGCCTATTCGTTTCCTGTTTTCATTGCGATTGTGGTTTCCTTTCGATTGCTTTTTGTTTGTCAGTTCATTGATTGATCCTGGAGCACTAGGCAAAGAGTTGCCGGCGGACAATTCACTGGAGACAGTGATCTCCAGGAAGCGAGCACCGACCAATGAGTTGACCATGTCGGCGGGCCAACCCATGGAGACGAAGAACTCCAAGAAACAAGCACTGGCCAAAGAGTTGACGACGTTGGCGGACGAACTCCTCAAAGAAAGTTGGAAGAACAGCAAGGGCCCCACCATGCCTACCCCAGAAACTCTGATGGCCACCTATGCGAGGCTCAAGGCCGAGTTTGAGGAGATAGTCGCCGTTGAGAAGCAGTATTCCCCTGGCAAGGTGATGGCCCCCATCGAGGACGATGTAACATCCCAAAATTCTAAATTTTGGAATGTTATAATAAATAGATAGATTTGATTGTTGTTTGATGTGCTGAGTGAAATTGAGTGGAATTTGAAACTTTTGAAAGTTAGATGAGAGGGAATAAAATGACTTTCCCAAAACTTTCACTTGCTTCTGATCTCCGAGGGAATTCAAATTCTTTTCAACACGAAACCCTAGAGTGAAGATAATATGACTTCTTCCATTTATTTTAAGTGATAAAGAGTTTGAAAGGATTTTTAATTTCAATCTCGAGATATTCAGAAACTTTATGCGACTCAATGATTTTCCAGAGAGAAGATAAAATGACTTCTTCAAATTATAGGAAATATGAGTTGGAAGTTTTTCTGAATTCTTCTGGAACTCAATTTCAAATATTGAGTTATTTGGTTTTTATTCGAATTATTTTTCTCCAAAGGTAAAATACATGGAAAATAGGGTAACATGATTCCCTACAGCAGAAAATTGGAGAGAAATAAATTTGAATTCTTTTGGTATTTTAAGAATGATTTTTATTGGTTTTTTATTGCAATAGTAGGACCTTTTGATTTATTAGAATTTGTGGGCATTTTATTTGGCAGTAGGAAAATGTTCATGTTTAGGATTTATTTTTCTGCAAATTTAGATATATTATATGCCTATAGATTATTTTATTTTATTTTTGTTCTTTTAGTTTTTCTTGTCTGTTAAAAAAAAACAAAAATCCCTTCCTCCGAACCTGGGGCGGCCCAGCTTTGCCAGGCCGCAGGCCCAGCTCGTCCCGTCGCTGTTCTCCTCACGCACGCCTCGCCGCCGCCTTTGCTTCGCCCCTCCCGCAAGAAGCTTCCCGCCCTCCTATAAAGCCGCCGCCGCTGCCCCCTCTTCTCCCCTCCTTCCGCATCTCGCCACCGCCTCTGCGCAGCACCCCGCCGCCGCCACGCAGCAAACCGGCGCCGCCGCCGTCCTTGACTCCGCTCGCTGCCGCGCCGCACCTTGCTGCCCTCGCCGCCCCGCACCTCGCCCCTCCCGCAGCGTCGCTCGTCTGCCGCCTCGCGCCGCGCCCGCCGCGACGGAGTTGGCCGCCGCCGGCCAGAAATCCTCGCCGAAGCTTCGATCCGGTCCGGACCAAACCGATCTGCCGGTTTTCTCCATCGAACCGCCTAGGTAAAAACCCCGGTTTTCTGTTCAGTTAGGTTTTTGTTTTAGTTCGTTTTTTTATTAGGTTAGATCTATTCAGTGAATGCCCAGTGGTTAGGCCCTAATAGCGAGCGTTCGCTCGATAGTTCTTTTCTTTTTCTGTCTGGTTTTTCGGTCAGGGACCTCTCTGTAAATACTTCATTTACAGATTAGCCCCTAAACTTCAAACGGCCTTAACTTTTTACCAGTTAGTCCAAATCCAACGAAACCAACGCCCACGTCTTCGTTACGAAGCCCGCTTCCCAGTAATACAACTATAACATGTTTTTGAAATTTTTTAAATATTGAATTCAACTAGTTTTATATTTGAACTTCGTTTGATCATAACTTGGGTTTCGTAACTCCGTTTCAATTGATTCTTTTTGCAAATCGAAGCTCTTGACCTAAACTTTCTGATAAGTTCAAATTCACATAATTTTGGTAATGTTAGAAATTGTTTTATGTTTCAAGATTTATTCGTTTGTTTTCGAAGTTTTCCGAAGTGCTTTCTTCGTTCTTTCTGATTTGCTAAGTGATTGCTTATGTGTGGTTACTATTGCTTGCTTACGATAGATTGACCGGAGTGTGACGAGTAGATCTATCATGAGTTTTGAGTATGAATCATCTTCATCAACATTGCAGGCAAGTTCACACTTTGATCATATTTTCCAATACCCAGTTTTCATTGCATTAGTTATCCTCAAACACATTGCATGAGTAGGATCAATTAACATGTGGGACTGGGATTAGATTGAGGTAGTACCAATTACCTGCATTACATTCAAACCTTTGGGAGTTACTTCTACGTTGCTGTTAGGACATGCTATGCTCGTAGACGTGGTTTGGGTTGAGTGAAATCCATGACAGATGTGAGTTTGTTAATTAATGGTTCAACTTAAGGTGGCAACATTAACACACATTTGGGTGGATTGAGGCATCTGGTTCTTCCAGTGATTGCCTGTTTTTTTTTGGACCGCCACCCAGGCTCAAAGGGATCATGAGATTTTTCATACTAGAAACTTCCGTGTGCAGCCACATGCCAATATGGGCTCTGGCATAGTTGAGTAAGTTGTGGGAAACCTTTCCATGATGGGCTAGCAGATGTAGAGGGTTTTGTAGGTGTACCGGCCTATTTATCTGGTTAAGGGGACATCTTCGGAAAGACTGTGTCTCGGTCATCCGTTTGTCAAACACCATGCAGTGCGAGAAACCAAACGGAGGCGATCGAGTCTTGTGGGGAAAAGTGCACAAACCTCTGCAGAGTGTACAAACTGATCATGATTAGCCGTGTCCCCAGTTATGGACGTCTTGAGTATCTAGTACTTGGATTATCATGTGAATCTCATCATGTTACTTAAATTAATTTTGTTGGGTTTAATGATTATTTTTAATTGGGGTTGAGAGGATGTCTATCTTCTCAACGATATTTCAACTACCATGATAGTTAATTAAAATCTATTCCTTTGCAGTAGGGAAAAATTGGCTTTATGCAAAAACTTTAACCTTACAGCCTCCACCAGCCAAATATGCATGTAGTTGTAGGCTTTGTTCATCATTATCATTACAGTGTGAATTTGCCAGTACATTCAATGTACTGACCCTTTGTGGCTGCAACGTCTCATGTTGCAGGATTATCATACGATGAGTAAGTGATATGTTAGGCGTTACGGTTTCTACACTCAACTTTGCCGTTGGTGTTGATGGGAATCCACAACCTTTGTTGCTTCCCCTATGATCGATTGAGGTAATAGTATTTACGTTACTTAATTCATAGGACTTGCCCTAGAAACTGGCCAGACCATAGGAAAGGATTTCTCTAAAACTATCCTTTTCAAAAAGATTCTTATCTCTCTTCTTTTCTGAGCTTTGTCAAATCTTCCCTTTGACGTTAAGTAGTTAGACAATACCCTTTACCATTGGACCACTTCGGAGTAAATAGGATTTCACAATGCCTTGGAAGTGTTGAAGCTACAACAATGGATACTCCGAAGATTTGAAGAGTTGACCACTTTGAAGAGATGATGACCTTTAGAAGACCAAACCCCTGATATGCACTTACGTTAGATGGGACGATTGTGAGCCGTCATTTGTTTGATGTTTTCTGACGGACACAAACTAAAACCCGTCTTTTCAAAACTTTTGTTTGTATTGAGTGTATCTCTCTCTATCTCTTCTGAATCTCATCCCAAAACCCTTGGAACCAATAGAGGATGACTAAAGATAGACTTGAAGTCTCTGGACCAATGACCAAACCGGAGGCAGAACTATGGATACAAAGCATGGAGGACCACTTCAGGAAAAAATTAGTTGAAAGGAAATATGAAGTTCAATACGCTCTTCAGTATTTTACAAAAAGTGCTGCAACATGGTGGAAGATGCATCAAGCCATACAAGGATGTAATGGAGCAGGAAGTTGGACGGAATTCAAGAAGACCCCGTTAAGATCCCGTCTCATCCAAGAGCGTGGTGACAACCCAAAGAAGAAACGTTGTGCCTGAAGGATTTGTGGAGAAGTAGGACACACCCAGGAGGAGCATAAGGATGAATTCCCTAATTGTGAAGGAAGTCACCTAGCTGAAGAATGCCCAACTAGGTAGATTACTTGTTTCTTGTGTGAAGGGACTACCCACTACCCTGCTCAGTGCCACATTTTCCCCATGGTGCAATGAACAATCCAGCAGAAGAAAGAAGCAATGAAATAAGTCCTCGAGGAAACCTTAAGGGAATCCGCGATGGAGGAAGATACCGACGACCCTGATGGAGAAGGACTAGACAGATATTACTCCCGTACTTGCTACTCATGTGGAGAAGAAGGACATTTTTCACAGCATTGCACAAAGGAAAGCCATGAGTATCTGGGAGACTTCCCGACAGAAGAAGTGGAGTTTGATCCACAAAAGATAGAAGAATTGTTAGGAACGAAGAAGTCGAGGAAGAGAAAGATCATGCGTCCCCAGAAGAACCCAATTTCTGTGGAAAAGGACATGAGTCACATCACATGTTACCGGTGCAAGGATTTAGGGCATTATGCTAGCAACTGCCCAACCAGGAAGCGAAGAAACCAGTGAAACATGGATAGTCACCATGAAGCCCTTAGATCTGTCTTATGACATTAGTTTACACTACAAGTAAGTAGGGCATTTTGCCAAGGGAAGGTTCAGACCGGAGTAAAGACGATCAGAGTAGTTGAGATATAGATATTAGGATGAAGCATGTAACTAAATATGGAATACACTTCTATTACGATGTTGAGTTGAGAGTTATGGGAATGACATTGTAATAACTTGTGAAGCAATGGAAGTTGATATATTGGAAGCTAAGAAGGAGATGCTATGAGTTGTTGAACTATTTTGGATGCCTCTCTTGCTATCTCACCCACACCAAGACCTAGAACCCATGGACCAGTTGACCCCAAATCCTTCTCGGACAAACGACCCCATTTTACCCAAGGATGTCCGTATGTTGTCCTAAGAACCCCTTTTGTCTTATACCCACAGATGACAACCCTATACGAGTCTTTTCTCAAGGGCCCGGAAACGATCATGACCCTGACTAGCGATCAGGAGTACCCAAAGATCCTAAAGGACATGATGAAGCATATTCACCTGGAAGGAGATGCAGTTTACAAGGGTTATCCCTTCATGGAGAATGGAGTTGAACTTTGGTACGTGGAGGTACACCTCCACCGTGTGAAAGGAGTTTGCCCAAAGACTATGGGTCAATACTTTTTCATCTCTCGAGTACCGCGAGCAGCATTCTTTGATTCTGTTCATGAAGCTGCTATGGATGCCATACGTCAAATTGGAGAAATACTCGAAGCAAGACTTCGTTATACCCAGGGATGCCTGAGTATGATGCATGCAGAGATGGTGGAGATGAAGCACACAGTCAATAGGATGAAGCAAAAGATTGATGGATTTAAGAATCACATTGCGCAATTCCAGTGGGGCTGAAGCGTCCTTAGCCTAGGACAAAGGAATAAAGATGGAAGGAATGTTTGACCATACCCCACTATGTGGATAGCAACATTTGTAGTGAAGCACCTTTGTAACTGGAGTGTTGAATAATGGTTCAAGTAGTAATATAAGATTTGATATGAGGAGAATACAGATTTTGGATGAACTAAGTGCATCTTGTTTAGTTGAACCTTACTGAGTGAACCCTGGACCAATAGAAAGGAAAGTGTTGCTCCAAGGAGTAGAGTTTGCGCAAATAGTTGGAGTTTATTTTGACATAAGGCTTACCCCAAGAGTATGAAGGAAAGAAGTACAATTGAAATTTTAGAGGGGGTAATGCTGAAGTATGGAGCAATAGCGACTCCAAGGATGAGTAAAGAATACACAAGTTCTGAAGTGGACCCCTAAGCCGAGGACCTAAGGAGGCTACATAATCATAAGGGAACCACGAGACTTGTCTGTAGTAATATGTTTCTACTGTAGCGAAGCAGGACACTTTGCTAAAGAATGTTCCAAGGAGAAAGAGATTGGTGCTAAGTAGTTGAGTTGAAGCATGCTATGGAAGTGCAGTAGATCGGAGTGAGTTGAGAATCAATACAGTTGGTATCATGGTATTGATTTTGGATATCATAAGTTGGCACTATAAAGGTGATGAGCGAAGACATGATACATGGATCAAAATTTTGAAGAAACTAGTGTTATTCATTTTAAGTGTGGTAGAACCCAACACCACTACCCGAATACACTAGCTAGTTGTTAGATACGTCAGACTTGGAATGGATTACCCAAGGACGAGTGTGAGTAATTACACTCAGTTTTGTACCCAAGGAAGAAAGGGATACCAAACAAATTGGATGGATTTAAGAGAACCAAGGGAGTTGGATGTTGGAAGAATGATCAGTTGCAACCCGAGGATGAGACCAAGTGTTGCTAGTGATGAGATAAACCATAACCCACATGCCCCAGGACCTGTCAAGGAAGCAAGCTCACTCTTGCTGAAGGAAAAAACCCTAGTAGAAGTTACGACCTTTGTCAATAGACGATCTTATAGGTGGTTATGTTAAACCCGAGGGTTGTGAAACGCTAGATGGTTGTTTGGCTTGCAGAATCAACGGATTTATCCGATCTTAGTTCGTTGACAAGAGAAAATTCTGCAAATGCCTGTGAGCATGACCGAGTGTTAGAATTCGAGATTCACTAAACCATATACAAGGTAATGATTTGGGTGCGAGATGGATTGATCACCATACCGACTTACTCTTATTATTCGCCTCTGTTATACGGGATGGTAAATCTGAGTGACTTACCTATAGTAGAGAGACGATGATGTCTAAACCTTGTTTAAACCTTAGAATGGTATAGAAAATTTTCCCTGGTACACGGCATGCTGTTGCCAACCGTAGGATGTACGGTGAGGATGAAGCCCAGACCCGTTTTCTGCAAGGATCCAATAAATTGTTCGATGACCTCCATGAGATATCGATATTTGTTTAGTGTTGGCGCCAGACCTGTCAGCTAAGAGGAACCAGTCTCGACAGAACCTTATCAAGATGAAAGGATACAATAATTGAGGACAAAGTTCTTTGCCACTACCGAAAAAGCCAGAGAAGGAAATACCCTGAAGATTTGAGAAGACCGACTCCGTCAACCCAAAGGATGGAGTACCTGAGTTTTGATGGAACCGTATCCTTGTTCCTAAGTGTGGTAATACACTAGGCCACACCAATCAGTGGATTTGTTAGAAGACCCCCAAACCCTAACCTATTTCTTGCTAGCCTCTCCGAATCTCGAGGACGAGATTCATTTTTAAGTGTGGTAGGTTTGTAACATCCCAAAATTCTAAATTTTGGAATGTTATAATAAATAGATAGATTTGATTGCTGTTTGATGTGCTGAGTGATATTGAGTGGAATTTGAAACTTTTGAAATTTAAATGAGAGGGAATAAAATGACTTTCCCAAAACTTTCACTTGCTTTTGATCTCCGAGGGAATTCAAATTCTTTTCAACACAAAACCCTAGAGTGAAGATAATATGACTTCTTCCATTTATTTTAAATGATAAAGTGTTTGAAAGGATTTTTAATTTCAATCTCGAGATATTCAGAAACTTTATGCGACTCAATGATTTTCCAGAGAGAAGATAAAATGACTTCTTCAAATTATAGGAAATATGAGTTGGAAGTTTTTCCGAATTCTTCTGGAACTCAATTTCAAATATTGAGTTATTTGGTTTTTATTTGAATTATTTTTCTCCAAAGGTAAAATACATGGAAAATAGGGTAACATGATTCCCTACAGCGGAAAATTGGAGAGAAATAAATTTGAATTCTTTTGGTATTTTAAGAATGATTTTTATTGGTTTTTAATTGCAACAGTAGGACCTTTTGATTTATTAGAATTTGTGGGCATTTTATTTGGCAGTAGGAAAATGTTCATGTCGTAGGATTTATTTTTCTGCAAATTTAGATATATTATATGCCTATAGATTGTTTTATTTTATTTTTGTTCTTTTAGTTTTTCCTGTCTGTTAAAAAAAACAAAAAACCCTTCCTCCGAACCTGGGCCGGCCCAGCTTTGCTAGGCCGCAGGCCCAGCTCGTCCCGTCGCTGTCCTCCTCCCGCACACCTTGCCGCTGCCTCGGCGTCCGTGCGAAGCACGCCTCGCCGCCGCCTTTGCTTCGCCCCTCCCGCAAGATGCTCCCCGCCCTCCTATAAAGCCGCCGCTGCTGCCCCCTCTTCTCCCCTCCTTCCGCATCTCGCCGCCGCTCTGCGCTGCGCCCCGCCACCGCCGCGCAGCAAACCGGTGCCGCCGCCGCCCTTGACTCCGCTCACTGCCGCTGCCACGCCGTACCTTGCTGTCCTCGCCGCCCCGCACCTCGCCCCTCCCGCAGCGTCGCTCGTCCGCCGCCTCGCGCCGCGCCCGCCGCGACGGAGTTGGCCGCCGCCGGCCAGAAAACCTCGCTGGAGCTCCGATCCGGTCCGGACCAAACCGATCTGCCGGTTTTCTCCACCGAACCGCGTAGGTAAAAACCCCTGTTTTCTGTTTAGTTAGGTTTTTGTTTTAGTTCGGTTTTTTTATTAGGTTAGATCTATTCAGTGAACACCCACTGGTTAGGCCCTAATAGCGAGCGTTGGCTCGATAGTTCTTTTCTTTTTCTGTCTGGTTTTTCGGCTAGGGACCTCTCTGTAAATAATGTATTTACAAATTAGCCCCTAAACTTCAAACGGCCTTAACTTTTTACCAGTTAGTCCAAATCCAACGAAACTAACGCCCACGTCTTCGTTACGAAGCCCTCTTTCCAGTAATACAAATTAAACATGTTTTTGAATTTTAAAAAAAATTGAATTCAACTAGTTTTAGATTTGAACTTCGTTTGATCATAACTTGAGTTTCGTAACTCCATTTCAATTGATTCTTTTTGCAAATCAAAGCTCTTGACCTAAACTTTCTGATAAGGCCAATTTCACATAATTTTGGTACTGTTAGAAATTGTTGTATGTTTCAAGAGTTATTCGTTTGTTTTCGAAGCTTTCCGAAGTGCTTTCTTCGTTCTTTCTCATTTGGTGAGTGATTGCTTATGTGTGGTTACTGTTGCTTGCTTACGATAGATTGACCGGAGTGTGACGAGTATATCTATCACGAGTTTTGAGTACGAATCATCTTCATCAACATTGCAGGCAAGTTCACACTTTGATCATATTTTCCAATACCCAGTTTTCATTGCATTAGTTATCCTCAAACACATTGCATGAGTAGGATCAATTAACATGTGGGACTGGGAAGTAGATTGAGGTAGTACCTGTTACCTGCATTACATTCAAACCTTTGGGAGTTACTTCTACGTTGCTGTTAGGACATGCTATGCTCGTAGACGTGGTTTGGGTTGAGTGAAATCCATGACCGATGTGAGTTTGTTAATTAATGGTTCAACTTAAGGTGGCAACATTAACACACATTTGGGTGGATTGAGGCATCTGGTTCTTCCAGTGATTGCCTGTTTTTTTTTGGACCGCCACCCAGGCTCAAAGGGATCATGAGATTTTTCATACTAGAAACTTCCGTGTGCAGCCACATGCCAATATGGGCTCTGGCATAGTTGAGTAAGTTGTGGGAAACCTTTCCATGATGGGCTAGCAGATGTAGAGGGTTTTGTAGGTGTACCGGCCTATCTATCTGGTTAAGGGGACCTCTTCGGAAAGACTGTGTCTCGGTCATCCGTTTCTCAAACACCATGCAGTGCGAGAAACCAAACGGAGGCGATCGATTCTTGTGGGGAAAAGTGCACAAACCTCTGCAGAGTGTACAAACTGATCATGATTAGCCGTGTCCCCGATTATGGACGTCTTGAGTATCTAGTACTTGGATTATCATGTGAATCTCATCATGTTACTTAAATTAATTTTGTTGGGTTTAATGATTATTTTTAATTGGTGCTGAGAGGATGTCTATCTTCTCAACGATGTTTCAACTACCATGATAGTTAATTAAAATCTATTCCTTTGCAGTAGGGAAAAATTGGCTTTACGCAAAAACTTTAACCTTACAGCCTCCACCAGCCAAATATGCATGTAGTTGTAGGCTTTGTTCATCATTATCATTACAGTGTGAATTTGCCAGTACATTCAATGTACTGACCCTTTGTGGCTGCAACGTCTCATGTTGCAGGATTATCTTACGACGAGTAAGTGATATGTTAGGGGTTACGGTTTCTACACTCAACTTTGCCGTTGGTGTTGATGGGAATCAACAACCTTTGTTACTTCCGCTATGATCGATTGAGGTAATAGTATTTACGTTACTTAATGCATGTGATTTACCTCTGTTATAAATCCTCGAGTACTGTGTGTGTCAGCATACCGATCCAGGGATGACACAGAATACAGAGACTTCGGTCCATTCGGATCGTGGTCGCTACAGACGAGGAGATGGCCCCCGGAGGGATGGGATCCCCCGGTGAACTGCACAAAGTAAAAAATAATGGCTTATTACCGAAAGTTATGGTTTTTGATTATTTGCAATGTGCTTGCTAATATGTTAGGGTTGTGCAGGTGCGGGTGGACGTCCTTGATGATTCCGATGTCGCGGACCGTCCTGTGGACAACTTCCCAGAGATCGTTTTGGATGTCGCGGTCCGTCATGTTGGCCTCGCCCCGGAGATCGATTCTGATGCCGCTGTCCATCCTGTCGACGTCGCCCCAGAGATCAATTCCGATGTCATGGTCATTCCTGTGGACATCGCCCCAGAGGTCGATTCCCATGCCGTTGTCCATGCTGTGGTCATTTCCCGAGAGATCGATGACAAGAAATAGTTGTTCACGCTAATCCTTCAGGGTAGTTTGCATTGCATTGTGTTTAATTACTAGAATGATGGGTGTTATCAAACCATCTTAGAGCTAGTGCACTGTCTTGTGTGGATGGTACTTGCTACTTTTGTTTGATAGTGAATCATGCGAAGCCTCTCCGAGTTACGGAAACAGATGTATCCTCACCAGCTTTTGATGTAATATATGGCATGCTTAGATGTAAGTTTGAACTGTTTCTCATATCAGCAGGGCTTATTTGATGATTCTTGGTGTTAGTAGGCTAGCTATTGTGCGAGCTATAGTACTTGCAAAACACTCACCGAAGAGAAATGTTGGGGCTGATCCGTCATCGATCGGCCAATAGCCCAAGCTCCTAAAATTGTAGGCATAGCGATCGATCAGAAAATAGTTGACACGGATACATTCAGGCCTCATTTGGTTCATAGGGCAGGAAAATCGTAGCAAAAGTACAGAGACATACAACACAAAATCATAGTAGTACAGAGACGTCCCTCCCTTCCAAATAGATGAGTCAACGTTGTACTGCTAACTTTGAAACGGAGGGAGTACAAATCCTAGGCGGGCTAGTTTGGCCTAGTGAGTTTTATTGATATGACGTGGTATAGTGCCATCCAGTCTTCACGTGTGGTACCAGTACTGCGGGTAGAGTAAGTTTTCATGAAGAAGCGGAATTCAACGAAGTCATGATGGTTCCTTCGTCCGACTAACTTTATGCATGGCAGGTGAACCAGGATGGTCGACGTCCCACATGTCGGCGAATGAAAGTATTCTTTCTGATATAGTGGACGATTAACGTGTATTCATTGTTTATTTTTGATGAAACCTATTGTCTCCACTATTACGATGGAGGAGTGTGAAACACGGCAACCCAGTGAACTTGGCATGTGCACCACTCCCTCCTTCCTCATGTAATACTACCATAGTGTTGACTATAAGGTTACAACTTTTTCTCACTCTCTCTCTATCTATTTCCTCTCAATTGTTTTTTACCTTTCTTTTTTTAGACTCAATTGTTTTTTATGCCTCTTTTTTTTAAAATTAGTTTTTTATACATAAGAGAACGTGTAGAGACGGGCTCCTGTAGATCACACTCCTTGACTTTGTCAATGCCTCTCTCTCCTCCACATAAGCGGGCTTGTCGAGAAGACAAGAGATGATCTCGTAGCACAATATGTTTCACCATGTTTTTAGGAATAACTAGTTATTGAAGATAAGGCTAAGAGATGATCCATTGTACACATGTTTTTTTTCATCTCTAAATTACATGCAAGACTTATGATAAGACTATCTTATCAACCATTGTACATGCCCTTTATAGGCCAGAATTTTACTGGTACTACTCGCTATGAATGCGGGTAGCTGGCCTTTGAGGGGGGAGCGCGCTGGGGGTGGTGGTGGGGTGGGGGAGGGGTTCTGGTGGGCCAGGGCGGTAAGAAGCGAGCTTGGAAGTGGTGCGGACTCTTGCATGGCCCACCTCACATTATCACCATGTATTTCTTGGAGTCTGTGCACGACAAGCGATCGATCTCTTCTCCCTCCCTCGTCTCTCTCCTCTTAGCCGACGCCCGCCGAGCGATTAGATTTCGGCTATCGAAGGTTTATTCAATTGCAGTCCCACATGTCAGTGAAAATGCAAGGCAAGGTGTGTCCCCTCTGGTGAGCGGCATGCGAGCCGGACTATCGGGGGTGCGACGTGAACGCGACGCGTACGAGTTGTAAGTGTGCCGCCTTTTCCTTTCGAACTTGCCAAGCGTAACATTTTCGTGTGGTCGATTGATAGAAATCCAGAACAAAATGACGAGGGCAGTCAGGCGTTGGCGTGGTGGTAAAATGTGAACTCATGGATGACGAGCCTTTGAAGCATATGCAGCACGTATTGACAACCAGGCATCCATGCAACCGCTCTTGTCGCCAGCTAGCATTCAACAACCACCATTAGACACCACACAACCATACATAACTTACGGATAATGGACGAATCGATCAGACACACACTCGTCCGTAGTGGCACTATGATCGGTTGCTCACGATAGTACATGGAGTACTCTGCACCATAGTACCCTCTCTAGCTAGGCTGTTTTATAGATTGTCGTTGTGATGGAAGATATACATGAGCAAGGCGCTGAGTCACTAGATGACCATTGGTGTTGAGCTAGCTGAATACACGCTCGGTGTTCGCGGATGCCTCCAGCAAACGTCTAAACAGTAATGTCACATACGCATAATTTTGGTTTTTATTTCTTTCTCCACTAACAGGTAGGCCCGCATAGATAGATAGATAAAGAACACGACCTGATGAGGCGCATGCAGACTTTTTGACTGATCAACCAGACAAATACGGAGCTATACGCTGAGCCAGTGACCATATAATCACCATATCTCGTATACAATGATCAAAGTGAGCTATCAAGACAAGTTCAATGACTGCCAATGCATTTTACTCGGTAATAAATGACCAGGATTGAAGGGAATCCAAATTTCCTTCGTCTTCTGTCCTTGAGCTCTTGACAAACCAATGCACTTTACGATTGTCCGGCCACTCCACCCCAGAGCTGTCACCAGGCGTCGTTCATGCCACCGCGCCGCACACTAACCGGTAAGGAAGCGATGGCATCTCGTCGCGCCGAGTTCCTCGCCGCCCACGACCGCACACAGAATGGTAGGCAAGTGGTGGCATCCCACCGTGCCGAGTTCATCGCCGCTCGCGACCTCACACCTATGTGGGCGGAATTTGAAGCTGCCAAGGCCGAATGGGCGGTAGAGCAAGAGGCGGCCAAAGCCGCACAGAGGGAGCGGAAAAGTCAGAAAAAACTCAAGAAAAGATAGGCTCGTCGCCGCAAGAAGGAAGAGGACGCACTCGCTGCTGCGGAGAGGTCGGCGGTGATTCAAGCACGGTGGGGTGTCACCGACAAAGGCGGGAAGGAGAACGACGGCGTCTGGCAAGCATGTGAGAAGTAGTAGTACTAGTAGTTAGTGTGTGTGTCTGTGTCACCCGTACGTTTGTTTAATTAATTACGAGCATGTTACAGTACTACTAGTTATTACTGTAGTTTTTAGAGAAAATTACCAGTACATTAGCCTAGACTCAATGGAAAAAATCCTATCATATGCATCAAATGGCATCTCTTTCTCTATAGGAATTGAGATGCATGTCATCTCACTTCCTATGATTTTCATATTCCTATAATATTCCTATCCTATGAACCAAAGGATGCCTCTGCTGGAGTAACTACTGTAGCTAGCAGTACTGTTGGTACAGTAGTTTTCTTCAAGAAACGGAACTCAACGAAGTCATGATGGTTCCTTCGTCCGAGCAACTTCAAAGTGGGTAAGGTTGGGCCTATGATTTGACGGCTCATTAGTAATTACTGCGGTGTGACGACCGGGGTGACTCTCCCTTGGAGTTCTGCGGGCATGGCAAGTGGACTAGGATGGTCGACGTCCCACATGTCGGCGAGCCGAAGTATTCTTTCCGATATCGAGGAGCAAGGAAACCACGTGGTATAGTATCACTGATGATTTATATTTATGTTTTATTTGTAATGAATGCTAGCGTTTCAACTCTTACAACGAAGGAGTGCCAAACACATGGCACGTGCTGGATGTCTGTCTGGGTTTTGGTGCGACATATGCCAACGGATGGCTTATCATGCATGGGGACAATAGAACATCGCCGGGCCCTGGAAGCGGGATAAGGCGGAACTTAGGACGCCAGTGAATCTTACCCAGGTTTGGGGCTCTCCGTGGAGATAACACCCCTAGTCCTGCACTGCGGGACTCCGCGTCATGACTAATGTCAATAGAGTAGCTACAAGGATGCTCCTTGAGCTGTGTCGTCTAGAGGAGGAAGAAGGGCAAGGCTAACTCTCTACCTTCGCTCTAGGGAATCGGGATGATGGCTAGGGTTACTCCCAATTCCTCTCTATGTGTCTCTCTTCTCCTAGGAATTCAACCCCTCCACATGTAGGACCCTAGGGGGTTTATATAGGCCTACCCCCCAGGGGTAAAATGGTAATCCAGGCGGAATGGCCCCCAGCTGTCAGCGTCTTCAGGTGCCGGCCTCTCCGCCTGTCTGCTGGGGCCCGCCATTTGTGGGCCCTTGTGATTGCCTTTCACTGTAGGCGCTCCTCTGCTGGCGGCAGCATCGTCAGGAGAGAAGTGGATATAGTGCCGCCGTCTCCTGCCGTCCACTGCCACCACGTCATGTCTTGTCACCTTGATGAGGTTCATACTCCTAGAATACGGTGGGCCACCTGCTACCAGGCGAACCGTCTCCCCGGCCGCCTGCCAGGGCCGCTTATCTCTGATTCACCCACTGGCCGGTGGGGCTGGCCGCCGACTGGCCCCGACGTCTGTGGGTAGTGGGATCGTGGCTTCCTCTGACCGAGGCTTGGTCACTGGCAGCATGGCTACAGTGATACGCCGCTTAAGAGGCGCCCATAAGGTACGCATTCATTGTAGCCTCGCCCTTATAGATTATCTCAGGACATGCTCAACTGTAGCCATGCCTTAGCTGTGTCGTGGTCCCCCAGCACACGTCCCGAGGGAGAGGCGTAGGACCGTCTACTAGCAGCTGGCTATGAAGCTGCCCCCTGTTCGGGCCCCTGCCGCGTGCTGGCAGCCGACTCCTAGGGTAAACTGTCCCAGGAGGCGGCCCGATGAGCAAGCGGCCGGGGGATAACAGGCGGCCCCCAATTGTCTTGAAATACCATGGGTGGTCGATGAGGACACCCGTGGTCAATATCTCCGACAGTAGTCCCCGAAGCTGGTCGAACTCTGCGGTTTGTGATAGGGGCGACGGGGTTCCAGCAGCTTCCCTCCCCAAGTAGGATTGGCTCCCTTCGTCCATCTTCTAAAAAGAGCAATCTATTGGCAACCGGACCTCTGCAAAGGGGCCAGCTCTTGGCAGCCGGACCTCCTTCTTCAAATCTTCAGGAAGAAGGTACTGTCTGGTCGGCAGGCTGCTACACGGGTCTGCCGACCGTTGGCGGCACTCAACGCGTCATAACCCCGTCGCATCAGCCTGCCAGCCCACGCGCGCGACGGGACATAGGAGCGAGCGGGGGACCGCCACTACAGGGCCTTGGTCCGCTCGCGGATCTAGTGTGGCAGGGGCAATCGATTGCCCTCCCCACGCGCAGTTAATGCGCGCGGATTAGGCACGCAAAAGGTGGGGATCGTGCGGGGCGTGGAGCAGTTAATCCAACGCCCCGCCCCCTCGGCTTCGTCGCCCCGAGCCTATAAGTAGGCCGGGGGAGGGGGGTTAGCGACGTTCTCGCGCCCATCCCGCTCCATTCTTCTTCTTCTTTCTTGCTCTCTCGCACTTCTTGACACTTCCGTTCGCAGCGCCCCGCCGGAGCGAGCCACCACCTTGACCCATGGCCGCCGCAGCACCAGTCCGCCATTCAGGCGAATGGGACGGCAACGTGTTTATCGAGGAGCACATCCACTACATCCGCCGCGCGCGGAAGCTTCCCCCCGCCGACAAGGTCGTCGTGCGCCTAGCACCGGCGGCGGAGATCAGGCCGGTGCCGTGGTTCGGCGAGTGGGTCATCTTCCGCTCGCACTTCCTATGCGGCTTCGGCCTCCCTGCCAGCGGCTTTTTTCGATCTTTCCTTGAATTCTTCAACATCCAGCCCCACCACCTCACGCCGAATACGGTGGTAACACTGTCCTCCTTCATCGTTATGTGCGAGGCGTACCTCGGGATTCTTCCCACGATGAAGTTCTGGACCGACCTTTTCTACATGAAGCTCGGTACCGCAGTCCAGAGCGTGACCGCCCAGTGCGGGGATGCATTGCGGTGAAGCGCAGTGGGGCCAAGAACTATTTCCCGCCGCCTCAGCTCGTGGCGTCGGTGAAGTTGTGGCAGAAGACGTACTTCTACGTCTCCAACGTCGACCCTGCTCAAGATTTCATCGGCCTGCCGGATTGGGCACCCGGCCTGCCTGCCGAGCTCCGTGACTCCTGGAAGACCCGGCCCATCACCCTCACAGAAGGTGCTTCCATCGCCGTACGGAGCCTCCGGGAGTTGAGGGACAATGAAGGCTTGGTGTTTGCAGACCTCCTGCTCACATTTGCAGAGCGCCGGGTGCTGCTGCTGCAGGCTCGCCCGCACATAATCTGTGACATGAGCGGGCGCCGGGACCCAAGCCGGACATGCACCAAGCCGATGCCATATAAGGAGGTGGCGTGCTTGGTGAATTCTGTCTCCAATTGCAAGCTCTCCGACTCGGGCTGGGTCTTCGGCAAGCCGTTGTACAGCCGCAACAGCCCACCGCCAGCCGTGAGCTCTCTTTCTCTCTTTATACTTCTTTCTTCTCTTTCCGCCTGTCTCAGTCGCCTGACCTTTGTGCCGCCTGCATATCTTCCACGGCCAGCCGATGCCGGGCTCTGACCAGCCGGGCCGCCCTCTGGAGCCAGATCGCTCCTAGAGCGACACGAGCGACCCCGATCTTGGGGCCACCGCCATGGAGGAGGAGGAGGTAACAGGTGGCGGGGGTCAGCCAGCAGGCGGTCTGCTAGAAGGCGGCGTCGAGAGCTGGCCGGACGAGGAGGAGGAGGAGGAGGAGGCGCCAATCCGCGTCCGAGAGGCGAATCCTCCTACGCGCGGCAGCCAGCAGGCGAGGACGTCAGCCGCAGCCAGCGGCGTGAAGCGCCGGTCTTCTGCGGGGCCGTCTGGCCCCAATCCCAAGAGGCTTCGGCTGTCGGCTGCCGCCACCAAGCGTCGGGAGGCAGCCGCCAAAGCAATTCATCCTAGGGTTCCCAAACCCAGGCCAGCTGTATCTGGGTAAGTACCGCGTTTCTTTTTTTTTGCGCTTATCTCATCCTGCCGCCCCCATTGTGGCTGACTTGTTGCCTTCTTTGGGATGCCCACACATCGCGCCGCTCTCTCTCTCTCTCTCACGGGCGCCAGTGGGCTCCGTTATTCACTACTAGGAAAAGGCCTACTAATGGCGCACCTAATTTGGCCATTAACGGCGCATTAGTGGTGCGCATTAGTGCCACGCCATTAGTATATTTTACTAATGGCGCACCTCTGGTGCGCCATTAGTATCTGGTATACTAATGGCCCACCTAAGATGCGCTATTAGTATATACAACAATGCGCCATTAGTATGCCTCCCAGGGGGCCATGTATACCCAGGTGCTTTGGCATACTAATGGCGCACAACAACAAGATGCGCCATTAGTAACTTCGGCATACTAATGGCGCACTATTTAATGATGCACCATTAGTATCCTTTGCCATACTAATGGCGCACTGTGATGTGATGCGCCATTAGTATGAATATTAGGTTTTTTTATTTTTTAATTTTCTGTTTTTTTGCACAGGCTACAAAATGTATAATTGGACAGAATATAGACATCACACATCAACAACAGATTCATCGAATACAATAGAAGATTAGTCTCTGAATACAATTCATCATATTAGTCTCCGAATACAATTCATCATATTAGTCTCTGAATTGAAAAGACCGAACAAAGATATAACATTATATTACAAGTCTCGAGACCACGAGTAGCGAGTTTGTCTTCACATTACAAGTCGATATCGATCATCTAAACTACCATCACATAGAAGAGAGCTACGGTCATCACGATGAGCATCATCACAATGAAACTCATCTTCATCCGGTTCCTCCAACGCTCCCTCCCCTCTCCCGCTAGATAGCGGGCGTATCTAGATTCGGCCTCGGTCCTAGTGGTGTACCCTTTGTAACTATTACCGCTGAATCGGTGAACCTGTCTCCGACACTCCTCCCAGTCGTCGTAGACTCCGGGAACCTTACCCTTGTACACGACATACGATGGCATCGTTATGCACTAGCCAAACGAAACGTTAGTACCAATTCACAGACAATACATAAGCATTATATAAGTATGCAACAGAACGATCGGAAGAGAAAAGCAAGACGTTAATAGCATCGATTACATCTAAGTTGAACGACTCTCGAAACCAAAGAGACATACTACAAGTTCATTAAAGTTTAATTATAACATGAGCCAATCGATGTTTCAGAACTAGACACAGCATCACTGCTTTCGACTCGACTCAAGGGACCGGAGCATGGATGAAGCCGCCGTCTATCGTGGGAGTCATGAAATCACGGGCGTTGTCAACCTGCATTTGTAGCATTGTGTCGATGTCACTGTTGGACGGTTGATTTCTGAGGTAGAACTGCCCCGTGGTACGAAGGACATCTTGATGGATGTTTTCTGCAAACTCCGACCGGATGCGAAAGATATCTTGTCTGATGTCCGCGTCCTGGATTGCCGACACGCTCGCGGCCCAATCTTTGAGTTTACTCGGTAGCAGAAGTTGATGATGGTCCCGTACGATCGCCCGCATGTGATGGATGGCGTAGTAGGCACCCTTCTGACCGCCAGGCGGCTGCTTGACGCAGCAGAACGTCGTATTGTGGGAGAACACGTGCTTGCCGTACTTACGAATAGACCTGGTGAAGGTGCCTCCAGATTTGGAGTAGCCGGGGAGAACATCATCAAGAACCTTCTTGACATTTGTGTAGTCTACGTTCGACTGACGGTCCGGGTCGAAATACGTGGCCATGGAATATTTGGGGCTTAGGAGGATGAGCGTGCAATGTGTGTCACTGCAGAAAACACGGAATGTTAAAAGAAAAACGATCGAAATCTAAGAATTCATATGTTACGGGGCGGTTGAGGGGAGGACTTACTCGGGAAAGTAAGGCACGATGAAGTTATCCTTATCTCGGTTTGCCAGAATGACGCCTTCGAGGTAAGAACTCGCGACTTGCCGGTCCCCAGCGCTGCCCATGCTCTTGGCACGCATGTAGATGGGGTCGACTATCACGATGTCCGGGGTCTTGTCGCGAATGATCCGCATCCTCATACTCAGCGAAAATAGCCGAACGAAGGTGTAGTGCAGCGGATGAAGGTTCAACATAGCGTGGATGTCATCAAACCGCAGGACGATCGTACCCCCGATGAAGTTATCCACAAAGCCCTTGCCCTCTGGCACCTTGGCCGCGAAAATCGGGTATGCCACATCCTTCTCTCTGAGACGTTGCTTCTCCAAAGAAAGAACACTATCATGCAGACTCCGCATAGCACCGGTTGCAGCATCGAGCATATTTCTCGGTAGCATCGGCCTACCCGCCACATGCACCCTCCTCATTACATCCTCAGGTGAAGGTGGCCCTTCCTGAGCACGGATCGTACTTGGTGCCGGCTGGCTCGCACCCTTGTTAGTCTTTCTTTTGCGTGCCTTCTTCTTCTCCTGTAATGGGACCGAGTTCTGCTCACAGACCGCCTTCTTGAGTGTGTTGGGGCTGATAATATTTCGCACCTCACCTATCTGAGGCTCGGTGAAGTCGGCAGCTGGAGGCGTCTCCTGAGAGCGGAACGGCAGACGACGCCTGTTGCAACTTGGCTTCTCCGTGGTACCAGCTGGATCGCGCACGTCTTTTGTTGGGTTGGGTGATACGTCCAAAACGTATCTATAATTTCTGCTTGCTCCATGCCACTTTTGGGTGATATTGCTATGTTATTCATACACTTCCATACACTTTTGATCATATTTGGACTAGCCTACTAATCCAGTGCACCCCGGTGCCAGTTTCTGTTTTCGGCTGATTTAGTATTTCAGGTTTTCACATTATGAGAACTGCCAGGAAAAATCCAGAAAAAATATATAAAAAATCAGCGTTCCAGGAGCTACCGTGCGGCCGAAGTACAGTCGGGGGGGACCCACAGGGGCTCCAGGCGCCCTGTGGGCGCCCCCCCCCCCCCCCCCCCC
>LR738715.1:843537975-843557312 GCA_902687465.1 Secale cereale | reverse complement strand
GCGGTTGAGTAGGGGAATCGAGGGTGCGGGGGGTCGGCGGCGGCGGCCGGTGGACCGGGGGGTGCTCGGCGGCGAGGGGGACCGGATCTGGCGAGGTGGGATAGCGATCGAGATGGAGGGGGGTCGAGATCGAGTGTCCATGAAATTTAAAAATATTCATGATAGTTCAAAAAGTGCCCATGAAATACAATTGAGAAATGAAGGCTACGATTTAAATACAATCGATCTTAGCTAGCTATCTGTTCACAATCTTCTTGCCCTTCTTTTTCGCAAATGGAGTTCTTCTGTGGAACGGACGTCCTTTAGGTAGGGTGGTCCTGCTTCTTCTTGTGGTGTATGCTTCTACTTCATCATCGTCGTCATGTTCAATCCTCGGGTCGCCGTACTTGTTGAAGTCTTGCTCATTGGCCACTCCATCCATTCCGATGATCTTCCTTTTGCCTCTCCTCGCGACAACACGACTGGGCTTTGACGGGTCGGTAATGAAGAAGCATTGGTCAACTTGGGAAGCCAGTACCCATGGCTCATTTTTCGCGGTGACGTTTGCGCCCGCGGTCTTGGATTTGGCTTCGGGTATAACGATGGTGGTGAAATACCGGTCTTCTTTTAGGATGCTCTTGGCCCATCTGACACGGAACATCTGGACCTTCTCTCCAGCGTAGCTCAGCTCCCAGATCTCCTCGATCCTTCCGTAGTATCTGTCCTTGTCATTACCAGTGTAGGATTCCATTGTTACCCCAGAGTTCTGATAACCATCGCTCTTCATGTCCGTGGCCTCGGTGTAGAATGTGTAGCCGCTGATATCGTACGCCTCATCGGTCATCAGGTTGTGCTCGGCGCCCTGTGACAAGGCGAATATGAGTTGTTCTTCTGCAGAAGAATCCTCATGTAAAGGGTACGACAGAAGCTTCTGCTTGAACCAACGCGTGAAACATGAGTGGTGCTCTTTGATTATATCTCCGTCCGTCCTCTGTTGGCCTCGGTCATTGTACGTCTTCTCAATAAAGGTTTTGTGCTTTACCACCCAAGGATCGACCACGTCTATGTGTTGTAGCGCGACTAGGTTTTCTCTTTCAAAGTCGGCGAGTTGACCCTCGAAGTCGACATGCATTTCGCGGGGACCCTCACAGTGACCCCATCCAGCGAGCCTGTCGAGGTGCCTGTTGACGGGCAGACCAACGGGGTTCTCGATGCCTAGATAATTCGTGCAGCAGGAGATGCACTCTTCGGTCAGAAAGCCCTTGGCTATGCTTCCCTCTGGACGTGACATGTTGCGAACGTATCCTTTGATGACACCATTCATCCTTTCGAACGGCATCATGCTGTGCAGGAACGTCGGCCCAAGTTGGATGATATCGTCCACGATATGGACCAGCAGATGCACCATAATGTCGAAGAATGCGGGCGGGAAGTACATCTCAAGCTCGCATAGTAACACCACGATCTCTTCCTGTAGCCTTCTGAGTTGCCTCACACCAACAGACTTCCGAGAGATGATGTCGAAAAAGTTGCATAGGCCAAATAGGGTTTCACGGACGTGCGCGTCCATGATCCCACGGACTGCAACTGGAAGTATCTGCGTCATCAGCATGTGACAGTCATGAGACTTCATCCCGCTGAACTTCAGCTTCGCTGGGTCTAGGTATCTGCTTATCTTCCCCGCGTAACCGTAAGGAAGTTTTACTCCTACGAGGCAGGTGAAAAACTGCTCGGTCTCCTCCTGACTTAGAGTGAAGCACGCGGGAGGGTAGTCATTTCCGGTCTTCTTGGCCTTTTTGCCTTTGCGACGACTTTCCGTGTCCTGCTTCGCCTCATCATCATCATCATCATCATGATCATCATATATAGCGTGAAGCTCCTGCCTGATGCCCATTGATTTCAAGTCTGCCCTTGCTTTCGGCCCATCTTTGGTCCTCTCTGGCATGTTGAGCAGGGTACCAAGCAGACTCCCGCACACGTTCTTCGTGATATGCATTACATCAAGGCTGTGAGGCACACGGTGGATCTTCCAGTACGGCAAGTCCCAGAAAACATACATCGTTTTCCATACCTTCAGTAGCGGCTCTGGTGCCTTTCGCTTCTTTCCCGGCTCTGGCACCTTTTGCTTCTTTCCCGACAGTGGGCAATCTTTCCAATTTTTCAACAGCTCGTCTATTTCCTCGCCGCTCCTCGTACGCGGGCGTCCTCGGGGTTCGGTTTCACCATCGAACAGATCCTTGCGTTTTCTCCACAGGTCATCGTCGAGAAGCCACCTTCGATGTCCCATGAACACGGTTTTCGAAGACCCGGGATCTCTATCTAGCTGGCGATACGTTGTGTCATCCATGCACCTGACGCATCCAGAAAATCCGTGGACCACCTGCCCCGCGACATATCCGTAATCGAGATAGTCGTGCACCCTCGTGAGCAGCGCAGCTCTCATAGGGAAATATTCTTTCTCTGCGGCATCCCACGTATTGGTTGGCGTTTTCCACAGCGTGTCAAGCTCCTCTTTCAGCAGCCCCGGATACAGATTGATGTCGTTCCCTGGTTGTTTCGGTCCTTCAATTAGCATACTCATGTGAATGTACTTCCTCTTCATGCACAACCAGGGGAGAAGGTTGTACATCCACACAAACACAGGCCAGGTGCTATGTGTGCTTCTCTGGCTGCCAAACGGATTGACTCCATCGGTGCTCGCGCCCAGCACGATGTTCCTTGGATCGTTCCCAAATTCTAGGTCTTCGAAGTTCAACGCTTGCCACTGGCTCGCATCCTTAGGGTGACTCAGCATCTTGTCTTTTTTATCTATCTCCGGATCATTTGTGTCATCTTCTCGCTTCTTCTCCTCCCTATCCGCGTGCCAACGCAGGAGCTTTGCTACCTTAGGGTCCGCGAAATACCGCTGTAGACGAGGAGTGATCGGAAAGTACCACACCACTTTTCGAGGAGTTTTCTTCCTCTTCTTGTATCGAGTGACGCCGCACACCGGACATATGGTAGACTCCGCCGCGGTGGTTGTCTTGCTACCCTTCCTCATTTCTTGCCCGGCCCCCATGGACAACTTCGTAGTCATCTTCATCACCTTGCCACCGATAGCCATCCATGAAACCATGCAAGAGCAGGTGGTCCCGCACCTGCCCGGAATCCGGGTCCGCAATAAGGCTCTTCAGCTTGCATCTTCGACATGGACATCTTATCTGTGTCTCGTTCTTTTGAAGCATCTCGGCCTTCGCGGACCTCAAAAACCTATTCACGATGCCTTCTGTCATCGTGCGGACCATGGTCGCCTGCGGGGTAGAGCAAAACGATATTTTAGAACCAAGAAAAAATTTGTCATGACTTTCCCTAAAAATAGGACCAAAAAGAATGCTTAATGCCAAAATTCTCGCCGAAGCGAAAATGAATCAACATTCCGGCAAAATATTGGAAACTATCGCATTTCAAATACCGGTACACCTCCAAACACAAACACATATGCAACACCACAAACATATGCAACACCACGAACATACATAGATCTAGCTAGGCCATAAAAAGTGCATGTGCACATTGTTGTAGGGAGAACAACATAAATATAGCTTCCCCCCTTACTTACCTATCAAAACAAGGTAATTTAACCACTTAATTTGAATGAATCTATGGTGGAAATGAGGTGAAAAAGAGGAGGCACCCGAGACAAGGAGGAGGTGGGGAGAATGAAGTGGGGAGAAAGTGAGTGTGGGTAGGAGAGGCTGTCCAAAATATCTTGTTGCTGCCCACTTACTAATGGCGCACCAACTCTAAATGCGCCATTAGTAATCCAGGTTACTAATGGCGCACCTTCTGGTGGTGCGCCATTAGTAGTTTTGCAAAAAAAACATACTAATGGCGCACTGTTCACAGTGCGCCATTACTAGTTTAAACTAGTAATGGCGCACGGTGGAACAGTGCGCCATTAGTAGTTTTGCAAAAAAAGGAATAAAAAATATAATAATAAAAACAACATTAGTGGCGCACTTTCTGACAGGTGCGCCATTACTAGTTACAACTAGTAATGGCGCACTGTGTCTGGATGCGCCATTAGTATGTTTGGACAGGCGCACTAGTTCAAAAAAAAATTGATACTAATGGCGCACCCTGGGCCAGGTGCGCCATTAGTAGTTTCAACTCTAATGGCGTATCAGAAGGTGGTGCGCCATTAGTATATACTAATGGCGCACGGCTTGTCTGGTGCGCCATTAGTGTCAATCCCATCTATAGCCCCTTTTCTAGTAGTGATTGGGGGCACATATGTCCCCCCTGCGCCCCGTCGCGTGGATCCCGCCGCCGCGCTCCGGGAGGCGATGGAGAGAAATGCCCGCGAGGCGCGCGAGGAGCAGGAGGCTGCGGCCCATGAGCGGGCGGAGCCTGATGCTGCCGCCAGGGTGGAGGCTGATGCTGCCGCCAGGGCGGAGGCAGAGGCAGCCACCAAGGCCTAGGAGGACGCCGCCGCCCAAGTCCAGGAGCAGGAGGCGGGCCTCCAGCAGCCGGCGGACCGCACCATCCCCCAGGATACGGGCTCTCTGGAGCCGTCTATCCAAGTGCCGGCTGCTGACGAGCAGCCGGCTCTTAACAATGAAGGAGATGGCCGCGCCGCCATGGAGACGGAGGTGACACCACCCGCGCCGCCTGCTGGGACGCAGGGCAGCCGGCCTGCGGGAGCGGAGGTGCCGCCGACTGAAGGAGTGCTGGTGAAAGGCCCACAGCCGCCCCCCCCCCAAGTTCCTTCCCACCAGCGCCCTGCGAGGGCGGTCTCAGCACCGTGGCGAGTAGAAAGTCGGCGCCGCTAGTTCGTCAACGCCAGAGAACGAAGCTACCAGCGCGGTGCCATCAGGCTGGACGCCCGGAGGCGGCGGTGCGCTGATTGTTGCATCGCGAGACGTCCTCGGCCGCTTCAATTCTCTAGGCGAGGTCGTGCAGACGGTCTTGCGAAAGTTCGTGGCTACACGAACTTCTGTTCGGGTATGTTGACTCCATGTTTTTGCTTTTATTCCTTCAATTTCTTCCGTGGGGGCGCGTCAGCGCACCTACTGGGTGTAGTCCCCGAGTTCCAAGCTGGCTGCTGAGCAGGCGGCTTGGAACTCCAAGGTGTACTTTTTTGGCTAACTTGTTTCTTGTTGCAGGATTACCACAACCTTTGGGTGACTACCTTCAACTCCCAGCATCAGGAGCTGGCGCAACTGTGGACCGCTCTGGCCGATAGCCAGGGTAAGTGTTCCTCTCTTCCTTGCGGGCGTGCGTCAGCGCACCCGCTGGGTGTAGTCCCCGAGTTCTGAGCCAGCTGCTGAGCAGGCGGCTTGGAACTCCAAGGTTGTCTTTCTTGTTGATGTTGATGTTCTTCTTCCTCTCTTGCCAGCGGTTGCGACCAACCTCCGCAACCAGCTGGGGGAGGTTCAGGCGGAACTTGCCGCCAAGGAGCGGGAGCGCGATCTCGCCGCCCAGGATCGTGACCACCTGGCAAAGGAGCTGGCAGACCAGGCGGCGACGCACAAGGCGGAGCTTGGGAAACTGGCGGACGCCGAGCTGCTCCTTCTGGCTGAGTTCGAGACCGAGCGCTCGAACTAGGCCGAGAAGGAGGCGGCTCTCCAAGACGGCTATGGGGCCATTGTAGACATGGTCGACGGTAAGACGCCTGCACTTCTTTCTTGTGCTTGCCGTCTGCTACAGCTAGCTTTCTTTCTTCTGATTCTTTGTCTAGTTTTTGCAGAATTCTTCCCGGACCACTCTGTGGCCGCCAGCCAGGCCATCGAGGCCCAGCGGGACGAGATGCGCGAGGGGGGCTGGGTAATTACGCCCAACGCGCCCAGGACACCCGCCGAACAGCTTCTTGTTGTCAAGGCGCGCCTCCAGCCGGCCCACCGCCTAGTTCGCCGCCTCCAACGCGCTGGTGCCCAAGTGTTGTCCGCCCTCTCACCAGGCGTTCCAGTACTCTACACTCCCAGCCGGACTGCCGACTGGCTGGAGGTGGTCGGCCACCACTTCGAGGCGTGGAAGGGCGCTGCAGCGAGGGCCTGTGCGTGGACTGCCCTGGAATTCGCCAAGGGCTGGTACCCAGAAAGGATCTCGCCCAGCTGAAGACCTTCCGCGTGGAAGCTGAGCCCGAACTGGCTGCAGTGCAAGGGGATCTCGTCAAGCGCGTCGCCTCCCTCGCCGAGTATTTCGACACCGCCATTTTCGTCCCAGAGCTGGATGAGAACGGTCATGTGGTGCCACCTAACAACTTCGGGCTGGACCTGGTAGCGCCGGAGGAGTTAGACGAGGAGATCGCCTCCAGCGACGATGGCGAGGAGGAGGGAGACAGCGACGAAGAAGCCAGCTCCCAGGAGGCGGAGCCGTCTGCTGGCCATCAGCCCGATCGGGCCTCTTCAAGCGGCCCCAGCGAGACGGCGCCGCCTGCTACAGGAGGCGGCCAGGCCGAGACCCATTAGGCGGCTCCCCCAGCAGCTGGCTCCGCCGTGCCACCTGCTCCACCTGCTGCCCCTTAGGCGTCATTCATGTATCTTTTAATTCATGTTTTTTCTTAAGACTTGGTAGGATTAGTCCGAACAATTCCAGCCACTGGGTGTATCAGTAAGTTACTACTGGAAGGCGGCCTTGAAGGCCTTTTTGCTATAAATATTCTCTTAATGTTGCATATGTTTATGCAATTTGCCGGGTTCTGGGATTAGCACCATCCCTTGTTCCTTAGGGCGCTTTTTCTTTTGTTGTCTCCTTTAACTGCCGTCTCGCCAACCAGGCAGCCACTCTGTGGTCTGTGACTGGGTTAGGTACTTAGCTGTTTTCCGGATAGGCAAGTATCCCGCCCTCTTGACTGCGGTGTGGCTAAGCCAGAAGCCAGCTGGACGGCTGCTCAACAGCCGGGCAACTTGTATAAAAGGCCGTCTTGCCCTATGTTTATTTTCCTTAGCCATTTTCCATGTGGGCACCGCTTCTCGCCTTTGACTCCCGCCAGTCGGACAGCCGCGTTCTGCGAGTCCGCGACGGTAGGCGGGAGGAGGCTTGGATGCCATCACATTACTTTTCCGACTGTTAAAGAAAAGTTTTAAACATAGGGCTAGGCGGCCAGTCTTCGGGCCATCTGCTAGGCTCTGGTGCCGGACGAAGGAATGAAAAATACTCATTCACAGCCATAATTCTTATCATATAGATAAAGGGTTGGACAGCCCCCGAGAACTCCTCGGGGGTCCCATTGGTTCTCAAAATAAAGTAGGTAGCGTGACACATACTGTCTTTTAGCTATAAAAGCGACGAAGTAGGTTTGGGTTCCCCGGGCGCTCCGACTCTTTGCCCGGGTCGTCTCTCTTGCGTGCTCTTGGCTTCTGGGCATCGATGAGGTAGTAGGCATCGTTGCCTAGAACCTTGCTGATGATGAATGGTCCTTCCCAAGGAGCCGAGAGCTTGTGATGGCCGGCTGTTCGCTGGATCAGCCGGAGCACAAGGTCCCCCTCGCGGAAGGAACGTGGCTTGACCCGCCGGCTATGATAGCGACGGAGACCTTGCTGATAGATGGTAGACCGGCTGAGTGCTACCAGCTGGGCCTCCTCCAGCAGGTCTACGCCATCTTCTCGTGCTTCTTTGGCATCGGCTTCTGCGTACATGGTGACACGAGGCGAGTCAAACTCAACATCTATTGAGATGACAGCCTCGGCCCCATAGATGACGAAGAAAGGAGTGAAGCCGACTGATTTGTTCGGAGTTGTCCTGAGGCTCCAGAGGACAGACGTCAACTCTTCGATCCAGCAGCCGGCTGATCGTTCCAAAGGTTCGACCAGCCGGGGCTTGATGCCGGACAGGATAAGGCCGTTAGTGCGCTCAACTTGGCCGTTGGACTGTGGGTGGGCAACAGACGCTAAGTCCAGTAGGATGCCCTGTGTTGGACAAAATCGGGCCAATGCGCCTTTGGCAAAGTTTGTGCCGTTGTCGGTGATGATGTTGTGCGGTATGCCATACCGGACTATGATGTTTGCGATGAAGGTCACAGCAGTTGGGCCGTTGAGTTTCTTGATTGGCTTCGCCTCGATCCACTTGGTGAATTTGTCCACTGCTACGAGTAAATGCGTCAGGCCGCGTCGCGCTGTCTTGAAGGGGCCCACCATGTCCAGTCCCCAGACGGCAAATGGCCAAGGGATCGGAATGGTCTTGAGTGCAGAAGCTGGCAAATGTTGCTTGGAACTAAACCACTGGCAGCCATTGCACTTCTTTACCAAGTCTTTGGCGTCGTCCAAAGCAGTCGGCCAGAAGAAGCCGTGGCGGAAAGCTTTGCCAACGAGGGATCTTGAGGCCGCGTGGTGGCCGCACTCCCCTTGATGAATATCCTTCATAATAGCCAGACCCTTTTCTGCTTCCATGCAGCGCTGGAAGATGCATGTTGCACTTCTTCTGACAAGCTCTTTGTTGACTATTGTATATGCTGAAGCTCAGCGTTGAGCTTGTCGTGCCAAAGTATCGTCTGCTGGCAGCTCTCTTCTGAGCAGGAAATTGAGGATTCGCTGTGCCCAAGACGGCGCTGTGACTCCTGTTATTTTTGCCAGAGAGACCAGGGCGGTTGGGCTGGGAGGTGGAGGGCTGGAGTGAGCCGCCTGTTGTGCTTCCGAAGTCCCCGGGCCAGCTGCAGCAGTCCCCGGGCCATCTGCTGGAGCTGGCGTTTCTTGGTCGCCTGCTGGAGCAGTCCTTGGGCCAGGAACCGGCGCAGCGGCTGCTGTGTCGTCTGCTGGAGTTGAAGTATCTAGGCCGCCTACTGGAGCAGTCCTTGGGCCAGGAACCGGCGCAGCGGCTGCTGTGCCGTCTGCTAGAGTTGGAGTATCTAGGCCGCCTGCTGGAGCAGTCCCCGGGCCGTCTGCTCCAGGATCGGCTGGTATGAAGATTGACCCTGACTCTCGTGAAGGCTTGATAGACGGCTTGCGCAGGCATTGGAGGGACACGCCGGCTGGTATTGCTTGGTGGGTGGAGCCAATTCGTGCCAAGGTGTCGACTTGCACATTGTCGGCTCATGGCACGTGGAGGAACTCGCAGCCGTCAAAATGCCCACTGATCTGCTGGACAAGGAAACGGTAACTTGCCATGTTTGCGTCCTTGGCGTCCCAGTCCCTAGAGGACTGCTGGACAACCAAGTCTGAGTCACCATAGCACAACACTCGGCGTATGCCAATCTCTTTGGCCATCCGGAGCCCGTGAATGAGTGCCTCATACTCGGCCACACTGTTGGAGGCGGCAAAGTGGATTTGCAGGGCATATTTGAGCTTGTCTCCTTTGGGAGAGGTGAGGACGACGCCGGCTCCCAGGCCAGTGCGCATCTTTGATCCATCAAAGTGCATCCGCCAATGGGTTGAATCTGGAGCAGGCGGCAGGTACTGGGTCTCGGCCCAGTCGACGAGGAAGTCAGCCAAAGCTTGCGATTTGATGGTGGTGCGGGGCTGCTAGAAGATGGTAAAGGGGGCTAGCTCAATGGCCCACTTCGCCTCTCTTCCTAAAGCATCTCTGTTGCCCATGATTTCAGCAAGCGGGGCCGTTCAAACGACCATGATCGGGTGCTCTTGGAAGTACTGCTTGAGTTTCTTGGCGGTGAAGTACACGACGTAGCACATCTTCTGGTAGTGGGGGTAATTCTGCTTGGAGGCTCACAGCACTTCGCTCAAGTAATAGACCTGCCTCTGGACAGGCAAGGCTCGGCCGTCTTCTGGCCGTTCAACCACAATCGCAGTGCTGACAACCCGGCTGGTGGCGGCCATGTAAAGGAACATGGGTTCCTTGTTTGTTGGCGCCGCCAGGACAGGCGGCGTGGACAGCACTTTCTTGAGCTGCTGGAAGGCTTCGTCCACCTTGTCGTTCCACTCAAAGCAAGTGGTTTTCTTCATCAGTTGGAACAGTGGGGGTGCCATCTCACCCAGCCGGCTGCTGAAACGGCTGAGGGATGCCAGGCACCCGGTGAACTTCTGGACGTCTCGTATGCAAGTTGGTCTCTCCATTCTCTCGATGGCCTTGATCTTTGTGGGGTTGCACTCGATGCCGCATTCAGATACCAGGAAGCCAAGGAGCTGGCCTACTGGTACCCCAAAGACGCATTTCTCTCGGTTTAGCTTGATCTGAAGGCGGCGCAGGTTCTCGAAGGTCTCTTGGAGATCCTCCAAGAGAGTTCCCCTCTTCTCCGTCTTCACCACGATATAACCCACGTAAACGTGGGCGTTTCTACCAAGTTGCTTGAGGAGACACTTCTGCATGCAACGCTAAAAGGTGGAGCCGGCATTCCTAAAGCCGAACGTCATGGTCAGGTAGCAGAAGGCCCCAAATGGTGTGAGGAAGGCGGTCTTCAGACGGCCTGCCGGATCGAGTTTGATCTGGTGGTATCCGGAATAGGCATCAAGGAATGACAGCAGCTCGCATCCGGCTATGGAGTCAATCACTTGATCTATTCGCGGCAGAGCAACCGGATCCTTAGGGCAAGCTTTGTTGAGGCTGGTGTAATCAATGCACATGCGCCATTTGTTGTTCTTCTTCAGCACTAGGACTAGGTTTGAGAGCCACTCAGGATAGAACACCTCCATAATTAAGCCGGCTGCTAGCAGGCGGGCGACCTCTTCTCCAACAACTCTTCTTTTTTATTCTGACAGGCGGCGGAGTGGCTGCCTGACAGGCTTCACATCTTCTCTCACATGTAGCTTGTGCTCGGCAAAATCCGTCGGGACACCCAGCATGTCTTTGGGGACCATGCAAAGATGTCCCGATTCTCACGGAGGAAATCGACGAGCTCGCTTTCCTATTTGCCGTCTAGGTTTGACCCTATGACAGCAAATCCCTTTGGGTGAGATGGGTCCAATGCAATCTTCTTTGTCTCCTTGGCCGGCTGTAACGAGCCTTGCGGCTCCGCCTCCCTAGGGTCGGTTGGTATGGTTGGCTGCTCGCCAGCCATTGCCACCAGTCGCTCCAGGCGGCGCTTTTCTTCAGCCACGACAAGGGACTCGGCCAGACGGCTACTAGAAGTTGCACATGCGATGGAGTTCTCATAGTCCCGGGCTATGGTGATTATTCCTTTGGGACCCGGCATCTTCATCTTGAGGTAGTCGTAATGGGGTACTGCCATGAACTTTGCTAGAGCTGGCCAGCCCAAAATCACGTGATAGGGACTTTCCAGGTTCACCACTTCAAACCAGACCGACTCCCGCCGAAAATGCTTCTTGTCACTAAACATGACATCAATCTTGGCCTTGCCGATTGGTGAGAAAGAGAGGCCTGCACAATGCCGTGGAACACAGTCCTGGTAGGCTAAAGCTGTTTTTCTTTGATGCCCAACTTCTCCATGGTGTCACGGTACATGATGTTGATGCTGCTGCCGCTGTCTACCAGCACTCGGGAGAAACGACATGCCCGCCTGTCGGTGAAGAGAGTTGCATCCAGGACCAAGGCATAAGCTCCTGTGGAAGGCATGACAGTTGGGTGATCCTCACGGCTCCAGCTGACGGGCCTTTCAGATGAGTGCATGAATTCTGGGGCTTCAATGGAAACGGTGTTGACTTCTCTGCGCTGCTGGCGCCGGCTGTGCCTATCGTCTGCTTGGCTTATGAAGACGACGTAGGCTCCATTCTCTTCCGGGAACACGTCCTGGACCTGGCCACCCGGACGAGCAGTCGGTGGATTGGGAGGAGGGGCCGCCTGCCCAGCAGGCGGCTGTGGCAAAGCTTCCCCTCTGCTAATCCCCGTGAGCCAATGGCACTTTCATGTGGTGTGATTGGAAGGCTTCGCGCCGCTGTGAAACTTGCAGGGGCATCTAGAGCTTGATCGAAGGAGAAAGTAGGCTACCAGGCTGGCTTGCCGCCCTTCTGTCGTTTGGGTCCTGCTTGTGCCTCTGGCTGCTGGCCATCAACTGCTGCCACCAGCCGGCTGTTGGTAGCCGGCGCGTTTGTCTTGCGCTTGTGATCATTGGGCTGCGGGAGCCGACTGGACTCTCCAGCCGGTGTTTTGGGAGCTGGGGGAGCCATTTTTTCAGAGGCATCTACTTGCAGCTCAGACTTCATGGAGGAGTCGGTAGTGGCGTATTTGTCTGCTATGCTTAGCAGCTCGTCCAGCATGGCGGGCTCGTCACAGAGGAGTTTCTGTTTGAGCAAGGTGCGTTCTCTACACCCGGCCATGAAGTACTCGATGGCTTGTACCTCGTGCACTCCCTCGCAAGAGTTGTGCAGCTCTGCCCAACGTGTCAGGTAATCACGAGCCAACTCATTTGGGCCTTGAACACATAAGGAGAGCTAGCGTGGCTTGGGAGGACGCTTGTAGGTGCTGGTGAAGTTGCGGGTGAAGGCGTCGGTGAAGTCCAACCAGCCGTTGATGCTATTGGGCTTCAGGCTGTTTAACCACGTCCGGGCCATGCCCTCGAGCATGAGTGGCACGTACTTCACCGTAACACGCCTGTTGCCGGTTGCTATGCTGATAGCCGTGGAGTAGTCCACCAGCCAGTCCTCTGGGTTTACCGATCCGTTGTACTTGGGGGTATCTCTGGGGAGTGAGAAGCCCTTGGGGAAAGGCTCATTACAGATGCGGGGGACGAAGCAGGCTGGGCCGAGGTCGTCTTCTTCTTTGACCGCCTGGGACCGAGCCTGCCGGTCAAGGCGGTGCCGGGCGTCATTCTCCCCGACTCCCTCACGGCGGCCCAAACGGCCTGCTAGAGAGGGGTGGTCGACAGGCGGAGGAGACACATACCTTTCCTGGCGAGGAGGAGGCGGGCGTTCCTCTCGCCGCTCTACAGCCCTTGGGCGGCCGTCTCGATCGCGCTCGATGGTGATGCGAGTCCGCCGGCTGCAGCTAGCAGCCAGCTCTGAGTCACGCCGGTTGTGGGCACTGACTGTTGGAGAGCGGGACGTGGCTCCTTGCTCCCGCCGAAGGGGTCGATTGTCTGCCTGCGCGCCGGCCTCTGATTCCCGGCGACGGGCTTCCTGCTACGCAGCAGCCGCGTCGAGGAGCTGGCGGGCGCCCTAAGTCATGCAGCAAAGCTCGTCTCCCTCCAAGTGGCCCAGCTCATCGACTGCCGCCTGGGAAGCCCTTAGGTTTTCCGATGGAGTGGGGTACACGGGTCGTGGCGCCCCCAGCATGTCTACCAGCACTCTGCCACGGTCGCGAACGGCACCAGCCCAGCAGGGCTTGTCAGCAGCCGGCGTGCCGCCTATGTCACGGTCCATCTCGCGACGGTAGGCTTCAGTGAGGCGTCGGCAGGCAGCCATCTTGTTGGCGCTGTGGAGGAGCGAGACGCGGAGCGCCTCCAATGCCGCGCCGTCTGCCCCCACAGCGATGGGAGCGGAGAGGCTCTGCATGGCTGCCTGCAACGGGTCTTGGCCCGATCCGCCGAAAGGCTCGTCGTGGCTGATGGCCAGCACTTGCGTGATGGTGCTGACAGTACTGCCGCAGGCTACGACGGGGAGGGGATCGTCGATGATCACCACGTGCTCGGGAAAGGGATCGACGGACGCCGCGTCGAGGTCGATGATCATGTCAACTGGTGGGTCAGAGGATCCCACGGACTCCATGTCGGCGGCGCGCTCGTCGATGATGTGGAGCTTGTCTAGGAGCTCGATGATGCAGCTCTCCGGAGCAACTGGCTCTGTGGCCGGAGAGGGCTAGTCATGGATGTTGACGCCGACGAGATGGTCGGCGAATCCGCTAGCGGCGCATGCGGCCTCAGCGCCGCGAAGCATCCCCGTATCCACGCCTGCGGGCGTGCCGGGCTGGCTGTGCTCGCCAGGAAGGAACAAAGTTCTTGTCCAGAACATGTCTCCGGACGACGGTGCACCTTGCCCCACGGTGGGCGCCAAATGTCGGGGTTTTGGTGCGACATATGCCAACAGATGGCTTATCATGCATGGGGACAATAGAACATCAACGGGCCCTGGAAGCGGGATAAGGCAAAACTTAGGACGCCTGCGAATCTTACCCAGGTTTGGGGCTCTCCGTGGAGATAACACCCCTAGTCCTGCTCTGCGGGGACTCCATGACTAATGTCAATAGAGTAGCTACAAGGATGCTCCTTGAGCTGTGTCGTCTAGAGGAGGAAGAAGGGCAAGGCTAGCTCTCTACCTTTGCTCTAGGGAATCGGGATGATGGCTAGGGTTTTTCCCTATTCCTCTCTATGTGTCTCTCTTCTCCTAAGAATTCAACCCCTCCACATGGAGGACCCTGGGGGGTTTATATAGGCCTAGCCCCCAGGGGTAAACTGGTAATCCAGGCGGAATGGCACCCAACTGTCAGCGTCTTCGGGTGTAGGCCTCTCCGCCTGTCTGCTGGGGCCCGCCGTCTATGGGCCCTTGTGATTGCCTTTCACTGTAGGCGCTCCACTGCTGACGGCAGCATCGTCAGAAGGGAAGTGGCTACAGTGCCGCCGTCTCCTGCCGTACACTGCCACCACGTCATGTCTTGTCACCTTGGTGAGGTTAAGACTCCTAGAATTCGGTGGGCCGCCTCCTACCAGGCGAACCATCTCCCCCGGCCGCCTGCTAGGGGCCGCTTGTCTCTGATTCACCCACTGGCCGGTGGGGCCGGCCGCCTACTGGCCCCGCCGTCTGTGGGTAGTGGGATCGTGGCTTCCTCTGACTAAGGCTTGGTCACTGGCAGCATGGCTATAGTGATACGCCGCTTAAGAGGCTCCCATACGGTACGCATTCACTGTAGCCATGCCCTTATATATTCTCTAAGGACATGCTCAACTGTAGCCATGCCTTAGCTGTGTCGTGGTCCCCCAGCACGCGTGCCGAGGGAGAGGCGTAGGACCGTCTGCTAGCTGCTGGCTATGGAGCTGCCGCCTGTTCAGGCCCCAGCCACCTGCTGGCAGCCGACTCCTGGGGTAAACCGTCCCAGGAGGCGGCCCGATGAGCAAGCGGCCGGGGGATAACAGGCAGCCCCCAATTGTCTTCAAATACCATGGGTGGTCGATGAGGACACCCATGGTCAATATCTCCGACAATGTCGCACACGTCAGCGAAAGGAGAGGGACATGAACAGCGTGGTAGAGCGTCTCCACTTCTGGGTCGGAGACCACAAGTAGTAGTACTACTGTACTAGTGGTATGAACGATACAAAGTGCGATCCAGAGAGAAAGACACGTCTAGTTGGAAGGTCTCGGGGCATACACGTAAACAAATATAAAACCTAACATGTGCCTCCAATTAATATAGTAGTAGTAGAGTACTTAGTCACGTAATCCATAACATCGCCGAGCATTGCACGTACAACATTTAGTGGTAGTAAGAGACAAATCCCTATATGCCATGCATGTTCATACTATTTGTGCCTTTCTACTTCACTTACGGCGCTACGTTACACAGGTTCGCACGTCCACTCCTGGGTACATGTCCGTCTCGTAGTTCCAGTCCTACGTGTTCTTCATATAGATGGAAAGATCCTTGAATGACACGTGCACCTTGATGCTAGATGTGTCGCGTGTTGGCAAAAGGATGAACAAAGCTCATGTAAAAAATAGAGTGGAAGAACATAGATTCCCGACGACCAAGAAGGAGCAAGGAACCTCGGGGTGGAGCGTCTGCACTCATAATATTTTATATTATTCAGCAATATAAAATCAACCAATCATCTCCATAGTGGATTGGAAGAGTACGAAACACGGTAGCCTAGTGTAGTTACATCATACTAGTACATGGCTAACCCACGCTATCACCATATTTCTTGGCTTTCGTGCGACACCTATCTCTAGTAATCCAGCAGCCCGTATCGCATCTCTCTCCTCGTCTCTCTCAAAGTGTGGCGGGCTGGCGTTTTTGCCATCTATTGAGGTCGGTTAACTCATCACATGTTAGCGACATGCCAAGAGCATTCTAAAAAAATTCCTTTCACGTTCCGTTTTCAAAAAGAAAAAAATACTTTCACGTACGAATTTGAATGTATGCTTTGAGCAACTTGCATGTCCTATACTGCTCCTATTTGGATACTCTAACTTAGCTAGAGGTTAGACTAACTGATGACTAACCCTGAACTAACTATAGCCAAAGAGGTGTTAGGTGACCGGGTTATATTGACAATAAATGCACTTGATGGAGAGAGAGAGAGAAGTGATTTTTCAGTGGTCCCAATGAGAACTATCTCCAGTTAGCACCTCTTGGGTGGGATAGTTTTTTTTGTGGGTTCGATGCAACTTGCTCCAATTTTAAACCTCATGCTTGGATTCTTTAGGGTTATTTGAGCCCCAACTAGCTCAAACTAACTCTAACCCATGGATATAAACAGGGACTATGGCCAGCCTCGACGCGGAGCAGTCGGTGCACCGGGAAGCGACGCTCTCTCGGCCGTCGCGTGCTACCTCTTGAGCTTGCGTTGTATTCCCTAGAAGAGGAAAGGGAGATGCAGCACAGTAGCATAAGTATTTCCCTCAGTTTTTGAGAACCAAGGTATCAATCCAGTAGGAGACCACATGCGAGTCCCTCGCACCTGCACAAACAAATAAGAACTTCGCAGCCAACGCGCTAAGGGGTTGTCAATCCCTTTACGGTCAGTTACGAAAGTGAGATCTGGTAGAGATGATAGTTTATATTTTTGGTATTTTTAGTTTAATAAAACAGCAAATAAAACCGGTAAAAGTAAACTAGATGTAGATTGATATGTTGAGAATAGACCCAGGGGCCATAGTTTTCTCTAGTGGCTTCTCTCATGATAGCAATGTTCTACGACGCGTAAACAAATTACTGGCGAGCAATTGATAGAAAAGCGAATAATTATGAGACTATCTAGGCATGATCATTGTATATAGGCATCACGTCCGAGACAAGTAGACCGGCTCCTGCCTGCATCTACTACTATTACTCCACACATCGACCGCTATCCAGCATGCATCTAGTGTATTGAGTTCATACGAACAGAGTAACGCCTTAAGCAAGATGACATGATGTAGAGGGATAAACTAAAGCAATATGATATAAACCCCATCTTTTTATCCTCGATGGCAACAATACAATATGTGCCTTGCTGCCCCTACTGTCACTGGAAAGGACACCGCAAGATTGAACCCAAAGCCAAGCACTTCTCCTATTGCAAGAACTATATATCTGGTAGGCCAAACCAAACCAATAATTCGAAGAGACTTGCAAGGATATTATGAGCACACATAAAAAGTTCAGAGAAGAACCAAATATCTTTCATAGATAACCTTGATCATAAACTCACAATTCATCGGATCTCGACAAACACACCGCAAAAAGAGATTACATCGAATAGAACTCTTCGAAGACCGAGGAGAACTTTGTATTGAGATCCGGAGAGAGAGAAGAAGCCACCTAGATACTAGCTATGGACCCGAAGGTCTGTGGTAAACTACTCACAACTCATGGTGAGGGCGATGATGATGATGATGAAGGCCTCCGTGATGGATCCCAATCCGGTGGAGCTCCGGAACAGGCTCCAAGATGGGATCTCCACGGGAACTGAAGCTATGGCGGTGGAATTAGTGTTTTCTCTTTGTTCACGGAGTTTCTGGGGTACGTGGACTTATATAGGAAGAAGGAGGGCACCGGGGGCCACTTGAGGAGGCCTCGAGGCAGGGGGCGCGCCCCCCACCCTCGAGGGCGGCTCCTCGATCCTTTGACGTGGTTCTCAAGCTTCATGTGCGTGATTTTCTCCAAAAATATCTCTCATGAAGGTTTCATTCCGATTGGACTCCGTTTGATATTCTTTTTCTACAAATCCCTGAAATAGGCAAAAAACAGCAATCTGGACTGGGCCTTTGGGTTGGTAGGTTAGTCCCAAAAATGATATAAAAGTGAATGATAAAGCCCATTAAACATCCAAGACTTCATAAATAATAGCATGGAACAATCAATAATTATAGATACGTTGGAGACGTATCATCGCGCCGCTTCAAAGCCGGCGCCAGTGAGAGGTCGCCTCCGCTCTGGCCGGGCATTAATGCGGCACTGACGCTCTGCGGCGACGCTGACCGTTTCACCGGGAAGCGCGCGCTGGCAAGGGAGTATAGGTTTTGAACGGTTTCATGTGTAGTACTGGTAGTTTGCAAAACTACTCAATTATTGCACTCGGTTTCCTAAGAAATTGTGGTAAAAAACGTTACTCCACATCCCGCTTCCCTTCTCCTTCCTCTTCCGCCGCCTGCTCACGTCCGTGGGAAGCGATCGGTCAACCCTTATATAGGAGTGCTAGCACAAAAAGATGCCTGCATGACCACTAAAATTTCCAGATTAAAGAGCCGCTCCGGCGGGAGTATGGCGTATGTTGTTACCTTCGGCCGGGCCATGGCTACCGGGCAACGGCGACCAGAGAAGAGGCAGCGGGAGTGGAATGAATGCAGCTACTGTTTGGGTTCGCCGTCCGGCTTAAATAAATGCGCAGCATCACGTGTACCCGCGGGTGCACAAATTGTAACATACGTGTCTGCTTAAGTGGCGTCACGTAACTGGTGTGTGTGAGAGAGATATTCTGAGAGAGAGAGAGTGCGTGTGTGCGACTCTACTCTTTGCACATGTACTCAACCTTTTGCATCGGGATATAAGTATAATGGTATTTACTTTAGCTAGTGATTTACGTGGCCATGTTAACGTGGTTGTGTAAAAAAATGTCACTTCCTGCTCGTGATTTGCGTTATATAATTACAAGCAAGATGCTCGTGCATTGCAAGGAACATCAATATGCATTTTTTTTACAAAACACATGTTGTGATTTACCCATGCAGGAGTAATCCCATGTGTAAAAACTAATGATATTTCGAGAATTTTATCGGAAAACTGGTATCTCGAGAATGTCCTCGAAAAAATGAAAGATGGGAGATAAGGTGAGAAGTAGTGGAGCGTGGTGGTGACTGGTGGTCGGAATGGGCGGAGGCATGTGGATTGACAGCGCCGGCAGGCGGCAGCGGCCACCATGCTAGATTGTTCCGGAGACTTTCTTTTTCAATTGCTCAGCAATGAGGTGTGGGAGATAAGGATGTGGACAGAGGTGCGGCTATCTTTTGTAATATTATCTTAGTTTGCTTTCTATCCATCAGATATAGATCAGACGGTCTAAATTACAAGATGGCAGGCACACCATCATCGCCAACTCGGTTTTTTATAAGGGTACAAATGATAATTTTGCTAACTACTAAAGTAAAGTGGAATTTGTCCATGTTATACAAGTAAATTAAGGTGATTGTTTATCATACGGGTAAGGGTGGATGAAGGGTGGTAGGAACAAATGCTCCGCCTAGAGCATGTGTGTGTGAGATGGAGTCTCAGTGTGTGTGTGTGTGTGTGGGAGAGAGAGAGAGAGATGGAGTCTTAGTGTGTGTGTGTGTGTGCGCGTGTGTGTGTGATGGAGCCTTACTGTGTGTGTGTGTGTGTGCGTGTTTGTGTGTGTGCGTGTGT
>LR738715.1:843518461-843537786 GCA_902687465.1 Secale cereale | reverse complement strand
TGTGTGTGTGTGTGTCACGAGGTACTCGGTGGCGGTAATTTAAGTGTGCGTGGCTTCATTATAGAGAGGTGATGCGTATGGAAGAGGCCACCAACGATGGGGTGCGAGAGAGAAAATGCCCGTAGAGAGGAAGAGAAGGTGTGCGCGCGTGAGAGTAGTCGACATCGAGAGAACGTGTTTGTTCGAGAGACACCGAGGAAGACTACTATATATCGATGGTGCATGTAGGCGGGAATTAAACGAAGGGATGGACTTATTGGTTTCGGGGATATAGGGGAAGAGTGAGAGGGGGGTAGCTACAAAGAGATTGTTAAGTGTGAGTGTGTGTTTTACCCATCCAGGCGGAAGTTATGTGCACACAAGAAGAGAACGATTCGATGTGGTGTTAGGGTTGAGGGTAATTAACTACGTATGGAGACATAGAGACCTTCAACGTGCATGTGTGAGAGGTATACATGCATGCGCATGATCGAGATAAAAGAAAGAAGACATAAGTCATAAGCTAACATCAACGGCATGGGAGAGACGGATCGGTATGACAATATGCATGCATGCAAGAATGCAGGGAAGAAGGCCCGACAATAGAGCATGTGTTTTTGTCTTTAAGAGATAATGGCGTGGGCTGGAGCATGCATCTATGGCGAGCAGAGGGAGTGAGTCACAACGATTGTGCAAAAGAGATCAACCTATAAATGAAAGAAGGTTGATGGAGAAACAGATAAATAGAAAGCTAAAGATGCTAGCTAGTGTGCGTTAGAGATAGGAGTCAAGTGGATCAGAAGGCTGAGTTATGGGTGTGGGTGTGAGAGAGATGAAGAAGGGGTGCATGTGACTCACATATCAAATAAATATCAGAGCGAAATGAGATCCCGAGAGACAGAGTTTTGTGTCTGCGAGAGAGAAAGATATTTCAAAACGAGAGTGATAGCTAGAGAAACATACGAGGGAACGCAAGATATCTCTAGGGAGAGAGAGTGTGTGTGTGAGCGGCATACAAGAGAACAGTGGAGAAATATGAGACCCTGGGAGACAGAGTTTGTGTTTGTGTGTGAGAAAGAGATATTTAAGAGGAAGAGTCGTAGGTTCTCATACCTAAGGAGCGAAAGACATCTCTGTGTGAGGGATGTGCGAGTGGCACACAGGGGAATAGTAGAGAGAAATGAGACCCCGGAAGACAAAGTTTTGTGTTTGTGTGAGAGAAAGAGAGTCCACATGGCGAATCATAGTTAGAGACACATAGCAGGGAGCGAGATATACTTAGAGAGAGATAGAGTGATGAAGGTCGAGGGAGAGACTACCTTCAGTGTGTTACGAAGATAAAAGATCATTGTCGACATACAGGTAGCACGAGAGATACCTGAGAGACGATGAACGCGTATAGGTCTAGAGAGATAGTCCTATATAAGCATGAGTGATAGTTATATGAGACGAATATCTGGATAAAATGGGATTCAAATATTTAAACTGGAGATCACAACATCGATAATATCATAACGCAAATTATTGTATCAAACATGCATATTCATTTGAATTTGGGGACACGTGTAATGTTATATAGTTTATCAATATTGGTGATCCATAGATTCTTTAATTAGAAACAATGCATGATTTATATGCCATTAATGACTAAACGGGATTACACTATATGTTACGTGTGTGAAACACATTATACATGTTTGAGAAGTAAAAAAAACCCGCATGAAACACACATTAATTGGAGACAGTTAGCGAGGAATGCATACATTGGATTACAACATAAAGTGGTTTCAAATAATTGAAAATCCAAATTGATGGATACAACCTTATGAATCTGAGATCATGCCATTTGTAAACCATATATATGTATAAAGGGTGTTGTGCTTTTGAAAGTATATATAAAAATGATTTATATAGAATTTTATTCCAATCAAAAATGAATCTCGCCTGAAAAAAATAGAATGCAAACGGGATTCGAATTGAGTTGGCACGGTAAACGTGCACTCTGCAAAACTTGAACGAAGCGGGGAAAGTCGCAGTAACAGCCTGAAACGAAAATCTGCGAGATGGAAATTACTACTGCCTATCCCTACCACGCAAAGCCTATCTGCTCGATTTCTATAGGTTTCGATAGGGGTAGGTTTGTAATTTCACTCAAACGTGACATAACCGCCTCTCACCCGGATTCATACACGGTGGGCGCCAAAACACAGTGTGTCCTCGGCAGAAATTGAATCCCTCCCCGATTCATACACGATGGGCGCCAAAAAAAAACTCTCGTCGGCAAATATTCGGTGTATGCGAGATTACCGTCCTATCCCCAACCGACTAATATTGCTGTGATGTAGGAAATTTGAAACGGGGGCTTAGTTTGTAAATTCCCTTGCATTTCAGACAAGCGCGCCCTACAGACATGGTTCCCCCCTTCCTCTGCACCTCCATTTCCCCATTCGTACTCCGTGGGTGCCAAAACACCCTCTCCACCCCAGCCTCCTCCGTCCGCCACCCCATCCACGGCCGTCCTCCTCCACCATGCCAGAGCTGATACCCCGACGCCGCTGTCCATTACAAGAGATCGACCTCTCTCATCCACGGCTTTGGACCGGGATCCTTGCATCCCGTCCTCTCCCTTCATCCCCGTCGTCATCCACCTTGCCGGCGCCGCTCCTACGACCGTCTCGTTGATACGTCCAAAACGTATCTATAATTTCAGCTTGCTCCATGCCACTTTTGAGTGATATTGCTATGATATTCATACACTTCCATACACTTTTGATCATATTTGGACTAACTTACTAATCCAGTGCACCCCAGTGCCAGTTTCTGTTTTCGGCTGTTTTTGTATTTCAGGTTTTCACGTTTCGAGAACTGCCCAGAAAAATACAGAAAAAATATAAAAAATCAGCGCATCGGGGACTCCACTGCTTCCGAAGGGGAGCCTGGGGGGCCATAGGGGGCCCAGGCGCCCTGTGGGCGCCCCCCCCCCCCCTGGGCCGCGCCGGGGGGGCGCCTCGGCACCCCGAGAGCCCCCCGATGCCCTACTTTGGCAGATATTTAAAGGGTCCCCCGTAACCCTTGAAACAAGACCTTTTTTCGCGATCCATCTCTGTTCCGCCGCCGCCGCCGCTTCCAAGATCGGGAGCACCAGGAGAACTCTTCCCGGCACCCTGCCGGAGGGGAGGATCACCACCGGGAGCTTCTCCACCACCATGGACGCCTCTCGGATGACTCGTGAGTAGTCTCCCTTGGACCATGAGTCCATGACCAGTAGCTATGTGATGTTCTCCTCCCGTTCTTGTGCTTCACTAATTAGTCCTCGTGAGCTGCCCTACATGATCGAGGCACCTATGTAATCCTTGTGTTGTTGCTATGTTGAGTTTGCTGGGATCCGATGGATTATGAGATTATGTTCAGATTGATCTTGAGTAATATATTTGATTCACCTCTTTTATATTTTAGTTCATAAGTAATTCTTGCATGTTCTCCGTTGTTATTTATTGCTTTGGCCGAGTAATAGGTAGTGAGTCCAAGAGGGAACGTTATGCTCGATTGTGGGTTCATGCCCCTCGATGACTAGCTTGAGTGACAGAAACATGAGTCTAGGGGATGTGTTGGTGCCACAAGGGGGAAATAAACGGTGCTTGTGCCCGCGGGTGCAAGGATTGTTTAATTTACGCAAAGTTCTTTTAATGCAGTTGTCTGTTGCATTGAGTTTACACTATGGGTGGGACTCGCAACTTAATACCAGCGAGATGTTCTGGATAGATATCTCAAGGTGGATGATTAGTAGTAGATATTGATGGATTTCGGTCTACTTACTTTGGCGTACCGCCCATGCTTTGAACCTCAACCTTTCTTGCAATGTAGTCAGCATTGGTTTGCGTTCGTGGTCCTGTCAATTGCCCAGCTGTAATTTGTTACCTCGCATAGCTGTTTTATCGTCTTTTGGGAGCGAGACTTCACTAGTGAACATCATGTGACTCCGGTCCATATTACTATCATTGCTCACATACACTATTTACTTTTCGCTATTTTATTTACTATTGCAAATTACTATCTATCATCACTATCATATTGCTTTTAACCCTTTGTGAACTACAAGGCCGGAGAGATTGACAACCTCTCTGTACTCGTTGGGAGCAAAGTTATTTGTATCTGTGTGCAGGTCCACGTTGATTGCTAATTGCGCCATTAGCAGTTGACACCTACCTGTTGAACCTAGGAGTCTCTGGGGATTCGATCCTTGGCATCTTTGCTAAGGGAAAACACTTCTACTTACTGCATCTTACACCTTCCACTTGGGGTAATCCAACGAGGGGTTCGAGGCCCATCAAGGAGTATTTTCTGGCGCCGTTGCCGGGGACTCCACTCTTCAGGATAGGGGAGTTGCATGCTATCTTTTACCTTTGCTTATTAGTCTTGTTAGTTTACCTTTCATTATTTGCTTTAGTTCCTTTTTATCGAAAATCGCAAAAATTGTTATCTTGCTTGCTTGCTACTATGGGTTCCACCGAGACCACCAAGTTGTGTGACTTCACTAGTCACAACAACGATGACTTTATTAGCACACCTATCACTACACCTGCCACTTCAGCACCTTCATATGAAATTAAACCTGCTTTACTTAACTTAGTTATGAGAGAACAATTCTCCGATGCTGGAGATGATGCTGCTTTACACTTGAACAACTTTGTAGAACTTTGTGATATGCAAAAGTACCAAGAAATAGATGGTAATATTGTTAAGCTTAAGCTTTTTCCTTTCTCCTTGAGAGGAGGAGCTAAAATTTGGTTTCAGTCTTTGCCTAGAAATAGCATAGATTCATGGGACAAGTGCAAAGATGCTTTTATCGGAAAATACTATCCACCTGCTAAAATTATCCAACTTAGAAGTAACATCATGAATTTTAAACAATTGGATAATGAACACGTTGCCCAAGCCTGGGAACGTATGAAGTCTCTTATCAAGAACTGCCCTACTCACGGTTTGACTACTTAGATGGTTATCCAAACTTTTTATGCAGGCTTGAACTTTACCTCGCGGAACTTGTTAGATTCGGCCGCGGGAGGAACTTTTATGTCAACTACACTTGTTGCTGCCACAAAGCTTCTAGATGAGATGATGACCAACTATTCCCAATGGCACACCGAACGCGCTCCAACAGGTAGGAAGGTAAACTCTGTCGAGGAGATTTCCTCCCTTAATGAAAAAGTTGACTTGATCATGTCTCTACTTTCGAAGCAATCAACTGTTGATCCTCGTGATGTTCCTTTAAATTCTTTGATTTCTCAAGAACAAGTAGATGTTAACTTTATCTCTAGAAATAATTTCAACAACAATGCTTATAGGGGTAACTTTGGTAACAATTCTAGACCGTTCCCCTCTAACTCTTATGGGAACAACAATGCTTATCCTAATACCAAGAACTCCAACACTGAACTAGAGAGCATGCTTAGAGATTTCATCACTACCCAAAAAGCCTTTAATAAGAATGTAGAAGAGAAACTACATAAACTAGATGATCTTTCTTTTAAGGTAGACCACTTAGCCAATGAGTTAAAATTGCTAAAAATTGAAACTTCTTCTCTTAAGGAGAAGGAAGTCATCCCTATTAATGCTACTCAAGTGCAAATCAATGAAAACATTAGGATGATGGCTAAGCTTAAAGAGAGATGGGCTAGAGAAAGGGAGGAAGAGGAAAGAATTAAGACCCTTCCTACCCACCACACTGTTGCTACTATCCAAGTTATTGAGAATGTTCACACTCTTAGCACCCAATGTACTCCTGGTCCCAATGGACCTATTAATGGTGATGCTATGTCAACTACCAAACAGGTGAGCCTTAAGGACACCACTACTACCTTACTTGATGCTCGTGACCTTGATTTTGATAATTGCACTCTTACAGAAGTTATTGATTTCCTTCACAAGATGTCTAGAGATCCCCGCACTAGCACGCTTAACCTTGCCTTCACAGAGCATATCACTAATGCTCTCATCAAAGCTAGGGAGGAGAAACTTAGAGTAGAAGCCTCCATACCTAGAAAGCTAGAGGATGGTTGGGATCCTATGATCAAAATTTATTTGAATGACTTCTCTTGTTATGCATTATGTGATGTTGGTGCTAGTACTTCTGTTATGCCCAAAACGATATATGATATGCTTAAATTGAAACCTTATGATTCTTGTTCTTTTGGTGTTCGTCTCATTGATTCTTTCATAAAGAAACCTTTGGGGAGGATTGACGATGTTCTTATTGTTGTCAATGATAATTATGTGCCCGTTGATTTCACTATTATGGATATTGAATGTGATCCTTCATGTCCAATTATTTTGGGACGTCCCTTTTTGCGCACTGTTGGTGCTGTCATTGACATGAAAGAGGGTAATATAAAATTTCAGTTTCCTCTCAAGAAAGGGATGGAACACTTCCCTCGTAAGAAGGTCAAGTTACCTTTTGAGTCCGTTGTACGGGCTAGCTATTCTTTTACTCTTGATAAAACTTGATCTTTGCATTATGCCTAGCTTAAAGGCATAAAAGAAAGCGTTTTTGGGAGGCAGCCCACATGAATAAAAAATTTTCTTTTGTTGTGTCTTGATGTTGTTTACTGCTGTAGCATCATCATTGTATCTTTGCTTTTCATATTTGTGCCAAGTATAGCCTCTTATTGCTAGAAAGTTCAAAAGTTGTGAGGTGCTGTCCAGGAAACAGATTCTGTCCTTCGATAGAAAAATTCGTATAAAATCACCAGATCATCTTTTTGGTCTGAATTTTGTCTACAGCGTTCTCTATATAATTGTCTTTCGTGCGTCAGTTCTGAGTTTTTTGATTTGAGTTGCATAAGTATCCCGAACAGGTCAATTACTGCCTGCTCTTCTGGTTTTCACAGATTCTGTCCTGTTTTGCCTTACCTTCACTTTGCAAATTAAGAACTTGCTTTTTCTTTGCAAAAACCTTTTGGCAATCTTGAGAAACAGTATAACTTCAAGAATATCCTTATTTCCAGCAAGGTATAATTATTTTATTAAGGGTACTAACCTCGCTAATCAGATTATGAATGAGTTATGTATGAAGGGAGTTTTCAAGTGTGCGAGGGAAGATGATAAAAAGATTCAGGAGTGTCAAGCGCTCAAGCTTGGGGATGCCCCCGTGCACCCCCAAGAAATATTCAAGGAGACTCAAGCGTCTAAGCTTGGGGATGCCCCCCGTGCATCCCCTTCTCCATCAACATTATCAGTTCGTCTTTCGTTCCGCTATATTTTTATCACTTCATGTGTTATGTGCTATGCTTGGAGCGTCTTGCTTTCAGTTTTCTTTTTAGTGTTTCATAACGAGTCGGAACCCAGCATTCCTTTATGTGGGAGAGAAACACGTTCCACCTCTACCTAGATCATTACATAGAATTTTCATGTCTATCTATGTTGTGTGTGTTCTTTGTCTTTTAAATGGCTACTATTGTGCTTTGCTCTTAGTATTCATGCTTATCTTTTCAAGAGCTTTTATTTAGTTGGTTGCTTGAACTCTTTTGAATTATCATGATCACCTTATTAAGAGAGTTTGCTTCCGTTGCATTGGTTAATGTGTCTATGATAAAGATGCTACTTTCATGATGGTGCTTAGTAGTTCAGGTTTTCTTATGGTTAATCTCAGATAACTGGGGGGTTCCCAATGTGTCATTGGAGTACCAACTTGGTTTGTTTGCCTATGATGTGGTATGGTTTAGTAATATCTTCCTTTGAGAATTTATTTTGATTGACTTGGCGTATGCTCACGCATATTCAAGACTGTAAAGAAAGTCTGTCAAGCCTTGATGATCTTTTGTTTCTAAGTAGCGATATAACTACCATGCCTGATTCAATATTGCTTTGTCGCTCTGCATGATTATGACCGTCATTGCTCTCTTAGTTGGTTGCTCCCAGTCTTTTGCTAACCTCCACCTGCACTAAGCAAATTAACCATGCAATACATAGCTCATGGGAAAGTAGCCTAAAAACTATTGTGGTAAAGAATATGTTGCTTATGTATCTTATTTCTTATGAGTTGCTTGCTGAGCGGTAACCATGTTTCTGGGGACGCCATCAACTGTCACACTTTTGTTGAATATCATGTGAGTTGCTATGCATGTTCGTCTTGTCTGAAGTAAGGGTGATTTACCGTGGGTTGAATTAATATGCATATTGTTAGAGAAGAACATTGGGCCGCCAACCAAAGCCATGCCTCATGGTGGAAGTTTTAGCTTGGACCTTAATCCTCAATCTCTCACGAGAATATGCTTATGCATTAAAGAGGAGTCCATCATCTATTTTCTATGTTGTCCCGGTATGGATGTCCTCAAGTTGAGATTTATCAAAAACGAGAAATCAAATGTGATCTATCTCCTTGGACCTTTGTACAGGTGGCATAGAGGTACCCCTTTGTGACACTTGGTAAAAACATATGCAATGCAATGATAACCCATGGGGATCCGAGCTAATTAGGACAAGGAGCGAGCACTATTGGTATTCGATGCATGAGGCTTGCAACTTATAAGATGTTTTATACATGACACATATGAAGTACTACTACCGTTGACACAATTGCTTCCATGTTTCATAATAAAAAGCTCTAGCACTTTAAGCATCAACTACTGAGAGCATGATTGTCATTCTGAGTGTAATGTGCATTGTCCCAAAGTAATATTGTCTTTTGCATGATTGTGATATCGTTTATTTTGAAATAATTGTATCTAGTCATCACTTAAACCTTGAACGTGCCCATGCACTTATGTTTTGCATCACTAAAGGGTGCAAGCTAGATATCACTTGATCATATTTGCACATCATGTTCATTGCAAATCTTTTTGATGTTTCAGTTTCATGTTGTAAAACTTTCAGTCATTTGTGATTTTCTCTTGAGACAACTTAAGTACTTTAGAACCATTGTCTCGGTAAGCTTTTGTCATATGACTATGAGAAAGTCTTATATGGTTAATAGCATGTCACCACAGAAATTATTCTTGTTATCATTTACCAACTCGAGGACGAGCAGGAATTAAGCTTGGGGATGTTGATACGTCCAAAACGTATCTATAATTTCTGCTTGCTCCATGCCACTTTTGGGTGATATTGCTATGATATTCATACACTTCCATACACTTTTGATCATATTTGGACTAACTTACTAATCTAGTGCACCCGAGTGCCAGTTTCTGTTTTCAGTTGTTTTTGTATTTCAGGTTTTCACGTTTCGAGAACTGCCCAGAAAAATACAGAAAAAATATATAAAAATCAGCGTATCGGGGACTCCACTGCTTCCGAAGGGGAGCCTGGGGGGGCACAGGGGGCCCAGGCGCCCTGTGGGTGCCCCCCCCCCTGGGCCGCGCCGGGGGGGGCGCCTCGGCACCCCGAGAGCCCCCCGATGCCCTACTTTGGCAGATATTTAAAGGGTCCCCCGTAACCCTTGAAACAAGACCTTTTTTCGCGATCCCATCTCTGTTCCGCCGCCGCCGCCGCTTCCAAGATCGGGAGCACTAGGAGAACTCTTCCCAGCACCCTGCCGGAGGGGACGATCACCACCGGGAGCTTCTCCACCACCATGGACGCCTCCCGGATGACTCGTGAGTAGTCTCCCTTGGACCATGAGTCCATGACCAGTAGCTATGTGATGTTCTCCTCCCGTTCTTGTGCTTCACTAATTAGTCCTCGTGAGCTGCCCTACATGATCGAGGCACCTATGTAATCCTTGTGTTGTTGCTATGTTGAGTTTGCTGGGATCCGATGGATTATGAGATTATGTTCAGATTGATCTTGAGTAATATATTTGATTCACCTCTTTTATATTTTAGTTCATAAGTAATTCTTGCATGTTCTCCGTTGTTATTTATTGCTTTGGACGAGTAATAGGTAGTGACTCCAAGAGGGAACGTTATGCTCGATTGTGGGTTCATGCCCCTCGATGACTAGCTTGAGTGACAGAAACATGAGTCTAGGGGATGTGCTGTTGCCACAAGGGGGAAAACAACGGTGCTTGTGCCCGCGGGTGCAAGGATTGTTTAATTTACGCAAAGTTCTTTTAATGCAGTTGTCTGTTGCATTGAGTTTACACTATGGGTGGGACTCGCAACTTAATACCAGCGAGATGTTTTGGATAGATATCTCAAGGTGGATGATTAGTAGTAGATATTGATGGATTTCGGTCTACTTACTTTGGCGTACCGCCCATGCTTTGAACCTCAACCTTTCTTGCAATGTAGTCAGCATAGGTTTGCGTTCGTGGTCCTGTCAATTGCCCAGCTGTAATTTGTTACCTCGCATAGCTGTTTTATCGTCTTTTGGGAGAAAGACATCACTAGTGAACATCATGTGACTCCGGTCCATATTACTATCATTGATCACATACACTATTTACTTTCCGCTATTTTATTTACTATTGCAAATTACTATCTATCATCACTATCATATTGCTTTTAACCCTTTGTGAACTACAAGGCCGGAGAGATTGACAACCTCTCTGTACTCGTTGGGAGCAAAGTTATTTGTACCTGTGTGCAGGTCCACGTTGATTGCTAATTGCGCCGTTAGCAGTTGACACCTACCTGTTGAACCTAGGAGTCTCTGGGGATTCGATCCTTGGCATCTTTGCTAAGGGAAAACACTTCTACTTACTGCATCTTACACCTTCCACTTGGGGTAATCCAACGAGGGGTTCGAGGCCCATCACTCGTCCACCATGCCCCGCCGCCATCGTCTACCCTCCTAGATCTGCTTCCACGCCACCGAAAGCCATCGCTAGCGCAGCACCGTCAAATTCTCAGCATATGCATACACGGCGTCGCACCAGAGGCGGTACTCTTTCGTATCTGCTCAACTTATTTATCCCAGCAAGAAAATAGATCACCACTGATTTACTCTGATTTCTTGTCCATCACTTACTTTCTAGTTGAAAGCAAATATTGGTTGCGAAGATGCCTTTGTCCGGTTTGCACCTTCAGATCCGCCATGGCACGCTCAACACTATACTCCCAATGCTTATGGTTTTCACATTTTATGTTCCACACTAGTTAAATCGCAGTAGACTAAATTTCAAAATTGGGTCAGTCAATTTTTCAGAGCTCGCCGGAGTTCGCCGATGCGAACGAATGGGCTCGGGTGGGGACTTTGGTTGTGGGGGCGTGGTGGGGCCTCGCCGAAAGAAGAAAACTCGACGCGGGTGGGGCGGGGGTGGGGGTGGGGGTGGCGGAGGAACATAGGCGGTGGGGGCCGGCGGCCCGTCCGGTGTTCCGTATGAGAAGAATCAGAGACAAGGAAGAAGAAGGGTTAGGAGACGTAGGATCTTCATCCAACTGCCTGAAATGGTCGACTGACCCAAATGAAAAAAGTCACGCGGCTTGCATGCAGACATGCCTTTATATTCAGTACCATCATCATACCTGCTTATCACTGCTCCTGAATCCATCAAGCTAAACAATGTGCCACTCATAATTCCAAACTTGTTGCTCAAGTACGAATCTGATATGATGCTAATATTACTAAAACAGATAACATTTAATTGGTCAGCTAATGTTCCTACTTTACTCTCAAAAAAGCACGTGCACCACATATAGAGAGACAGTAGGGAGTTGCTTTCTTAATGTGCTCTGGTTCATCATGTGTGGGCACTGTGCAACGAGCATTTTATTATCCAAAATCTGCTTGCTCTTCTTTAGCATGTTCCTCTTCCGCTCTTCTTTAATAAGTACTCTCTCCGTTCCTAAATACAAGTCTTTGTATAGATTCCACCATGGACTACATATAGAGCAAAATGAGTGAATCTACACTCTAAAATGTATCAGGATACATATGTATGTGATCCATAGTGGAAATCTCTACCAAGACTTATATTTTGGAACAGAGGGAGTATGATAGTAGTACTGTATGTTCCTTGTAGTGAAGATGAGCAGGGACATTTGCAGTGTAGAGGTCTATACAGTCGGTTGGTATGGACACTTTGAACTCTTCGGGCCTCTTGGATTCGTAGGATTTTGAAAACATGGAAATAGGATTTGTATTGGCCTGCCCACTTGAATCCTATAAGAATATCAAGGAAATATGGTGATCTGTGTCGCCTTTGAGAGTTACACTGATATTAACAGTACCGCACCTTCTGTTGAAGAGAGCTGGTATCCGAAGCCTTTCTAACTGTACAGGCAATACTAGCACATATAGTCCAGCAAGTTCCACTTTGCTGATTTTACTCTGATGCTTACGGTTTTCCCGTTATATCTACATATGATCTGTGTAGCTGCTTTGTGTCGCACTAGCAGCAGTTCACTCTTGAAGCTAAACACCGCAATGACTTACAAAATTGGCACCAAGGCATTGAGTGCCATTCTGAATGCAATGAAACTCATACGCTCCCCACCTGTTGACTCTTATTCAGAATATGATCCTAATGACTCTTGTTCAAAATTGCCACATATAGAGAGACAGCATGGAATTGCATTTCTTTGGGCGCTGGATTCATCATGAGTGGGCAACCAAAATTGTATGCAATTAAGCGGAACCTCAAGAATATGCTTCCTCTTCTGTTCTTTAAAATGTTCCTCTTTAGTTATTCTGTATTCAGTACGTACAGTATGTTCCTTGTCAGGAAGGGGAGCAGGGACATCTGCAGTCAACAGTTGATAGAGCTGGCATGTACTTGATCGATAGGCTTTCAATTACTAGCGGCAATACAACACCGTATTTTCAAGCCAGTTCCAATTTCCCGATTTATATATCGTGGTTATGGTGTACCCCTTTATGTACACTATGATCTGCCTGGTTGATGTGTGCTCTTGTTATCATGGTTTGGCAATAAACTCTCCATACAGTATATTTTGAACCTATCATCTACCAACTATCCTTACTTCTGGAGCCTATTTTTGTGTGTACTTGTGCCAGATTATATAAATGCACGCACCATATTACATCACACATCAGCTCTCTTATCAGAATCCATGATAGCACACAAGTGTTTACAGGGGCGCCCCTATATTAGAATATCCTCTGCATTACAAAGATAATCTCATAACTTGGTTCTCAGATATTATACGTAATTACAGTGAATATCAGGATCCGCGCATCAGAAGAATATTGTGGAACACTGCAATGACTTACAAAATTGGCACCAAGGCATTGAGTGCCATTCTGTATGCAATGAAACTCATACGCTCCCCACCTGTAGATTCTTGTTCAGAATATGATCCTAATGACTATTCTAACCTCGAGGAGTCAAAGGCAGATGGCCTGTCATGTTCACCCATCAAGGTGCCTGCTCTAATTTGGCAAGGTTTTATTGATTGCGCGTATCTTGCATATGTTGTCTTGCATTTCTACTACTTTGTTGCACAGCCATCTACTTAGTTTACTCATCATATATGTCGAGATGCCATGCCCATCCATTATCAATACATATTCCATCTATCATCATACCATGTTTTTCCACTGAAATGATGTTCTTGTGCATCAGACATCAAAAAGGAAGAGGGTGATTGCCAAACCTGAAGGAGCACCAGCAAAGTCCTTGAAAATCGTCGTTGTGCCGGAGAAATCAGACAGCATCCCACTTATATTGGTTGTGCAAAGAAAAGGACGTCCCAAAATAATTGGACATGAAGGTTCACATTCAATATCCATAATAGTAAAATCAACGGGAACATAATTGTCATTGACAATGATAAGAACATCGTCGATCTTCCCCAAAGGTTTATTTACGGAAGAATCAACAAGACGAACACCAAAAGAACAAGGATCAAAAGATTTCAATTTAAACATATCATATTTTTTTTGGGCATAACGGAGGTACTAGCTCCAACATCACATAAAGCATAGCAAGAGAAGTTATTCAACTTAATTTTAATCATAGGATCCCAACCATCTTCTAGCTTTCTAGGTATGGAGGCTTCTACCCTAAGCTTCTCCTCCCTAGCTTTGATGAGAGCATTAGTGATATGCTCTGTGAAGGCAAGATTAAGTGTGCTAGTGTGGGGATCTCTAGACATCTTGTGAAGAAAACTAATAACTTCAGAAAGGGTGCAATTATCAAAATCAAGGTCACTACTATGAAGTAAAGTGGTAGTGGTGTCCTTTAGGCTCACTTGTTTGGTAGCTTCTATGGTCATACACTGATAGATAAAGGGTCATCAGACCCGGTTCGTTTGGGCCTTTAGCCCCGGTTCCTGAACCGGGACAAGAAGGTCAGTACTAATGCTCTGACCCTTTAGTCCCGGTTCAATCCAGAACCGGGGCAGATGGGTGTCCACGTGGCCTGTGCGCCGAGCCCAGGCAGGAGGGGCTTTAGTCCCGGTTGTTGATACCAACCGGGACCAAAAGGCATCCACGCGTCAGCTTTTCTGTGGTTGTGGTTTTTGGTTTTTTTTGAAAGGGGAGGGGGGGTTGGAGGTTTTGGGGGGTTAATTTAGGTGTTTCATATTGTGTTAGCTAGCTAATTAATAGAGAGAAGTGTCCTCTCTTATGTCCGTGCTTGGTCGACGCTACGTACTACACATACGTATAGAGATGACTAGACACGGTAGCTAGCTAGCTAGCTAGTAAAGCAAACGAAGGAAACAGAAGATCGTATAATCAACATATATATATATATATATATATATATATATATATATATATATATATATATATATATATATGCATACAGAGAGAAGTAATATCGACCACCTCTCCTTCTCCGAGAGATTGGTCGAACAACAAGTTCTCGTTTATCTATCCGACACTACCGGGTACATATATACAATAATTATCTCTGACAAAAATAATCTCCTATCATATGGATGCATGGTCCACATAGTATTCTCCGTCTTCAGCGATAACGTGTTCAAGGAAGAATGCCGCCAATTCCTCTTGAATTGCTCGCAGACGATCTGGTGTTAGGAGTTCATCCCGCATCCGAAACATCTAATTTGAAGTAGGGGGTCAATACATGAAATGATGCTATAAATTTGTGAATATTATTGATTGCTTACGCACTTCAAATTGTGCTTCAGTGTAGCCCCGCTCACAGGTCGTGTGGCGGATGGACTCGCAAATGTAGTATCCACAGTAATCATTCCCGGGTTCCTGCCACCACCACTTTACAAGAAACAGAGGTCAATCAAACTGATAAGGAAGAATGCCAAATTGGTATTGATGAAACTAGCGCTTGAATCAAGATATAGGAGATGCGCGCGCGGAACATGCTACTATATAGTACTTACTTTCGGGTATCTAAATTCTAGCTTCTTCGGCAGTCCCGGAGCTTTTTTGGTGAATTTTCTCCAAACCCTGACAGACAAAGAAAACAATTAGTTGATATCAGAAATGAAGTTGATATGCATGGTGGATAATATTGGTCGATTTAACTTACCTGACGAGCATTTGAGTCATGTCCGCATACTCCTCGGGATCTTTACGTTTAGAGTCCAAGACAGTTACTACTCCCTTCTCAAGCTTAATCTCTAAGAGAATATAGTGGAAGCTGCGCACGAATGCATGAACTCATCAATTACATCACTATAACCTTGACTGATATATAAGGGAAACCAAATATGCACAAGACAGTAACACTCACTTGAAGTTGTAAGGAAAGAGTATTATATCTTTGTTTTCATTTACCACCAACGATCGTAGCAAGTTGGTCTCGGTATCGTCGGGACGCAATTTAACCTCGGTTGCATCTATGAGGTATGTGTTAATAAACCCAATATCACCTACTTGTCTTTTCTTCAATTCGACGATCTTCAATCTGCATAATATAGTGAGGATAATTATAAATACATGCAATGAAGATCAGCTATATAGAGAGACTTAATGACAGAAGTAGTACTACTTACAGACAGTAGCAGGTGACCGTTGTTTTATCGAGGGCCAATTGATTGAAAAACTGATAGAACTCCTCAAATGGAACAGGCAATGGGTCAATTCCTACGAGGTCATGCTCCGATTTAACTCTCAAATACAAGTTATCCCTCCCCCCAGACTCTCTGCAGATTTTCAAGTACCAATCATGCAATCTTCGCATATTCGTTGATAGAGATCTTTCATTTTTGACGAGAGGCTTTTTGTACTCGTATCTTTCTATCTGCACTTCCAAGAAATCATAGTGTACATCGTCGGACACGTAATCTGCAAGATTGGTATAACCGGGCACCATCCTCGGATCATTAGCGACCATGTCGCTAGACACCTTGAGCGGGGGGCACGATTGGTCCGCTTGTTCGCCGAGCTGGGCAATTTGTTTCCCAGCTCGCCCTTCTGCTAACCTCTGATCACTTTTAGTACTTCCCGACCTCTTCGCTGCTTGATATGACTTTTGAATCATGCGGTCATAGTTGTCCTGCGGCTTACTTTGCGCTGGTTGCTTCAGGGCAGCAAGAGTGCGCTTTGCTTTCACCGCATCTATCTTCTCCTCCGGAGGTGGATGTCTCTGTGCTTTCAACCCGTCAAAAAAGTCCTTCACTTCGCCTTGAGCGATCTTCGTGTTTTCCTCATCAGACCTCTCGTACGGTAACTTCTCTAGAGGCGTGAGAGAAGGACCGAATCTGCATCGCCTCCCGCCTCTGGCTGTACTGGTAGACGTCGCCGGACCAGACGAAGCGGCTATCTTTTTTCCTTGCTTACGCGCCGGAGCAGGAGCAGCCGGAGCGGCGGCAGGTCTCTTCCGCCCTTGCTGACTAGGCGGAGAAGGAGGAGCAGGCTGGCTGCTCGGGCGCGCCGGCGGCGAAGGAGGCGGAGTGCCGCCACGCGCCGGAGAAGGAGCCGGAATGCCCTGATGGTCACTCGCCGGAGGAGGAGGCGGTGGAGGAGGCGGAGTGCCCTGACTCGCCGGAGGAGGAGGAGGAGGCGGAGGCGTCCAGTTGAGAATGTTGATTAGGTCCTTCCGCCATAGGCATGGAGTCTTCAGTGAAGAACCCAGCCGAGTCTCCCCTTCACCGGTAGGGTGGTCAAGCTGGAGCTCCTCAAATCCCTCCGTTATTTCGTCGACCATCACCCTAGCATATCCTTCTGGAATCGGCCGGCAGTGAAAAGTGTCGTCGGGTCCAGAAGGATAAACAGAGCCAGCAGCCGCCTTGACCTTCAGATTCATCCACTGCGCCATAAGGTGGCAATTTTGTGCCTGCGTGATAGCATCCACGGGATTCCTGGCAGTAGCCGTCAAGACAGGCTCTGGCTGAAGCAGCTCGGTGGAAGCCACGCTGCTTCTCCGCTGAGATGGCGGGGTAGCTTCGGGGGAAGCTTCGGCAATTCTTTTCTCCCGATTTGCTTCCCGTTCCTCTATCGCTTGTATTCTGGCCCGCATCGCCTGGATTTCGGTCAGCTCCATTTTCTTCCTCCTGTCGTGGCATTTGTAGCCTCCTGCGTCCGGAAACCCAGCACGCCACGGAAGGGAGCCTGGCGTGCCTCGTGTCCGTCCAGGGTGCTCAGGATTCCCGAGGGCCATTGTCAGCTCGTCGTTCTCTCTGTCAGGGAAGAACGTCCCTTCATGCGCTGCTTTGATATACTGCCGCATCTTCCTGAGTGGTGTTTCCAATTGCTTGTCCGTCCAAATGCACCACCCTGTTACAGGGTCCAAGGTTCCGCCAGCCCCGAAGAACCAAGTCCGGCAACGGTCTGGCCAGTGCATTGTCTCTGGTTTGATCCCTTTCTGAAGCAGATCATTCTCAGCCTTGGCCCACTTAGGCCGGGCTCTGAGGTAGCCACCTGACCCCGTGCGATGGTGATGCTTCTTCTTCGCAGCATTTATCCGGTTTGTCTCCGACATCTTCTGACTCTTTTCCGAATTCTTATGGGCCACAAATGCGGGCCAGTCATCTTTGATCTTCTCATATATGCCCACGAATTCTGGAGTCTTTTTATCTTTGACAAACGTATTCAGTTTTTTCTTCCATGCCCTGAATTGGTCTGCCATCTTCGAAAGTGCAGCAGACTTGATTAACTCCTCTTTAACTGGGTTCGCCGGATTATCCTCTCGCGGTAGGACGAAATTTGACTTCAGCTCAGTCCAAAGATCTTCTTTCTGCATATCAGTGACATAAGTCACCTGAGCGTCGTTTGCAGCCAGCTTTAACCATTGATGGATGCTGATCGGGATCTTGTCCCTAACCAGAACCCCGCACTGATTAACAAATGCGTTCTTTGTCCGGATGGGTGCAATCGGCTCGCCGGAGCGCGAGATTTCTGAGATCTCAAACTTTTCATCCGGCCTCAACTTTTTCTTCGCTCCTCGTCTCTTTACCGAAGATTTGCTCGATCTGGAGGGCTAGAAAAAGGAACAAAGACGAGAGTTAATGAATGAATCAATTAACTAGTCAGCACATGCTTAACTAACATATATACCTCCTGGCCGGACTCGGTTCGGTCACCGGAGCCAGCATCACGGTCTCCTTCTTGCACCGGCATTGGGTCACCGGAGCCGTCCTCACGATCTACTTCTTCCATGTGCATTGGGTCACCGGATCCATCAATATCATAGCCTAGATCTTCCAGCTGCAGCTATTTTTCGACCTGCTCATCGGTGTCGTAGAGAAACGACAAGACGGCATTTTGTCCGTCTGCGATTATGTCCATCAACATTGCTTCTTGTGCTAGGTCTCGGGTGTTGTCGTCCATTGTTTCTAAAAATATTTACAACATGCCAATTATTATTCAAACATGACAGATGGATATATTAATGGCAAACGTAGAACTAGCTTCGACCCTCGACTGCTCGGCGATCCACAAATCCTAGACCCCCTCATGTCACATTTTGTCTAGTGTCAAAGGATTCAACAAAACCAATACTTCATCATTAGGCGAAAGTAACAGTAGCATGATGGTACGAAGCTCTCCAAAGTTGTTTTGGAACGGAGTCCCCAGATAAGATAATTCATAACAAAAGACGGATTATCCTATCAGGGACTTCGTTCCAGAACAACTTTGCATAACTTCGTACCAAAATGCCCCGGTTACTTCTTGCAAATGATGAAGTCATGGAATTCTTCAATACTTTGACACTAGCTAGGCAACCTCTCTCGACCCCTCAAACCCCGACTGCTCGGCGATCCACAACCCTAGACCCCCTCATGTCACCTTTTGTCTAGTGTCAAATGATTCAACAAAACCAATACTTCATCATTAGGCGAAAGTAACAGTAGCATGATGGTACGCAGCTCTCCAAAGTTGTTTTGGAACGGAGTCCCGGATAGGATAATCCGTAACAAAAGACGGATTATCCTATCAGGAACTCCGTTCCAAAACATCTTTGTATAACTTCGTACCAACATGCCCCGGTTACTTCTGGCAAATGATGAAGTCATGGAATTCTTCAATACTTTGACACAGGTAGGCAACCTCTCGACCCCCCCGACTTCTCGGCG
>LR738715.1:843485827-843510596 GCA_902687465.1 Secale cereale | reverse complement strand
ATAATTAAGTGTGTCAAAAACCATTACAGAACATCATAAATAGATAATTAAGTGACCAAATGGATAAAAGTTCATCATCACATTAAAACCAAAGTACATACATATATAGTTCTCATCTAACAACATATAGCTCTCCATACACATCGAAACTATGTAAAACATTTCAACGCGAAAGCAAATGCTATCATAATCGCAACCAAGGTAACAATTGATCCAACGGCATAATGATACCAAGCCTCGGTATGAATGGCATATTTTCTAATCTTTTTAATCTTCAACCGCATTGCATCCATCTTGATCTTGTGATCATCGACGACATCCGCAACATGCAACTCCAATATCATCTTCTCGTCCACAATTTTTTTTATTTTTTCCTTCAAGAATTTGTTTTCTTCTTCAACTAAATTTAACCTCTCGACAATAGGGTCCATCTTGATCTTGTGATCATCGATAACTTCCGCAACATGCAACTCCAATTCCATCTTCTCCTCCTCCATTTTTTCCAATTTTTTCTTTAACGAAATGTTTTCCTGTTCAACTAAATTTGACCTCTCCACAAGAGGGTCGGTTGGAATTTCCGGTTCAACTACCTCCTAGACATAATAAAACATCTATGCATGTCAGGTTGGTCAGCATAACTATCATAAACACTAAAACAAATAGTTATAAATTAAAGATAATATACCACATCCGAATCGTAGACCGGACGAGGGCCCACGTGGGCGGATATCAATACCATCTCACTATATAATAACAGGCAATAATAAACGTATGAAAATTAGACAAATATCTATCTAAAGCAATAATAAAAGTAAGAAAAGCATGGACATAACAAGAGGCTCACCACGGTGGTGCCGGTGACGAGATCGGCGGGGGCGATCGACGGCGGCGAAGACGGGGACGGGACGTGACGGACCGTTAAACCTAGACAAATCTTAGAGAAAATAGAGCTTCGAGAGGAGAAAAGCTTAACTAGTGTGGCTCGGGCATTCCACCGAACACGTTGTGTGCATAGGAGGTGAGCTAGAGCACCACTAACCCCTCTCCCCCTCGGCCAGAAAAAAAACAGAGCAGTGAGCTCTGCTCTTGAGTGAGGGGGTATATATAGGCAACTCACTGGTCCCGGTTGGTGCTAAAAACCGGGACTAAAGGGGTGCCTTTGGTCCCGGTTCATAACACCAACCGGGACCAATAGTGGTGGGCCAGGAGCAAGAGCCATTGGTCCCGGTTTTTAGCTCCAACCGGGACCAATAGGTCCAGACGAACCGGGACCAATGGCTCACGTGGCCCGGCCGGCCCCCTGGGCTCACGAACCGGGTCCAGTACCCCCATTGGACCCGGTTCTAGATTGAACCGGGGCTAATGGGCTGGACCAATGCCCTGTTTTCTACTAGTGATAGGAGTTTCTTCTTCTATGGTTGAGGTCATAGCATCACCATTAATAGGTCCAATGGGACTAGGGGTGCATTGGGTGCTAAGAGTTTGGATATCCTCAACAACTTGGATAGTAGCAACAGTGTGGTGGGTAGGAAGGCTCTTAATTCTATCTTCTTCCTCCTTTTCTCTAGCCCATCTCTCTTTAAGTTTAGCCATCATCCTAATGTTTTCATTAATTTGCACTTGAATAGCATTCATAGGAGTGGTCTTCCTCTCCTCAAGAGGAGAAGTTCTAATTTTAAGCAACTCTACCTCATGGGCTAAATTGTCTACCTTCGAAGAGAGATTATCTAGTTTGTCTAGTTTTTCTTCTACACTCTTATTGAAGGCTTTTTGGGTAGTGATGAAGTCTTTAAGCATAATCTCTAGTTCAGAAGTGGAGTTCTTGGTGCTAGGATAAGCATTGTTGTTCCCATAGGAATTAGAGGGGAACGGTCTAGGGTTGCTACCAAAATTACTCCTATAAGCATTGTTATTGAAGTTGTTTCTAGAGATAAAGTTCACATCTACTTGATCTTGAGCAATCAAAGAATTTAAAGGAACATCATGAGGATCAATAGAAGATTGCTTGGAAAGTAGAGACATGATCAAGTCAACTTTTTCATTTAGGGAGGAAATCTCCTCGACAGAGTTTACCTTCCTACCTGTTGGAGCGCGTTCGGTGTGCCATTGGGAATAATTGGTCATCATCTCATCGAGAAGTTTCGTGGCAGCACCAAGTGTAGTTGACATAAAGGTTCCTCCCGCGGCCGAATCTAACAAGTTCCGCGAGGTAAAGTTCAAGCCTGCATAAAATTTTTGGATAACCATCCAAGTAGTCAAACCATGAGTAGGGCAGTTCTTGACAAGAGATTTCATGCGTTCCCAAGCTTGGGCAACATGTTCATTATCCAATTGTTTAAAATTCATTATGTTACTCCTTAGTTGGATAATTTTAGCATGGGGATAGTACTTCCCAATAAAGGCATCCTTGCACTTGTCCCAAGAATCTATACTATTCCTTGGCAAGGATTGAAACCAGATTTTAGCTCCTCCTCTCAAGGAGAAAGGAAAAAGCTTAAGCTTAACAATATCACCATCTACTTCTCGGTACTTTTGCATATCACAGAGTTCAACAAAATTATTTAAGTGCAAAGCAGCATCATCTCCAGCACTGGAGAATTGATCTTTCATAACTAGGTTCAGTAAAGCAGGTTTAATTTCATAAGAAGGTGCTGAAGTGGCAGGTGTAGCAATAGACGTGCAGATAAAGTCATCGTTGTTATGACTAGTGAAGTCACACAACTTGGTGTTCTCGGTGGAACCCATAGCAGCAGCAAGCAGGATAACTATTTTTGTGGTTTTTGGTAAAGGGACACTAAAGCAAAAACTGAAAGGTAAACTAACAAGACTAAAAAGCAAAGATAAAAGATAGCATGCAACTCCCCTATCTCGAAGAGTGGAGTCCCCGGCAACGGCGCCAGAAACTTTGCTTGATGGCTTCTCGCCCCTCGTTGGTTACCCCAAGTGGAAGGTTTGAGATGTAGCGTAGCAGCAAGTTTCCCTTGGCAAAGGTACCAAGGATCGAATCCCGTGAGACTCCGAGGGTCGACAAGAAGGTGTCAACGGCGCCAGAAACTTAGCGGTTGACAGGACCTGCACAAAGATACAAATAACTTTGCTCCCAACGAGTACAGAGAGGTTGTCAATCCCTCCGGCCTTGTCGTTTACAGAGGATCAAACACAAGAGATAATAGTGATAGGTATGACTGCAACTAGGAAATAAGAACATGAAGTAAATAGCGGGTGTGATCAGTGATGGTAATATGGACCGGGGTCCCATGATGTTCACTAGTGATGTCTCTCTCCCAAAATACGATAAAACAGCAAAGCGAGGTAAACAAATTACAGCTGGGCAATTGACAGGATTATGTGCGCAAACCAATGCTAACTATGATGTAAAGAAAGGTAGAGGCTCAAAAGCATGGGCGGTACGCCAAGGCAAGTAGACCGAAATCCATCTGCATCTACTACTAATCATCCACCTTGAGATATCTATCCAGAACATCTCGCTGGTATTAAGTTGCAAATCCCACCCAAAGTGTAAACTCAAAGCAACAGACAACTGCATTAAAAGAACTTTGTGTAAAGTAAACAATCCTTGCACCTGCAAGTACAAGCACTGTTGTTTCCCCCCTTGTGGCAACAGCACATCCCCTAGACTCATGTTTCTGTCACTCAAACTAGTCATCAAGGGGCATGAACCCACAATATAGCATAACGTTCCCTCTTGGAGTTACTACCTACTACTCGGCCAAAGCAATAAACAGCAACGGAGAACATGCAAGAATTACTCAAGAACATAAATATAAAAGAGGTGAATCAAATATATTACTCACACACAATCTGAACATAATCTCATAATCCATCGGATCCCAGCAAACTCAGCAGAGCAACAGCATAAAGATTACATATGTGCCTCGATCATGTAGGGCAGCTCACGTGGTCTAAACCATGAAGAACAAAGAGGGGAGGAGAACATCACATAGCTACTGGTCATGGACCCATGGTCCAAGGTGGACTACTCACGACTCATCCGGGAAGCGTCCATGGTGGTGGAGAAGCTCCCGGTGGTGGTTCTCCCCTCTGGCAGTGTGCCGGGAGGAGTTCTCCTGGTGCTCCCGATCTTGGAAGCGCGGCGACGGCGGAACAGAGGCTAGATCGTAAAAAGGGTTCCGTCCTCGAGGGTTTCGGGACGCGAGGAATATATATGCGAAGTGGGGTCACCAGAGGCGGAGAGGGGGCCCCAAGCGCCCCCCTGGAACGGCCAGGGGTGGGGCCATGCCGGGTGGCCGCCTGGGCCACCCCAGGCTCCCCTCTGGCCCTGCTTTGGTTTTTCTTGAAGCTCCCGTTACACTGATTTTTCCTGTATTTTTCCCGGAATTTTTAGAGCACTTTTAATATGGGGGAAACCTGAAATAGAAAAACAGCAGAAAACAAGAACTGGCACTGTGGTGCACTGAGTTAATAGGTTAGTCCAAATATGATCAAAAGTGTATGGAAGTGCATAAATATCATTGCAATATCACACAAAAGAGGCATGGAGCAAGCAGAAATTACAGATACGTTTTGGACGTATCACCCACTAGTAGATTCTGGCCTTTAATAGGCCGAGTAAACCGCCGGCCCTATTTTCCCAAGAAAACTCAATGGGCCTTTATGAGGCCGAAAAGTAGGTTGGGCCTGAAACGTGCCGAAAAGGTCACGGCCCAGCAGCAGGCCGAAATAGACCCTAGCCATGAATGTGCCAATCAAATCACGGGCTTATAACAGGCCAAAATTGTCTTGGTCCTTGTTTGGCCCAATCAGATTATCGGTTGCGAGCAGGCCGGATGCAAACCGGGCCGTAGTTAGGCCCAACTATATGACGGGCTTTTAACAGGCCGAAATTAATATAGGGCCGAAATGTTAAAGGGGCCCTTAACAGGCTGAAACTAATATCAGGCCGAATTACTAAATGGGCCTTTAGCAAGTGGGCCCAAAAGCATAGCATCTAGTTGACGGGCCGAATCTGATATGGGCCATAATTTAGCCCAAAGCCTCTTAAAGGGCCGGACCTGATCTGGGCCGTAATTTGGCCCAGAACATGGTAGGCTTTTAACGGGCCGGATCTCATATGGGCCATTATTAGGCCCGGAACATGGCAGGCCATTAATGGACCGGATCAAATATGGGCCGGCATTTGGCCCAAAACATGGCAGCCAGTTAATGGGCCGGCCTACTAGGGTCCTCAAAATCTTGTGGGCCTACAGTTGGGCCGGCCCATTAATGTTGGTGAAATATCATAGGCCTTTATCTAGGCCGGCCCATTATGGTCCACAAAAAATATGTGGGCCTTCACCTGGGCTGGCCCATTATGGCCCGCAAAAATCTTGTGGGCCTTTACCTGGGCCGGCTCATTATGGCCCGCAAAATCTTGTGGGCCTTTAGCTGGGCCGGCCCATTATGGTCCGCAAAATCTTGTGGGCCTTTAGTTGGGCCGACCCAAAAATATTGTGGGCCTTTAGTTGGGCCGGCCCATTTAAACTTTATGGGCCACTTTTGGGCCGGTCCACGTGTCAACATATCATAGGCGCATCTCACCCATTGGATGAGTGACACCTATGCCAACGCGGAGCTGACACGTGTTTCTGTCAGCCAATCAGAATTTTACACGTGGAAAATCCCCATTGGTCCGGGCTATTAACGGGTTATCGGATCCAAAACTGGACCCGATAGCTTAACGACGTTCCGTTACGGTGGATGCCACGTGTCGGTCACCCTTGACGAAAGCACTTCTGTGACGCGTGATTTATCATCATGGAAGTGGACACTTCCGTGATGATAATTTTGGTAATGTCATGGAACACTTCTACGACAGCATAGGTATGACTATATTGATTCTGTCATAAAATTGTCATGGATGTACATGCATGACAGAAAAAGTGACCTACTGTGACAAACACGTATCATCACGGAAGTGTTTTTTTTGTAGTGGGAGCATTGTAGACATAGAAATTTGTGAAATATATACGGATCTGAATGTAACAGGCCCGCTGACAAAATTTCTCTCACGAAGCAAAACATGATCACACCTTAGTACTCTTTGGGTGTTAATCACATTGCGATGTGAACTAGATTATTGACTCTAGTAAACTCTTTGGGTGTTGGTCACATGGCTATGTGATCACATAATGATGTGAACTATCGGTATTAAATAACATGGCGATGTGAGCTAGATTATTGACTCTAGTTCAAGTGAGAGACTGAAGGAAATATGCCCTAGAGGAAATAATAAAGTTGTTAATTGTATTTACTTATATAATAATAAATGTTTATTATTCATGCTAGAATTGTATTAACCGGAAACATAGTACATGTGTGAATACATAGACGAAACAGAATGTCCGTAGTATGCCTCTACTAGACTAGCTCATTGATCAAAGATGGTTATGCTTCCTAACCATAGACATGAGTTGTCATTTGATCAATGGGTTCACATCATTAGGAGAATGACGTGATGGACAAGACCCATCCGTTAGCTTAGCACTATGATCGTTTAGTTTTACTGCTATTGCTTCCTTCATGACTTATACATGTTCCTATGACTATGAGATTATGAAGCTCCCGAATACCGGAGGAACACCTTGTGTGATATCAAACGTCACAACATAACTGGGTGATTATAAAGATGCTCTACAGGTGTCTCCGAAGGTGTTTGTGGTGTTGGCATAGATCAAGAATAGGATTTGTCACTCCGAGTGTCGGAGACGTATCTCTGGGGCCTCTCGGTAATATACATCATAATAAGCCTTGAAAGCAAACGACTAATGAGTTAGTCACGAGATGATGTATTACGGAACGAGTAAAAAGACTTGTGGGTAACCAGATTGAACTAGGTATGATGATACCGACGATCGAATCTTGGGCAAGTAACATACCGATGACAAAGGGAATAACGTATGTTGTTATGCGGTTTGACCGATAAAGATCTTCGTAGAATATGTACGAGCCAATATGAGCATCCAGGTTCCGCTATTGGTTATTGACCAGAGATATATCTCGGTCATGTCTACATAGTTCTCGAACACGTAGGGTCCGCACGCTTAACGTTCGATGATGATTTGTATTATGAGTTATGTGATTTGATGACCGAAGTTTGTTCGCAGTCCCGGATGAGATCATGGACATGACGAGGAGTCTCGAAATGGTCGAGAGGTAAATATTCATATATTGGAAGGCTATATTCGGACATCGGAAATGTTTCGAGTGATTCGGGTATTTTTTGAAGTACCGCAGAGTTACGGGAATTCGTCCGGGGAGTCAATGGGCCTTAATGGGCCTTAGTGGGAAGGAGAGGCAGCAGCCAGGAGGTCGCGCACGCCCCTCCCAAGCCCAGTCTGAATTGGACAAGGGGCTTGGGGCGCGGCCCCCCTCTCCCTTCCTTCTCCCCTCGCCTCCTTTCACCCTTCTCCTAGTTGGACTAGGAAAGGAGGAAACCTACTCCTACTAGGAGTAGGAATCCTACTCCCTTGGGCGCACCGTAGGAGGGCCGGCCCTCTCCTCCTTTATATACGTGGCGAGGGGCACCCCATAGACACATAAGTTGATTTGCAAGCTGTGTGCGGTGCCCCCCTCCACAGTTACACACCTCGATCATATCGTTGCAGTGCTTAGGCGAAGCCCTGCGCCGGTAACTTCGTGATCACCGTCACCACGCCGTCGTGTTGATGAAACTCTCCCACGACGCTCAACTGGATCAAGAGTTCGTGGGACGTCATCGAGCTGAAGGTGTGCTGAACGCGGAGGTGCCGTACGTTCGGTGCTTGGATCGGTTGGATCACGAAGACGTTCGACTACATCAACCGCGTGACTAAACGCTTCCGCTTTCGGTCTACAAGGGTACGTAGACACACTATCCCCGCTCATTGCTATGCTTCTCCTAGATAGATCTTGCGTGATTGTAGGATTTTTTTTTTTGAAATACTACGTTCCCAACACCAGCAACGATCTCTCTTCGTCGGTCCATAGTTGTAACACCCCAAAAATTTAACCTTGTTTTACTAATTAAAAATTTTGGCTAGAAATAAAATTTTGTATTATATTAGGCTCTTTAATAATTTTTGAGCCTTCTCTATACCTGTCCTTCAAAAAATTTCTCTTCATATAGTAAATTTTTGGAAATAATTTGTGTGGGCTCTGGTTGTATCTTGGGGCATTTCATTATTTGTTTAATAACATTAGAAATTATTTTCATAATAAAATTTTGCCCTAGAAAATTCTTTTAATAGCTTTTGCATTGTTTTAAATGCTTCTGTTGCACTACTTCTATTTTAAATATTTCTCTAAAAATTCCATCATAATTCTGGGAGGTCATGTGATGCCTATATGTCACATTGGTACAAAAACCCAACTTGGTGTTTTGCAAATTTTGAGTGAACCACCCTCTTTTTCATTTCTGTCCATCTTCTAGGTTTCTACTACAACCTCATTATTTCTTGCTCCAAAAATTCTGAGCCTTGGCCATCTTCTAGTTCCTCCTACCAAACCCTTAACTCCAGAAGATCAGATCCATTAGCATCTTTTAGACCCACCAAACACCCCTCTGAATATTCTGTCCAGAACTGAATTCCAGTACAACTTGCACTAGCAAGTATTTCCTTTTCCCAAAATAACTTCACCATCATCTCTATCATCTAAAGAGACCCCATCCTGCCAACTTTCACACCCAACACAACTTCCTACATAGCCCTATCATTTCATCAAACACCCTGTGGGCATGGAAGGAAATTGGCCTCTCTCTTAACTGCATTAGAGACTTGCACTTTTGGCCAGACCAGCATGTCCACGATCTCTCTCATGCCCTAAAGCACCATCCTGCTAAGTTACAACATGTTCGAACGCCTGTAGATGCCATTGGCATTTCGTCGAACACCTCAGAGGCGTGTCCGGAGCACGAGCAGAGCGCAGTTATTGCACACGCTGGCATCAAGCTCCTGTCGCCACTCTACTGCCTCCCCTGTTCGCCCGAGCCTCCCTCTGGATCAGCTCGACCATCATTTACTCCCCCGACATCCTCCCTTGGCCGTTTGCGCCGGCCACCACCATCCACGCCATCCGGAGGCGCCGCCCGACGAGCCCCGCCTCGCCACGTCGCACCGACGTCAACGCCCTGGACGCGTGGCTCACCCCCGAGCCAAACCAGACGCCCCGCCTTCACTGCGAGCAGCCACGCCCTCACCGAACCCCGCCGCCCTCACCAACCTCGCCACCGGCCTCGCCACCACCGCGTCTGCCATTTATGGACGCCGCGTCTGTCCGCCCGTGGACGGTGCCGTCCAAGGCTACCTGGCGCTTCCCGGGGCAGCCAGCTCGCCTGGGGAGTAACTGCGGCCAGGCCACGTCCTCGCCAACCCGCACCGGCCACCCAACGACCTCGCCGGCGCAGTAATGGCCATCGCCACCTCGGCTTGTCTCTGGAAGTCGCGGGCACGGCCGCTCCCGCCTATAAAAGGCCCCCTGAGGCCGCTGCACTCACCACGGCCACTCTTCCCAACCCCACATGCCTCCCCGAGCAGCTAGACAACCGGAGAAGGCATTCTTCTTCATCTCCGGCAGCTTCTGCCGCCGCCATTTCCTTGATGGTTCCGACGCCACCAGAGCTTCCCCCTCCCCGTTTTCTTCACCACTCGACTCCTGGACAAACCACCGATCCATCCCCCTCGCCATTTCCACCGGAACGAGCTCAGGGGCAAAAGCCCTCTTCCACCCGAAGCTTCCCTCCGCCATGGTCAAAGCCCTGCTCAACCCCGAGCTCTCTGGCGACCCTATCTCCATCCCACGGACGCGGCCCACCCTCAGGAACACGCCGGTGTGGTCGGGGTCGCAAATGGAGGCCCCTGCCGCCGGGGATCACCGCCGGAGCCCCGCCCCTGTCTCTGTCGAGACGAACGCGGGAGAAGGGAGATGAACCCGACAAGTGGGGCCCTCTCGCCAGCGGCACAAGCCGGGGGCCCCGCTGTGTAAGTGGAGGCGGTTTCCTCTTGGAGCCGTTTTCCGCGCGAAGGAGGCGTATTCCGTGGAATACGCCATCGTCGTCATCACCCCCTTCCCGCAGCCAGACGACTGGGCTCGGCCCAGTGGTGCCGTGGAACTAAACAGCGCTCAGGGCGCGAACCTATCCTTTCTTTTTGTCAATTCCAGCAACTTTCAAATAATTCCATAATAGCCATATATACACTAAAATGGGTAGTTCAAATTTCTGTAGGTTTCTAAAATCATGATCTGTTTATTTAATTTAAGTGAACATTTTACTATGCATAGTTTCTGTTTAATGGATTTAAATATTGATTTTAATCATGTTTTCCATCTTAGTAAATCCATAACTAATTCATATGAACTCTAAATGAATTAATTCTTTTTCTGTTATTCCTTAAATATCCTCTGGTTTATTTTAGTATTTGTTTCAAAAATATTTGAAATGCTTTTTAGTGCTGTTTTTGAATTATGTGGTAATTTAGATATTTTTGAAAATAGGAAATGAAGGGGAGATGTTTCCTTGCAAGTAACCAGCACCTTTTTCATATCTAAGGCAAGCATTTTGAACACTTGATATGGTGAATGTTTGCATGCTAGAATATTTAGGGCATGTTTGTTACCTTTAATAGATTTGGCATTTGGATAGAAATATTGCATGCTTGCATGGTCATATTTTTCCTCTTGCATGCATTCCACTACGGTATTGATATACATGAGTTATGAGTACCCAGGAGTGTGCTCCAGTTTTGGACGTGCTGGTGGGCACGGGCCATATCTGACATGGTGGTGTCATGAGACATATGTGGAAGCAAACAAGGGTTGTGGCCCTGTCCTGATGATATGGTTGAAAGAATAATTTTGTTGTGCTGACCATTGCTAGAATCATTAGCCTCCTGAGTCGACCGTAGATCGAGTCTTGTTCCAGTAACCCCCATACTTGAATCGTGCTGCCACTTGTCTCTACCACGGGTAGGGTATGGTTTAGTAAGTTGTCAACCCCTTTCCGTGCACACACCGTACAGAGAGGCCATGGTGGAAGATACCGGGTGCATCCGGTAGGCATGCCACATGGTCCGGGGGCATGGGTGTTTCCGGTTGTAGCCGAGAGGGAGTGTACCCTTGTAATCCGCGCGTTTGAATAGTGATCCCATGCTATTGGAGGTTGTAGCCTTCCCACTTAGAGTTTTACTTAACTGTTGTTTTGGGTGATCCCTGGCAGCAGAAAAGTTAAGCTGGTGTGTGCTGGTTAGGTGTGTTTTCAACCCAAAGACCGTAATAGGAATTAGTCAGTGTCCCGATACTGATTAAAGAAATCCTATACTTGCGGGTAAAGAGTACACCCTCTGCAGAGTTTGAAACCTATTCGAATAGCCGTGTCCGTGGTTAAGGATTACAGTCTGGGTTGGTCAAGTGTCGGTCTTAGAGTCGGTCTCCGGAGGAAATATTTAAAAGTTGAGCATGGTTATTTTGCAGGATAATTATCGTTGCTACTGGTGTTACCATTAGTATTTTTGATGATATGATTATATTTGTGAACTAACCCCCTGCTCTTATTTTACTTTCCAGAGTGTCACAGGGGCTGGCTAGACTACCCCGGACACTCGCCTTTATTTCCAAGTCCTTTCTGTGGCGTCCCTCGAGTGTCAGGCGGTTTATCACGCCACTACTCTTGTGGACACCCGACTGGCATTTCTTTTCAAGTCCTTTCGTGGCGTCGCCTGAGTTCTCGGATGATATCGTCCGATTTCTCTTTTAGACACCCGACTGGCATTTATTTTCAAGACCGACCGTGGTGTCACTTGATACCCGATCGGCATTTCTTTTATATTTTATTGATGCTATTATTCATTGCACTAAATGTTATTCATCATGCCATGTTTTGATTCCTGTCAGCATGCATTTAAAATAAGTATATCATGAGCATGTGCATATAGTTTAATTCACCATGACCTTATAATTGTTTGCTGCATTTGTTATATCTTTTGTCCATGATGTTTGCGAGTACATTCAAACGTACTCACAGGCTTGTCCCTGGCTATTTACTTGGCCAGGTTATAAGTTCTACGGGAAGAACCCAGCTACGTCCGTGCGAAGCCTAGGAGTGCAGCCACGCAGGATAGGAGTTATCCGGGTCAGCTGTTCCTGTTGGAATGGAGTCCCATCGATGTTGAAGATCCTTAAGCCTTTTTCCTTCATCCACCACCGGAGTCATTGTTGCATCAGTAGACCTTTAAGGTCTTGTATCAAATTCTTGTAAATGCTTGGTAACCAGTAACAAGGATGTGTCCACCAGCAACAGCAATCCTGGGCTGGTGATGACACTAGGGGTTAATTTCTGGAATATTACGTTCCCGAAATCCGGCCCCGACAGCCTTGGTATCAGAGCCAGGCTGACCATTGGATAATCCCATCCTAGCCTGGTCACCATCCCTAGGTTTCCACACCATCCACATCTTTTTCCTGTCCACGGTCAAGTCTATCCCATCCACAGTGGCAATCGACATCTTTCGATAGCCGGTGCCCAACCTATCAGTCTATCCATAGGCTGTGTGCCTGTGCCAACACCTGAGTTTTCCCATCCACAAGCGTGCGATGGAAGACTCGGCTGACCTATAAAGGAAGCCTTACCCCAAACTCAACACATCACAGCCTCATTCCCAGTTCAGTATCAAGCCACCAAGATGACAGGCCCCCTCGTGCATAACGAGACCACCGCAGCCGAGCTTGAAGGCTTCGTAACCATCCTCGCCAATCTCACCCGTCGTACTTTTAGCATCAACGAGCCACCGGAATATGTCGTGTACCAAGAGCACACGAGTAATTCCATCCATCACTTCTGGGCCACGGTGCACATCTACGGGAGGGGCACCACATCGGAGCGTCCCTACCGATTCACCGGGAGGACAACCTCCGACGAGCCTCAATCCATCCAACTTGCAGCCCGAGAGGCTATAGTTCAACTCCGGCACCTGTCGCCGAGGGTTAACTGCCGCCCCTTCTACTACTACCCTAGTCGTGAAGGCTATGGTAGCCCGACCCAAGTCGCCAACGGGGACCATGAGTCGGATCCTGCCCTGGTGCATCTGGTGCGCTACCTGAGAGCGCAAGAGGCACTATTCGATCAGGTCACTCTTGACCTGATTGAGACCCGCAGGACGCTCGCTCTCCTGACCCCAGCAAGGAGTGAAGTCGCACCCGCCACCGACGCCCCGATAATGCTGCTTGGAAGGCCGGTTGAGCCCCCAAGCTCTGACCATGTCACCTACCCGGGCAATGCCTTTGCCTCACCCGGAAATCTCCGTCGTCTCTTGGAGGCCTACTCCAATGGGACGGTGACCTCGACACCCCGCGAAGGTCACCACCGCTACTTCAGCCCTGTAGCTCCCCATCCTACTCCGGCCAGCTCCGACGCGGAAGCGCACGGAGACGACTCGGCATCCGCAAGACGCGCCAAGATAGATATCAACCAGGTGGAATGAGTCCACCGGAATTGTTATCAACCCCTAGTGGCTCGGTTTTTCTTTTGATCCCGCAGTAGCTGGTGTGTGGCGTAGTGAGTTTGTAGACCCCCTGTGGGTCACCACCTAATAGTATGTGTGATCTGGCATGAATTGCTTGATGAGTGGTTGCAGAGTAAATTCTAGACGCGACCCCTAACCGATACGCACAGTAACTTGTCACTTCTCTTTTGGGGATTGAGGCCTGAGATTTTGACTCAGACAGCCCCGCGCCGGAGTCGGTGTCTCAGTCACCACTTCATGTTTCACGACCCAGGCTCTCTATAAGAGGCCACTCTCTTTTCCACACCAGCAACCATCAGTATCAAGCACTGCCATTTCCATTCATCCACCCATGTCTCACCCCGGAGCTTATCTGAGGACCCCCGATGCAAGACCTGGGAGTTTTGTTATGTTATTGTGGGATTTTACCCGCAATACTCTTGGCTCCACCCATCCACCCCTGTATGAGCTGTTCAAATCGAGAATCACTCCTGATCTCTCGAAATACTGGGCAGATGTACATATTCCACCAGCAGATTTAAACCAAGGCCCTCCCTATGTGATTTTCATCGGGAGATCCATGCCAACGCCAGGCATGGCCATTGAGTCTGCTGCGTATGAAGCAGTCACCCGTCTTCGATTTGCGGTGCCCTGTGCCAACGCAAGGGAATACTGCTATTTTCCAAGTCGCGCTGCTTTTGGAGCAGAAGCTACGTTCCGCTGTGGACGTGCGGAGAGCGATCCAGCCCTGGTCTATCTCATTCAATATGTGATGGCCCAGGAGCATTTCACCCAGCAAATACTGGAGTATCTCCACTACCTTGCTGTTCTGAATCCCCGGATCGCCATTGGCGGACCCCTCTGCCAACTCAGGAGGGACACGTTCTTCGTTTGCTCCCTCCACTTCCTCCACTCCCTCCGGAAGAAGAAAGATGTGTTCCAGCATCGGGAAGCTTTCCGCTTGACCCCGTAGATCCCGCTTTCGGACCGTAAACGGTCGTGAATGTGTCTGCGTAGCATGTAGTGCTTGTTTGCATATTGTGATCTTGTTTTGCTTGTATGTCAGGAATGTGTTACCCTGTTTGCATTTTTGCATATGAATGTTTTGTTTGTATGGTATGCTTTTTAATTCTTTCGCCCTTAACAAATCTCGAGGACGAGATTTTTCTTAAGGGGGTTAGAATTTGTAACACCCCAAAAATTTAACCTTGTTTTACTAATTAAAAATTTTGGCTAGAAATAAAATTTTGTATTATATTAGGCTCTTTAATAATTTTTGAGCCTTCTCTATACCTGTCCTTCAAAAAATTTCTCTTCATATAGTAAATTTTTGGAAATAATTTGTGTGGGCTCTGGTTGTATCTTGGGGCATTTCATTATTTGTTTAATAACATTAGAAATTATTTTCATAATAAAATTTTGCCCTAGAAAATTCTTTTAATAGCTTTTGCATTGTTTTAAATGCTTCTGTTGCACTACTTCTATTTTAAATATTTCTCTAAAAATTCCATCATAATTCTGGGAGGTCATGTGATGCCTATATGTCACATTGGTACAAAAACCCAACTTGGTGTTTTGCAAATTTTGAGTGAACCACCCTCTTTTTCATTTCTGTCCATCTTCTAGGTTTCTACTACAACCTCATTATTTCTTGCTCCAAAAATTCTGAGCCTTGGCCATCTTCTAGTTCCTCCTACCAAACCCTTAACTCCAGAAGATCAGATCCATTAGCATCTTTTAGACCCACCAAACACCCCTCTGAATATTCTGTCCAGAACTGAATTCCAGTACAACTTGCACTAGCAAGTATTTCCTTTTCCCAAAATAACTTCACCATCATCTCTATCATCTAAAGAGACCCCATCCTGCCAACTTTCACACCCAACACAACTTCCTACATAGCCCTATCATTTCATCAAACACCCTGTGGGCATGGAAGGAAATTGGCCTCTCTCTTAACTGCATTAGAGACTTGCACTTTTGGCCAGACCAGCATGTCCACGATCTCTCTCATGCCCTAAAGCACCATCCTGCTAAGTTACAACATGTTCGAACGCCTGTAGATGCCATTGGCATTTCGTCGAACACCTCAGAGGCGTGTCCGGAGCACGAGCAGAGCGCAGTTATTGCACACGCTGGCATCAAGCTCCTGTCGCCACTCTACTGCCTCCCCTGTTCGCCCGAGCCTCCCTCTGGATCAGCTCGACCATCATTTACTCCCCCGACATCCTCCCTTGGCCGTTTGCGCCGGCCACCACCATCCACGCCATCCGGAGGCGCCGCCCGACGAGCCCGGCCTCGCCACGTCGCACCGACGTCAACGCCCTGGACGCGTGGCTCACCCCGAGCCAAACCAGACGCCCCGCCTTCACTGCGAGCAGCCACGCCCTCACCGAACCCCGCCGCCCTCACCAACCTCGCCACCGGCCTCGCCACCACCGCGTCTGCCATTTATGGACGCCGCGTCTGTCCGCCCGTGGACGGCGCCGTCCAAGGCTACCTGGCGCTTCCCGGGGCAGCCAGCTCGCATGGGGAGTAACTGCGGCCAGGCCACGTCCTCGCCAACCCGCACCGGCCACCCAACGACCTCGCCGGCGCAGTAATGGCCATCGCCACCTCGGCTTGTCTCTGGAAGTCGCGGGCACGGCCGCTCCCGCCTATAAAAGGCCCCCTGAGGCCGCTGCACTCACCACGGCCACTCTTCCCAACCCCACATGCCTCCCCGAGCAGCTAGACAACCGGAGAAGGCATTCTTCTTCATCTCCGGCAGCTTCTGCCGCCGCCATTTCCTTGATGGTTCCGACGCCACCAGAGCTTCCCCCTCCCCGTTTTCTTCACCACTCGACTCCTGGACAAACCACCGATCCATCCCCCTCGCCATTTCCACCGGAACGAGCTCAGGGGCAAAAGCCCTCTTCCACCCGAAGCTTCCCTCCGCCATGGTCAAAGCCCTGCTCAACCCCGAGCTCTCTGGCGACCCTATCTCCATCCCACGGACGCGGCCCACCCTCAGGAACACGCCGGTGTGGTCGGGGTCGCAAATGGAGGCCCCTGCCGCCGGGGATCGCCGCCGGAGCCCCGCCCCTGTCTCTGTCGAGACGAACGCGGGAGAAGGGAGATGAACCCGACAAGTGGGGCCCTCTCGCCAGCGGCACAAGCCGGGGGCCCCGCTGTGTAAGTGGAGGCGGTTTCCTCTTGGAGCCGTTTTCCGCGCGAAGGAGGCGTATTCCGTGGAATACGCCATCGTCGTCATCACCCCCTTCCCGCAGCCAGACGACTGGGCTCGGCCAAGTGGTGCCGTGGAACTAAACAGCGCTCAGGGCGCGAACCTATCCTTTCTTTTTGTCAATTCCAGCAACTTTCAAATAATTCCATAATAGCCATATATACACTAAAATGGGTAGTTCAAATTTCTGTAGGTTTCTAAAATCATGATCTGTTTATTTAATTTAAGTGAACATTTTACTATGCATAGTTTCTGTTTAATGGATTTAAATATTGCTTTTAATCATGTTTTCCATCTTAGTAAATCCATAACTAATTCATATGAACTCTAAATGAATTAATTCTTTTTCTGTTATTCCTTAAATATCCTCTGGTTTATTTTAGTATTTGTTTCAAAAATATTTGAAATGCTTTTTAGTGCTGTTTTTGAATTATGTGGTAATTTAGATATTTTTGAAAATAGGAAATGAAGGGGAGATGTTTCCTTGCAAGTAACCAGCACCTTTTTCATATCTAAGGCAAGCATTTTGAACACTTGATATGGTGAATGTTTGCATGCTAGAATATTTAGGGCATGTTTGTTACCTTTAATAGATTTGGCATTTGGATAGAAATATTGCATGCTTGCATGGTCATATTTTTCCTCTTGCATGCATTCCACTACGGTATTGATATACATGAGTTATGAGTACCCAGGAGTGTGCTCCAGTTTTGGACGTGCTGGTGGGCACGGGCCATATCTGACATGGTGGTGTCATGAGACATATGTGGAAGCAAACAAGGGTTGTGGCCCTGTCCTGATGATATGGTTGAAAGAATAATTTTGTTGTGCTGACCATTGCTAGAATCATTAGCCTCCTGAGTCGACCGTAGATCGAGTCTTGTTCCAGTAACCCCCATACTTGAATCGTGCTGCCACTTGTCTCTACCACGGGTAGGGTATGGTTTAGTAAGTTGTCAACCCCTTTCCGTGCACACACCGTACAGAGAGGCCATGGTGGAAGATACCGGGTGCATCCGGTAGGCATGCCACATGGTCCGGGGGCATGGGTGTTTCCGGTTGTAGCCGAGAGGGAGTGTACCCTTGTAATCCGCGCGTTTGAATAGTGATCCCATGCTATTGGAGGTTGTAGCCTTCCCACTTAGAGTTTTACTTAACTGTTGTTTTGGGTGATCCCTGGCAGCAGAAAAGTTAAGCTGGTGTGTGCTGGTTAGGTGTGTTTTCAACCCAAAGACCGTAATAGGAATTAGTCAGTGTCCCGATACTGATTAAAGAAATCCTATACTTGCGGGTAAAGAGTACACCCTCTGCAGAGTTTGAAACCTATTCGAATAGCCGTGTCCGTGGTTAAGGATTACAGTCTGGGTTGGTCAAGTGTCGGTCTTAGAGTCGGTCTCCGGAGGAAATATTTAAAAGTTGAGCATGGTTATTTTGCAGGATAATTATCGTTGCTACTGGTGTTACCATTAGTATTTTTGATGATATGATTATATTTGTGAACTAACCCCCTGCTCTTATTTTACTTTCCAGAGTGTCACAGGGGCTGGCTAGACTACCCCGGACACTCGCCTTTATTTCCAAGTCCTTTCTGTGGCGTCCCTCGAGTGTCAGGCGGTTTATCACGCCACTACTCTTGTGGACACCCGACTGGCATTTCTTTTCAAGTCCTTTCGTGGCGTCGCCTGAGTTCTCGGATGATATCGTCCGATTTCTCTTTTAGACACCCGACTGGCATTTATTTTCAAGACCGACCGTGGTGTCACTTGATACCCGATCGGCATTTCTTTTATATTTTATTGATGCTATTATTCATTGCACTAAATGTTATTCATCATGCCATGTTTTGATTCCTGTCAGCATGCATTTAAAATAAGTATATCATGAGCATGTGCATATAGTTTAATTCACCATGACCTTATAATTGTTTGCTGCATTTGTTATATCTTTTGTCCATGATGTTTGCGAGTACATTCAAACGTACTCACAGGCTTGTCCCTGGCTATTTACTTGGCCAGGTTATAAGTTCTACGGGAAGAACCCAGCTACGTCCGTGCGAAGCCTAGGAGTGCAGCCACGCAGGATAGGAGTTATCCGGGTCAGCTGTTCCTGTTGGAATGGAGTCCCATCGATGTTGAAGATCCTTAAGCCTTTTTCCTTCATCCACCACCGGAGTCATTGTTGCATCAGTAGACCTTTAAGGTCTTGTATCAAATTCTTGTAAATGCTTGGTAACCAGTAACAAGGATGTGTCCACCAGCAACAGCAATCCTGGGCTGGTGATGACACTAGGGGTTAATTTCTGGAATATTACGTTCCCGAAATCCGGCCCCGACAATAGTTGCATCATCCCAGAAATCAAAAGAGGTCGCCCCCTTGTAGCTCCACCGCTCCTCGGTTCCAACTCGCCTGGTAAGAAGTTACAACATCCTAGCCATATGGGGGTACTCTTGTAGCTCCGCTGGACTGCGGTTCTAGCTCTTGTGGCCATGGTTGAAAGACCCCTTGCCTGGTTGGAAGCACGCCATGCCAGTGGCTATGTCGTCCTCCATCACCGATGCAGCAAAATTCACCGCCGGTAGTAGCAAAACCAACAACGGTTGTAGCAAAAAATGGTCATCTGTCGTCTCGCCGTGCCTGTTTGTAGCAAAAACCGATACAGGTTGTAGCACCGAGGCTCACCGGTTGTACCAAAAAATCACCATGGTTGTAACCTCGATGTCTGCCAGTTCTAGCAAATTTGCGCCGAGAGGTTGTATCGCCGAGGCTCATCGGTTGTAGAAAAAAATCACCATGGTTGTAAACTCGACGTCTGCCGGTTCTAGCAAATTTGCGCCGAGAGGTTGTAGCACCGAGGCTCATCTGTTGTAGCAAAAAAATCACCATGGTTGTAAACTCGACGTGTGTCGGTTCCAACATGGCTGGTTGCAGCTCCGGCATAGCCAGGTCTGGCAAGGTAGGCAGAGCTCTGATGCACGCAGATCTGGTCGAGGGCGGCCAGATCGGCTGATTCCCATGGCGGCGGCGCCCTGTGAGGCCTCCGAGTGGGGCGACGGTTGACCATGGCAGCGGGGAGGGAGAAGAAAGAGACGAGCGACATGAAGAAGAGAAAAAGGAGGGAGAATACGCACATGGGCGGCCCCCCATCCTACGTGTTGCTAGGTGAGTCGCTGAGTGCGTTTGCGCATGGACGCAATCGGCCGAAGCTTCGGTTGGCGCTCCGTCCTGAAACATTTTCCTTTTCTCGAACGCCTGCAAAACCTTCGTCACAACAGATTATTTTCAATGATGTAAATAAATAATAGTCAATCCATGGTCTTTCATCTATTAAAAAAAATGTGGTCTTTCCCCATACTAAATAAATAATATTGTACAAGGCGATGGTGTCAATTAGCTATTTTCTTTTCCAGGAATAGGACTTTATTCATTGTATAATAGCAATGTCATTTACAAGTTGTGATGAAATAAAGTTTAGGGATCTGAATCCCAGAAAGCTGATGTTTTAGAACTGAAAGTAGCCTTTGCTCAGCTATCAGCAACATGATTAGGGTTATAGAGTCCTAAGCAATCTATGGCGATTGGAGGAGTCCAATGTCGGTCTGGTCACCTTGGCTTGCATGACACATATGACGATTTCCTTCTTCTTGGAGAGCCCATAAGCCGGGCTAGAGTCTGGGGACTAATATTAGAACGGGGGCCCTGTGTCGGCCTGATGGGTTGAGTTACAGTGTCCTGCGGCACCCCTGGGCCATGGGACCGTCCTTGTTGAATTTGATCACACGCCCAATGGCGTTGGAGAGAACATGTCCATGGTCGCCTTCGTCCAAGTCGTTGCCTCGACGCTAGCCCTCGTAATGATGAGCCTGTCATCCGTGCATTGACTCAAGGGACACGGTGCGTCGTCGGCTAGGGGATGTCTAGGTAGTGGATCCCCCGTAATGAAGCGATGGAGAATGTCTGCAACAAGAAGGAAGAGCTAGGGCAGGATCGTCTGTATTGTCACATGCCCCTCTTGCGGCTAATTCATTTGTAATTCAACATGTTAATAGAGTTGCCAATCTCCCAACCCATTTGTGTGCGGAGCATGCTTGCTCGCTTCAGCCGAGTGAGGGTTGACTTAACTTAACTCCTTCCTTCTTGGTCACTAGCCTCATGGGTGTGATGACTCCATGATATCCGAGGTTCACACCTCATTCCAGTTGTGAAACTTTGGGGCTGACACTGGAGTCGCTTGATCACACTTGCCAATCACGACATTCAATAACATAAAAGAACTAATTGCACAATTATGATTAGCAGACCAATGAACACAATATGTAGGGAGAGATCTTGGGAGGTCTTGGTAATTAATATTTGGTAGATTTGCGTACAAGATCAAGTGCTACTCGACACCCTTGTGTTTTTATTTATTTATCAACACTCCCAAAAGGAAACTATATATAGCCATCCATTTCTTAGCCCATAAAAAACCTTGCTTCATAAGTTTGCTACACTCCTTGGTCACCAAGTTACTTCATCTCTCAAAGCTTATCTACAAGATACGCAAGTTTCCTTAGTAGTGAAGCAAAGTTGCATGACAAGGTTTCTTAGTAGTGAAACTTGCTTGTTGGGTAAGCTTGCTTAGTGAAGAAGGAAACTTGTATGGTAAGCTAGCTTAGCCAAGAAAACATGTACGGTCAATTTCATTCCTTAAGAAGAGTGATCCTTGGTCTGTATCTAGACAAAAAGTGTTCAGATACATCTCTATCTAGACAAATCTAAAACAACTTTTGTAGGATGGAGAGAGTATTAGCTAAATGTTTGTACTGCGGTATTAGCCGTGTAATAGCTTGTTTTTTTTTGAGAGAGAGAGAGAATGTAATAGCTTGTTAGGTGTGAACAGGCCGTGCGTGTGGGTTTTTCTCAGCCGATGTACAAGTAGCTAAGGGCATGTACAATGGTTCTAGCTTAAGGATGCCACGTAAGATAAATGATGAGGTGGAGGAGAGAGAAATCATAAGAGAAGGCTTGTCTTAGCTTATTTAAGCAAAGACAAGAGATGATAGCTTAGCACAATTTGTCTCACCATATTTTTAGGAATAACTAATTATTAAAGATAAGGCTAAGAGATGACCCATTGTAGACTTGTTTTTTTGTCATCTCTAATTTACATGCAAAACTTAAGATAAGACTATCTTAGCAACCATTGTACATGCCCTAAGTACAGCGTGAGACAGTAGGTAGAGCAAATCCGATCCCTCCGTTCGTTCCCTAGCCCCCAATTCCCCCCTGAACCTCCAGATCCAGGAGTGAGAACGAGCTGCAGCCCCAAAACAGCACGCCGCGTGCGCGATCTCGAAGCTAGATCGACCGACGATGGAATCGGAGCCGGCCGCGCTACCCGACGACGCCCTCGCCGAGGTCCTCCGGCGTCTCGCGCCGCACGTCCTGGCGGAGACCCGGCTGGTCTGCAAGGCGTGGCGCAACGCCGTCGACGACCGCCTGCGCGGCAGCCTGCTTCCGTGCTCGGTGCGCGGCATCTTCATCAACTTCCCGGGGGAGTACTTCTCGGAGTTCTTCTCCCGCCCCTCGACGGGCCCGGCGACCGACGGAGGGTTCGATTTCCTGCCCTGCATGTGCATGGGCGTCAAGGTCAAGGATCACTGTGAAGGCCTTTTGCTTTGCGGCGAGTCGAGCGACCGTGCACTGCCGCGCCCGCGCGAGTACGTCGTCAACCCCGCCACCCGTCGATGGGCGAGTTTGCCCAAACGCCCCCCGCCGCACACGCCAGGATTCCACCACACCGCCCACCTTGCATTCGAGCCGGCAGTGTCGCCGCACTACCAGGTATTTCTGATCCCGCGCGTGCCACTACGACTGCCATCTGACGGAGAATCCGACGAGGACGATGACAACCCGTTGCTCGAGTCGGAGTGGCCTCCCGCGTCATACCTCATCCATGTCTTCTCGTCGGTGACTCAACGATGGGACGAGACGACGTTCCTTCGGGAAGGGGATGCTGCAGGGATCGTCGCCAACATGGTGTCATATCCGTGGTATGATGAGTGTCGTTATTATGGCGTCTACTGGCAAAGAAAGCTCTACATCCAAACCAAGAATTGCTATCTTACCAGGTATCCTAGTAGCTACCTCCTCATCGGCCATCATTCTCCTTTTAACAAATATATACCACCATGATTCACTCATGTTTATATTAATCTACATTATCCGATTTGTTTGTGTTTGCAGAATGTCCTTGTCAGATCACACCTATAGAGTAATCAAACTACCAGGTGCCAATGAATTGATGGGATATCCCAACAACCACCATCTCGGGAGATCATCAGGAGGGGTGTATTGTGCAATACTTGATGTCTTGAATCGACTTCAGGTTTGGTATCTTAGTGAATCCTGCGGTCGAATAGAATGGGTCTTAAAACATAATACCCGTCTTGCAACCTTTGAACGTGACGACTATGCTCAACAACTGGACAGACAATGGATCTTACAAAAGGTTAACGACCATAAGGAGGACCCTGAGCACAAAGCCTTAGTGGACGAGAAATATGACTATGATTGGAACTCTGACGAGGATAACGTTCTTTACACTGAAGACGTCATTGAAGAGGCTCAAGATGTCGTTCAAGAGGTTGAAGACATCGTTGAAGAAGAAAACTACAGACATTATTTTTTCCTTGGATTTAACCCTTATAAAAAGGTTATCTTCTTGAATTCATCATCATCCAGAGTACTAGCCTATGACTGGATCAACTCAAAATTTCATTACTTGGGCAGTTCACGGACACGGCATTTTTGTGATATACCTTATGGAAAGACAAACACATCTTTCCCATACACGCCTTGTTGGATAAGCGAGTTTCCCGGAAACGAATTAGAATCTCTACTTGAAGATGAGAAGCTATCTAGGAGAAAGTTGGAGCGGGAAGCTCAACTTAAGGAGGAATCCGACTTTACCTACATGGGCGAGTACGAGCTGCGCAAGCACTCTGGGCGCACCAAGAGGGTCAAGGACTCCGCCGCCAAGGTTCGCCGCAGACGCCACATCGCGGCTCGGTAGCAACCCATCGTCGCCGACATGAAGTCCCAGGCGATTCTCATCGGGACAACCAAGTTCAGCCTTGGCAAGGCCACCACAAAACTAGTCATTGTCATAGTTGGATCCTAACTACCTACTTGATTAGTTTCCTGGAAACAAAGATGAGTAGGTATGTGCAAATCAGATGCCCTAATCGTTGCCAGCTTCACTTGTCTTGCATTACTTATCTATTATCTATTTGTGCTCAACTGTTGTCGGAGCCTCACTACCAGAAAAACAGGGTTTGCCGACGGCCAAATATATGCCGACGGCTACCGTCGGCATCTAGAGACCTATGCCGACGGCCAAGGGTAGGCCGTAGGCGTACAAAGGCCGTCGGCGTACATCCATCTATGCCGACGGCCCCGTCGGCATAGAGGAGGCCGTCGGGACCGCACGAGCTACGCCTACGGGTGCCGTCGGCATAGGTTAGGCCGTCGGCATAGACCTGTCCCACCTGCCCGGTCAGCGCAGACCACGTGACGGCGTTGACCATACGCCGACGGGCCGTAACGGCGCCCGTCGGCATATCTGTGGCAGAGGTATGCCGACGGTCTGGCCGTCGGCATAGGCCCCTCTGCCACGTCCACGATCCGTGCGCCAAGCCACGTCATCGATCCGTGAGACGAAGGCTGATATGCCGACGGCCAGGCCGTCGGCATACATTTATTTTAATTATTTTTTTAATTCCATTTCTGTTATCTGTGGCAGAGGTATGCCGACGGCACGGCCGTCGGCATAGGCTCACTCGCCACGTCATCGATCCCTGCGCCATGCCACGTCATCGATCCGCGGCACAACCTGCGTGGGGTGTAATGGTATGCCGACGGCCTAGCCGTCGGCATAGGTGTACTTTACTTTATTTTTATTTTTAGTTTGCTTTGTTGTTTTTACTTTATTTTAGTTTTTGTTTTGCATAAGATAATTATGCCTTATCTAAAAAAAATCTCGATGTATATCGATTGCCGCCCCCCCCCC